>OX451740.1:168991571-170191571 GCA_948472305.1 Vicia faba | reverse complement strand
ATTAATTATTAAGAGAGAAATTAATTTATTAAGAAAATGTTTTTTTTTCTTTTAGTTTTATAAATAAATAAACTAAATAAGTGTAAAAATAATAAATAAAATATTTTTTTTGGATTTTTATTAATAAGAATAAAAAATAATATTAATAATAATACTAATACTAATAATAATAATAATAATAATAATAATAATAATAAAGGAAAAAGAAATAAAATATAATAAGAAAAAGAAAATAAGAATGAAATTGGGCCAGGGGGGTGCTGAAGTAAGTCAGGGGTTAGTAAAATAAAAAAAATCATCAGGCCCAAGTTGGAGGCCCCACTTGTTCAAACAAAAAAACAAGGAAAATAGAAAATATGTGGAAAGAATTGTAAAACGAACGTTGGGGCTCGAATCCAGGTCCAAGGGGTGACAGGCGCACGCTTTAACCACTGAGGCGGTGATACATCCGTTAACATTGGCACAAAAATAAATACATAACATAAAACTTGCCCTGACTGTACTTCATCTTCAACCTCCAGCCAAAGGATTTGTAACTTGCTCATTCCTCAACCATTTCCAAAAATATAAACATGAAACTTGTGGTAAATTTCCTGACGATTTCAGAAATGTAAAGCATTAAAACTATAGATCAAAGACAAGCATGAATGTTGTGGGCCCTAATCTGAAACCTAAAAAAATTTAGACACTTCAACTCTAAAATACTCTAAGCTCAAGCCATATAAATGAAAACTATGGATATGTACAACTTCGTGGTAATAAGGTCTACATTTTATCTTTGAAAATGGAAGCCTAACAATGCCTATATGAATAGTTCAAAAGTCAGAAAAATCACCTTGCAAGAGGGTATCGTGTTTTGAGTTTGAGAAGCTTTTGATGAGTTCCAGTGATTGGGTTAACTTCCTCAAGTTCCTAGGAAGCTAATGTGATGCTTGGCTTGAGCTGAAAATGGCCGAGGAGTTCTAGAGAAGTCCACTTGCAGTGCTCTATTTTTGAGTTTGGACAATGGTGGAAATGGAGTTACAGAACTGTAACAGGTATTGGGATGAGTTTTGAATGATGTTTAGGAACTTTTGGAATGGTTTCGATAGGAAACGCACGAGTAACTTGAGAGATGGGAGTGTAAGGTTAGTTTCTACACAAAAATGGATTTTTGTGTGAAATCTGAGTTTTTATGAGTTTGAGTGAGTTCAAGGGCTTCAGAATGTGTGTCTTTTGATGCAAACCACTTGTGCATAATTAAGGAAAAGGTTGTAGCACTTGAGAGGGTCAGAAGTGCAAGCTATTGACTTATGGCTATGTTACTTGATTTTGAAGAAAAGTGGGTATATGGTTTCAAGGCATAGTACAAGCATGGCCTGAGTTTCAAGAGGCTCTAGACAAGTTTCTTTTGGGTTAAAGGTTATGCGTGATCAGAAGAAAACAATTGCAAAGCTCAAGAACTGATTTTATGCATAAAAGTTACTTTTCCAAAATGGCAATGTGCACTTTCTTCCTAAAATGGCATTAAGCATGGTCAATGCATTAAATGCTTGAGTTGAAGCTTCTTACAACTGTGCAAAACATTAATTATGGAGTTCCAAGCAAGTTTGAGGCTTGCAAAGCAAATTTTGTGCAACCTAGCATGGATTTGAATTCTTGTTCATCATGGAAATGACCTATAATTCAAGAATGAAATGTCAACTTCATGCCTTCGATTCTCCTTGCTCAAACATGATCTCAAGGAGTTCTTAGACATTTTAGAAAGCTAGTAATGTGCTCTACAACCCCTCTTTAAATTACTTTTGAGAATTCCCCATGGAACTATGTGAAAAATTTCCATGAAGTTAGGTCAGAATCCTGCCTAAACTAGGGCAAAATTTCACTAAGTTTCCAAGTTTCATGAACATGTATTCACAAAATCATAACTTGAAATCCATTAATTTATAGGATAAGTTGTGTAAAGAAATGTTTTAGATCTCATTGAGATCTACAACTTTCATGTTGAAAGTTTCCTTTGAATCATCTTGCATTATGGTGAAAAATTGGCTCAAAGTTGTGAGAAAAATATGAAGTTTTCAACACTTAGAAAACTTTCTAAGTTTGGAAACTTTGACTTTTCAAAATGAAATCTTGACTTTTTGATTTATTGATGAACAAGTTTCATACTTTGGCATGTTTTGATGAATTGTGATCTTTGACACTTGATTTTGACCAAAAAGTCCAAGTTTTACTTTTCAGTGTACAGTTGACTTTTGATCAGTTGACTGAAAATCAACTATCAATCAATTGATCTTGAGGGGAGTTTTGAGTCATACCATTAGGTCAAAATTATGCATTTGAAACATTGATATCATGCCTCAAACCAATTAACCATTTGCTAGGCCAAAAATCAGAAATTGCCATTTCTCCTACAAAACCCTAATTTTGACCATTTTGCCCTTTTGATGATCTGATCAAATTTCTTGAGAAATTGTGGTCCAAACTAGATCAAATGACATATAGGAGTTCAACATGTTGATATGGATAAAAAATTATGAAGTTTGACTACAAATTGACCACAATTGACTTTTCCCCAATATAGCTGATTTTTAGGTCAATTGATCAATTGGTTGAGCAAAAATGTGATCCAAGACTTGAAACTTGAAATGATAAATATTGAGGGTCTATAATGATCCATGAAAGTCATATGAGGCATTAAAAGTTCAATTATCCTTGTGCAATCTTAAACCCTAATTCCAGTCATCAGTGCTTAAGGAGGGGTCTTGAGCTGATCAACCCTTGTGCAGTCTTGAACCAAAGGAGATCTTGTGAGAAAATACTTGATAAATGAGAGGAAAAATTTTGGGATACAACAGCTGCCCCTGTTTAATCTTCTTAAACCTGAAGAGTTAGATTGGCGGATCCGCCATTCGTGACTTGAAGGTGGAAGATGATAGAACACTAGAGTGCCCAGAATTTTGTACTCGAATATGAATTGTGAATGGGCTTATAGATGCCATTTGGAGGAATGGTGGAGATTTTCCGGATATGGGCTTGTAGATGCCAACCAAGGGTTACTGTTGACATAAAATGGATTAAGTCTGAACTTGATTTCACTGAAAATGAATCAGAATAAATCTTTGGAGCGATTTATCTGAAAGTAGATGAAGTCTTGTATGTTGTTCGACTGGGAAGAATCAGAATAAATCTTGGAGCGATTTATCTGAACCAGAGAAAGTTCCTACTAAGAAAGAATCAGAATAAATTGTTAAAAGATCTAAACTGAACCGGTAGGGATCTGGAGAAGTATCAGAATAAATCGATGAGAGATTTATCTGAACCAGCAATGTTCATTTGGAAAGCATCGGGATAAACCGTTGAGAGGTTTAAACTGAACCAAAAGAGGTATTGAATATTATTTAACTGGAGAGAATCAGAGTAGATCTTTGAGCGATTTATTTGAACCAGAGAAAGTTCCTACTAAGAAAGAATTAGAATAAATCATTGAGAGATTTATCTGAACCAACAAGGATTTGGAGAAGAATCATAATAAATCATTGAGAGATTTATCTGAACCAAAGAAAACATTTGCGGGAAAGAATCAGAATAAACCTTGGAGCGATTTATCTGAACCAGCAGGGATCTGGAGAAGAATCAAAATAAATCATTGAGAGATTTATCTGAACCAGAGAAGATGTCTGCGCGAAAGAATAAGAATAAACCGTTGAGAGATTTAAACTTAACCGGCAGGGGTCTGAAAGAAAAATCTGTTATGTAGATGGTTGACCGGTCTTTTCTTGGGAATTGATCTGTAATTGACTTGTTAAAAATTTGACGATAATTTTCGGTTGATTGATCTTTCCTGAAAAGATAAAAGTTTAGTTGCATGCAATGTCATGATGTATGAAATTCATGGTATAATGCTTTTTCTCAAAATAAATGAGATCGCGCTGTATGCATTTGCGTTGTCAATTTGATTACGTATGAATGTAATGTATGGACATGTTAATTGTTATGTCGCGGTGTTGCCGGAGTCAGGGAAATAAATCCCTGAGTACTGCTGGGAATGTAAGTGTAAGTCTTCATATCTTGAAGTTGAAGTGTTGATGTATTTCCATTTGTTAGAGAGATAAACCCTATTGTGGAAGGGAAACGTTGTGCAATGCTTGTGGACCTTGTGAAATCCTGCTGGGGAATCCTGAGAAATTGGGCGACTTTCACTGGGGAATCTTTGGAGTGGTGACTGGAAGTTTTGTTCCTTCGGGGTTCTGAGAGCACTTGATACCATTAGGCTGCATACTAGAGATATGATAGAGATCCTATAGTGGGATGTCCTTTTTTTCCGCTCTTGCTGAAAAAAGTACCTGCAGGGGATTTTATGGTATAGTCTAAAGATATTATCCTATTTATTAAAGCCATTAGTGATTATCTTTCTATTTTCTGTTCCTCTTTTTTGTTCATTTGTAAACAGTAGTCACGTTCAAATGCATATGTTCAAAAATAGTCATTGGACGTTTTCGCAAAACAAACACGGAAATAAAATAAAAATAGATGGTTTTGCACTTTCAAAGGGATATCTTTGTATTAACTTGAATAAGTATTTTTGCACAATGAGACAAACATTCTAGTAAGAGAATATCGTCATAAAAAATGAAAATTGATACAAAGAAAAGATAGCTATGTGAAATAATCCCATAGGGTTCCCATTCTGCTATAGCCTTCATGTCTCTGAGCGTCTCATCCACTTGCTGCCTTGTCTGAAGTTGATTGGATTGATTAGACCCATTTGAGTTTGTCAGTCGATGTTGAAGGTTGTCTATAGGTAATTCAACGGGACATAGTCATACGCTTTAATTCCCTAACTTTTGCCTGGACCACCCTTTCGTGTTTTCAGTCCACCGAGACACCCTTTTTTGCCCAAGCCGCGCTTTCGGGTTTTCAGCTTGTCGGGTGTACAAATTTTTTATTATATTTTATCCATAATTTTTGCCCGAACCTCTTTGGTACGCCGGGATGCCCTAATTTTTTCCTAGGCCAGTCGACCTAGTGGGTCTTTATTTATGCGTAGAATCTTTTGACTATGTCCGCATTCACAGGATGCGGAAGATCGTCGCCATCAATAGTGGTTAAGATCATTGCTCCACCAGAGAATATGCTTTTGATCACAAATGGTCCATCGTATGTAGGAGTCCATTTTCCCCTGGGATCACCTTATGGCAATATGATACGCTTGATTACCAAGTCACCCACCCGATTTACCTGACATCTAAACTTCTTGTTAAAAGCTTTAATTATACGTTTTTGGTACATCTAACCATGACAGACAACCGTAAGCCTCTTCTCATTAATCAGATTCAACTGGTCGAATCGAGCTTGAATCCATTAATCCTCATTCATCCCTACATCCTTTATGATTCTCAGAGAAGGTATTTGGACTTCAATTGGTAGAACAACTTCCATGCCCTATACCAAGGATAAAGGAGTTACCCCTGTTGATGTGTGTGCCGTGGTACGGTAACCGTGGAGAGAGAATGATAACATCTCATGCCAGTCCATGTAGGTCACTGTCATTTTTTGTATGATCTTCTTGATGTTTTTATTAGCGGCTTCTACAGCTCCATTCATCTTCGGTCGGTAAGGGGACGAGTTATGATGCTGGATCTTGAATTACGCGCATAGTGCAGTGATCATAGTATTGTTGAGATTGGTACCATTATTCGTAATGACTCTCTCCGGGATACCGTACCGACAGATGATATTCTGTTGGATGAACTGGGCCACAACATTCTTGGTAATATAAGCGAAAGAAGCTTCCTTAACCCACTTCGTGAAGTAGTCAATGGGCACCAAGATTAAGCGGTGTCCATTACAAGCCGTAGGTTTAACTTCTCCAATCATGTCGATGCCCCACATCGTGAATGTCCAGGGAGCAGTTAGGACGTTTAGAGGAACTGGAGGCACATGTACTTGGGTAGCATAGACCTGACACTTGTGACAACTTCGTGAATGCTGATGGCAATCTGCTTCCATGGTAGACCAGTAGTGCCCTTCCCGTAGGATCTTTTTAGCCATTGTATGCCCACTAGAATGGGTGCCAAAATTTCCTTCATGTAGATCAGCCATGATCTTGTCCGCCTCAACCTTGTCTATGCAACAAAGAAAAGTAGATTTGTGGTTGTGCTTGTAAAGGATGTCATTACCGAGGAAGAACTTAGCAGAGAATCTCCTCAAGAACTTCTTATCATTGAATGAAGCTCCCTCTGGATACTCTTGGGCCTCGAGATACCTCTTGACTTCATGGAACCAAGGCTTGTCCACTACTTCTTCAGTATCGATCTCGTGATGGTAAGTTGGTTCATCCATCCATTCAATGGTGATCTAGGGAGCCTCGTTACCCCACTTGAGTTTAAACATGGATGACATAATGGCTAGCGCGTCCGCTAGTTGATTTTCCTCTTGCGGAAAATGCTCAAAGGTAATTTCATCGAAATGTGGGATTAATGTCAACACATGTTCTTTGTAGGGGATGAGGTTAGGGTGCTTCGTGTCCCATTCTCCTTTGATCTGACTGATGACTAAGGATGAATCTCCAAATACACTTAAGGATTTGATTCCCAAATCTATGGCGGCTTTGAGACCTAAAATACATGCTTCGTATTCTACCATATTATTAGTACAGTTGAAACAAAGTCTTGCAGTGAAGGGAGTATGAAATCCTTCAGGGGATATGATTACAGCACCTATGCCATTGCCAAGTGCGTTGGAGGCTCCGTTAAAAACCAAGGTCCATCGGGATCCTTGTTCAAGTCCTTCATATGGTCTGAGTTCTTCACAATTGTTTACCATCATGATATCTTCATCTGGGAACTCGAATTTCATGGACTGATAGTCATCCACAGCCTGATGAGCAAGGTGATCACCTAGAACACTGGCCTTTATTGCTTTTTGGGTAGTGTACTGAATGTCGTACTCAGTCAGGATCATCTGCCATCTTCCTATTATTCCAGAGAGGGCGGGTTTCTCGAATATGTATTTAATTGGATCCATCTTGGATATCAACAAGATAGTATGGGTCAACATATACTCTCTTAGTTGGCGAGCAGCCCATGCCAGAGCGCAGCAAGTTTTCTCGAGCAGTGAATATCTGGTTTCACAGTCGGTAAACCTTCTGCTCAGGTAGTATATTGCATGCTCTTTTCGGCCAGACTCGTCATGCTGCCCCATCACACACCCCATTGAATCTTCCAAGACAGTTAAATACATGATCAAAGGTCTTCCCTCGATCGGCAGCATCAAAACAGGAGGCTCTTGAAGGTACTCTTTGATTTTGTCGAAGGCAGCATGGCAGTCGTCATTCCATCTGACTACTTGATCTTTCTTCAGAAATTTGAAGATTGGTTCACAAGTAGCGGTTAGGTGAGAAATGAATCTGGCGATGTAGTTTAGCCGTCCTAAGAATCCTCTGACTTCCTTCTCGTTGCGAGGAGCAGGTATTTCTTGTATTTCTTTTACCTTTGCAGAGTTCACTTCGATACCTTTACTGCTGACAATAAAGCCTAGGAGTTTACCGGACCTCACTCCAAATGTGCATTTATTCAGGTTTAACCTTAGCTTGTATTTCTTTAGCCTTTCAAACAGTTTCTGTAAATGGTCAAGATGTTCCTCTTCAGTTTGAGATCTGGCTATCATGTCATCCATGTAGACCTCTATTTTGTGATGGATCATATCATGAAATAGAGCTACCATGGTGCGCTGATAAGTTTCCCCGACATTTTTCAACTCGAATGGCATAACTTTGTAACAGAACGTGCCCCACTGTGTGATGAAGTTCATTTTCTCCATGTCCTCAGGTGCCATTTTGATTTGATTATATCCTAAGAAACCATCCATAAATGAGAACAATTTATGTTGTGCGGTATTGTCAACCAGAATATCGATATGGGGAAGCGGGAAATCATCCTTAGGGCTTTCTCTATTCAAATCTCTGTAATCCACACACATGCGTACTTTAACTTCTTTTTTAGGCACCAGAACAACATTGGCGACCCATTGTGGATAGGAGGTGACGGCTAAGAATCCGATGTTGAATTGTTTCATGACTTCGGTCTTGATCTTCTCTGACATGTCTGGCCGCATGCGACAGACTTTCTGTTTTATCGGAGGGAAATCTTCTTTTGTTGGTAGACGATGAACCACGATATCAGCGTCAAGTCTGGCATGTCTTCATATGACCAGGCACAGACCTCAACATTGTCATGTAGTAACTGAGTTAAATGCTTCTTGACACTCGGTTCCAGATTGGCACCTACCTTAACTTCTTTCTTGTCCTCTTCGGTACCTAAGTTAACTGTGTCAACCAGTTCTTCGTGGGGCTGTATGGTCCTTTCTTCCTGTTGTAGTAACCTAGCTAGTTCCCCTGGAATTTCATAATCTTCCTCACCTTCGTCTTCGGCTTGGTAGATCGGATTTTCAAAGTCACAATAGGCCATAGCAGAATCATTACCCATGGGATCCTGAGTGGACGTGGATCTGCATTTTGATATGTGAGTGTGTGTAAGAGCATAAATATCTTTGAAAGAAATAAAAATGTAGAAAAATAAGAACAAAGACCGCAAAATTTGCATGTAAAAACGTCCATGATTCATTGATGACATATGAAAATGTAGTAACAACCCTTAAAAATGGACCGTTGTGCCTCGAGTAAGACATAAGGTTTTAAAAGTCTCAATTGTTTAATTATTACAAGTCCGACAAAAATTTAAAGACAATTATTGTTGGATAAAAGTAATAGGGACATATTCTTTGGCTTCCCAGTTGTTGAGTCCTCCGCTGATAGTTGGGAAAATCCATTCTTCCAGATCACAGCTGTCATCACTATCTTCCACTACGTTGACTTCATGGTTACTGATCCACAAAGGTGGTCCCCCGGCACAAACACGACGAACAGCTTTCTGGGCTCCTGAAGTAAAACTCAAGCCAAATTTATCAGATTTATAAGGAATATCCGGGAGTTGGCCCCAAATAGTACACCCACCTTCTTCGACTACTGCCTTGGCATCTTTCAGAGAAGAGATCTTCAGCGGAGGTCTGGTAATCTTCGGAACTTTGGAAACAGTCTTGGTTGCCGCAACTGTTTGTGGGACTTCCTCGAAATGCTGACACGGAGTTTTGATGAATTCACCATCCATTTCCACGTATCTGAAGCAGTTCATGTGACTGACCATATATTCCTCCTCTCCATGGACAGTGACGATTTTTCCATTGATTGGGTACTTCAACATCTGATGTAATGTAGAGGTGATGGCACCCGCGTCATGAATCCAAGGCCGGCCTAATAAACAGGAATAGGAAGGGCGAATATCCATTACATAGAAAGTTGAATCAAAGGTCTGAGTTCCAACTTTAATGTGGATGTCCACCTCCCCGTGCACCATTATCTTCGAACCGTCGAAGGCCCTTACCACTATGTTGCTGGGTTTTAAGGATAAACCTTCACAGTATAGTCTGTCCAGAGCCTTCTTTTGCAGCACATTCAAAGATGAATCGGTATCTACCATGACATGGGCCAAAGTAGTGCCCCTGCATTCGACAGAGACATGCAACGCCTCATTGTTTTTCCTCCCTCTAGGTGTCAGGTCAGCATCAGAAAAGCCCAAACCGTTATCAGCGGTCAAACTGGCCACACAATCTTTGAATTGGTCAGCAGAGGTTTCCTGTGGCACATGGGTAGTTTTAAGAAATTTCACCAAGGCCTTCGCATGAGCCTCAGAGCACAACAATAAAGATAACATAGAGATCTTTGAAGGGGTCTGCCCTAGCTATTCGACTACATTGTAGTCGCTTCTCTTTATAATTTTCAAAATTTCTTCCATCTCCTTCTTGGACGCCTCTGGGATAGATACTGATTGCACCTTCATCCGAACAGGTTCAACCAAAATGCCTTTGCCCCGAGTCTCGTTCGACTCAGTGATAGGGGTGTCAATAGGGGTAACCATAGGAACTGTAGTGGTAGTGTCAACAGGAACAAAAGCAGGGATGATCATAGGACCGGTAACAGTTTTCGGAGGAGCAATCTCAGGGGAGAACACTCTTCCACTTTGGGTTATTTTGCTGGTTCCCACAATGTTGCCGATGTCGGGGTCAACCTTCTCAAAAATCAAGTCTTTATCAGCCAGCCAATCCTGCTTGACGCTGTGATAGTAGACATCACTCCCATAGTTCCAGGGGACAGTTTTATCTGAGGAGTAAGGGATTGGCCCTGGAATAGTAATTATTAGTGGAGTCACCTTCAGAACAAATGTAATCCTAACAGGACTTTTGGTGGAGACCCTGGAAGGATTGGTGGAAATGGTTACTATTGAAACATCCTTGTAAGAAATGGTTAGAACGGGAGTCTTTTCAAACAAAATCTCTTTGTCATCCATCAGGCGCTGGACACCTGCTTTCAATAAATGAAAACCAATTGGTAGGGATAAACAGAGGTGGCAGCCTTTGCCACAACCCGGAAATAAATCGTCCTTCAACATATTCCTCTTGACGGCCAGGAGAGGATCACAAGCTCATCAACAACAGTAACAAACACATCATCTTCAACAACGTTAACATCACGACCGTGCTTAGGCATAGGAGCGGTGATAAAATTTGGGATCTCAGGAGCATCAAATTCAATTTCTTTTTCCTCGAGAAGGTCTTGCACCTTGTTTTTCAAAACCCAACAGTCGTTTGTATCATGACCTGAACTTTCTGAATGGTAAGCACAATGGGCGTTTGGGTTGTAACGGGGAGAGAAAGTGTTGGGATTCTTCGGAGCATCCCGTAAGGTTACGAGATTAGATCTCAACAAATGTGCCAAGACTTGAGACAACGTCATATTTATCTAGGTAAATTATCTTACAGGTATTTCTGTTCTAGGATGGTTGTTCCTTTGTTGAGTAGGTGCAGGCTTAGGGATCATGACGGCCCCTACCATTGGACGGTGTTCAGTTCTGTCCTGATTCCTTTGATGGTATGCAGCACCAACTTCTTTCTTCCCAATGAATGGTTTTCTCACGACACTGGAGGATTCATCCTTTTGGATCTTCCCATTCTTAATCACAGCTTCCACTCTCTCCCCGGTCAAGATTAATTCAATGAAGCCGGTTGAGGGGCTTCCAATTAGATGATTAAAGAAAGGACCGGATAGGGTACCCAGAAAAATGTCCACTAGCTCCCTAACAGTCAGGGGAGGTTGGACTCTTCCTACTAAGTCCATCCACTTTTGAGCGTAGTCTTTGAAACCCTCGCTCAAACCCATAGCTTGACTTTGGAGTTGAGTACGGGTGGGAGCAAGGTCTGTGTTATACAAATACTGCTTATAAAACGCAACAGACAAGTCTTCCCAATTATGGATAATTGCCCTTTCTATTTGATAGAACCAATCTAGTTGTGTTCCGGATAGACTATCCTGAAAGAAGTGGACCCACAAATCTCTGTCAGTAGTATGAGGCTGTATCTTCCTCACATAAGATCGTAGGTGCATCTTGGGACACAAAACCCCGTCGTACTTAGCAAACACTGGTGCCTTGAACTTTGGTGGAATAACAATCCCAGACACCAAACCCAGCTCTTTAAAGTCCAGCCCAGGTACTTTCTGATTCTCCATTGCAATTAGACGCTCTTCCAGCTGCTTGTACTTCTCATCAGCTGGAGGATATTGCTCTTCATAGTAATCATCCTCTTCTTCCTCTTCAGATTCTGGATGGTCAGTCACTCCCTTGTTTTTACCCTCTTTATTATCCCCTTCACCCGATGATGTTGTGAAGTCTAAGGTCCATCTGGCTGGCCCTTGGAACCTTCTTCCCAGATTCAAAACACCGGTTAATTTCTTCGCCTTCTTCTTCTTTTCTTTGATCAGTAAAGTTTTAAAATCCTCTTATCCTTTAGCGAGAGTCAGAACATTTGTTGAAACTAAGTGTTCAGCACCTGAAGATCTTTTACTGTCTGTTCCATATACATCTCACTGAAATAAACAGTACAAAGATAAGGAGACTTGTTGTAAGAAACCTGCTTGTATGATGATGAATGAATATGCATATGCAATGATTTCAAGGAAATTAGAGATTTAAATTTGCTTTAGACAAAAAGGAACACATGTTATATTAATAAATCAAAGTTTGAGTACATCATGCCTCTTTGGGCTTACAAAGAAAGAAATAAAACTCTAAGACAAAAAGTTTAACGCATCCTCTTTGGTGCGATATAGGCGTTCAGACTCCGCTCTTCCTGAAGCTGCTTGGTGAGTTCTAGAACTTTCTTCTTGCTGGCATATAATTGGGCTTCGAAAGTGTCTCGCTCTTCCTTAAGCTGTATCTAATCCCTTTGTAAGTTATCGAGAGAGGTGGGCATCTTAGGATGAAGGATAGTGTATGGGACATCTCCTTCCACAACAGGCTCTATGATAACTAGGAAAATGAAGGGGTAAGGCATCATAATACTTTGAGCACAAGCTCGTACCCATTTGAGATAAGGCTCAAGAGGGATGGAATTCTTGTGCCCCAGTTGTTGTACCCCAATTTCCCCCCCTAAGATCCCTTCACCATACCATATTGGTTCAATCACAATAAGATCACATTAGGGCTTTTGGTTCCCCTTCCTATCTTTAGATTTGATCTTTGAGGAATCACCAAGCACCTTGACTTATTTTTCTTGTGTAATAATTCATGTTTTTGTTTTTACTTTCATTTTAATTAATAAAATGCAATGTTGTTTTCTCTTACTTATCAACAATGCAGGTAAAGGTAATGGGGTTTAGCAATTTGATCCATGGGTTCATGAGTTTATTTCCATGACCTAGTCAATTAAGATTGAGAAGTTCAAACCTCACCATAGAAGTTGTTTTGGAAGAGATGGCATGGTAAGGTTATTTTGGTTCACTACATTTCCAAGTTATCAAGATTTGTTCCAAAAAGTACAAGGGGTTGATTGAAAAATATTCATGGTTGGACAAGGTCTTGTTCCCATTGGTCACAAGTGCATATATCTCTCAATTATCAAGATATGGAAGTGGTTGGGGTTTCTATGAGTTCTCATTATCACCCTCAACAACTTATATTTACAAAGCATTTGTTTTGGTACAAGAAGTTTGTTCAAAATTGTCAAAGTTCCCCGAAGCATTTTCTTAATCTAGGAGTTAGGGTTTTGAACTTCAAAGAAGCATATCTTGCTCATCTTTTAGTTTTTTTTGAGTTATTCCAAAGACATCCTTCTCTTCAAAGGGTTATCAACAAATCACTTCAAAAGTTCCAAGGAGTTTTCATGTGGAAGAAACTTGATGAAGAAGAAAGATTACAAGTCCTCCAGATGAATCCCTGATTTTCCATGTGTGACTTCAAATGATCATAACTTGGCCAATTTTTATCACCTTGAGCCTATTTTGTTTCCATAATGTTCTTGAAGATGTGAACTTTTTGCCTTCTTTTATGTCCAAAATGAGAAAATGGATGGAAATTGCCTTAAGGATACAAAAGATTATAGGTCATTTCATAATTTTTTGCCCAGTTCAACAATTCATAACTCTCTCAATTGTTGGATATTTTGAATGGTTCATGTTCCAAAATGTCATTCAAGAGATCTATTTCATGCCATATTTTTTGATCAAGATCAAATTCCAAGTAGAAGGCTATTTTTGGATGCAAGACGTTATAGGTCACTTTTGAAGAAGAATTTGAAATATTTCTAAGTATGGAAAGTCAACCCTTTTTCTCCAACTTTGACTCAACACAACTTTCAGCTCAAGCATCCATTTGTTTCAATTCTTTTTCCATTGCAAAGCTTGTAACCTTATCTTTCTAAAGCATCAAGAATCATGCCTTAAGACCCCTTGAGTTGAGAATTCCATTGGATTGAACTTGGTAACTTAGAACTGAAGTTTTCCCATAAGTCAGAATTTGAAGTCTTTGTTTTGGCTTCTAATCACAAGTTTTCCACGCGTTTGTTCCTCTAAACATGTTTAATGAAGTTCCAGAATTGATTAGCACAGCAAAACACACGTTTTGTATGAGTTTTGATCATATTGGAAGTCACACTTTTCTTTTTTGCAACTTCACACGATTTCCCTCCAAACTTCATCATTTCACATGCTTGGACATTCCATTTGATTCCCTATAAATAGAGGGTCATCCCCCATTCATTTCCTCAAGCTTAGATTGCCAAAATCACCCTGCCAAACTTATTCCCTAACTCATAATTCAGGAACTTCGAAATCCATTCTCAAGCCTTTTTCAATCCAAGTTTTTCATCAATTCACCTTCCTTGATCTTCCCTGAAGCTAACCATATAATTACATTCAAGAATTGTGCCCTATACTGCTCCATAGAAGTCCAGTCTCAGAGCTCTGCAACTCAATTTTAATAGGTAGATTCCTTCATCAATTCTTTAAAACTTTGATATCATTGTGATGCTCTCATTGCCCTGGTTCTAGTCGCAACACTTACTTCTTACTGGAAACACGTTTTGACCATGAAATTTCAAATCCCTTTTCAAAACTTTCTTTCCAAATTGCTTGAGCTACAATTTATATAAATTTGGCGCGAGGGTGTGGTTGTCTTAGTCTTGAAGAGACGAAGCGAATGCCATAGGTCTGAGCTTCTGATTTTACAGTTTGAGAGACCTGCAATTCACGTTGGCTGGAGGTTGAAGATGACCAACGTGTCATCTTCCAACCAATGATGGCATGCCATTTGTTGATTTTGAATTCTGATTTAATAATTGATTCAGTTCTTTATTCACTAATGACCATGATATGCACTGCGCGCCAGATCCCTTGGATTTTATTACTAACGTGTTTTAACTCTCATCCAATGGTCTACATATTTTTTACTTTTATTTTCTTTTCTGATTTTTTATATTTAATTGTTTTAAACTTCAAAAAATCATAGAATATTCATTTTTAGTCCGAAAAATATGAAAAAATTATGAAAAATATTTTAGATTATTCTCTTTCTGATTTTTATTTTTTAAATATTTAATTTTGTGTTTTGATATTTTTTATGAATTTACACTTTATTGGAATTATTTTAAATGTTTAAAAATACTTTTATGCATTTTTAAATTCTGAAAAAATTATGGAATGATCCAATGATATTGTGTCAAATATTGGTGACTTTATTTTATTTTTGTTTTTGAATTTGCTATTTTTTATCATTTTTTGTTTATTTTACCCTTTTCTTTTAATTTTAAAAATAGTTTCTGTATTACAAATGCATTATTACTTTGATATTTGCAATATGTCCACAAATTTTAAATCCCTTGAAATATTAAATAAAATCATGTGAATTGCATATCATGCATCATATTGTACATATTTCTTGCATTTGCTATGCATATCCATGTGTCTTACCAAGCTTCTTTACTTTGTTCAGTAAGCTGACTAACCACTACAACACTCGGGCTAATCTCAGAAAGAAGATGGACAACCTAGAACAAGAGAATCGCGAGCTGTGCGAGGAGGTTTCTGCTTTGAAGGCCGGCATGGCCAATCTGACTACTCTGATGGAAGCTCTGGTGGCTGCTCAGAATCAGTCACCGAGTGTCCAACCTCAACCAACAAGGGAAACTACTGAAGCTCTGGTTGTTCCCGTATCTGCTACTCCAGCTGCTGTTCAGAATCACATGCCTCAAGGTTATCCATGGGGAATGCAAGATAATTTTACACCTGAAGGTTTCAATCTTGGTCCTCAAGATACTCCGATTTTTCAAACTATTGTTACTCCGGCACGTCCTGTGGTGCATGCTGCTCCTACTGCGCCTCCATCGGTGAATATGGTTCCATTTGTTAATGATGATGTGTGTCGTCCTTTACCTCCACCGAGTGAAGAATTGGGTCTTTATGACAAAATGGATGATTTTCAGAAGCAGTTTGATAAGATGCAAAGAGAGATGAAGGCCCTCAGGGGAAAAGAGCTATTTGGGCAGAATGTGAATGAGTTATGCTTGGTCCCGAATGTTAAGATACCTGCTAAGTTTAAAGTCCCGGAGTTTGAGAAGTACAAAGGCAACACTTGCCCTCGTGCTCATCTGGTGATGTACGTGAGGAGAATGTCTACCCATACTGATGATCAGCGTCTGCTGATTCACTTTTTTCAGGATAGTTTGACCGGTGTTGCGCTAAAGTGGTATATGAGTTTGGACAGCGCTAATATCCATACTTTTAATGACTTGGGAGAAGGATTCATCAAACAATACAAGTACAACATGGACATGGCGCCTGACCGTGATCAACTCAGGGCCATGGTTTAGAAAGATAGGGAATCATTCAAAGAGTATGCACAGAGATGGCGTGAGGTAGCTTCCCAAGTGATTCCTCCCGTGGAAGAGAAGGAGATGGCTAAGATTTTCTTGAAAATGTTGGGTGATTTCTACTACGAAAGGATGGTGACAAGTGCGCCAAATGATTTTATTAAAATGGTAGGAATGGGTATCCGCTTAGAAGAGGTTGTAAGAGAGGGCCGCTTAACAAAGAGTGAAAGTTCTGGAGGTGTGAAGAAACCATCTTATGGGTTTACCAAGAAGAAGGAAGGGGATGCAAATGTTGTTATGCAAGAGAGGAGGGTTAATACTCCTAGAAGGAATTATCAGCGTCATCAGCAGGTCGCTTCAGTTACTTCAGTTGTCGGTGCAGCTCCAACTACTGTTGCTTATAAAAGACCATCCTAGTAGGGGAATCAAGGGTATAGTTAGATGAGGGAGAGTTATGACCCTATTCCTATAAGCTATACAGAGTTACTACCGACATTGATTCAGAAGAAGCTGGTTCAGACCCGACCACCTCCCGTCGTACCATCACCATTGCCTTGGTATTACAAACAGACCAAACATGTGATTTTCATCAGGGAGCACCAGGGCAAAATGGTGAGAATTGTTATCCTTTGAAGACTGGGGTGCAGAAATTGGTGAATTTTGGTGTTCTATCTTTCAAGGACGTGGGACCTAGTGTGAAAGACAATCCTCTACCCAAGCATGGGGAAGTAAATGTTGTGAATATGGTGGCCAGTTGTCCAGGCGACTTTCAGAATTTTGATATTAATCTGGTTAGAGGAGATTTGGTGAAAATGCATGAAGACCTTTGTGAGTTTAGCTACTATACGCATGCCATGAGGATTGTGCTATTTGTAGTACACATATACAAGGTTGCGACAAGATAAAGGATGATTTGTAGGAGATGATGGATGAGGGCCTCATCCACATAATCAGGCCTAAGGAAGAGTATGAAGAGGAAGTGAATATGGTTTCTGGATGTCCTAGAGATTTCAGAATTTTTGATGTGGAGCACATGAATGAAGACTTTGTGCAATTGCATGCTACTTTCTGCCACTTGGCTGGTCAGGTGGAACATCAGTATGGATCTTTCCTAATTTGCTGTCGAGACTCCCGAGGATGTTCAATCGTGAGGAAAGGTGTTCAGTTGTTATTAGACAATGGAATTATCAAGGTTACAAGTCAAAGGGATGATTACCATGAAGTTGATATGGTTGAGGTTTGTTTGATGGCAGAAGAGTCGGATGAAGAGTATGTCTCCATAGATGAGTATTTCTCCTCAGATGAGGATTTGTTTTCCAGAAATGACTCAATAATGACTGATTGTGTTGAAGAAGGAGTAAACGTCATTGTACCTTGTTTTGGAGCACCCTCCCACCTTGAAGTTGGGTATTATAGCAAGCCAGTTTTTACCCCATTGGTGATTAGTTTACCGGGTCCTATCCCCTACAAGTCAGATAAGGATGTGCCTTACAAATACAATGCTACAATCTTAGAGGGTGAAGTGGAAGTTCCCATCCAGCCAATGCCTGATGTTGGGAATATTGCTGAAAATAGCAGGGTGACCCGTAGCGGTCGTGTGTTTGCACCAGTTGTTCGAACAAATGTTAGTGATGGAAAGAAAATTGTTGAGAATATTAAACCCAAGAAGGCTACGGGTGAGATTATTGGGGATGCGTTAGAGAAAGAAGTGGATGATATTTTGAAGATAATCAAGATGAGCGACTACAGAATTGTAGATCAGCTACTGCAGACTCCTTCAAAAATATCTATCTTAGCTTTATTGATGAACTCTTCTGCACACGGAGAATCCTTGATGAGGGTATTGGACCAAGATTTTAAGGAAAGTGATATTCCAATAGACCAATTCAGCAGTGTAATAGGGGACATTACGTCATGTAATAACTTGAGTTTCTGCAATGATGAATTACCAGATGAAGGAAGGAATCACAACTTGGCCCTCCACGTCTCTATGAGCTGCAAGAATGATTCACTATCCAATGTGCTAATTGATAATGAATCTGCTTTGGACGCTATACCGAGGAGTACACTTATGAAGTTTAAATATCAAGGAACACATATGCGCCCGAGTGGCATCATTGTGAAAGCGTTTGATGGATCAAGGAAATCTGTTATTGGTGAAGTGGACTTGCTTATTCATATGGGACCACATTTGTTTCAGATTACTTTCCAGGTCATGGACATTGTTCCCGCTTATAGATGTTTGTTGGGACGGCCGTGGATTCATGAGGCAGGGGCTGTCACTTTAACTTTACACCAGAAACTGAAGTTTGTACGTGAAGGGAAACTAGTGATCATAAATGGGGAACAAGCATTATTGATATCTCATTTGTCCTCTTTCAGCATTGTGGAGGCGGATGAAGCTGTTGTTGGAACCCAGTTCCAAGCCTTTTCCATTGACAATATAAGAGGAAATGATAATTCCATGGTTTCACTTAAGGATGCGCAGCAGGTTGTATGTGAGGGTCATAGTGAAGTGTGGGGACGGATTGTGGATCCACCTGTGAACAAGAACAAAGCTGGCTTGGGGTTCTCTTTGAAGAATGACAAAGGTAAGGGCATGAAGCTGAAGTCTGCTGCAAGCAAGTATCAAGACATCTTCCGTAGCAGGGGTTATCTTCATCCAACTGTTTCCAGGATTAATGCCATTGTGGAAGATGAAGAAGAGCAGGAAATGCATACATGTTTCAAAGTAATTTGTTTTGTTAATCTTTTTGAAAAGCTTTCACTCTGTCCAAGGTGAAAGTATTAATATTGTATGGGCTTATCTGTTGGATTTGATTTTTAAAATCAATAATAAAAGTTGTCTTTGTTTCCCAAATTGTGTCTTTATTTTCTGCTTTTTCTCGGAAAATGCTAAAAAAAACCTTCAAAATAAATAATAACTGAAATTCAATCTGCATGATCACTTGTTATATGTGTCAGTTTCTAAAAGCAATCATAAATGTGCAGATTAATTAAAAAACCCGTTGAATACAATGACCCTGCACCCTCTCCCAGCTTGGAATGTCATGTGTATGGGGCTGAAGGAGAAGATTATGATGAGATTCCAGAAGAGGTCTCACGGTTGCTTGATCACGAGGAAAATACCATTCATCCATAGAAAGAGCCATTGGAAGTGATCAATTTGGGTTCAGAAGAAGATCCGAAGGAAGTCAAGATTGGAGAATTGCTGCATCCTGATGTGAAGAGTAGGTTGATTGAGCTTTTGAAAGAGTATGTGGATATTTTTGATTGGTCTTACCAAGATATGCCTGGTCTAGATACATATATTATGGAGAACCGTTTAACGTTGAAGCCAGAGTATCCACCAATTAAACAAAAGTTGAGAAGAACTCACAGAAATATGGCAGTGAAAATTAAAGAGGAGGTTCTAAAGCATATTAATGTTGGTTTTCTTGTGACGTCAGTGTATCCTCAATGGATTGCCAATATTGTCCCAGTACCGAAAAAAGACAGAAAAGTCCGCATGTGCGTAGCTTACAGAGATCTAAATAAAGCTAGTCCAAAAGATGATTTTCCATTACCACACATTGATATGTTAGTGGATAGAACAGGAAAATTCAAAGTATTCTCATTCATGGACGGGTTTTCTGGGTATAATCAAATAAGGATGGCTCTGGAGGACATGGAAAAAACAATGTTTATCACACCCTGGGGAACATTCTGTTACAGAGTGATGCCCTTCGGGTTGAAGAACGCTGGTGCAACGTGCCAGAGGGCTATGACAACCTTATTCCATGATCAGATGCACAAGGAAATCGAAGTATATGTTGATGATATGATTGCCAAATCCCAGAATGAAGAAGGTCATGTAAAAGATTTGTTGAAGTTGTTTTAGTGTTTGAGGAAGTATCGTCTCCGCTTGAATCCAAATAAATGCACCTTCGGTGTTTAATCAGGGAAATTGTTGGGTTTCATTTTTAGCCAGAAAGGAATTGAAGTTGACCTTGATAAAGTCAAAGAAATTCAAGAGATATCAGCGCCAAAATCTGAAAAGCAAGTCAGAGGTTTCTTCGGGCATTTGAATTATATTTCAAGATTCATTTCCCACATGACTGCAACATGTGAACCAATCTTTAAGTTGTTAAAGAAAGATCAAGGTTATGTGTGGAAGAATGACTGCTAAAGGGCATTTGCAAGTATTAAAGAATATCTGCTTGAACCTCCTATCTTGCTCCCTCCTGTCGAAGGAAGACCGTTAATTATGTATCTGACAGTGTTAGATAATTCCATGGGTTGTATTCTGGGACAACAGGATGAAACAGGGAAGAAAGAGTTACCCATTTATTACCTCAGTAAAAAGTTCTCTGATTATGAGTCGCGGTATTCCATGCTGGAAAAGACATGTTGTTCTTTGGCCTGGGCGGCAAAGCATTTGCGACAGTATATGTTGAATCACACTACTTGGTTGATCGCCAAAATGGATCCAATCAAGTACATTTTTGAAAAGCCTGTTCTTAATGGGAGAATTTCCCGCTGTCAGATGTTGCTATCTGAATATGATATCGAATACCGCACTCAAAAGCTATTAAAAGCAGTGTGTTGGCAGATTATCTTGCTCACCAACCAGTGGAGGATCATCAGTTTGTAGAGTATGAATTCCATGATGAGGATGTGATGTTCCTGAAAGTGAAAGATTGTGATGAACCATTGCCTGAGGAAGGTCCTGACCCTGAATCTCGTTGGAGTATGATATTTGATGGAGCTGAGAATGCTTATGGTAAAGGAATTAGTGTTGTGATTGTCACTCCACATGGAGCGCACATTCCTTTTACTGCAAGGTTAACGTTTGATTGTACTAATAATATGGTAGAATATGAGGCTTGCATCATGGGTCTCGAAGAAGCTATTGATCTTAGAATTAAAAATCTAGATGTGTATGGTGATTCAGCTTTGGTAATAAATCAGATTAAAGGAGGATGTGATACTCGTCACCCTGGCTTGATCCCTTACAAAGATTATGCTAGAAAGTTGTTACCCTTATTTAATAAAGTTGAATTCTATCACATTCCTAGAGATGAAAATCAGATGACGGGTGCTCTGGAAACTCTGACTTCTATGTACCAAGTGAATACTTGAAATGATATACCTCGAATTATGGTTCAACGACTGGATAGGCCCGCTCATGTGTTTACAACAGAGAAGGTAGCAGATGAAAAACCTTGGTATCATGATATCAAGCATTTTCTTCAGACTCAGAAATGCCTGATTGGTGCTTCGAAGAAAGATAGAAAGGCGCTGAGAAGATTGGCTGGCAGTTTCTTCCTCAGTGAAAATGTGTTTTATAAAAGAAATTATGACACGGTCTTGCTCAGATGCGTGGATAGACAAGAAGCAGACATGTTGATGCATGAGGTTCATGAAGTTTCATTTGGCACTCATGCCAATGGACATTCGATGGCTAAAAATATGCTAAGGGCAGGTTACTATTGGCTGACAATGGAATCTGATTGTCATAAATTTGCAAAGAAGTGTCATAAATGTCAGGTTTATGCAGATAAGTTCCATGTGCCTCTGACACTTCTCAATGTGATCTCTTCCCCATGGCCTTTCTCTATGTGGGGTATTGACATGATTGGGATGATAGAACCCAAAGCGTCGAATGGACACCGTTTCATCTTGGTAGCAATTGATTACTTCACCAAATGGGTGGAGGCTGCTTCATATGTCAATGTTACTAAGTAGGTGGTTGTGCGTTTCATCAAGAATAATCTTATATGCCGGTATGGTGTGCCGAGTAGAATTATCACCGACAATGGCTCGAATTTGAATAATAAAATGATGACAGAAATGTGCGAAGAATTCAAGATTGTTCATCACAATTCATCTCCATACAGGCCAAAGATGAATGGGGTTGTTGAAACTGCTAATAATAATATTAAGAAGATTATCCAGAAAATGGTTGTTACTTATAAGGATTGGCATGAAATGCTCCCGTTTGCTTTGCATGGATATCAAACATTTGTCCGCACTTCAACAGGAGAAACCTCGTTCTCCCTGGTGTATGGAATCGAAGCTGTAATCCCAGTCGAGGTTGAGATTCCCTCTTTGCGTGTGATAATGGAAACCAAGTTGTCAGAGGCTGAATGGGTCCATAACAGGTTTGACCAATTGAATTTGATTGAAGAGAAGAGAATGACAGCTTTGTGTCATGGACAGTTATATTAGAAAAGAATGAAGAAAGCTTTTGATAAGAAGGTCAAACCTCATAAATTCAGAGAAGGCGACCTCATGCTCAGGAAGATCATGTCTTTCAACACTGATTCTAGGGGCAAATGGAATCCCAACTTTGAAGGCCCATATGTTGTCAAGAAAGCCTTCTCTGGCGGTGCATTAATTCTTGAAACTATGGATTGCGAGGAGTTCCCATGACCTATGAATGCTGATGCAGTCAAGAAATACTTCGCCTAAGGAAATAAAAGAACAAATTGCTATGTTGAAAACCCGAAGGGGCGGATTAGGAAAAAAAAAAGAGCGGTCTAGGCAAAAATTAGACACATAAACAAAATAAATTTCCCACTAAGCTGAAAACCCGCAAGGGCAGTTTAGGCAAAAGTTAGGAACTTTCTTGGCAAGTAACTACATCATACAAGACTTGATCGCTGGAGCAAAAATCTTCTCGGATTCTCATCACAACTTCAACAGAAGTTGCTTCTCAGGATTTCAAAAGTTGTTAGAGGGGATAGTGGTCATTTTATCTCAATGTATCTTTTCAATTATATATTACCATTTTCTGAACTTTGTAATTATCCATGGAGTCTCGCCATTCGCAGACTACCATTATATTAATGAAATTTGAGCTTTTAACCAATTCTTTGTATTTCTTATTTTATCTAGCTTGTAAAGACTCCATTTATTATTGATAATAACTTTCAAAGCAAAAAGATTAAATAACAAAATCGATTTTTCAAAAAGAATTTACAATTCGCTTTTACCTTGGAATCTATGATGAAATAAAGGCAACAAAATGGTGATCCCAGGAATGGACAAACTCCAGTTTGTTTTAAGAATTTTTTTGTTCCCCTCGGGAAGGTTTACTCAGGATGATTCGCCGTATTGGGTTCGTGACTCTAGTATCCTCGGTCAAGTTTGGATTCATTTCTCTTCTTTTCTGAATTTTCATGATGTGAAGTCTCAACCCGAGATTTCTCCAGTGAAGTTTTCGTTCAATCTAATGGAAGTTCTTTTTCCTGAGAAGTTGGTACCATAATCACTCTTGAAGAGCGCAAGTCCTTGGTTTCGCTAGTGAAGAACGTATTATGGTTTTCCCTTTGAAGATGTGGTGTTAATCTCCCCAATGAAGTAGGCCTGAATTCACTAGTGAATGTTTTGATGATTTGGTGTCCATCTGCTTTACTTGAGACTGGTTTTGTAATCCCCAATAGAAGTGTTACTTTTGAAAACGTTTGTTTTCCTGGTGAAGCCTGGAGAAAGATGTTCTCCACCTGTATATGTACTATTTTATCACTTTGTTTTGTTTACTTCCAGATTATGTTTCTCCCCAGTAAAGCTAAAGAAGGCAGTAGATTTTGTTTCCTCAGTTGGCATTTACTTTTTCTTGGAATGATCATCCTGGATGTGGTTTAGCCGAGTGTTGTTTATGCCAGAGTTGGTTTTTCTTGTTTACTCCCAGGGTTGTGTATCTGTTTTGTCAGCATACACACGATAACACTCATACATTCATACATACATCATGCATAGCTAAAATTGGCAAATCATTGTTCGTTGACATTTTTTTATGTTTTGTTGACATATCACCCTGTTTTGCAGAGTTACATTGTCCTCTCTTCCATAAAGTGGTGGCCCTAAGCAGAAAGCGTATATTCTTTCAATTTCCCCACTGAGTTATCCCTCGTCGAAGATTTTTTGCTTTAGCCTTCCTATACAGCTCCTTGTTTGGATGGATTTGGTTTTCCCTCTTGAGTTTATTTCTCAAAGGATGTATTTTGGGTTACTGTCCCATTTCAAGTTTATTTCTGGTTTGAATCCGTGGTTTCACAACAATATTATTTACTTTGGATTTCTAAAAGCTTCGAGTTTTGGTTTGTGCATTTATTTTGCACAAGAAGACTTTGTCTCCTCAGCAGGAATATCATGGCATTTCCCCAGGAAGTCATATTTCTTTCCTTAGGAAGCCATATTTTTATCCCCGAAAAGTCATTTCTTTTTACAATCCTCCATGACAACAAGTAGCAGGTCTCTATTTGAGCAACTTGTGCTTCTCTGTAAAAGTCGACATAACAGTTTGCAGTCCATCGTCAGTTTACGCCAGTGGAGGGCAAGACTTTTAAATACGCATAAATAGCTCGTTGTGAAATCTTTACAAGTGGAAGTCTCTTTATTTGAGACAGCCTACATCTTACCCTTTCCAGGCAGATTTCCTCGGTTAAAGAAGAAGTTGACACCCATTCTAGGCGAAATGCTAGAATTCTAGGGAAACTTGTTATCTATTTGCTACCCTCAGTGAACGTTGGTAGTTCATCGTTAGTGAACAGCGGTGCTATGATTTATTTTCTCTCTACCTTCAGTGAAAGTTGGTAGATCACCATCAGTGAAAGTTTGTGTTTGTTATCTTTTTTCTACCCTCAGTGAACGTTGGTAGTTCATCGTCAGTGAACGATGGTGCTATGATATATTTTCTCTCTACCTTCAGTGAAAGTTGGTAGGTCATTGGCAGTGAACGTCGATGATTGTTATCTTTTTTCTACCCTTAGTGACCGTTGGAAGTTCATCATCAGTGAACGATGGTGCTATGATATATTTTCTCTCTACCTTCAGTGAAAGTTGGTAGGTCATTGGCAATGAACATCGATTATTGTTATCTTTTTTTATACCCTCAGTGAACATGTGTAGTTCATCATCAGTGAACGGAGGTGCTATGATATATTTTCTCTCTACCTTCAGTGAAAGTGGGTAGATCACCATCAGTGAAATTTGGTGTTTGTTATCTTTTTGATACGCTCAGTGAACGTTGGTAGTTCATCGTCAGTGAACAGCGTTTCTATGATATTTATTTTCCTTCTACCTTCAGTGAATGTTGGTAGCTCACCGTCAGTGAACATCGGTGTTGATATTTCTTTTCCTTCTTCCTTCAGTGAAAGTTGGTAGGTCATCGTCAGTGAATGGCGGTGTTATGATATATTCTCTTTCTACCTTCAGTGAAAGTTGGTAGGTCATTGGCAGTGAACGTCGATGATTGTTGTCTTTTTGCTACCCTCAGTGAACGATGGTAGTTCATCCTCAGTGAATAGCGATGCTATGATATTTCTTTTCCTTCTACCTTCAGTGAATGTTGGTAGCTCACCGTCAGTGAACATCGGTGTTGATATTTCTTTTCCTTCTACCATCAGTGAACGTTGGTAGCTTTACCTCAAGTTGGAGTTGGTGTATCCTTTGACCATTTTACCATCCTTTTTGGCTCAGGTCTTTTGATAAACCAGTGATTTATTTTCATGGTTGGGTCGCTCCCTTGTTTCTTTATTATTGTTACCTCCCCAATGGTGTTTTGCATCCCTTTGTATTTGTCCATGTGCACTAATATTCATAAGTATTGCATGGAATCTTAGGGCAAAAAATAGGGTTTGTTTTATATTTAAATATCTTCGATCGCGTCGACATGAAGATTTTTAACCTTCGTATCTCTGGATAGAAGAAACTTAAATAAGGGCAGTTGTTGTACCCCAATTTTTGCTCATAAGATCCCTTCACCATACCATATTGATTCAATCATAATAAGATCACATTAGGGCTTTTGGTTCCCCTTCCTATCTTTAGCTTTGCTCTTTGAGGAACCCACAAGCACATTGACTTGTTTTTCTTGTGTAATCATTCATGTTTTTTTTACTTTCCTTTTAATTAATAAAATGCAATGTTACTTTGTCTTACTTGTCAATAATGCAGATAAAGGCAATGAGGCTTAGCATGTTGATCCATGGGTTCATCAGTTTCTTTCCATGACCTAGTCAATGAAGATTGAGAAGTTCAAACCTCACCATTGAAGTTGTTTTGGAAGGGATGGCATGTCAAGGTTATTTTGGTTCACTACATTTCCAAGTTACAAAGATTTGATCCAAAAATACAAGGGGTTGATTGAAAAATAGTCATGGTTGGACAAGGTCTTGTTCCCATTGGTCACAAGTTCATATTTCTATCGATTATCAAGATATGGAAGTGGTTTTGGTCGCTATGAGTTCTCCTTATCATCCTAAACAACTTATATTTACAAAGCATTTGTTTTGGTACAAGAAGTTTGTTCAAAATAGTCAAAGTTCCCCAAAGCATTTTCTTAATCTAGGAGTTAGGGTTTTGAACGTCAAAGAAGCATATCTTGCTCATCTTTTAGTTTATTTTTAGTGATTCCAAAGACACCCTTCTCTTAAAAGGGTTATCCATAAATCACTTCAAAAGTTCCAAGGAGTTTTCATGTGGAAGAAACTTGATGAAGAAGAAAGATTACAAGTCCTCCAGATGAATCCCCGATTTTCCATGTGTGACTTCAAATGATCATAACTTGGTCAATTTTTATCACCTTGAGCCCATTATTTTTCCACAATGAAATTGAAGATGTGAACTTTATGCATTCTTTTATGTGCAAAGTGAGAAAATGGATGGAAATTTCCTTAAGGATGCAAAAGATTATAGGTCATTTCATGATTTTTTGCCCACTTCAACAATTCATAACTCTCTCAATTTTTGGAGATTTTGAATGGTTCAAGTTCCAAAATGTCATTCAAGAAATCTACTTCATTCCATCTTTTTTGTCAAGAGCAAATTCCAAGTAGAAGGCTATGTTTGGATGTAAGACATTATAGGTCACTTTTGAAGAAGAATTTGAAATATTTCTAAGTATGGAAAGTCAACCCTTTTTCTCCAACTTTGACTCAACACAACTTTCAGCTCAAGCATCCATTTCATTTCATTCCATTCTTTTTCCATTGAAAAGCTTGTAACCTCATCTTCCTAAAGCATCAAGAATCATGCCTTAAGACCCCTTGAGCTGAGAATGCCATTGGATTGAACTTGGTAACTTGGAACTGAAGTTTTCCCATAAGTCAGAATTTGAAGTCTTTGTTTTGGATTCTAATCACATGTTTTCCACGCGTTTATGCCTCTAAACAAGTTTAATGAAGTTCCAGAATTTATTAGCACAACAAAACATGCATTTTGGATGAGTTTTGATCAAATTGGAAGTCACACTTTTCTTGTTTGAAACTTCACACGATTTCTCTCCAAACTTCATCATTTCACACACTTGGACATTCCATTTGATTCCCTATAAATAGAGGGTCATCCCCCATTCATTTCCTCAAGGTTAGATAGCCAGAATCACCCTGCCAAACTTGTTCCCTAACACAGAATTTAGCAACTTCGAAATCCATTCTTAAACCTTTTTAAATCCAATTTTTTCATCAATTCACCTTCCTTGATCTTCCCTAAAGCTAACCATATAATTACATTCAAGAATCGTGCCCTATATTGCTCCATAGAAGTCCAGTTTTAGAGCTCTGCAACTCAACTTCAATAGGTAGATTCCTTCATCAATTCTTCAAAACTTTGATATCATTGTGATACTCTCATTTCCCTGGTTCTAGTCGCAACACTTACATCTTACTGGAAACACATTTTGACCATGAAATTTCAAATCCCTTTTCAAAACTTTCTTTCCAAATTGCTTAAGTTACAATTTATATAAATTTGGTGCGAGGGTGTGGTTGTCTTCGTCTTGAAGAGAGAAAGCGAATGGCATAGGTCTGAGCTTTTGATTTTAAAGTTTGAGAGACCTGCAATTCACGTTGGCTGGAGGTTGAAGATGACCAACGTGTCATCTTCCAACCAATGATGGCACGCCAATTGTTATTTTTGAATTCTGATTTAATAATTGATTCAGTGCTTTATTCACTAATGACCATGATATGCACAGCCCGCTAGATCCCTTGGATTTGATTACTAACGCGTTTTGACTCTCATCCAATGGTCCACATATTTTTGACTTTTCTTTTCTTTTCTGATTTTTTATATTTAATTGTTTTAAACTTCAAAAAAATCATAGAAAATTCATTTTTAGTCCAAAAAATCTGAAAAAATTATGAAATTTTTTTTTGATTATTCTCTTTCTGATTTTTATATTTTCACAATTTAATTTTGTGCTTTGGTATTTTTTGTAAATTTAAACTTTATTGGAATTGTTTTAAATGTTTAAAAATACTTTTATGCATTTTTAAATTTTGAAAAATTAAGGAATGATCCAATGATATTGTGACAAATATTGGTGACCTTATTTTATTTTTTTTTCTGACTTTGCTATTTTTTTTTATCATTTTTGGTTTATTTTACCCCTTTCTTTTAATTTTAAAAATAGTTTCTGACTTTAAAAAATTTCCAAAAAAATTTATAAAATTATTTTAGTTCATTTCTGATTTTTCTATGGTCTTACTTTTATTTCTTGATTAATTTGAACATAGTTGATATTTTTCTCGTTTATTTCTATTTTTAAACATTATTTTTAAACCTTTTTGTATATATTAAAATGTAATATTATTTTGTGATTATTTTCTGGTTGATCTTAGATTAATATTTTGACCATGAACTTTATTAACATCATTGGATCCATGGTGTTGAGTCTAACTCCAAAAAAATTGATGAATGATTTTAATAATAGTTTGATTAAATTTAATCCAAAAGTGGTTTGTATATTCTCTCCCATCCCTCTTCATCTCATCCCCTTCTTATTGCTCTAAATGTTGTTGGGGCATGATCTCTATATCGTGTCTCAAAACAAATGGTGCATAGATTGCTATTGACCGGCCTCAAAATAGGTGCGACTTCTATATAATTCTACTTACGATTGCTTAACATAGCGCTAAATTTTGTCCCGATTCGAATAAATGATCATTCGTGGCCCAAACTTATGTTTGCAAGCCCAAGTATGTTAATTTGATCTCTTTGATCCAATAATCTTGACATTCATTGTGTGGAGGATTTGGTTTTACCAATCCTCTAATGGATCTACAATACCCTTGGTCAACGCGGATCACTTAAACATCGTTGATCATTAAATGATACTTATAAGGATTCTAAATGGATGATATACTTGACAAAAAGCAAATGCAACTTGTTGTGTGGAGGCTTTGGTTCTACCAATCCTCTAATGAGTTCCAAATGCAAGTTTCAAGATGATCATCCAACTAACCACTAATCATTAATAATTGATTTTATTGTGTTTTTTATTTTTATGTTCTTTACTTTATACACCATTTACTTTTAGCATTTATATTTCATGCTATTTTTCATCTTTGCTCACTTGAGCCCCTTTATATTCTTGTCATTTTTTATTTTGCTCACTTGAGCTTTTCTTTTCTTTTAAAGACACCTAATAATCAACATAAACCCTAAAAATCTTTAATGATACTTGGACTATTTGGTTACTAACCTTGGCATTATGGAGCATTGTACTTTTTGGACTTAGGATTAGAAACCTTGGCCTATGATTGGAGACCTTGTGATCTTATCTGATTATTTTGTCTGGAGCTCTTGAGTTTTACCTCAAGATATTGGTTTTTTGTTTGTTTTGTGTGCAGGTTATTGTGATTACACCCTTTGTTTATAATCTGTAATTCACCCGTATACAGCTGTTACTCTGCCCAATTTTTGTGAAGACTTAATACACTTTAAGTTTGGTTCTCTCAAGAGGTCTAGTACATTTGCTTGTTTGGTTTAAATCCAAAGAATGGGAATTCTATTCTGGCTCATAATGTCAAGTATTTGATTCTTGTTGGTTAGATGGTTCTTATCCCTAGCTTTTACCTTATGCTTTAGGATAGCCTCTTCTTCTCCTCCCATCTTCTTTAATTTCAAAAATCCTCTCCCCCCCTTTTGAAAATTATTCTTGTTTTAAACTTGAATTACTTTTATAATAAACTTGGACTTAGGTCCATGCATTTTCATAAATAAACATCAATCAATTTAATAAAACCTTGAAATTTTTTGTGAGAAGACTAAAAGTCAATCAATCTCATTTCAAACCATTTTGCCACTTTGGCTTTTATCTTTAAACTTTTCTCAAAAGATTGGACTATTGTCAATCCTTGTATTGATGCAAACAACTATACTTCTGCAATATGTAGTGAAGAGAGATATTTTCCACTTGGGTGTTTAATGAGGCATTGTTGATTTTAAAATCCAAGCCATATCCTCCACTTTGAGATGATGCAAATTCTCCTTTCTCATGATTGTGGGTAGTAAGTATGTTTTCCACACGGACAATGACGATGATGTTTTATCTCATAAAATTGACCAACACATTTGTGTTTTAAAATTTTTAAAAGAGGAACTTTGTGTACCCTGATCCCCTATTGCACGAAAAGGTGGTACGTAGGCACTAAAGGTCCACAACTGGGGCGGGTGCAAAAATAATAAATGTATTTCTTTTCTCACCTCCACCATCTATTTTATACAACATATTTCATAGCCAAAATATACAGATTTTTCAAAGAGGTTCCTGCAGAGTACCGTACATGTTTAGGGTGCTAATACCTTCCCTTTGCATAACCAACCCCCTTATCTTGAATCTTTCCCCCTCTTTTTGGGTTATTCACTCTTTTCTAATTCCTTTGGAAACAATAAAGTGCGGTGGTGATTTTTATTTTGATTTGTATAAGTCTAGTCAATCTAATGGCTTAGTCTTGAACATTTCTACCGCTACACCAGTGTCTTTCTATCCATCTTGTTTACCATCTTCCAAGCTTGCATGAACCTATGACGGTAGCCTTGCTCATCGCTTTCGTAGTCGAATACCAAACCTTGGATGAGCATCTCATGAGGACCATCTCTTCGGGCATACCCAAACTGTCATAAAGCTAAGCAAGGGTTGTAAGTTATACTTCTCCTAATGCCAAGTAGAGGGACGTTAGGGAATTCCCCACAACGGTCAATGATATAAGTATCACCCAAGGATCTTGAACACCAATGAATATCAGAGTGGGTGAGGGACATCATCCTTTTAGACCATGTCAATCTTTGCTCATTGTTCAATGTTGATCGAGGTAGGTGTGAAATGAACCACTTGGCGAGTAGGGGAATACAACACAAAAGGGTACCTCTTTTCCTCATGGTGCGGATATGAATGCAATGTAAGATGTCTCCCAATAAGGTAGGTATAGGATTACGGGAGAGAAAGACTTTGATGGCATTTACATCTATGAATTGGTCCGAGTTGGGGAAAACAACCAGACCATAGATGAGAAGGGCCAAAACGTCTTCAAAGGCTTGAAAATCCATATCTTTCCAGAATGAACAAGCTTTCTCTAATAGAAATTTAGCTAGGAACCCTTTGACTCCGCTTCTAGTCTCCCAATTTGCTATGATGTCGGCTCTCTTCAGATGTAGAGCTTCAGCCATGACCTCAGGTTTTGGGATCCCTTCTAGACCGGTGAACGGTATCTGATCAAGCACGGGCACTCCTAATAGTAGAGAGAACTCTTCTAGTGTAGGTACCAACTAATAGTCAGGAAAGGTGAAGCAATGATGTAAGGGATCAAAGAATTGGAAGAGCACACACGTCATTTCTTCTTGGAAATTAAAGGTAGCCAAATTGAGGAGTCGTCCATATTTCTTGGTAAAACGAGAATCTCCGGGCACCCTTGATGCTAACTCTTGGACCTGAGGGTGTGCTTTCGCGAAGCTAATTCGGATGGTGTTTCTTCGAACGGAGTTCATGGCATACAAAACAAAAACAAAGATAAATTCCTAAATCCTTGAAATGGTTAGTGAGATTGCGTATGGTGTTATGATGTTCATGATGTTATGTACAAGTAAGCATATACACACAAGGCAAAAACAAGTCCTTAGGCTTAGGCTTGCATGGAGTTTGTAGGTAAGTACCCTCTTAAAGTTTAGTTGGCTCAAACCTGTCCTAGTTAATAGTAACTGGGTTCTAAGGGATCTCAATATCACTGACCTTTATTTTAGGCATTGTCTCAGCACAATCAATCTTTTCTTGCCACCGGGATATCCCAAAAGTCTAGTCTCAATGAGTTTAGTATCGAGTATCAACCAATTTTCAGATTTCGCTAAAACCGGTATCTCACTATGTCGTAATTGGCCAAGTTTGTTCTATTAAGTTTCTAAAGTCATTTAGTGCTTCATGACGCCACTCAGCGGCCCTGTATTCTCCTCGATTCAACACAAGGGATACCGGTACCCACAAATGCGTCACACTAACGTAGCCATTGTTTCAACCATATCGGTGTATGCCGTACAGTTTCCACAATCTATTGCTACTTACCTAACAAGGTTTCCAAAATTCGGGTGGAGGATCAAAGCAAGCCCAAACAAGGAACCATAATGTAAAGCATGCAAGTCAAATAAGGAAAGCAAGTAAATGTGATTTAGTCCTAAGGTAACACCACTTTTAAAATTTTCCCCAGCAGAGTCGCCAGTTCTGTAACGCGGTGGGAGAACTGACTTGGTTGTTTTGCGTTTGATCGTAAATGTTGCGGATAACAAGATTTGCCACCGACTTTTCTTTTATCCAAAAGGAAAGGTTGAAAAGAAGAGGAAAGACCTTTGAGATGTTTTCTTGTGTTCGGGGGGTAGATTATGAAAAAGGAAGGTTTTAGCACCCTTTTCATCCGTAGTTATCTACGGGCTCTTAGTTGCTTTCTAGATTACTTGCTTTTGTTTGAAAATGTGCTTTGTGTGGCTTTTGAAAGTATTTTTAAAAGGCGCCATCATTTAGGAAAACTTTGTAATGATTCTCATTCGTAAGAATGTATACAAAGTGTTGATCCTTTGAAAATGTTTTCAAGTTTGAAAGATGTTTTTGAAAGTGTTGGTGTTTGTTTTGAAAATAGCAAGGATGTTTTTGGTTTGAAAATGAGCAAGAAACTAGGAACATTCTACCTACTCAAAAGTCTTTCATGTTTACTTCCTCTTTCCTTTGACATTATTATCTTACCATTGATTTGGTAAGAAACCATATCTTTGGATGTAAAAGGGATGGACAAGGGTCATCGTATAGTCATGAATAGCAATATTGTAAGATATCTTAGCATTTTCTTTGAGGGACTAAGATAATTTGTAAGGAAACATTTGTAGCGTCATTGAGGGATTATGATCTTATATTTTTGATTGTTTTTTCTAAGACATCTTACATGCATATTATGACCATTTATTTCTCAAGGAAACAAGTGGATTTACCCTAAGGGTGTAAGTGTACAAGTGTATTAATTTACACGCATTGTTTTGTCTTTGAATTAGGGTTTTCTAAGCATTGATTTTATCTTTTCATACAAACCCTAATTTAGTAGCATTTATATATAAACATTAAATTGCGGAAAATAAAAATACAAAGCTATTACATCATTAGGGGAGGGGGTGTACAAATTTACAAATGGGGAAATTGCAAGAAAACAAAATCTAAATAATTATTACAACCATATTGAATATTGTACAAAATTGAAGATAAAAATGCAGGAATGCAAATGGGTAAAGAAACATGATTTTTATTTGATTTTTATGAAAGGATTTTAACCTAACCCTAATTAGAAAAAAAATAATTTAAAATTAACTAAATCTAAAAACCTAAGTTAATTAACAAAGAAAACAAGTTAAAAATGGTTTTCTAGGGTTTCTTTATGAAAAGGGTTTTAAATAATAGAAATAATAGGAAAATTAATTAATTAAAATAAACCTAAGTTCTAAATTAATTTTAATTTACATGAAAATAATATAATATAATAATTAAACCTAATTATCTAAATATTAATTATTAAGAGAGAAATTAATTTATTAAGAAAGTGTTTTTGTTCTTTTAGTTTTATAAATAAATAAACTAAATAAGTGTAAAAATAATAAATAAAATATTTTTTTTCGATTTTTATTAATAAAAATAAAAAATAATATTAATAATAATACTAATAATAATAATAATAAAGGAAAAAGAAATAATATATAATAATAAAAAGAAAATAAGAATGGAATTGGGCCAGGGGGTGCTGAAGTAAGTCAGGGGTTAGTAAAAGAAGAAAAAAATCATCAGGCCCAAGTTGGAGGCACCACCTGTTCAAACAAAAAAACAAGGAAAACAGAAAATATGTGAAAAAAATGGCAAAATGGTCGTTGGGGCTCGAACCCAGGTCCAAGGGGTGACAGGCGCACGCTTTAACCACTGGGGTGGAGATACATCCGTTAACATTGGCACAAAAATAAATACATAACATAAAACATTCCCTGACTGTATTTCATCTTCAACCTCCAGCCAAAGGATATGTAACTTGCTCATTCCTAAACCATTTCCAAAAATATAAACATGAAACTTGTGGCAAATTTCCTCACGATTTTAGAAATGTAAAGCATTAAAACTATAAATCAAAGACAAGCATGAATTTTATTGGGCCTAATCTGAAACTTAAAAAATTTCAGAAACTTCAACTCTAAAATTCTCCAAGGTCAAGCCATATAAATGCAAACTATGGATATGTACAGCTTCGTGGTAATGAGGTCTACATTTTATCTTTGAAAATGGAAGCCTAACAATGCCTATATGAATAGTTCAAAAGTCAGAAAACTCACCTTGCAAAAGGGTATCATGTTTTGAGTTTGAGCAGCTTTTGATGAGTTCCAGTGATTGGGTTAGCTTCCTCAAGTTCCCAGGAAGCTAATGTGATGCTTGGCTTGCGGTGAAAGTCGTTGAGGAGTTCTGGAGAAGTCCACTTGCAGTGCTATGTTTTTGAGTTTAGACAATGGTGGAAATGGAGTTACATAACTGTAACAGGTATTGGGATGAGTTGTGAATGATGTTTAGGAACTTTTGGAATGGTTCGGAGAGGAAACGCACGAGTAACATGAGAGATGGGAGTGTAAGGCCAGTTTCTGTATAAAAATGGAGTTTTGTGTGCAATCAGAGTTTTTGTGAAATTGAGTGAGTTCAAGGGCTGCAGCATGCATGTGTTTTTATGCAAACCACTTGTGCATAAGTAAGGAAAAGGTAGTAGCACTTAAGAGGGTCATAAGTGCAAGCTATAGACTTATGGCTATGTTACTTGATTTTGAAGAAAAGTGGGAATATGGTTTCAAGGCATAGTACAAGCATGGCTTGAGTTCTAAGAGGCTCTAGACAAGTTTATTTTGGGTTATAGGTTGTGTGTGATCATAAGAAAATAATTGTAAAGCTCAAGAACTGATTTTATGCACAAAAGCTACTTTTCCGAAATGGCAATGTGCACTTTCTTCCCAAAATGGCATTAATCATGGGCAATGCATTAAATGCTTGAGTTGAAGCTTCTTACAGTTGTGCAAAACATTAATTATGGAGTGCCAATAAAGTTTGAGGCCTGCAAAGCAAAGATTGTGCAGCCTAGCATGGATTTGAATTCTTGTTCATCATGGAAATGACCTATAATTCAAGAATGAAATGCCAACTTCATGCCTTCGATTCTCCTTGCTCACACATGATCTTAAGGAGTTATTAGACATTTTAGAAAGCTTGTAATGTTCTCTACAACCCCTCTTTGAATCACTTTTGAGAATTCCCCTTGGAACTATGTGAAAAATTTCCATGAAGTTAGGTCAGAATCCTGCCTAAACTAGGGCCAAATTTTACTAAGTTTCCAAGTTTCTTGAACATATATTCACAAAATCATAACTTGAAATCCATGAATTTCTAGGAGAAGTTGTGAAAATAAATGCTTTATATCTCATTGAGATCTACAACTTTCATGTTGAAAGTTTCCTTTGAATCATCTTGCATCATGGTGAAAAATTGGCTCAAAGATGTGAGAAAAATATGAAGTTTTCAACACTTAGAAAAATTTCTAAGTTTGGAAACTTTGACTTTTCAAAATCAAATCTTGACTTTTTGATTTCTTGATGAACGAGTTTCATATTTTGGCATGTTTTGATGAATTGTGATCTTTGACACTTGATTTTGACCAAAAAGTCCAAGTTTTACTTTTCAGTGTACAGTTGACTTTTGATCAGTTGATTGAAAATCAACTATCAATCAATTGATCTTGAGGGAAGTTTTGAGTCATACCATTAGGTCAAAATGATGCATTTGAAACCTTGAGATCATGCCTCAAACCAATTAACCATTTGCTAGGCCAAAAATCAGAAATTGCCCTTTCTCAATCAAAACCCTAATTTTGACCATTTTGCCCTTTTGATGATCTGATCAAATTTCTTGAGGAATTGTGGTCCAAACTTGATCAAATTACATATAGGAGTTCAACATGTTGATATGGATAAAAAATTATGAAGTTTGACTGTAAATTGACCATAATTGACTTTTTCCCCAATATAGTTGAATTTTAGGTCAACTGATCAATTGATTGAGCAAAAATGTGATCCAAGACTTGAAACTTGACACGAGCAATCTTGAGGGTCTATAATGATCCATGGAAGTAATATGAGGAATTAAAAGTTCAATTATCCTTGTGCAATCTTCAACCCTAATTCCAGTCATCAGTGCTTAAAGGGGGGTTTTGAGCTGATCAACCCTTGTGCAGTCTTGAACCAAAGGAGATCTTGTAAGAAAATACTTGATAAATGAGAGGGAAAATTTTGGGGTACAACATAGTTTTCGGGAAGTTGATTCAGACAGTATTTCTGTGAGCGGAGGCCATAACCTGCAACAAAGAACAAAGATAAATCCCCAGGTCCTTGAAATGGTTAGTGAAAATATTGTTATGATAATATGATGTTATGATGTCATGTTCATGTTAAATAAGTAGCAAACACTAACAAGTCATACAAGAGTCTTAGGTTTAAAGGCTTCCATGAAGTCCATAGGTAAATACCCTTCCCCATTGAAGTTAAGTTGGCTCAACCTGTCCTAAAATAGTAACCGAGTTCTAGGAATCTCATATCACGGATCTTTCTCGCAGGCTTTATTTTAGCACGGCAACTGGCTTGTTACTAAAACATCCCGAAAGTTGAATCTCAATGAGCATTTCCTCGAGTATCAACCAACTTTGGACTGCACCAAAGCCGGCTATCCCATTAGTTTCTAATGGTCAAGATGGGTCAATTAAGGTCCTAAAAGTAAGTTAGTGCTAACGACACCACGCAGAAGCCTAATGTTATCCTTGACTGACTCAAGGAACATCAGTAAAAACCAAAGTGTCACACTAATTGTAGCCATCATGTTAACCATATCGGTCTACGTCGTACATTCTTTATGATCTATTGTTGCTTACCTAAGGAAACCCTAGATCCAAGTGTAGGATCTTTTACAAGCAATAATACCCAGATAAGCCCTTACATTTAAAGCAAACAATTCAAATAATTAAAGCAAGTAAAAGTGATCTAAACAATAAGGTAACCCCTCCTTTTTTAAGTACTTCCCCACCAGAGTCGCCAGTTTTGTAATACGGTAGGAGAATTGACTTTTTTGGTTTTATCCAAATGTGAGAATAATAAGAGTCGCCATCGAATTTTATTTTAGCCAATATTTAGGAAAGGTGAAAAGAACAAGAAAGACCTTTGATAGATTTTGAGTTTGTGGGGTAAGTTATGAAAAGGAAAGGTGTTAGCACCATTTTCGTCTGTAGTTATCTATGGGCTCTTAATTGCTTAGATGAATTTTGAAAACATGCTCTGTGTGTGTGATTTGTTTGAAAATATTTTGAAATTTCCAATGTAAGACTAACTTTGTAATGATTCTTGTATCAGTCCTCAAGAAAGTAAAGAAAATGTTTTTTTTTAATATTTGTTTGAAAATGATGTGTCAAAAATGTTTCGAAAAGGTTGTGAGCAAGTGATTAAGAGTTCTTACCCACTAAGTATGGTCTTTCTTATTCTTTTCCTTATCCTTTAGAGATAGTACTATCCATACCATTAGTTGGTAGGTAGCCCCATCTATTGGATGTGAAGGGACAGGCGTAGGGTCGTCATATGGTCATTGAAGACAACATGTAAGGATACTTTAACAATTGTATCGGAGGGACTAGATCATTTTGTTGGTAACTTCTAAAGGGTCATCGAGGGACTATGATCTTTATTTGAAAGGGACAAGATGATTTGATCGAGAGTCTTTTCTATAGTATCCGCACTTTCGAGGGACATCACAGATATCGTAAGGCAACAAGAGAGGATAGCCTAGAGGTGCAAGTGTGAAGAGTCTATTGGTTTCAGTTATTTATCTTGAGAATTAGAGTTTTTCTACGTTTGTTTTTAGTCTTGCCATGCAAAGTCTAGTTACTAACAATTAAATATATACAGAAAATTAAAAGGCAGAATGTAAAGACCTAAGCTATTACGTGGCTTTGGGACAGATACATAAGTATAGAAATTTACAAGAAAGTAATCCTACGCTATTACATCCTCGGAGCAGATACATAATTAGAAAAATGTTCAGAAATGTAAATCTATGATATTACAATCGATAATGCGATTCACACATTTTGTCTAAGAAAATTAAATAGTAAAGAAAGAAAATAAGAAAAATGTTAGAAAAATATTTTTTTTAAAACTAATATCTAAATGTTAATATTTTTGATATTTTGTAGAAAATAATTTAAGTGATAATAATTAATTAAAACCTAATTGTTTCTAATTAATTTTAATATTAAGAAAAAAGGTTAATTAATTAATTAATTAGTAAATATATTAAAAATTTTAATTATTAATTAAAAAATCCTAACCCTAATTTATTATGTTTTCTTTAAAAAAATTAAGTTAGTTAATGATTAATTAAAAATTAATTAAGAAAAAAAAGAATGAAAATTAGGATGAAAATAGGGTTAAAAAAATAAAGAAAAAAAAACATGGGGTGGGTGTTGAACCCACGCCCTTGAAGCCACATGCGCACCCTTCTACCACTACGCCATGTTGTTTATTGTGATGGAGAACAAGAATCAATCATTATATTATAAGCCTGCATTAAAATTTTAAATAAAAAAAAATTGAAAATCGTTGGGATCGAACCCACAAGCTCATGACTTTTGGTGTATAATCTGAACTCGACTCTTGAAGCCTTTTGATTTTGAATTGAAAAAATATATAGACAAGCTCTTATGCCTTGTTCAGAAACTGGTAAAAAAAGTCTTTTTGATTTTGAATTGAAAAAATATATAGACAAGCTCTTATGCCTTCTTCGGAAAATGGTAAAAAAAATTCAAATTCCCTTATTTTTTAGGGCAGTGCAGTATTTTCAGCTTGTTTGTATACTGTTCGAGAAACAACCCACAAGCTCATGACTTTTGGTGTATAATTTGAACTCGAATCTTGAAGTAAAAACGTAGATGACAAAATTTATGATGTCGTGCCGAAAGAATTGTCTAGATACAATAAAAATCAAGAAAGTTATGATTTTTACAATGGCGGGAAATTAGAGACAGAAAACCCTTTGTTCCAGTTGTGCAACTTTTGCATCATATTTCAGTGTTCAACTTTAGAAACAAGCAATAAACTGAAGTCTTCTGATCATAACCCAAACTCGGGCCCTAAAGAAAATTTGTAGCTAACAAAATTTGTGTCATCATGCCAAAAGAATCGTCTCGAATGGTTGAAAATTGAGAAAGTTATGATTTTTGAAATATTGTGCAACAGTTGACCGGAAATCCTCTTCAGCATGCGGTCTTCAACATATTTTCCAATTTCGGAGATTTTCGTCACAAATTTGGCTTTTGACCCAAACATATGAAATAGAGTGGACATCAATACGAATCCAACGCCCAAAGACCCACTAAAAATGATTTTCCGGTCAGAAGTTATGAATTTCTGAAAATAAATTATGAAATGTCGATTTTTAGTCAAAACTATCTCAAATCAACTGGAACACTTGATTTTTTTTAAAATTAGAGGCTTGATGAAGCACCTGTGAGCTTGGCATGATGTGAACTTGATTATTAACTTATTAAGAAGCTCATAGAAATATACGGAGTATACTTCGATCCCGAAAACCCTTATTTTCAACTGCACTGTATTGCCTGATAGACAGTTGTCAGTTGTAGCTCGACGGAGATAAATGCATTGATCCCATTAACATGGAATCAATGATATGTAGGCATGAGTATGTTATAAAATAAGCCAATTAGGGTTAAACTAAATAGGGCGAATTTTAGTGTGCAACAACTTCCCCTATTCAATCATCTTAAACCTGATGGTGAGATTGGTGCTAGCATTTTGAACAATCAAGGTGGAAGAAGATTGAATACCCAATAGAACCATAAAATTCATAATCTAAAGAACAGGAGAAAATCAAGTATTCTTTTTTCGTCGTTTTTTAATTTTTGGTTTTTGTGGTAGGGTTATCCATACATGAGGCCAAGGTTAGACATACGAAGGACCAAGTAAACTTTGAAAATACATGTCAGATCAAGATTATACACATACAAGGTATCAAGTATATGCCAATTAAATATTAAACACACACAAGAAAGAAAGAGATCGATCAAAGAAGGTTTTTAACAGAGATATCAAACATACATGTCCAATGTTGGTATTAGACACATATGAGAAAGAGACCAACCAAAGCATACCTTAACGCGGAAAGACGCACATCTCCAACCAAAGATATCAAGAGAACATGTCTGGTGTTGGTATCAGAAATATATAAGAAAGAGACTGAAAGAGAGGACTCTAACAAAGATATCAAGAATATATGTCTGGGGTTGGTATCAAATACGTATAAGAAAGAGACCGGAAGAGAGGACTCTAACAAAGATATCAAGAATACATGTGCGGGGCTGGTATCAGACATATATAAGAAAGAGACCGGAAGAGAGGACTCTAACAAATATATCAAGAATATATGTCCTAGGTTGGTATCAAACACATATACGAAAGAGATCGGAAGAGAGAACTCTAACAAAGATATCAAGAATACATGACCGGTGTTGGTATCAAATATATATAAGAAAGAGACCGAAAGAGAGGACTCTAAAAAAGATATCAAAAATACATGTCTGATGTTGGTATCAAACATATATAAGAAAGCGACCGGAAGAGGGGACTCTAACAAAGATATCAAGAATACATGCCTGGTGTTGGTATCAAACATATATAAGACAGAGACCATAAGAAAGGACTCTAACAAAAGATATCAAGAATACATGTCTGAGGTGGGTATCAAACATATATAAGAAAGAGAATGACCAAATAAAGCTCAAACAAAGATATCAAGAATACATGTTCGGTGTTGGTATCAGACACATATAAGAAAGAGACTGGAAGAAAGGACTCTAACAAAGATATCAAGAATACATGTCTGGTGTTGGTATCAGACATATATTAGAAAGAGACCAGAAGAGGACTCTGACAAAGATATCAAGATTACATGTCCAGTGTTGGTATCAGACATATATTAGAAAGAGACTGAAAGAGGACTCTAACAGAGATATCAAGAATACATGTCTGGTGTTTGTATCAGACATATACAAGAAAGACACCGGAAGAAAAGAATCTAACAAAGATATCAAGAATACATGTCCGGTGTTGGTATCTGACATATATAAGAAAGAGACTAAAAGAGAGGACTCTAACAAAGATATTAAGAATACATGTCCGATGTTGGTATCAGACATATATAAGAATGAGACTAGAAGATAAGACTCTAACAAAGATATCAAGAATACATGTCCGGTGTTGGTATCAAACATATATAAGAAATATATCGGGTATACGCCCGGTATAATTAGACATATATAAACAAGGAAGAGACCGACCAAAGAGGACTCTACAAAGGAATAATAACCAAAGATAGACTCCCGGGGGATAGAAATAACAACAAACTCTATCAGAGAAGCAGGATGGGATAACCCTATTGATAGACTTTGAGGGTTATTTATCTCTGAATATAACAAACCAGTTACTTCAGGTAAGCAACAAAAATTGTCTTATGCTTCAATGCATGTTTGATATATTCTTTTTTAGTGTAATGCTCCATATCAAATGGAAATGCTACATATCTTGGTAGATGCAATGTAATGATGTATATTTAAATGATTCACTGGGGAATAGAAATATGAAAAATGAACTGCAGAGGAAGCCAGGAACATATGAGAAGTCATCCTTGGGAGACCAGACTTCACTGAGGAATAAACAATCTAAACTGACGACTACTAGGTATAAACTGCGACGCGAGATTGCAATTCAAATACGCAAACTCCGAGGAGGGGTGCCACTCAAAAGTGGACTTTGGAAAGGAGCATGCAAAAATAAATTGCATTCCAAGCAAAAGAAATCATCCTGACTTCAAACAACTTTTAACTTCCTGGGGAAAAGATCCGTTATCTTCCTGCCGAAAATAAGGAACGCTACACTGGGGAAAAAGATCGTCTTGTGTAAAGTTCTTCTACTGAGGATAACAAGGATTCTTGAACAAAATAAAATCAAATAAGAACTCTTTTTTGTAACAAATCTTTACTAGGAGAGGAGGACTTCTTGAGTAAGAACTCCTTCAAGCCGACTTTCTACTGGAGATGGTACAACTGCTTCCATCACTGGTGAGAAAGAGAATTCTTAAGAGAAATCTCAAAAATGAAAACTATACTGGGGAAGCGAACCTCGAAAGGTATTCAACCAATGACATATTTACTAGGGAAAATATGACTTCTTGAACAACATCACTGGGAAAAATCTCAAGTGCAAATTCCACTAGGGAAAAATGGGACGCTTCATAGGGAAGAGAGAAATCTCAAACCATAAACCCTCAAAGCTCAACTCCACTGGAGATAAAATAACCTCTTTCATCACTAGGGAATAAAAGAGTTATTAATACTTGTATTGATATTCAAAACACTAGGGAATCTTGCCTTGTGAGATATCAAATCATTACACAACCTTACTGGGAAGAAAACTTGCTCCACAAAAGAGAAGCAAACGAATCCGTTGGGATAAGACAAAAATCTCTTACTGGTAAATAATTATTACAATAATTTTTAAATGATGCAGATGATACTGAGGAGATGGATGCAAACTTCACGGGGAGGACGAGTTCCAAACGCACTGGGGAAGTAGATGCAAACTTATTGAAGATATAAACAGCGGTACCAAACCTCACTATGGAGAAAAACGACGGTACCAGACCCTACTAGGGATAAAGATGTAAACCTCTTCAGGGAGATGGCGAACCACACTTGGGGATAAACAGTTGTACCAAACCCAATATAGTTATTCCTTTAGGGAAGAGATCCCTGAAGAGAATCTTCTTAGCTGACAAACTTCTATTAAATAGAAATGAAGCCTTTATTGGGGAAAAGAAAACAACTTCCTATGGATAAGACAAACTATCTCTCACTGGAAAAGAATTTTGATAAGAATCTTTAAAAGATGCATACCCCACTTGGGAGATAGATGGAAACCACACTGAGGAGATGAGTGCAAACCACACTGGGAGATCACGAACCATACTTAAGGATGAACAGATGTATCAAACCCAAAAGATATACTCCTCTGGGGAAAGACCTTTGAAGTGGAGCTTCTTAACGAATAAGCTTTTGTTGAGCAAAAGTGCAGGCTACACTGAGGAAAAGGATTATGTCTGAAGAAACATCATTTCCACCAAGCAATTTTTATGGGTAGAAACCTCAAACAAACTCTGCTTTCCACTCGTACTCCGATGGTCAATGAGTAGACACAAGGTGTATGCAAAATGAAATCACAATAACGTGCCCCCGGTATGAAATGACAACCTTTGGCCATCACCCAGACGCCTGAAATCTCAAGTAATTTCAATTGTTTATAACATGATTTGCGTAGCTTTAATATTTTTAAATGCAAAAGTTTATAAAAAATATTGGACATTTTTGCAAACAAAATAGTAAAAGTAAAAAATGCAACTTTTGGATAAAAGAGAATTTTTATTAATTGATTGGCCTTTTGTGATACGGTGGCAGAACCGACTGTTTATATACTGGTTTTGCATTTTTTTTGTTTGCAAAGGTGCAGTAAGCAAGAGTTGCCGCCGTCTTTTCTTTTATCCAAATTAAGGAAAGGGTGAAAAGAACAAAAAAAGACCTTTTCGAGATGTTTTCTGAGTAAGGGGGTAGATTATGGAAAGGGAAGGTGTTAGCACCCTTTCCATCTGTGGTTTTCCACAGGCTCTTAGAGGTTTGCTCATTTTTCAAAATGCTTTTGTGCTTTGTGTTTGAAAATGTTTAGAAAACGCCTTAGTATGGCGATTTGCTTTGTATTTAACTCTTGTATCAATCCTCAAGAGCGTTAACAAAGAAAATGTTTTTGAAATTGTTTTGAAAAGTAGCATTTGTGTGTAAGTGCAAAAATAGTTTGAGCAAACTTATAACAGCTATCTACTTTATTACTCGAAAACGGTCGTTCTTTTCCTCTTTTCCTTTAGACAATGCTATCCTACTATTAGTGAGTAGGTAGCCTTGTCGTTGGATGTTGAGGGATAATCGAAGGGACGTTTAACAGTCATAAAGGAAACATACGGAGACACTTTAGCAATTTCGTTTAAGGTACGAGATCATTTACCGAAAGACAACACCGTAGGGTCATCTAGGGACTATGATCTTTTTGATTTTTTTTGGGTCTTTGCTAAAGCATCCCCATTCTCGAGGGACGTGACAGTTTTTTTTCCGAAAGGAAACCGGAGCAGGGATACCCTAGAGGTTCATATGTGCATATGTGTTGAGATTTGGTTGTTTTTGTCTTTTTATTAAGTTAGCTAATGTTTTAATTTACAGTCTTTCCATGCAATCCTAGTTACTAACAATAATAATGTACAGGAAATGTAAAGTATGGAAAAATAAAAAGCAGAAACATAAATCTTTAGCTAATACAACGCTTTGGGACAGTTACATAAAAAATGTAAGAAAAATAAAAGTGCGGAATTTTAAATCTAAAGCTATTACAACCGTGAGCAGTTAAAATGCGCGCGAAATTGAAAATAACGTCTAAAAATCCTAAGAATAAAATCTTTTTTTTATTCATTTATTTTAAGAAAATAAAGTCTAAGTCTATTTAGTTTTATTTTTTGAAAGATGTTAAAATAATTAAATTAATTAGTTTAACAAAAACAATTTTAATTAAAAAACAAACTGGACCTAAGTTTTTTGTGATTTTTGTTTCAATGTTAATAAGAAGGCAAGAAAATAAAAGAACAAGCAAAAACAAAAAATAAGGAAATGAATAGAAGCTTTTTCGATCCAAGGGAGGAAAGGTATTTCGATCCTAGGCAAGATATGGCTTTTTCAATCCTGGGCAGGATATGGCTCTTTCGATCCTTGGCAAGATATGGCTCTTTCGATCCTGGGAAAGATATGGCTCTTTCGATCCTGGGCAAGATATGGCTCTTTCGACCCAGAGAAAGAGAAAGTCTTCTTCGATCCAGGGAAGGGAGTTATTCCTTTCAATCTGGGGGAGGGATGGTCTTTTCTCTCTAAACCTGCAAGACAAATATTAGTAAAAAATATGACCTGGGTGTTAAACACAGGACCTTCTATCCTGCATACATTGGTTTATTTGGGCCAGATCTGCAGTGTGGGCATTAGAGACAAAAGAAAACAATAGTGGACCTGGTGTCGAAACCAGGCCCTCAGTTTTGAAACCAAATCGAACAGATCCACCTGATATCCTAGGCGTGAATCGAGCACTAAACAAAACTAATGCATTATGAAATTATAAACATGAATTTGTAAGTTTACCAATAATGGAATGCTTCGGTTTGGAACTTTTGGGCGTGAATTGAATGATGCTTGGGAATGCTTCCTGCAGATTTCAGGGAGTGAATGGAACGTTACTAAAGATTCCTTCGATTGGGACTACTTATGAGGATTTTGATAACTTTGGGGTGGTTTAGGGGGGCAGCATGCGCATAATCTCTTCGTGTGCAGTATGTATATGTATGTCCTCCTCTTGCAGATATACTGGATATTTATAGGAGATGAGGAAGGAGTCTTAGCATGGAAATAAAAAAACTTAATCATATCCTTGAAGGCCAACCATAGTCTTCAAGACGAAAATCAGACTAATTTAAAGATTTCCTTTTTTAAAATATCCACGCCTCTTTTGAAATTCTAGATGAACCTGGACACTTGACCCCTTCGAATACCCTCCAGCACTTCTCTTCGATTGGCCCATGAGTTGCCTCCTTCGATGCATGCTCCGAATGGGCATTCTGAATGCTTCTTCGAACGAACTTCTTATGCATGCTTCGAATGGGCCATGTTACTTCCTTCAAACGGCTTTCTGAGTGCATCTTCGAATGTACTTTTTATGCATGCTTCGAATGGGCCTTGTTACTTCCTTCGAACGCCTTTCTGAATGAATCTTCAAATGGAGTTCTTATTCATGCTTCGAATGGGCTTTGTTACTTCCTTCGAACGAATTTCTGAATGCATCTTTGAATGGACTTCTTATGCATGCTTCAAGTGGGCCTCTTTGCCAGCTTCCAAGTATGTTCTCTTCGATGACTCTGAGCCCTAATTTGAAATGATCAAAACTTCCCTATCAGAACTTCTTAGATTAAGTCAAACTCTGCGTTGATTACTTGATCTTGGAAATTATCATATCTAATTAAACCTAATCGAACTCAGTTCTTGTACTCTTTGATTTCCTTCAATTTGAAACAATCGAAATGTCACCTTCTCAATACATCTTGAAATTTACTGGTATTATCTTACCATTCCTTTCCCCAGTGGGTCGATGTTACTTTTTTTCTATCCCCTCAGTAGGTTGGTATTTCACAATTATCTATCAGTCACCTATTTTCCTTCTCTCTCTCTCCTCAATTTTTTTTAGTTGGCAATGCTTTAGATCCTCTCTTTCCGCTCTGGAATTCAAATTTCTTAGGGAGGATAGTGGTCATTGTATTTCAATGTATCTTTTCCAATATATATTACCATGTTCCAAATTCTGTAATTATCTATGGAGTCTTGCCATTCGCAGGATACCATTATATTAATAAAGTTTGAGCCTTCCATCTAATTCTTTGTAATTCTTATTTTTATTCAGCTTATAAATATTTCGTTTATTATTGATAGTAAAGATCAAAGCAAACAAATTAAATAACAAAAATTATTTTTGAAAATATTTTACAAATTACCTATTTCTCTGAATTTTGTGATACAAGGGGAACAAAATTAGTGACTTCAAGGACGGATAAACTCAAAAGTTTGCATGATATGAAAGCTCTGTCCAAAATTCCCCAGGTGAAGTTGAGGTGGTATACTTCACTGAAATTGCTGTCTCCATGAGGTTTCATACTTCCTCCCAAGAGAAGTTGGTGCAATTTTCACTCTCAGTATTAAGGAATGTCTCGATGTCTCCTTCAACGATAATGTATTACCCTCCCTAATGAAGTCAGTATGTCATTCACAACTGATGTTTCAGTGATATGATATTTTTTTCTTTAGTAAAATCAGCCACAGAAGAAATGTGAGCTTCGAAAATTTTGTTTCCCCCGCTAAAGTCTGCATGGTTTATCGAGTGGAATTTGGAGGAAGATGTTATATCTCCATGTTTGTGATAATTTACTGTTGATGATCTTGTTCTTTCCCAATGAATTTAAGCCTTGAAATAGGAATTTGTTTCCTCGGTTGGTGCTTACTATCTTACGGAATTTCTGTCCTATTTGTGATTTAGCCAGGTTTTGTTTGTACCCATTTCGAGTTTTATATGTTTATCCTCAGTTTTATATGTCTGTTTTGTTAGCATATACATGATAGCATTCATACTTTCATATCAGCATCATGCATAATCATTTCTCATTTGCATTTTTCACATATTTGGTATATTACCCTATTTTGCAGAGTTGTGTTACTCTCTCTCCAATAGAGTGTCAACCTTAAGCGGAAAATGTATATTCTTTCAACTTCCCCATTGAGTTATCCCTCGTGGAAGAATTTTTGTTTCAGCCTTCTTTTCATCTCGTTGTCTGGACAAAATGGGATTCCCTCTTGAGCTAATTTCTCTGGAGATATATTTTGGTTGAATACTTCATTCCGGTTTGTTTTTGTTTAAAGTGGATACCCTTAGCAACATTATTATTTGGTTTTCGGAAAGCTTTGAGCTTTAGTTTGAGAAGGTGTATTTATTTTGCACAAGAAGATTTTATCCCCTGAGCGGGAGTTTATTGGATTTCTCCAAGAAATCCATCTCTTTCACCAAGAAGCCATATTTCCTCTTCCAGTAAGTCTTTATTGCCTTTCCTCCTCATAGCTGCAAGTGGCATATCTCTTTATTTGAGGAACCTATACTCCCTCCAGTGAATCTGATGTCTCCCAGAGAAGATTCAGATTTTGTTACTCCAATGGATGATAGCTTTGTCATTATGGAAGGTAGTTCGTTGTTGAGATTTTGTTACTCCAATGGATGGTAGCCTTGTCATTATGGAAGGTATTTCATTGTTGAGATTTTGTTACTCAATGGATGGTAGCCTTGTCATTATGGATGAGAGTTGTTGTTGAGACTTTATTACTCCAATGGATGGTAGCCTTGTCATTATGGAAGGTAGTTCATTTTTGAAATTTTGTTACTCCAATGGATGGTAGCCTTGTCATTATGGAAGGTAGTTCGTTGTTGAGATTTTGTTACTCTAATGGATGGTAGCCTTGTCATTATGGAAGGTAGTTCTTTGTTGATATTTTTTTACTCTAATGGATGGTAGCCTTGTCATTATGGAAGGTAGTTCGTTGTTGAGATTTTGATACTCCAATGAATGATAGCCTTGTCGTTATGGAAGGTAGTTCGTTGTTGAGATCTTTTTCTGATGAACGATAGCCTTGTCATTATGGAAGGTAGTTCGTCGTTGAGATTCTATTGTTCTGAGAAGTTCATTTGGTTATAGTCGTGTGTACTGAATACATCTTGAAATTTACTGGTATTATCTTACCATTCCTTTCCCCAGTGGGTCGATGTTACTTTTTTGCTATCCCCTCAGTGAGTTGGTATTTCACAGTTATCTATCGGTCACCGATTTTCCTTCACTCTCTCTCCTCAATTTTTTTTGAGTTGGCAATGCTTTAGATCCTCTGTTTGGAATTTTCCCAACAGAGTCTTGTCTTTTCTTCGCCAGTGATTTATTTTCCTGGTCAAGTTTTCCTTTTGTTTCCTCTTTTACTTTTCACATCCCCAGTGGTGTCTTGCGTACCTTTAGATTTGTTCATTTGCATTTATAATCATAAGCATTGCATGGTATGTTAGGTCCAAAAATAGGGTTTGTTTTATATTTAAGTATCTTCAATCGCGTGACATGAAGATTTTAACCTTCGTATCTCCGGATAGAAGACACTTAAATAAGGGCAGCTGTAGTACCCAAAATTTCCCCCTAAGATCCCTTCATCATATCATATCAATTCAATTACAACAAGATCACATTAAGGTTTGGTTCTTCTCCATATCTTTGACTTTTGCTCTAGGAGGAGTTACCAAGCACCTTGACTTGTATTTTATGATCATCTATGTTTTGTATTGATTATCTTTTGACTAATAAATACAATGAGTGTTTGCCCCAATTGTTGATGTTGTAGGTGAAAGAACAATAGATTCCATCAAGGTTGATCTAGGGATTCATGAGTTCATTTTTGTGCCTTCCTCAACCAAGCTTCATTGAGATTCCAGCCTCATCATTAAATATATTTTGAAGTAATATCATGATAAAGCCTTTTATGATTCATCATGCCTCAAGATTGTCAAAATTATTTCAAAAGTACAAGAGTTAATTGAAGAAGTTTGACTCAAATGGACAAGTCTTTGTTTCCATTGATCACAAGTGCATATCTCCTTCAATTCTCAAGATATGGAAGTGGTTTTTTTTGCTTTGAATTTTCATTATCAACCTCAACAACTTACATTTACATGACAAAGGTATTGGTGCAATAAGGTAGATCAAAATTGCTAAGATTTCCCAAAGCACCTTTCTTCTTCTAGGAGTTAGGGTTTTGAACTTAAAAGGGGTATATCTTGCTCATATTTTGGTATTTTTGAGTGATTACAAAGACATCCTTCTCTTAAAAGGGTTATTAATAAATCACTTTAAAAGTTCCATGGAAATTTTGTGTGTAATAAACTTGATGATGAGGAAAGATTACAAGTCCTCCAAATGAACCCTCAAATTCCTTTGTGTGACTTCAAGTAATCATAACTTGATCAATTTTTATCACCTTGAGCCCATAGTTTTTCCAAAATGATCTTGAAGATTTGAAATTCATCTCTTCTTTTATGTGCAAAGTATGAAAATTGATGGAAGATGCCCTAAGGATGCAAAATATTATAGGTCATTTTATGAATTTTTTCCAACTTCAACAAGTCATAACTCTCTCAATTTTTGGATATTTTGAATGGTTCAAGTTTCAAAATTTCATTAAAGAGACCTACTTCATGCCATCTTTTTTGGTTAAGAGAAAACTCCAAGTATTATAAGTCATTTTTGAAGAAAAAACATAGAAATTTTCAAAGTATGGAAAGTCAACTTCTTTTTTTCCAACTTTGACCCATTGCAACTTTCAGCTCAAGCAACCATTTTATCTCAATCTTTTCCCATTGAAAATCTTGTAAACTCATCTTTATAAAGCTTCAAGAATCATGCCCTAAGACCCCTTGAGTTGAGAATTCCATTGATTTGAATTTGGTAACTTGAAACTGAAGTTTCATCATAAGTCAGATTTTGGAATCTTTATTTTGGCTTCAAATCACAAGTTTTCCACATGTTTTTGCTTCTAATCATGTTTAGAAACTTTCCAAAGGCGTTTAGCATCATGAAATGCATGATTTAGATGAGTTTTGATGATAAACAAGTCACACTCTGTTCATGCTGCATACCCACACGATTTCCCTCCAAACTTCATCATCTCACACGCTTAAGGATCCCATTCACTCCCTTATAAATAGAGGATCATTCCTCATTCATTTCTTCAAGCTTTTGATAGCCAATTGACCCCTGTTCAGATCCCACACGAACTCTGAATTTGAAATTCTGATTTCTTAGGTTCTCACCTTCAAACACCAAAAGCTCCATTCAGTTAGCTTCATTGAACTTCACTGAAGCTAATCATATAATTATCCTCAAGAATCATGACCTATATTGATCTACAAAAGTCCAATTTCAGAGCAACTTCTCACTACTTCGTCCAAGTAGATTTCTTAGCCAAATTGATTCAAATAAAAGGCTAATCTACTCTTTGTATCCTTCTGATCCTCGTGCTCTTTATAATTTGAAATTTCATTGAGGTTTGAGTGAGATATCCCAGATTTTCATATTCACTATTTTTTCTGGTTTTATTGAAACACAGTCTTGCATAATTTATATAAAATTTGCGCGATGGTACCCTTAGAATCGTCTTGAAGAGATGAATCCAACGATACTAGTCTGGGATTCTATTTTTTCCATTTGAAGTAACTCGTGAAATCTCCATTGTATGGTGTCTCGAGGTTGAAGAAGACGAAATGTCTCGTCTCAACCAGTGATAGCGCGCCAATCGTTTTATTTTTATTGGTTGCCTTTTTCCAGATCAAATGCATTTTCTAATAAGGTCCATATCAAGCACAACGTGTCTGGTCCACTTGATCAGCTTACTAACGTGTTTTGACTATGATTTGATGGTCCACATCTTTTTGGTTTTATTTTATTTTCTGGTTTTATATTTTAATTGTTTTAAATTTCAAAAATTCATAACTCTTTTATTTTTTATCCTAAAACTATAAAAAAAATATATACAAAAATACTTTGATTTACTTCTAACTTTATGAGTATCTATTCATATTTTATTTTTATGTTTAGTATTTTTCATAATTTTAAACATATTTTCCTTATTTTAAAAATACTTTCTGACATTTTTTAAATTCTGAAAATATTCATAAATATCATTTTTCTTATTTCTGAATTTCTGGATATTTTGTGGAATTTTATCTCGATGTTTACTAATTTTGATCTATTTTCCATTTATTTGAGTAATTTTATTTAGTTTAAAAATAGTTTCTGACTTTTAAAAATTACCAAAAATTTTATAAAAATATTTAAGTTCATTTCTGATTTTTCTATGGTATTACTTATTTTTTCTTGATTAATTTGAATATAGTTAATATTTTTCTCTCTTATTTCCATTTTATAATCATTTTAAAAAACCATTTTCTTTTATTTTTTAAATACAATTTTATTTTTGTACAATATTCTGGCTGATCTTGGATTAAAATTTTGATCTTGAACTTTATTAACATCATTGGATCCATGGTGTTGAGTCTAACTCCATAAAAATGGATGAATGATTTTAATAATAGTTTGATTGAATTTTTGGTTCAAATGTTGTTTATTCATTTCCTCTTCCCTCTTCATCTTACCCCATTTCTTATTGTATTACATATTATGGGATGATGATCTCTATATAATTTATCCAAACATGAAGTACATAGATTGTTGTTGACCGACCTCAAAATAGGTGCGACTTCTACAAACCTATGTTTGCAAGCCCGATTTGAGATAATGATCATTCGTGGCCCAAACCTATGTTTGCAAGCCCAAGTATGTTAATTTGAACCCTATGATCTAGTAACCTTGAGATTCATTGTTATGAGGCTTTGGTTCTACCAATCCACTAATGGATCTTCATTAATTTTGGTCAAAGTGGATCACTTAAACATCATTGATCATTAAGTGTTACTTTGAGATTTTTAAGTGGGTGATATACTTCACAAAAAGCAAATACAACTTTTTTTTGAGAGGCTTTGGTTCTACCAATCCTCTAATGGGTTCCAAATGCAAGTTTCAAGATGGTCATCTAACTAACCATTAACTTCTAACAATTGACTTTATTTTATGCTTTTATTTTATGCTTTTACTTTATATACCATTTACTTTAGCATTTACATTCCATGCTTTTTTTCATCTTTGCTTACTTGAGCCTCTATCTTCATGTCATTTTTATTTTTCTCATTTGAGCTTTTCATTTCTTTTGAAGATACCTAATAATCAATTTAAACCCTAAAAAATTTTAATGTTACTTTGACTACTTGGTTACTATCCTTGGCATAATGGAGTGGTGGACTTCTTGGACTTAGGATTAGAGACCTTGACCTACCTTTAGACTTTAATTATCATTTTGTCTGGAGTTTTTGGGGTTTACCCCAATACATTGCGTTGTTTTTTTTCTTTGTGTGCAGGTTATTGTGATTACATGCTTTGTCTTTGATCTGGAATTCATTTGTATACAACCGTTACTCTGCCCAATTTTTGTGAAGACTTAATGCAATTGAAGTTTGGTATTGTTAATGGATTTATTAATTGTTTACTTGGTTCCAAATCCAAAGGATGGAATTCTACATTGACTCATTATGTCAAGTGTTGGCTTCTTGATTGGTTAGATGGTCTTTATCCTTAGGTTTTACCTTATGCTTTAGGAAAGTCTCTTCATCTCCTCCCATCTTCTTTAATTTCAAAAAACATTTCCCTCTTTATGAAAAATCTTATTGTTTTTAAAACTTGAACACTTTCATAATAAACTTGGACTTATGTCCATGTATTTTCAAAACTTAGTTTTTTAATCAAATTTCAAACAACTTAACAATACCTTGACATTTTTGTGAGAAGACTAAAAGTAAATGAATCCCATTTAAATTATTTTGCAATTTTGGCTTTTTACCTTAAAACTTTTCTCAAAAGATTAGACTCTTGTCAATCCTTGTAGTGATGCGAACTACTATACTTCTATGATATATGATAAAGTGAGATATTTTCCACTTGGTTGTTGAGCGAGGCTTTGTTGATTTTAAAATCTAAGCCATATCCTCTACTTTGAGATGATGCAAAATCTCATTTCTAATGATTGTGGGTAGTGAGTATGTTTTCCACTCGGACAATGACGATGACGTCTTGTCTCTTAAAATTAACCAACACACTTGTGATTTAAAATTTTCAATGGTGAACTACGAGTACCCTGATCCCCTATTTCACGAAATTTGGTACGTAGGCACTAAAGATTCACAACCGCGGCGGGTGTGTAGCGATAAAAAATGTAGCGGGGTAAATCGGAGATCGAATTATTGATTAATTCGTCTCACAAAAGCAAGAGTCGCCACCGCGCTTTATTATTTCCAAAGGAAAAGGGAAAAGAGCGAAATAAAACCCTAAATATGCAATGTAAACAATACTTTTGAAAGTAATGAAAATACAAGGCGTTTTTGAAAAGAGATCTTATGGTTCGGGGGTTGGTTATACAATGGGAAGGTATTAGCACCCAATGCATCTATAGTACTCTATAGGAACCTTTTGAAATATCTGTTTTATTTAAAATTGATCGCTCGATTGAAAATAAATCGTTTTGGCCGAAAAAGGGATACGGACGGGTTTTTGAAAATACGACGACCTAATGTCGAAGTTTTTGCTTAAAAGGTATAAGTCTTGGGGAGGTTGAAATTTTGAAGTAAGGTGAACGTTTGAGGAAAAATTATCCTAAGTTTTAATGAAATGCGAAAATTTGTGCAGTTAGATTTGGAGACATGAAGTCAACAAATTTACTGTTTTTTCCTTTGGAGTTAAACAAACCGAATAAACAAAAATACACGAACAAGAAATATGCGAATAACAATTAAATAGCAATAATCTAAATGATGGAATAAAAGTACGAACAATGCGTTTTTTATGATTTTTTTGTTTAATGCTAACGGGAAGAAAGTATTTTAATTTTTTTACGCATTTTTTGATAAGGATAATTCAAAAGAATTATTAATGAGGACGTGACATTTTTTAGTTTTAAGTTATTAAGTTTTTTATATTTTTGATATTAATATTAAGGTAACAAAATATTTTTTAGTTTTCTATTCTTATGCCTTTTATTATAAAAGAGTATTACTTTAGGAATTTTTTTTTAGATTTAAATTAAAACTCAATATTACTAACTAAAAATCTAATTTTTTAAAAGATATTAAGATTATTAAATCTTGAAAAATAAAATGGCCTATTATTAAAAAAGCTTTAGATTATTTTTGGTTAACTAAACTATAATTAAAATTAATAAGATTTTAAGAAGATAATTAAAATAGAAAGAAATGAGTTAATAGGGGTGTATAACTAAGTCAGAATGGGCTAGAAGGTTGGGATAAGGCCCAAAGCGAAATGAAGACAGGGGGGGTGTACAAATTTCGTGGGCTTAAGCTGGGAGTAAAGGGTGGCCCAAGAGATTATACAGCATTAAGGTTAGAAAATGTTTAACACAAATTGGGATTAGGGTTTGTCTTATGGGCAGAAACGGCGCTCTCTCTTCTTCATGATCTTCATCTTCTTCGCCCTGCTTCTTCATCCTCGCCTCCGGACTTGATGTTTCCTCTTCGCCACGGCCACCCACTCTTGGCTCTTCTTCCCTCCATTGAACACGAAACGAGACGGCTTAGGCGGAGACGGTAAGAACGCGTTTGATTTGTTATATTTAATTCATCTTGCATGTTGATTCGATTCTGTGATTTCTGTTAAGTTGATCCTTATTATTAACCCTATACTTGATTGTTGATGTTTGATTGAGTATGCTCAAAGGAAATAAGAGAGAGAGAAGCGTTACCTAGGTGGAGGCGGAGGAAGAGCTAGGGGTGACGGAGGCCGGGCGGCGAGGAGAGGGAGGCGCGAGTCCAACGGTGAACGGTATTATGATTTATCTTCTCCTTGGTTGTTGGTATTGTACTTCTGTTTCGTCTTTGAGCCTTGGTACTGTGCTTCGGTTTTCTTCTTCTTCTTTGAATGAGTTACTGTATGATGATTGTGTTTTTCTTCTTTGCGTTGAAACTGCACTTCTGTTTTTCTCCTTCTTGCTTGAACGTGATACTATATTTGGTCTTTCCTCTCTTCTTCTTTGAACGAAGTTACTGTACTGGGTTTTGTTGGAACTGATATTGCACTTCCTCTTGGCGTAACTGATACTGCACTTGGTTTTGTTGAAACTATACTGTATAATGATTTTATTGGCTTGAATAATTTTTGAAAGGCCGATGATGTTGTTGATACTGAGGTCTAGCCGGTTGCCTTAGAATTTTTTCAGATTTTGGGATGGATAAAGCTCAGGTTTGAGCAATGGTTGGACATGGTGATAGATGTGGGGATTTTTGTGTAGTTTGGACGAATTGATGGAACTTGGGCATGTGTTTTAGCTAGGCCATACGGATGGTGGTTTTTGACTGGTTTTCTGTGAGGTTGTTTTGATATCTTTTTGATGGCAGTGGGATGATGATGATATTGGCTTTAGTGGCTCAATCGGTTGTGCAAGGTTTGGCCATAAGGTTTTGGAAGATGGTCTTTGACAGTGTGGGTGATTATGCAGGTTGCTAGCTTTGTGTGTTTTTTGGAGGAAAAAAATCTCTAAGTTTTTTTTGGAGGTTTGGATATATGTTCTACTGTGTTATTGGTTTTCTCTTTGTTATGTATTATAACAACTCTTCCCTCTTCTTTTCGCTACAGGCCAGGAATTCAAAAATGCTTTGGGATTTCCCTGAGCAATCTGCACTACTGTCCCTCCAATTTGTTTCTATTCTTCTTTTGTGTTATTATTTCTACTGGCTATATTTTTGTTTGTCTTGTATAACCTCTTCTGCCTATGCTAAGCCTGCAAATCCCACACTTCTCCCTCTCTTTTTTTCTCTCAGTATGGCTTTGATATAAAGTGATAAGCTGTACATTTTTTCTGAAATTGCAATGGCCAGAAAATGATGAAAATGGGACTTTTACATTACTTGCAAATGTGGTCAAACTGCATGTTTTCCTTTTAATACAAACTTGTTTTGTTTTCTGCTGTGTAGGCAATGGTTCACGTAAGCATGCTTGCATATGTGGTCACTGCATGGTTTTTGTATGCTTATGCTGTATGCTTCTTTGAAATTGCATTTGGGATTTTAAACAAATGTAATTAATTTAAACATGCAGTTTTTGGAAAACATAAACTTGCATATGTTTTAAAATTCCCTTTTTTTTTGTGAACCGGGAGCAATCCCGTGATTTGCAAAAAAAATAATAACTGATTCCGGCCATTGCATTTAATGATGAAAATTTTAATAATTTCGCTTTTTATTCATTTGTTCGAATTCTAATTTCTTTCTTTTAATTGTGCAGGTAACATTAAGTGAGCGGACAAAACGCATTGGATCGGAAGTTTTAGAATTAGGATAGATTAGTTTTTTTTTTTATTTCATTTTAGTTTTTGTCAATTTATTATTGTAATTTATTGTAATATATACAATGTTTACATAATAACTTGTACAATAAGAAAATGAATAAAAGAAAACTATTTTCCCATTAAATTCTAATTCTTTATTTATTTATCGTTACAATTTCCCAAATGAATAATAATTGAAAACAAATTTTCAATTACCTACATTCAAAATAATAAACAAATAAATAATAATTATCATTGATCAACTAATATCTTCGGTTATTTAATTCATCATTCCCAACTAAATTATAATAATTAAAACAGGGTTTCAATTATTTAACTTAGAACGACGAATGATTAAACAATCGTTATTGACCAATGAACTTTTTCCGAATGCTTATTATATTATTCATAAACTTTTAAATTATGTAATAACTAAGAATAAATTCTAGTTACTTAAATTTAAGATAATGAGTAATAAATAAATGCTGTCCACACAATTAATGCGCCTCTTCTCTGATGTTTATTTTATTATCTATACATCTTTAAATTACATAATAATCGAAAATGAATTTCAATTATTTAAATTTTAGATAATAAATAATTAATAAACATCATTTTTTAGCACGAATCGATTAAATGATTTAATGTTCAGCATAAATGGCTCTTGTCCAGAAAAAGTCATGAATTTTAAAATCGATGGATCGAACAAATGTAATGTAAAAATGCAGGTAGGAGACGATATCTTAGGTCAAAATTTGGGGTACAACAGCTGCCCCTATTTAAGTTTCTTCTATCCGGAGATATGAAGATTGAAATCTTCGTTTCGACGAGATTGAAGGTACTTAAATACATAACTACGCAAATTTTGTCCTAAGATGTCGTCGTCATGTTTGGTATGAATGCAGCGATCTAACTCACAGAGAAAGATATTGTATGAAACAAGACAATGTTGGAGGAATCGAACACCAACAAAACACAGAGACATGAGTTGTACGCTACTGGGAAACAAGTTATCGACTTCAAACGACAGACTCCTGACAGTGAATAAAATCGAGGGAATACAACCTCTAACCCTAACAAAGAGAGCATCTTGCATGGGCCATAACAGATCATTGATCCAAAACAGTGAGTTCGCAACTCAAGGTCGACGGTAGACAGAGAGTATCAAATTGCTGGTAACTGGTTACCGACTTCTGGAGGTACAGATTCGTAACAGACTTCTCTGCGAGATTTTCAGAGATATACTCATTAATGCTGAGGTAATAAGACTGTAGACACGAGGGTTGTTCAAATAAAGAAAACTGCCATTTGTTGTTGTCCAGAGAAAATACCGATAACAAACAAGTTGCTCAAATAAAGAAGCTGCCGCTTGCTGTGTTCCAGAAAATACCGATAACATGCAAGTTGCTCAAATAAAGAAGCTGCCGCTTGCTGTCGTCCAAAGAAAATACCGATAACATGCAAGTTGCTCAAATAAAGAAGCTGCCGCTTGCTGTCATCCAGAGAAAATACCGATAACATACAAGCTGCTCAAATAAAGAAGCTGCCGCTTGCTGTATTCCAGAAAAGTGGTAACGTACTGGTAACTCATGAAGAGTTTGCTGCTTGTCGCTTTCAACGAGATAAAATGACGCACTAGTAGCTCATGAAGAACTGCTGCTCGGCGCTTTCAGAAAAAAGTAAAATGACGCACTAGTAGCTCGTGAAGAACTGCTGCTCGGCGCTTTCAGAAAAATAAACTGACGCACTAGTAGCTCGTGAAGAACTGCTGCTCGGCGCTTTCAGAAAAATAAAAAGACGCACTAGTAGCTCATGAAGAACTGCTGTTCGGCGCTTTCAACAAGTGAACGTACAAGTTGCTCATGAAGAGCTACCGCTTGTCGTTTTCAGAAAGTAGCGTACAAGTTGCTCATGAAGAGCTACCGCTTGTCGTTTTCAGAAAGTAGCGTACAAGTTGCTCATGAAGAGCTACCGCTTGTCGTTTTCCAACGGTGTCTATAACGCACAAGTTACTCATGAAGAGCTGCCGCTTGTCATTTTCAGAAAGTAGCGTACAAGTTGCTCATGAAGAGCTACCGCTTGTCGTTTTCCAACGGTGTCTATAACGCACAAGTTACTCATGAAGAGCTGCCGCTTGTCGTTTTTCAAAAACAAACAGGAGGAAATTGCGATGATACTGGCAGAGAATAAACTCGTCGTCAAAGAGAAACCTGAATCAATCCTTCTCGAGGAGATCAAATACTTAAATGTGCAAAATAAATGCACCAACCGTCTAGGTCGCAAATTCACTGGGGAGAATAAAAAAAATAGCCTATGCAAGAGGCAGCAACTTCACCAGAGAGAGAAAACAGTCAAACAAGACTCCACCCAATGAGAAAGTAACTCAATTGGGGAATTCGTCGTATTCAGGAATGGGTAAAGTAGGCTAAACCAGAATCATCTGTGAGGATTAGCTCAGTTGGGGAATTAGAAAGGAGGCGCATTTTGTGCTTAAGTTGGCACTCTATTTGGGAAAGATCAAATGTGTTATTTGAAAAGATACAACCAAGGTGCAACTCGAAATCAACGGCAAATGTGGATATGCATGCTGATATGAGTGTGAATGAATGTTATGCTGACAAAACAGACAGATGAAGTATCTTGGAGATAATAAGATGTCACAGCGAAATAGATACTCGGCCAATCTTGAAAAGACGGAAGATAAACGGAACTGGAAACACACAGCAACGTCGGAGGGTATCACGCTACAAGGTCCAAATTTCTGAGGAGAAGAACATCCAAATCCGATCTTCTAACATCAATAGATCATGGTATGAGACAAAATGCACCACATTTCAGAAATCGCCCAGATTGAGATAGCCAAAACAAAGCTCAACTGGAACAGCTGGGGAGTCACTAAACTTAGTACCACTGGAAACACAAGCTTAACACAACCAACCCCTCATGAAGATCTGAAAGAAAACATGCTCATCATGCAAGGATAAACTACTGTACTGCTTTGCATTTCATGGCTTGACCATCCTTGGAACAAACTGTTAATATTCCTTTCGTTATTCACGACACATTTTTTTTTACATAAGAACATTTTAAGTAAATTTGTTTCAAGTATCTCCATAAAATTAAAATTTCGCCCACAACAGATAAGTGCTCAAATTTCATTAATAAGAGGTTGTTCGCTAACAATGCGATTTCAATGGTTTACAAAAGCTTGGGGAAATAGTACATGAAATAAAAGGTCATACAAAACAATGATCACTATTCTCCCTAACAACTTTGAATTCCAGAATGTGTTCAGATGTCGAGACTGATTTGACCCGAAACCTGCCTAAGCGAAATACTTCTTGACTGCATCGACGTTCAAGGGACGCGGGAGGTCCTCACCATCCATATTGGTGAGAATCATGGCACCTCCAGAGAAAACTTTCTTAACGACGTACGGTCCTTCATAATTCGGAGCCCACTTGCCCCTTGAATCAGGTTGGAAAGATAATATCTTCTTGAGCACAAGGTCACCTTCTCTGAACTCGCGCGGTCGAACCCTCTTATCAAAAGCCTTCTTCATTCTTTGTTGATACAATTGACCGTGACACAAAGCTGTCAATCTCTTTTCTTCGATTAAATTCAACTGATCATACCTACTTTGACACCATTCGGCCTCAGAAAGCTTAGCTTCCATCAACACTCTCAGAGACGGAATCTCAACCTCCACGGGGAGTACTGCTTCCATACCGTAAACTAGGGAGAAAGGGGTCACGCCCGTTGAAGTTCGAACTGAAGTACGGTACCCGTGTAAAGCAAACGGAAGCATTTCATGCCAGTCCTTATAAGTTACCACCATCTTCTGGACAATTTTCTTGATATTCTTGTTAGCAGCTTCAACAGCCCCATTCATCTTCGGTCTGTAGGGAGAGGAATTATGATGTTCGATCTTGAACTCTTCACAAAGCTCCTTCATCATCTTGTTATTCAAATTTGAACCATTATCCGTGATGATCTTGCTCGGGATACCGTATCAACAAATGATCTGATTCTTGATAAATCTGACTACCACCTGTCTGGTTACATTAGCATAAGATGCTGCTTCCACCCACTTAGTAAAATAATCGATCGCTACCAAGATAAAACGATGACCATTTGAAGCTTTGGGTTCAATCATCCCAATCATATCAATGCCCCACATAGAGAAAGGCCAAGGTGAAGATATAACATTGAGGAGGGTCGGCGGCACGTGCATCTTGTCCGCATAAATCTGGCATTTATGACACTTCTTCACATACTTGCAGCAATCAGATTCCATCGTCATCCAATAGTAACCAGCTCTCAACATCTTTCTGGCCATTGCATGTCCATTGGCATGAGTGCCAAAGGATCCTTCGTGCACTTCTTGCATCAGCATGTCTGCTTCACGTTTGTCTACACATCTGAGCAAGACCATGTCGTAATTCCTCTTATACAACACTTCTTCATTGAGAAAGAAACTTCTTGCTAATCTTCTCAACGTCTTCCTATCTTTACTGGATGCCCCAGGCGGGTACTCATGAGTTTGAAGAATACGTTTGATGTCATAGAACCAAGGTTTGTCGTCGGTGACCTCTTCCACTGAGAACACATGAGCAGGTCTGTCGAGGCGCATAACCCGGATCGTAGGCACATCATTCCAATCATTCACTTGAAACATTGAAGACAAGGTAGCCAAAGCATCAGCCATTTGATTCTCATCTCTAGGGATGTGATGTAATTCCACTTTGTTGAAGAAAGTTAACAATCTTCTAGCGTAATCTCTGTATGGGATCAAACCAGGATGACGAGCCTCCCATTCTCCTTTGATTTGATTAATCACTAGTGCCGAATCTCCATAAATATCAAGAATTTTAATCCTAAGGTCCACTGCTTCTTCGAGACCCATAATACATGCCTCATATTCCGCCATGTTGTTCGTACAGTCAAACTTCAGTCTTGCCGTGAACGGGATATGAGTACCTCGGGGAGTAACGGTGATTGCCCCAATTCCATTTCCATAGGAATTCACAGCTCCGTCAAATATCAAACCCCAACGGGATTCAGGATCAGGTCCTTCTTCAGGTAACGGCTCTTCACAATCTTTAGATTTTAAGTACATAACATCCTCATCCGGGAAATCAAACTTGATGGATTGATAATCTTCAATCGGTTGGTGAGCCAAATGATCGGCTAAAATACTCCCTTTGATGGCTTTCTGAGTGTGATACTCAATGTCGTATTCAGATAACAACATCTGCCAACGGGCTATCCTTCCAGATAAGGCGGGCTTCTCAAAGATATACTTGATTGGGTCCATTTTGGAGATCAACCAAGTAGTGTGATTAATCATATACTGGCGCAGACGGCGAGCAGCCCAGGCTAAAGCACAACAGGTTTTCTCAAGCAATGAGTACCGAGACTCACAGTCTGTGAATTTCTTACTCAAATAGTATACCGCATGTTCCTTTCTTCCAGTCTCATCTTGCTGACCAAGCACACATCCCATGGAGTCTTCCAATATAGTCAGGTACATAATCAAAGGTCTTCCTTCCACGGGAGGAATCAAAATGGGAGGTTCGAGTAAATATTCCTTGATGCGATCAAAAGCTTTCTGACAATCTTCTGTCCACACACATCCTTGGTTCTTGCGGAGAAGTTTGAAAATCGGCCCACAGGTAGCAGTCATATGAGATATAAATCTAGAAATGTAGTTCAGTCTCCCAAGGAATCCTCTTACTTGTTTTTCCGTCTTGGGTGCGGGCATTTCCCGAATAGCTTTGACTTTATCCGGATCTACTTCAATGCCTTTCTGACTGACAATGAAACCCAAAAGTCTTCCAGAACGAACGCCAAAAGTGCACTTGTTGGGATTCAGACGGAGTTTGTACTTCCTCAAGCGCTGGAATAACTTCAACAAATGCTCCAAGTGATCTTCCTCAGTCTGCAATTTGGCGATCATGTCATCCACATACACTTCGATCTCCTTATGCATCATGTCATGGAACAAAGCAGTCATGGCCCTTTGGTATGTCAAACCAGCATTCCTCAAACCAAACGGCATAACCCGATAACAGAAAGTTCCCCAAGGTGTAATGAAAGCGGTCTTTTCCATATCTTTCGGCGCCATCTTGATTTGATTGTAACCGGAGAAACCATCCATGAAAGAAAAGACTTTGAACTTGGCGGTACTGTCGACCAATACGTCAATATGAGGTAATGGGAAATCATCTTTCGGACTAGCTCTATTCAGATCTCTGTAGTCTACACACATCCGAACTTTGCCATCCTTCTTAGCAACAGGCACGATGTTGGCTAACCACTGAGGATAGACCGACGTAACAAGGAAACCTGCGTTGATCTGTTTTTGAACCTCCTCCTTAATCTTGTCAGCCATGTCGGGACGAGTCCTTCTCAATTTCTGCTTGATCGGTGGACACTCAGGTCTCAACGGTAAACGATGCTCCACAATGTCATTGTCCAACCCTGGCATATCTTGGTAGGACTAAGCAAACACGTCAACATACTCTCTGAGAAGCTCCAACATCTTCTCCTTAACTTCCGGGATAAGCAATGCTCCGACTTTGACTTCCTTTCTATCCTCTTCATCACCCAAGTTGACCAACTCTACAGGTTCTTCAAATGGTTGAATGATCTTCTCATCCTGCTTAAGCTAACGGGAAATCTCAACAGGGACCTCTTCATCATCCCCTTCTTCGGCTCTGAACACAGGGAATTCAAAGTTGGGAGAGGGCATAGGATCATTGTTTTCGTTGGTTAAGTCATGAAGTAATCTGCACACATGATTATGCTTTATTTTAGAAATCGATTTGTGCAAATAAAACAAAATGTTCTTAATTAATTTTCATTATTATTTCCCGAAAGAGTGAAAATAAAACAGCAGTGGACAAAATAACATTTTTATTCATTAAAGGGGAAATACTTGAAATAGAAAGCCCAGACATTTCTCTTTTGCCTTGGGCAGAGCAAAGGGAGTTATTTTTCATAGCCCGACACAAAATACGTTTCGCCTTGTGCAGAGCGATTTTTCAAAAGGAAAATAAACAAAACATTACTCGGAAATATGCATAACCACAGGGATATCGACAGCTATCCAGTTTTGGCAAGCCAATCCAGGCGTCACAAGCACGGGCAAATCCTCCTCGGAATCATCATCTATGATAGCATCAACTTCAGGATGCACAAACCCTGCACTCCGGAAAACCTCTTGAATTGGACGAACAACTACCTCCTTCTTGACCCATGCAGATATTGGATGAAAACCCAAACCTTCCCCAGACTTGTTCTCGGGTAACGTCAACACCTGGCCCCATCCTTCGGCCGAACCACTTTCCACTACTCGCCGTGCATCCTCAAAAGAAGAGATGGATGCCCCTTGCTTCTTCACTGTATTCTTAGCAACAGATAGGCCCTGAAACTGGGTCCCGACATCCTCGTCAGCATCAATAAAAGAAAATGATGATAAATGACTTACCACCATGGCCTGCTCTCCCCCAATCATCACTAGCTTCCCATGTCTTACAAACTTTAATCTCTGATGGAGCGTGGAGGTGACTGCCCCGGCATCATGGATCCAGGGACGACCCAATAAACAACTGTAAGCAGCACGGATGTCCATCACTTGGAAAGTGATTTGAAAAGTATGGGGACCAATCACTATGGGAAGATCCACTTCACCAATAACTGTCTTCCTGGAACCATCAAATGCTTTAACAATTACTCCGCTAGGCCTCATAGGAGCACCTGGATATGAAAGTCGAGACAACGTGGTCTTGGGCATCACATTCAATGACGAGCCCGTATCCACCAACACGCTTGATAAGGTATCGTTTCCACAACTTACTGAAATGTGCAGAGCCATATTATGGTTTCTCCCCTCCTCCGGGAGTTCTTCATCACTGAAACCCAAGTTGTTACACGAGGTTATATTTCCCACAATCCCATCAAACTGATCAACTGTCACATCATGGTCTACGAACGCCTGGTCCAAAACTTTCATCAAGGCTTCTCTATGTGCCCCAGAATCTCTCAATAAGGCAAGCAAGGAAATCTTGGAAGGTGTTTGCAGAAGCTGGTCCACAATCTTATACTCACTTCTTTTGATAAGCTTTAAGATTTCATCCTCTTCAGGGTGAGGGATAGGTTCGCTGGATCGGCCTATCTCAACTCTTGGTTCACCATTTCTTACAGGAACTTCCGCCAGCATGGGCCTCCTAACTTGAACTTATGGTCTTCTCGACGGTACTGCGGCAAAAACACGCCCACTTCTTGTCACTCTACTTACATCGGCAATATTAATAAAAGACGGTCTAGTTGGTATGGGGACCTCTACCCCATTCTCGATCATGGTGGCGTTATACTTGTACGGCACGGCTTGGTCTGAGCTATAAGGCACAGGGCCAGGTGGGTAAATAATCAAGGGATCAACAGATGCAGTCTGGCTGTTGTAAGCAATCTCTACTGATTCTGGCAAATTAAATTGTGGGGTGATAACATTCACTTCATCTTCAGGATTTCGGTCATAGGTAATAGTGATAATTCTCTGATCTAGCAACTTCTGAATGTCCTCCTTCACAATAGGACAATCATCTTCTCTTGAACAAAACTCACAAACGTCATAATTATGTTGGTGCCTAACAAAGGCAAGTCTTCTCAAACTCTGATGTAACCTGATCAATGACTCTCTGATGTGCTCGACTTGAAAAACTCGGAACTTCCCCGGACAACCTTCCACCATATTCACAGAAGCTGCCCCATGTCAGGGCAAAGGGTTATCTCTGACATTTGGATTAACATCCTTAAAAGACAAGATGCCATTCTTAATTAACCTCTGCACGTCCGCCTTCAAAGCAAAGCAATTCTCAAGGTTGTGCCCCGGCGACCCTTGATGATATTCACAGAATTGATCCGCCTTGTACCACGGAGAAGCACTGTTCGGTACGACAGGAGGTGGCTTTGTTGTGATGAGATTCTTTCTAATGAGAGCAGGGAACAATTCAGTATACGTCATAGGAATGGCATCGAACTGCGGTTTTCTGGGTGAACGGTTCTGATTGTTGAGCGGATAAGCCTGTTGTCGAGGCTGCTGCTGAAAAGGCCGGGGTTGAGTTGGCGGAATTTGATGAGCTGGGGCCATCAAAGCTGGGCGGACAGCCGGAGTAACTGCCGCAACGTGAGAGTAACCTCTCCTAGGCCTACCTGGAAACAAAGCACTGACATCTTGCTCTTTTCTTTTCTGGAAAACACCTCCGAACTTCTTCGCACTACTAGACGGACTCCCTTCTTTAACCAGACGCCCTTCGTGAATTCCTTCCTCTAATCGCATGCCCATGCTCACCATTTCGGTAAAGTCACTGGGTGCGCTGGCTATCATTCTCTCATAGTAAAAGGACCCCAAAGTCTTCAAAAATATCTTAGTCATCTCTTTCTCCTCAAGAGGTGGATAGATTTGAGCAGCAATTTCACGCCACCTCTGGGCGTACTCCTTAAAAGATTCTCGGTCTCTCTGCGACATTGCCCGGAGTTGATCCCTGTCTGGCGCCATGTCAACGTTGTACTTGTACTGATGGACAAAGGCTTCACTAAGATCGTTAAAGTTGCGGATTCGAATGCTGTCTAAACCCATATACCACTTTAGAGCAGCACCCGTCAAGCTGTCTTGAAAATAATGAATCAACAAATCATGATCATCGGAGTACGTGGACATCTTCCTTACGTACATTGTCAAATGGCTTCTAGGACACGAATCACCCTTATATCTCTAAAAGTCTGGTACTTTGAATTTCGCTGGAATCTTAACATTCGGAACTAAACAAAGGTCATGCGTACTCTTCCCAAACAAATCCTTCCCTTTCAATGCTCTAAGCTCCTTCTGCATTTCCTGGAACTGATCCTGAAATTCTTCCATTCTATCAAAAAGACCCAAACTTTCAGCGGGCTCGGCAGGATAAACTGGTTCATTCAAGTATGGTACTGAGTGGACCACAGGAGCAACGGTCGTCATAACTGGTTGCGGAAAAGGTGTTACAGACGGAATTACTGGCGGCATGGCAATTGTCTCTGGTTGAGGAAGAGACAATGCAGACTAAAATATAGGTTGTACGGTAGGCTGATACCCCTCTGGCACAAAGTTGTAAGGCATTCCCCACGGAAAACCTTTCGGCATCTGATGTTGAAGCGGAGAGTTGATATGAGTTGCGGAAGCAGGAATTGCAACAATTTCGGAAACTACTGGAGTTGAAGTCTGAATCTCGGCAGCCGTAGTCGATGGCTGATTCTGAACAGCCACCAAACTTTCCACCAACGCCGTTAACTTTTCCATCTCGGCACGAAGTGTAGCAACTTCCCCACGAAGCTCGTGATTTTCCTGTTCCAAATCTTCCATTTTCCTCTGACGATTGGCCCGAGTGTCGTATTGGTGAGACAGCTTGACAACCTTCGGTGGAAAAAGAACAAGAATGAGACTCTAGAAAACATGTGATGTGGAATGTGAAATGATGCATGATGGCAATGCAAATGATGACTCAATTTAAAAGTTTTTTTTCAAGGAACTTTAGTAACTTTGCATACATCAATGGTAAAGGAATTTAGAACAACAAAAACTCAATCCGTTAATCGAAAGCGATAAATTATAACTTACAATTTGGAAAAGCAAATTACAACTTTGAGATAACAAATCCACTAATGAAAGCAATAAATTACAACTTGCAACATGAAAACCATAATAAAGTGATAAATTACATTTTCGAAGTAAGAAAGCAGTAAATTACAACTTGGAGCATGAAGCCCAAAATAATACAATAAATTACAATTTCGGAGCATGAAGCCCTTTTACATAGTTTTACAAAATGACATCAATAAAATAAACTAAAGCTAAAGCTTACTCGGAATCCTCGGATGACGAACCAAATACCAGCTGTAACCAGAGCTTCTTGATCTTTTCTTCGTAAAAGTCTTCCATATCTTTATTTTCCGCTATCAGTCGGTCGATGATTTCTTCCTGTGGATTAGGAATAAGAGCCACGCTTACTGAACATTCCCTTTTTCTCTTCCTTTCACTCGCATATTTCTTCAGCAAGGCATCCTTCTGACGAAGCTTCTCATCTTGGTCAACGAACCGGCCGTCTTGAATAAGCAACAATTCCTTCTTTTCTTTCAGCTGTCGAGTCAGGACTCGATTCTCATATTCAGACATATGGTACTTTTCCTTCCAAGCATCCCTTTCGGATTTCATCCTAGCCAGGTTTCCTTGATATTCTCCTACATCCGCGATAGGGATAACAACTGATGATGGTGCGATGGCAGGGAATAAAGGTTTCTCAAGTTTATACGGCATCTTGAGAGCACAAGCCCTAGCACGGACCCACTGCAGGTAAGGTTCCAAAGAGACGGCGCCTCTATGTCCCAGCAGATCTCTCCCTTTCTTGTGGATATGGCGCCAAGCTCCTTCAATCTCCCTCTTAGAAGCCTGATGATCTTGTCCTTCCTGAAGAAAGAAACCACTCACATGGATACTGTTCGGCTTATCTCTCATCGGGTACCCGAATTGACGGCGCGCTAGAACAGGGTTGTAGTTGATTCCACCCCTCGTACCGAGAAGGGATACGTTGGGAAAAGCACCACAGCTGTTGATGATCTCCACGTCATGGTAGACTCGATTGTACCAGTCAATATCGAAATGAGTGAGAGCCATAATCTTTGGCGCCCAACACGGTTCCTTATCGAGATCCCAGAAAGCATCGGACCCAGGTAAATGCGAGACGTACCACTGATACAGCAACGGCACACAACAGATAATCATCCCTCCTTGATAAGAGTTCCGAAGGTGGATGGAATAATAAGTGTCTCCTAGCAGCGTAGGGACCGGATTTCCAATCAGGAAAACTCTGATAGCGTTGACATCCACAAATTTATCAACGTTAGGGAATAAGAAAAGACCATACGCGAGTAGAGCAAACACGTCCTCGAAGGCAACGGTATCCTTTGTATCAGCAAAGTAATGAGCTTTCTTCAACAGAAACTGCGCCGGCAAACCCCGGATTCCCCCTTTCGTAGTCATATTCTCCTCTATCTCTGACTTCTTCAGGTGGGTGATGGTTGCTATCTCATGGGATTTAGGCTCCTCTTCTAACCCAGAAAAAGGAACACGGTCGACGATCGGCAAACCAAGAATATAGGAGTACTCCTCTAAAGTAGGCATCAACTGATAATCCGGGAAGGTGAAACATCGATACAGGGGATCATAGAACTGAACCAACGTGTTGAGGATGCCTTTCTTCATCTTGCGCTTCATGAGCGGTACGATGGACCCATATTTCTTCTGAAAATCTGTCGGACTCTCTATCTTCGGAATCAAACTCTTCAGTTCTTCAATTTCGGGCTCCTTGAAGCTAAAGCTTCGAGTATTTCTCCTTCCAAATTCCATAATACCCTGAGACGTTTGCAAAAATCATTCCAAAGTTCCTTGAAAAACGAGTTTTTTACAAAGATGTTGATGAATGCATGAATGAATGATAGTGCAACAGTCACACGTAAATTTGCAAACATGGGGTTTAAAGGTTCAACGTTCAGCATGGAGTCGAGGGTAAAGCCCACCCAAAGGTATGTATTAATGTTTCGATCACACCTGTAAGACAAGGTTCTAAGAGTTCCCAGAGTCTACATCCCTCTTTCGGATATTACCAACGTCTTGATTACTCAATAATTAGAAATATTCTCAAGAGAAACTCGTCCGAGCGTAGCATCGCGTGACAACTACTTCCGAATTACTCCGTTATAGTCTCCGCGCTACACCTAAAAAGGCCAAGATGGGTTAGGGTTCTACGGTCCTCAACTTCTCGGGCTCCTAGGTCGAAAATAATAATGTCTTCCCGATTACTCGGTAAACAAATATTAAGTTCAAGAGGGCCTTCCATTGAGTGGGGGATCTCATGCCTCCTTCTTCGGGATTACTCCCTCAAAGTTAACATGACTATACCGCCCGTCCTATTCCTTAAGTGTTACTTAATCCGGGTATAGGATTCGTCCTTTGCAAAAAAAAAAACCAAACACCCCAATTTAAACACATAATCAAGCAAGTCAAATAATATTAAAACAGATAAAACAAATTAGGCTTAACCCACTTAAGGATGGACCAGCAAGAGGTCAATCTTTCCCCATCAGAGTCGCCAATTCTGTAGCGATAAAAAATGTAGCGGGGTAAATCAGAGATCGAATTATTGATTAATTCGTCTCACAAAAGCAAGAGTCTCCACCGCGCTTTATTATTTACAAAGGAAAAGGGAAAAGAGCGAAATAAAACCCTAAATATGCAATGTAAACAATACTTTTGAAAGTAATGAAAATACAAGGCGTTTTTGAAAAGAGATCTTATGGTTCGGGGGTTGGTTATACAATGGGAAGGTATTAGCACCCAATGCATCTATAGTACTCTATAGGAACCTTTTGAAATATCTGTTTTATTTAAAATTGATCGCTCGATTGAAAATAAATCGTTTTGGCCGAAAAAGGGATACGGACGGGTTTTTGAAAATACGACGACCTAATGTCGAAGTTTTTGCTTAAAAGGTATAAGTCTTGGGGAGGTTGAAATTTTGAAGTAAGGTGAACGTTTGAGGAAAAATTATCCTAAGTTTTAATGAAATGCGAAAATTTGCGCAGTTACATTTGGAGACATGAAGTCAACAAATTTACTGTTTTTTCCTTTGGAGTTAAACAAACCGAATAAACAAAAATACACGAACAAGAAATATGCGAATAACAATTAAATAGCAATAATCTAAATGATGGAATAAAAGTACGAACAATGCGTTTTTTATGATTTTTTTGTTTAATGCTAACGGGAAGAAAGTATTTTAATTTTTTTACGCATTTTTTGATAAGGATAATTCAAAAGAATTATTAATGAGGACGTGACATTTTTTAGTTTTAAGTTATTAAGTTTTTTATATTTTTGATATTAATATTAAGGTAACAAAATATTTTTTAGTTTTCTATTCTTATGCCTTTTATTATAAAAGAGTATTACTTTAGGAATTTTTTTTTAGATTTAAATTAAAACTCAATATTACTAACTAAAAATCTAATTTTTTAAAAGATATTAAGATTATTAAATCTTGAAAAATAAAATGGCCTATTATTAAAAAAGCTTTAGATTATTTTTGGTTAACTAAACTATAATTAAAATTAATAAGATTTTAAGAAGATAATTAAAATAGAAAGAAATGAGTTAATAGGGGTGTATAACTAAGTCAGAATGGGCTAGAAGGTTGGGATAAGGCCCAAAGCGAAATGAAGACAGGGGGGGTGTACAAATTTCGTGGGCTTAAGCTGGGAGTAAAGGGTGGCCCAAGAGATTATACAGCATTAAGGTTAGAAAATGTTTAACACAAATTGGGATTAGGGTTTGTCTTATGGGCAGAAACGGCGCTCTCTCTTCTTCATGATCTTCATCTTCTTCGCCCTGCTTCTTCATCCTCGCCTCCGGACTTGATGTTTCCTCTTCGCCACGGCCACCAACTCTTGGCTCTTCTTCCCTCCATTGAACACGAAACGAGACGGCTTAGGCGGAGACGGTAAGAACGCGTTTGATTTGTTATATTTAATTCATCTTGCATGTGGATTCGATTCTGTGATTTCTGTTAAGTTGATCCTTATTATTAACCCTATACTTGATTGTTGATGTTTGATTGAGTATGCTCAAAGGAAATAAGAGAGAGAGAAGCGTTACCTAGGTGGAGGCGGAGGAAGAGCTAGGGGTGACGGAGGCCGGGCGGCGAGGAGAGGGAGGCGCGAGTCCAACGGTGAACGGTATTATGATTTATCTTCTCCTTGGTTGTTGGTATTGTACTTCTGTTTTGTCTTTGAGCCTTGGTACTGTGCTTCGGTTTTCTTCTTCTTCTTTGAATGAGTTACTGTATGATGATTGTGTTTTTCTTCTTTGCGTTGAAACTGCACTTCTGTTTTTCTCCTTCTTGCTTGAACGTGATACTGTATTTGGTCTTTCCTCTCTTCTTCTTTGAACGAAGTTACTGTACTGGGTTTTGTTGGAACTGATATTGCACTTCCTCTTGGCGTAACTGATACTGCACTTGGTTTTGTTGAAACTATACTGTATAATGATTTTATTGGCTTGAATAATTTTTGAAAGGCCGATGATGTTGTTGATACTGAGGTCTAGCCGGTTGCCTTAGAATTTTTTCAGATTTTGGGATGGATAAAGCTCAGGTTTGAGCAATGGTTGGACATGGTGATAGATGTGGGGATTTTTGTGTAGTTTGGACGAATTGATGGAACTTGGGCATGTGTTTTAGCTAGGCCATACGGATGGTGGTTTTTGACTGGTTTTCTGTGAGGTTGTTTTGATATCTTTTTGATGGCAGTGGGATGATGATGATATTGGCTTTAGTGGCTCAATCGGTTGTGCAAGGTTTGGCCATAAGGTTTTGGAAGATGGTCTTTGACAGTGTGGGTGATTATGCAGGTTGCTAGCTTTGTGTGTTTTTTGGAGGAAAAAAATCTCTAAGTTTTTTTTGGAGGTTTGGATATATGTTCTACTGTGTTATTGGTTTTCTCTTTGTTATGTATTATAACAACTCTTCCCTCTTCTTTTCGCTACAGGCCAGGAATTCAAAAATGCTTTGGGATTTCCCTGAGCAATCTGCACTACTGTCCCTCCAATTTGTTTCTATTCTTCTTTTGTGTTATTATTTCTACTGGCTATATTTTTGTTTGTCTTGTATAACCTCTTCTGCCTATGCTAAGCCTGCAAATCCCACACTTCTCCCTCTCTTTTTTTCTCTCAGTATGGCTTTGATATAAAGTGATAAGCTGTACATTTTTTCTGAAATTGCAATGGCCAGAAAATGATGAAAATGGGACTTTTACATTACTTGCAAATGTGGTCAAACTGCATGTTTTCCTTTTAATACAAACTTGTTTTGTTTTCTGCTGTGTAGGCAATGGTTCACGTAAGCATGCTTGCATATGTGGTCACTGCATGGTTTTTGTATGCTTATGCTGTATGCTTCTTTGAAATTGCATTTGGGATTTTAAACAAATGTAATTAATTTAAACATGCAGTTTTTGGAAAACATAAACTTGCATATGTTTTAAAATTCCCTTTTTTTTTGTGAACCGGGAGCAATCCCGTGATTTGCAAAAAAAATAATAACTGATTCCGGCCATTGCATTTAATGATGAAAATTTTAATAATTTCGCTTTTTATTCATTTGTTCGAATTCTAATTTCTTTCTTTTAATTGTGCAGGTAACATTAAGTGAGCGGACAAAACGCATTGGATCGGAAGTTTTAGAATTAGGATAGATTAGTTTTTTTTTTATTTCATTTTAGTTTTTGTCAATTTATTATTGTAATTTATTGTAATATATACAATGTTTACATAATAACTTGTACAATAAGAAAATGAATAAAAGAAAACTATTTTCCCATTAAATTCTAATTCTTTATTTATTTATCGTTACAATTTCCCAAATGAATAATAATTGAAAACAAATTTTCAATTACCTACATTCAAAATAATAAACAAATAAATAATAATTATCATTGATCAACTAATATCTTCGGTTATTTAATTCATCATTCCCAACTAAATTATAATAATTAAAACAGGGTTTCAATTATTTAACTTAGAACGACGAATGATTAAACAATCGTTATTGACCAATGAACTTTTTCCGAATGCTTATTATATTATTCATAAACTTTTAAATTATGTAATAACTAAGAATAAATTCTAGTTACTTAAATTTAAGATAATGAGTAATAAATAAATGTTGTCCACACAATTAATGCGCCTCTTCTCTGATGTTTATTTTATTATCTATACATCTTTAAATTACATAATAATCGAAAATGAATTTCAATTATTTAAATTTTAGATAATAAATAATTAATAAACATCATTTTTTAGCACGAATCGATTAAATGATTTAATGTTCAGCATAAATGGCTCTTGTCCAGAAAAAGTCATGAATTTTAAAATCGATGGATCGAACAAATGTAATGTAAAAATGCAGGTAGGAGACGATATCTTAGGTCAAAATTTGGGGTACAACAGGGTGCAAAAATCATAAAAATATACTTCTTTCCTCACCACCACAATCTATTTCCATACAATATTTTATAGCCAAAATATAGAGATTTTACAAAGAGGTTCCTGCAGAGTACCACAGATGTTTAGGGTGCAAATACCTTCCATTTGCATAACCAACCCCCTTACCTAGAATCTTTCCCCCTCTTTTGGGTTATTCGCTCTTTTCCCATTCCTTTAGAAACAATAAAGCGTCGTGGCAATTTTTATTTTGATCTGTGGGAGTCAAGTCAATCCAATAGCTTAGTCTCAATATTTCTTCTGCTACAGAAAAATGGCGACTTCGCTGGGGAAAGATTGACCTCTTGCTGGTTCATCCCTAAGTGGGTTGAGCCTATCTTGCTTATATTTGTATATGTGCTATTATGTGTTATATATTATATGTTGTATATATGTTTTTCTGGATTTTCAGGGTTTTCAGGGTGCTTGGTGATTTCTCATAAGTCCTATATCCGGACATGGGCAAACTTAAGATAGGATGGGCGGTATAGTCATGTTAACTTTGAGGGAGTAATCCCAAAAAAGGAGGCATGAGATCCCCCGCTCAGTGGAGGACTCTTTTACTGCAGTGTTGTTTACCGAGTAGTCGAGAAGACGTACTGCTTTCGACTTGGAAGCCTGCTGAAACTGAGGACCGTAGAATACCTAACCCATCTTGGCCTTTTAGGTGTAGTGCATAATCTATGACAGAGTAATCCAGAAGTAGTTGTCATGCGATACTACACTCAGACAATTTTTTCTTGAAAATATTACTAATTATCGAGTTAATCTGGAAGTTGGTAATATCCGAAGGAATGATGTAGACTCTAGGAACCTCTAGAACCTTATTCGACAGGTGATAACTTTAAACCATACCATATTGGTAGTACCGTCGACCTCATGCTCGTGACATTGAACCTATGAACCTTATGTTTGTGATCTTATTTGGGGTTGTTGCATCATGCATTCATGCACCCATGAACACCTCTTAAAGACATTTTATTTCAAGGGACTTAAAAATTGACTATTTGTGAAGGTCTCAGGTGCTTTTTCACTATGGATTCAGGAAAAATAAAGACCAAAAAGTACAATTTTAAAGATCCCAAGATAGATGAGTTGATAAGACTGATTCCCGAGATTGAGTGTTCTGCAAATTTTCGAAGAAAGTATGGGTACATCATTTCTCTCATGAAGCTCAGGATGAAGGAGGTATTCTCTCGACCTTGGTCCAGTTATATGATTCGATGTATCGATGTTTCACTTTCCCTGATTATCAGTTGATTCCTACACTAGAGCAGTATTCTTATCTCCTGGGTTTTCCTATTACCAATCGTGTTCCTTTTACTGGTTTGGAGGGGGAGTCAAAATCACATGAGATTGCTGCTTTGATCCATTTGGGAAAGTCTGAGGTTGAATCCCACATGACTACCAAAGGAGGGATTAGAGATTAACAGCTCAGTTCTTATTGGAGAAAGCTCTCTACTTTGCTAGGATGAAGAGTACAGTTGCTTTTGAGGCCATATTTGCTCTACTCGCTTATGAGTTGTTCTTATTTCCCAATGTAGACAAATTTGTTGATATCAATGCCATCAGGATCTTTATGATTGGAAGCCCGGTTCCTACATTTTTGGGTGATGCTTATTACTCTATTCATCTTAAGGTTTCTTATCATGGAGGGATGATCATCTGTTGCACGCCTCTGTTGTATTAGTGGTTTACTTCTCATATGCCTCAATATAATGCTTTCTGGGATGTCAGGAAGGAACCCCGTTGGGCTCCAAAGATCATGGAACTTACTCATTCATATATTATTTGGTATCATCAGGCTTACCATGATGTAGAGACTATCGACAGTTGTGGTAGTTTCCCCAATGTACCTCTTCTCGGTACAAAGAGAGGAATTAATTATAACCCTGTTCTTCCACGACTACAGCTTGGATATCTGATGAGGGATAAGCCAAATAGTATTCATTTGAGTAGTATCTTCCTGAAAGAGGGAAAAGAACATAAGGAAGCTAGAGAGAAAATTGTGAAGGCCTGGTGTCACATTCACATGAAGAGTAGGAAGGACTTGGGATCAAGGGGAGGTGTTTCTCTGGAGCCTTGTCTACAGTGGGTACAAGCAAGAGCTATTCAGTTGAAGATGATGTCTTGTCTCTTAAAATTAACCAACACACTTGTGTTTTAAAATTTTCAAAGGTGAACTACGAGTATCCTGATCCCCTATTTCACGAAAGGTGGTACGTAGGCACTAAAGGTTTGCAAACGCGGCGTGTGCAAAAATCATAAAAATATACTTCTTCCCTCACCACCACAATCTATTTCCATACAACATTTTATATCCAAAATATATAGATTTTACAAAGAGGTTCCTCAGGAGTACCGTAGATGTTTAGGGTGCTAATACCTTCCCTTTTCATAACCAACCCTCTTACCTAGAATCTTTCCCCCTCTTTTAATGTATTCACTCTTTTCCAATTCCTATGGAAACAATAAAGCGCGGTGGTGATTTTTATTTTGATGTGTGCAAGTCAAGTCAATCTAATGGCTTAGTCTAAACATTTCTACCGCTACACTACTCAAAGTCTTTCTTATAATTTTCCTCCTCCTTTAGATAGTGATATCCTACCATTAGTTAGTAGGAAGCCTTATCATTAGATGTGAAGGGACAAGCATGGGTCATTGTTCAGTCATAGATGGCAACTTATGAGGATGCTTTAGCAATTTATCGTTAGGGAACTAGATTGTTTTACCGAAGGCAACATCGAAAAGGTCATCGAGGGACTACGATCTTTGATTTTGAGGGGCAGTGCTAAAGCATTCTGTAATATGGTGGTAGAACCGACTGTTATACCAGTTTTGCATTTTTTATTCGCAAATGTTGCGGTAAGCATGAGTCGCCACCGAATTTTCTTTTATCCAACAAAGGAAAGGGTGAAAAGAACATAAAAAAGACCTTTCGAGATTATTTATGAGTAAGGGGGTAGATTATGGAAAGGGAAGGTGTTAGCACCCTTTCCATCCGTATTTATCTACGAGCTCTTAGTTTCTAGCTCATTTGAAAATGCCTTGTGTTTGTATGTTTGAAAAATTATTTTGAAAAAGACGTCTTAGTGCGGCGAACTTTGTAATGTTTCTCGTGTCGTGGAGAACATATACAAAGTGTCTTTAAAAATATTTTTTAGAAAAGAGTGTATGTGTGGAAAATTGTTTTATTTGAGCAAGCATCTAAGAAATTTATACCTACTCAAAAAGGTTTGTTCTATTCCTCTTTTCCTTTAGACAGTGTTATCCTACTATTAGTGAGTAGGTAGCCTTATCATTGGATGTTTGAGGGAAAATCGAGGGTCATCGTACAATCACAAAGGCAACTTGGTGAGATACCTTAGTAACCACCTTAAAGTCTTAAGATCATACCGAGGCAACATCGAGAGGGTCATTTTTGTGATATTTAAACCAGAGGGTAGCCACTAAAATCCTTCACATTCGATATTTTTCTTTGAAGGTAGGTTTGCTAATGTGTTGTCTTTAATTCTTGTCATGCAATCCTATTAGGCATACATCTAACAGTTCAATATCAGTGCGGAAATTAAAACCTAACTATTACATGGCTTTGGGGAGGGAGAAAACTTACAAGTCCAATAGGGGATAAAAGCAGTAAAGAAACCCTAATTAGTCTATTACAATCCATGGGCAGATACAATATTAAAAAAAGATAATAATGCAAAAGTACTAAATGCACGCGGATTAAAAAGAATGTTTAAAACCCTAAAAAAAGTTCTAAGTAAATAAGAAAATTCTTTTTTGTTGTTTTTTTTTATTTTAAAAGAAATGTTTAATTTAAAATTAATTAATTAAATAAAGGAAAAGGTAATTAAAAATAATCCTAAAAAAGAAATTAATTCTAATATTTTTTTTTGTATTTTTTATTATGAAAAATAATTGAAATTAATTAAATCCTAGTTCTAATTGATTTTAAATTAAGGAAATAAGTCAAAGTAATTAACTAAATTAAGTTATGAAAATTAAATTTAATAAAAAAACCTAGATTTAAGTTTTTGTGTTTTTCCTGATTTTATGGTTATAATTATAAAATATGATTAAAAGAAATAATTAAAACAAAAAATAAACAAAAAGAAATTAAAAAAAAGCCTGATGTCATGAAGCAATGGGGGTGTGAATTGAGAAGTCTTAGGCCAAAATCAGGGAGAGCCCAGAAGCTGTGCTGGATCTGGTGAGGGGAGCCTCTCGGAGGTGCTGCATGAACTGCATGCCTGAGGCCTTTGGATCTAGACTCCTAAGATTTGATGGTGATGGTCATACGGTACATCGTATGCATATTCAACCTTGGAACACTGGATTTGCAATGAATAATTAGAAAAATAATGTGCAAGAGACAGGGATCGAACCCCTGCCCTTGCAGACACACAACGTCTTAACACATACACACTCAACCATTGGGACGACCTTACATCTGGGAGTATATCCCAATCAATAATAATATAATGTAAAACAAGTTAAGTTGTTGAGTTGTCAAACATGCGCATTTCAGTGGGCCCTTGGTTTTTGAATGAACCAATCGCGTGAGGGCACGCCATACCACCGGAGTCAAACGTTTAGGCCAGGCCGGAGTCAAATCTCCCGTTATCTTCTCTGATGGCCTCAAAAGTCAAATCCTGGACAAATCAATGAAAACAAGCAAACGAAAGATCCTACTAGACTAATTGGAACCTTGAAAATTCGATGACAGGGTTAGTTTGGTCTGAAATTCATTGTACAAAGGTGAACGAAGCTTAACGGCCATGGATGCCCTAACAATGTCATCTTGCATTTTAAACGTCAAAACTCACATACGATACGTCAAACTTGTACTAATAGTTGCCCTGAACACAAATCAAACCATTAAATGTATCAATAAAGCATGAATATGAGGTTTCGGTTCTAATAAAACTTACTAAACGGTGATACTTGGATACGATGATGTGAGATGCTACAAGCCTTGAAAAAGCAGGGATAGAATCTTGGTATCTTCAGGAACGTGATGGAGTGCTTAAATTGGATTGAGGGAAGCTATATCATATGAAAACAATTTGCTCCTTTTTTGAAACTTTGGAAATTTTCTTAGGGTTTTTGAGGAAGCTGCGTGTGTGCTTGTGTTTTGACTTGTGGTGTATATATGAGGCAGCTGCGTGTGTCCTTGTGTTTTGACTTGTGGTGTATATATGAGGCAGCTGCGTGTGTCCTTGTGTTTTCATGGCTTGATTTTGTTCTAAAAAATCTTTGAAAATCTTCCATAATTTGAAGATATCTTTCCATATATGCATTCACACGGTTTTTCTAGTTGGCCATCATGTTTATGGGACTCAAATCTGATCAAAGGCCAAGCCCATATATACTAACCCATTAGTTTTCATTATATTTTGATTTAATTCATATTTAAATGAATAAAAACTCAAATAAATAAAAATAAAAATCACAATATTTCAGGGATAGGTTTAGAGGTCCTTAGACATGTCATGAACATGTTCAAGTCCCAAAATTTAGGCCCATTAACCTAAAAACACAAATTTGCTCAATCTGTATTTCTTGAAATTTCTCAAAACTCCCCAACTTGTGCAAGCCATAAGTTGCTCAGTTTTTATCCTTTGAAGATGATCTTTGACTTTTTGGAAAGCCCAATATGTCCTCTCCAATCTCTCCCTTGATGAATTTTGCATTTAAGATTTTTCTTAATGTAAATTGTCTTGACAAAAAGTGTCTTTTGTTGACTTTTTGAAAATCACTTGTAATGTATGAGCTCATATCTTCCAAATGATGCATTTCTTGAACTTGAGGATAAAAGAAAATTTGTAGGTAATTGAATTCTTTTCAAATTGGGATTTGGTTGGGGAAAATGGATGAAGCATGTGAAAGTTATGCTTGGTCAAAGTTCAGTTGACTCTTCCTAGGAAACCCTAATTTTTCAATTTTGGATTCTTGATGATTTGAGAGCATTCCTTGAGGAATCATGATCAACCCTTGATCAAATGATGAATATCATTTCAAAATGTTTTTGTTGACAAAAAATCTTCCATTTTGACTGTATATTGGCTAGAGTTAACTTTTGACCTAATACAATTGATTTTCAAACATTTGAGCCATTGACTGAGCAAACTTGTGATGCAAGGCATGGAACTTGGAATGGAAATTCTTGAGGACATATTAAGGACCATGGAAATCACTTGAGGCCTTTGAAACCTAAACTTCTTTGTGAAAAAGGAAACGCTAGTTGGGGATCCATTGTTAGGAGGAGAATTTGTCTGGACAATTCTTGGTCAACCTTGAGCACTTGAGGACCTCTAGGAGCATATTTTGAATAAAATGAGAGGGGAAATTTTGGGGTACAACACGTCCCCATGTTCGAGGGACATGACTGTCTTTCTGAAGCAACAAGGGAGGTTACCCTAGAGGTGTGAGTGTGCATGGTGTGTTGTTTTTCAGTTATTCTTATCTTTGAGTAGGGTTAGCTACCATTTGTTTTTAATCTTCCCATATAGAACTAATTACTAACAATAATAATAGAAATAACGGAAAAATAGTAAAGGGCAAAAAATAAATGCAGAAAATAAACCCTAAGTTATTACACGGTTTTGGGAGAGGTACATAATAGAAAAGGCGGAAAATAAACCCTAATTACTATTACAAACTGTGAGCAGTTACAATAATAATTAAAAGAAAAGGAAATGCGAGAATAGAAAACCACGCAAAATGTAAAAATAAGAAAGAGGGAAAGCGAACGTATTTTTGGTGATTTTTTGATAAAAGGGGTTTGATGATTAACCTAAAAACCTAAATTAATTTTAATTAATTAAAAAAATAGTTGATTAGTTAAATTAAAACCTAAAAATATAATTTGATTGATTAAATAAAAAACCTAAAAAATAATTAGGGTTTATAAAAAAAAAGGGTTTTGGTTTGGTGAATTTAGGGTTTATAAAGAAATAATGATATAAAACAAGGTTTTAAAAAATATTTACCAGCAATGGGTGTTGAACCCACGTCCTCAACCCTTTCAGCCAACACTTTCACCAGTAGGCAAGGCGCGTGCCTGTGTTAGGGAGTGCAAGCCAGCGTGTTTTATAATCTTCAAAATAGGGGAAATATGAAGAGAGAAAAAAAAGCAAAATACCAAAAGGATGGGATCGAACCCACGCCTTGGCATAGTAACATCTTACCGCGTGTGTTTTAACCACTGGGGTGGTAATACATCTACTGTTTTAAATTAAACAAAAAATATATAATATTAAAACACTTCCTCTACCAGAGAGGTGTCGGAGCCCTAGCTCCGGTCTTCTTCTCCAGTAGCCTCCTTTTATGTTCCCGTGAAACAAGTGAATATTAGCAATCCAAGAATACCCTACCCCCCTAAATTAGGGTCTGTCAATTCAATGAGATGATTATTTTTGACTAAAACACAAGGGTTTAAGAGCTATCACAAAAATATCATGAATCAATGTAGTTATGGTGATTCACGATTTGGCCATTATGGGGGTCGTTCTTTGGGTTATTCCTTCACCACTGAAACTCATGAACATGTCTGCAAAGTTAGTTTCTCTTAAAATGCAATGAAAATCAAGAATGAAAAAATCATACAATGATGGAATCGTGATACATGATCGAGTGTTTCTGGCCGTTTGGGTCATTGTAAACACAACCTTATCCTATGATCTTCCTGGAATCGATTGGAGTGGATGGTGTATGTTGAAAATGTAACACCCCAATTCTACCCCAAGCAATTATGCAAAATAAATCAGAGTTATAAAATTTCAATCATACAAATGAATCGGGACGTCACAAATTCTTCTAACGAAATTCATTGCATTCATCGTGGATATATAACACTTTTTCAGACGTCGGATGAACCATCAACATAACATATTTAATCAAATAAATCAACATCTACGCAGCGGAGTTCTTAATAACATTTCTAACAATTTAGAAACTTCGAAAACATCTCATATTTAATCATAATCAATTTAAAATTCAACAACTGAAAGTCAACGATCAAAATCAGCAAACGTTCATCCCCCTGAGTGTTACATATCAGAGCAATGACATCGACTCGAACTATTGAAGGGATACAACCCTCACTCTCGATTACCTGCACGTTACCAAAATAGGGGCAACATTCAAACAGAAGGGGTGAGATATCTAACAATATAACAAAGCGCATGATAATTAATATATTAAATTAGATCAACAACATCACCACTTCTCATCTCATAATCAACGACAATCTCAACAATAATATACATTCATCACCATCAAAATACACTTCTTTATGAAATCATATAATGCGACTAAATACTATGCAAATGCATGTGATACCATTGGAGCAGAACTCCCATCTCAAAAATTTGCCAATTAATAGAGGCATTAACAAGGCATAGCCTTCATCTCAAAATTTTCTAATCCATGCCATCTCAACGAGCATAAGCTCCATCTCAAAAATGCAATGTATGCGACACAACCATGAATGTAATGATAACACCCAAGTTAACAACATCTCAAATCATCACAAAACATCTCAAATCATCATCTCAAACATCTCAAATCATCATCTCAAGATAACATCTCAAAGACATCTCAAATATTCAAAATAATTCATCAAACGTCATTTATTTATAAATAAATTCTCATTAATATCACAGCAGTATTTAATTTCCACAATAAATCAACACTGTCATTCTGAAACTCTAACGTCAAGACCATCACTTTCCTACTGTAATGGCTCAAACAACAGCTTCTATGCATCTTATGTTCATTGTTCTGCACTAACAGCGCAAAGGCTAACACAGCTTCTGACCACACAACCTCTAACCAACACAGTTTCTAAATACATAACTTCTAATGACGCAACCTCTGGGGACACAATCTTCTGACTGCTATAACTTCTGACTAATGTAACCTCTGATCAGATGCAACTTCTGATCATGACATCTTCTGACCATTCAACTTCTGACCAGATACAACTTCTGATCATCTCAACCTCTAACCAGATACAACTTCTGATCATCTCAACTTCTGACCAGATACAACTTTTGATCATCTCATCTTCTGACTAATGCCATCTTCTGACTAATGCAACTTCTAATATCATAATTTCTACCTTTCACTAGGCCACGCAACTTCTAACAGCTTACGTCTAACTTCAGAACTTCTATCTTGCACTAATCTGACGCAACTTCTATCAGCATCCTTCTAACGTCAGAATTGCTAATTTTCCTTAACATTATTATTTTAATTCCTTTTTCCTGTTATCAACCTAACTAGGAACAGTACCTAACTCCATCCCTAATTGATTCATTGTTCTAAAACAACAACTTCTGATTGTTCTTCACGCCTAATTATGCGTTTTCCTTCCCTGCATAATTTTGCGTTTTCATTACTGCTACCTTCAACGGTTTCCATTACTGCATCTCACCAGGGTTCCATAACTAAGCCCTAAAACTTAATCTAATCAAGACAATTCATCACCCATAATTACCCTATAATTTTACAGCATTTTAACAGCATCAAGACATCAATATTCATCAAGATTCATCAATCCTCATCATACATCAATCATACATTCTCAATTCACAAATAAGACAACAATCACCTCTAACCCCACATATCAATCATCATAAACCCAATCATAGAGTTAGAACCCCACCCTTACCTTGGATTGAAGGTCTCTCTACAATTCGGGTTGGATTCACGTTCTTGTCGTTTTCCACGTTCTAGCAGCTTGCACGTTCTCTTCCAAATCCTTATTTCTTTCTACTGCTTCTTTCTTATATTCTAACAACAAATAATAAAATAACCCTATTATTCTATTATCTCCTTATTGGGCTTAAAACCAACACACCCCCTTATTAATTATATTCTCTCAAAATAAGCCCACATTAAATAATATTACACGTTTAATATTATTTCACCACATAATATTATATCTCTAATATTATTTCTCCACTTAATAAAATAAATCCAATTAATTATAACACAACTTCACAAATATTCCAAAAATAATTTAATTAAATAATTAATTAAATTACGGGCGTTACAACTCTCCCCCACTTAGAATATTTTCGTCCTCGAAAATTTACCTCAATCAAACAATTCAGGATAAGAGTCTCGCATCTTGCTCTGCAACTCCCAAATCATGCTTTCACCAGCAGCTCCTAGCCAAACCACTTTAACCAAGGAAATCTCCTTGCCCCTCAGAGTCTTCATTTCACGATCCGCGATCCGTACAGGCATCGTCTCCATCGTAAGATTATCCCGTACTTGCACATCATCCATATGGATCACATGAGATGGATCTGAAATATACTTCCGAAGTTGCGACACATGAAACACATCATGCAAATTCAAAAGATTAGGCGGTAAAGCCACTCTATAGGCAACATTCCCCACTCTCTCTAAAATCTGATACGGCCCAATAAAACGCGAAGTGAGCTTCTAAGACTTCAATGCTCGCCCAACACCAGTCAAAGGTGTAACTCTCAAAAACACATGATCACCAGCTTGAAATTCTAAATCTTTCCTTCACTTGTCATGATAACTCTTCTGTCTACTTTGTGAAGCTTTCATCTTTTCTCGAATCAACTTCACCTTCTCGGTAGTCTCACGAACAAGTTCAGGTCCAAGTACTACACTCTCACCAGATTCATGCCAACATAACGGAGTTCTACATCTTCGACCATACAACGCTTCAAAAGGTGCCATCCCAATACTGGAATGATAACTGTTATTATACGTGAACTCTATCAACGGAAGATAAGTATCCCATGAACCTCCCTGCTCGAGAACACATGCCCTCAACAAGTCTTCCAACGATTGAATCATCCGTTCAGTCTGACCATCTGTCTGAGGATGATACGCTGAACTCAACCTCAACTTAGAACCGAAAGCTTCTTGCAAACTCTTCCAAAAATCAGAAGTAAATCTTGGATCTCTATCTGACACAATGCACAAAGGAACACCATGCAGCTTCACAACCACACTGATATAAATCTCGGCCAACTTTGGCACTGGAAAACTGACGTTAATAGGAATAAAATGAGATGACTTCGTAAGCCTATCAACAATCACCCAAATCGAATCATGTCCTCTTAAAGTATTAGGCAACCCTGTCACAAAGTCCATTGAAATGCTATCCCATTTCCATTCTGGAACTTCCAACGGTTGCATCAATCCTGCAGGCTTCTGATGTTCAACTTTCGACTTCTGACAAGTCAAACATGAATACACAAACCGAGCCACATCACTCTTCATCCAAGGCCACCAAAACAAACCTTTCAAATCTTGATACATCTTCGTAGCTCCTGGATGAATACTCAACTTACTTCTATGGCTGTCTTCAAGTATCACTTTCTTCATCTCAGCATCATCAGGAATACAAATCCGGTTACGAAATCTCAACACACCTTGCTCATCTAACTTAAAATCAATATTCTCAAACTGGTCAATCCCAACCATCAAATCTACCAGTTTCACGTCCAACTTCTAAGCTTCTCTGATATTGTCTAGAAATTCATTATTAATCTTCAACATGCCCAACATAACACTCTACGGAGTAACCTCGCAAACTAAGCTCATATCTCGGAACTGCTCAATCAACTCCAACTCTTTAATCATCATTGCTGACATATGTAAAGTCTTTCGACTCAATGCATCAGCTACCACATTCGCTTTTTCTGGATGATAATTCAAACCGAAATTATAATCCTTTACCAATTTCAACCATCTTCGTTGCCTCATATTCAGCTCTTTCTGATCAAACAAATACTTCAAACTCTTATGGTCACTAAACACTTCAAATTTAGAACCATAAAGATAATGCCTCCAAATCTTCAACACAAGAACAACTGCAACAAGCTCTAAATCATGTGTAGGGTAGTTCTTCTCATGAGTCCTTAATTGCCTCGACGCATAAGCAACTACCTTACCATTATTCGTAAGCACAACTCCTAAACCCATCTTAGAAGCATCACAATACACCACAAAAGGCTCTCCTGGATTAGGCAACGTCAAAATCGGAGTCGACGTCAACCTCTTCTTCAATTCTGTAAAACTTTCTTCGCACTGAACATCCCATACAAACGCTCTACCTTTACAAGTCAACTTAGTCAACGGGAGTGACAACATAGAAAACCCTTCGATAAACCTTCTATAATAACCAGCTAATCCCAAGAAGCTTCTAATTTCAGTAGCTGACTTTGGAGTTTCCCATTGCAACACATCATCAACCTTCGATGAATCTACAACAATGCCACTACCTGAAATCACATGACCAAGAAAACTAACCTCTTTTAACCAAAATTCACACTTGAACAGTTTTGCATACAACTTCTTCTCTTTCAAAATCTGCAATACTACTCTTAAATGCTCAGCATGCTCTTCTTCTGACTTAGAGTAAATCAAAATATCATCAATGAACACCACTACGAACAGATCCAAATAAGTATGGAAGATACGATTCATATATTCCATGAATACTCCTGGCGCATTAGTAACACCGAAAGGCATCACTGAATACTCGTAATGTCCATAACGCGTTCTGAAATCCGTCTTCTGGATATCTTCATCCTTCACTTTAATCTGATGGTAACCCGACCTCAAATCAATCTTACTAAACACACGAGCATCCACTAATTGGTCCATCAAGTCATCTATTCTTGGAAGCGGATACTTGTTCTTAATCGTCACCTTATTCAATTGTCTATAATCAACACAAAGCCTCATACTTCCATCTTTCTTCTTCACTAACAACACTGGAGCTCCCCACGGCGATACAATTGGTCTTACAAACCTCTTCTCAAGTAACTCTTCCAATTGCCTCTTCAACTCTGACAACTCAGATGCAGACATCCTGTATGGTACCATAGACACAGGTCTGGTACCAGGTACAAGATCAATTGCAAATTCAACTTCCCTCCCTGGCGGTACATCAGGAATCTCATCAGGGAAAACTTCAAGAAATTCACATACCACCTGCAATTCCTCAATTACAGCTTGAGTCTCTACAGATAGCGACACCATCAACGAAAACATTTGTGCTTCCTCTTGCATCAACTTTCACAACTTTCTAGAAGACAACAAACCATCTTCCTCTTCTTCAGGAGTAGAAAACTTCACAGACTTGTCATAACAGTTAATATGAACACAATTATGCTCTAACCAGTTCATACCAAGAATCACATCCAAACCTCTTAACGACAAACAAATCAAATCTACAACAAAGTCTCTATCGAAGATCGACAAGGGACACTTAGCACATACAAAAGAAGTAGTCACTGATCCCTTGGCAGGAGTATCGACGACCATTTCTCCATTCAAAGAAGACAACACAAGACCCAATCTTTCAACACAATCAACATCAATAAAACAATGCGTAGCACCAGTATCAATGATAGTGATTAAAGGAGTACTATTAATGAAACATGTACCTCTAATAAGTCTGTCCTCAGCAGCTGTCTGATCCTTAACCAAAGCAAACACTTTACCACTTGACTGAGCCCTCTTCGGTTTCGGACATTGGCTACCAATGTGCCATTCTTCTTTACAGTTGAAACAAACCACACTGTTATGCTCACACTCAGATACAACATGTTCGTTCTTTCCACAATGGAAACACCTCTTCACTTCAGTAGTGCACACGTTACTCTTGTGTCCAGGTTTCCCACACTTAAAACACACCACACCAGCATGAGCATCTCCCCCACTAGTCCTCTGACCATGAGCAACACTCTGTTTACCCTTACCAGATGGGGCATCATAAGGTTTACCATGATTCTGTGGGAGCTTACCCCTCTTCTCACTAATAATCTTATAATGAGCATTATTGTCTTCCTCATAAATCCTACAGCTATTAACCAAATCAGCAAAGACACAGATTTTCTGATATCCAACTGCTTTCTTAATCACCGGGCGCAACCCATTCTCAAACTTAATACACTTTGAAAACTCAGCATTTTCCTCTGCGTAATGCGGATAAAACTTGGCCAACTCATCAAACTTGGCAGCATACTCAACAACAGACTTACTTCCTTGCTTCAGCTCAAGGAACTCAATTTCCTTCTTACCACAGACATCTTCAGGAAAATACTTTCTGAAAAATTCTCTATGGAACACAGCCCAAGTGACATTCTTACATGCAGCTTCCAATTTCTGACAAGTCTCTAGCCACCAGTCATCAGCTTCGACTGCTAGCATATGAGTTCCATAACGAACCTTCTGTGCTGGAGTGCAATCTATCACGCGAAATATTCTCTCTATCTCTTTCAACCATTCTAATGCTCCGTCAGGATCATACTTTCCCTTAAACGTAGGTGGATTCTCTCTCTGGAAATTCGCCAAGCTACGAGATCCAGCATTCCCGTCAGCACTCGGCTGATTTTTCATCACATGAGCCATTGCTTCTAAAGCAGCAGCAAGAGCAGCATCATTCCTTCCAGCCATCTCAACTTCTCACTACAACATAAACAACGGTTAGAACATCAAAACAACAATACTCGATTGTTAGACAACTATGACTCGACGACAAGGTCGGACCAACCTTTTGCTCTGATACCAACTTTGTAACACCCCAATTCTACCCCGAGCAATTATGCAAAATAAATCAGAGTTATAAAATTTCAATCATACAAATGAATCGGGACGTCACAAATTCTTCTAACGAAATTCATTGCATTCATCATGGATATATAACACTTTTTCAGACGTCGTATGAACCATCAACATAACATCTTTAATCAAATAAATCAAAATCTACGCAGCGGAGTTCTTAATAACATTTCTAACAATTCAGCAACTTCGAAAACATCTCATATTTAATCATAATCAATTTAAAATTCAACAACTGAAAGTCAACGATCAAAATCAGCAAACGTTCATCCCCCCGAGTGTTACATATCAGAGCAATGACACCGACTCGAACTATTGAAGGGATACAACCCTCACTCTCGATTACCTGCACGTTACCAACATTGGGGCAACATTCAAACAAAAGGGGTGAGATATCTAACAATATAATAAAGCGCATGATAATTAATATATTAAATTAGATCAACAACATCACCACTTCACATCTCATAATCAACGACAATCTAAACAATAATATACATTCATCAACATCAAAATACACTTCTTTATGAAATCATATAATGCGACTCAATACTATGCAAATGCATGTGGTACCATTGGAGCAGAACTCCCATCTAAATTTTTTTCCAATTAATAGAGGCATTAACAAGGCATAGCCTTCATCTCAAAATTTGCCAATCCAGGCCATCTCAACGAGCATAAGCTCCATCTAAAAAATGAATTGTATGCGACACAACCATGAATGTAATGATAACACCCAAGTTAACAACATCTCAAATCATCACAAAACATCTCAAATCATCATCTCAAACATCTCAAATCATCATCTCAAGATAACATCTCAAATATTCAAAATAATTCATCAAACGTCATTTATTTATAAATAAATTCTCATTAATATCACAACAGTATTTAATTTCCACAGTAAATCAACACTGTTATTCTGAAACTCTAACGTCAAGACCATCACTTTCCTACTGTTATGGCTCAAACAGCATCTTCAATGCATCTAATGTTCATCGTTCTGCACTAACAACGCAAAGGCCAACACAGCTTCTGACCACGCAACCTCTAACCAACATAGTTTCTAAATACCGAACTTCTAATGACGCAACCTCTGGCGACACAATCTTCTGACTGCTATAACTTCTGACTAATGCAACCTCTGATCAGATGCAACTTCTGATCATGACATCTTCTGACCATTCAACCTCTGACCAGATACAACTTCTGATCATCTCAACCTCTGACCAGATACAACTTCTGATCATCTCATCTTCTGACTAATGCCATCTTCTGACTAATGCAACTTCTAATATCAGAATTTCTACCTTTCACTAGGCCACGCAACTTCTGACAGCTTGCGTCTAACTTCAGAACTTCTATCTTGCACTAATCTGACGCAACTTCTATCAGCATCCGTCTAACGTCAGAACTGCTACTTTTCCTTAACGTTATTATTTTAATTCCTTTTTCCTGTTATCAACCTAATTAGGAACAGTACCTAACGCCATCCCTAATTGATTCATTGTTCTAAAATAATAACTTCTGATTGTTCTTCATGCCTAATTCTGCGTTTCCCTTCCCTGCATAATTTTGCATTTTCATTACTGCTACCTTCAACGTTTTCCATTACTGTATCTCACCAGGGTTCCATAACTAAGCCCTAAAACTTAATCTAATCAAGACAATTCATCACCCATAATTACCCTATAATTTTACAGCATTTTAACAGCATCAAGACATCAACATCAAGATTCATAAATCCTCATCATACATCAAACATACATTCTCAATTCACAAATAAGACAACAATCACCTCTAACCCCACATATCAATCATCATAAACCCAATTATAGAGTTAGAACCCCACCCTTACCTTGGATTGAAGGTCGCTCTACAATTCCGGTTGGATTCACGTTCTTGCCGTTTTACACGTTCTAGCAGCTTGCACGTTCTCTTCCAAATCCTTATTTCTTTCTACTGCTTCTTTCTTTTATTCTAACAACAAATAATAAAATAACCCTATTATTCTATTATCTCCTTATTGGTCTTAAAACCAACACGCCCCCTTATTACTTCTATTCTCTCTAAATAAGCCCACATTAAATAATATTACACTTTTAATATTATTTCACCACATAATATTATATCTCTAATATTATTTCTCCACTTAATAAAATAAATCCAATTAATTATAACACAACTTCACAAATATTCCAAAAATAATTTAATTAAATAATTAATTAAATTACGGGCGTTACAGAAAACGGTTACAAATAGGTTTTGCAAGTTGCCTTAGATTTGAGTAAATTTTGTGATTTTTGGATGGATTTTTGCACAAGGATTTTTTTGTGGCCTTTGTCTGAATTTGCTGAGAATATATAATGGATAATTAGGTCAACATATGGTCAGTTTGGACTTATGTAATAAGCCTTGTCTTATTTTGTTTTATTTTGACTTTTAATCAAAAATAAAATATAATAAATCAAAGGGAGGTGTATGAACAAGTCTTGAGGTGCATATGGAGTGTAGAACACGTTTGGACTTTGAAACAATAGCCCATTAGCCCAAAAAATTTAGTTTGCTCAATTTGAACTTCATGCATTTGCTCAAAATTTCCCAAATTGTACTATTTATAACTCTCTCAATATTTATGATTTGAAGGTGATGTTTGACTTTTTGGAAAGATAAATATGTCCCCTACAATATCTAAGTTTATCATTTTTGCATTTGAATACTTTATCTTGATGTAAGTTTCCTTGATAAAAAGTGTCTTTTTGTTGACTTTTGAAATGGCCTATAATGTATTGGCCTATATCTCTCAAATGAAGCATTTTTTGGACTTGAACTCAGAGAGACGTAGTTGTAGAGAATTGAATTTCCTTCATATTTAGTTTTGGTTGAGGAAATCTGATGAATTATGTGAAAGTTATGCTTGGTCAAAGTTCAGTTGACTTCTTCTTCGGAAAACCCTAATTTGGCAACTTTTGACTTTTGATGAATCTTGAGTTTTCTTGAAGAATCATGATCAACCCTTGATCAAATGATGAATATGACTTAAAAATGTTAATGTTGACCAAAAATGTTGAAGTTTGACTGTTATGTTGACCACATTTGACTTTTTGCCCAATACAGTTGATTTTCAATCATCTGAGCCATTGACAGAGCTAAGCTTGTGATGCAAAGCATGAGATTTGGTATGAGAATTATTAGAGACAAATAAGAGACCATGTAAACCACTTGAGACCTTAGAAACCCAATCTTCCTTGAGAAAAGTAAAACCCTAGTTGCGAACCCCTTGCTTAAGAGGAGAATTTGTCTGATCAATTCTTGAGCCACCTTAATCATTTGAGAACCCTAGGAGAATATCTTGAATAAAAGAGAGGGGAAAATTTAGGGTAAAACACCTAGTTGTAGGTTAGCTGCTTAGGAGGAGAAATTTTCTGATCAAACCTTGAGTAGCCTTGAGCCATTGAAAACCCTGGGAGGATGTCTTGAAGAAATGGGAGGGAAAATTTTGGGGGTACAATAGTTTCCCTTGTTCAATCTTCTTAAACCTGAAGAGTTAGATTGGCATGTCCGCCAGTAATGATCTGAAGGTAGAAGAGGATTAAACACTTAAGTGCCCATAAATTTGCACTCGCATGTGCAGGAGGTAACGTTGTTGTTTGATAATATTGCTTGAATGGGCTTAAAGATGCCATTCAGAGAGATGATGGAGTGTTGTCGAAGATGGGCTTATTGATTCCATCCAAAGTAATTGTTAATAAGAGTATCAGAATAAGTTTATGCTTGATTGTATCCAAAGAATTCTTTTCAGAATGAATCTCTCGAAAAGTTCTTAAATAGTTGTTTGTAAGATTTAGTCTCTGAGGGAAATGCTTGTCATGTAGATAGTCTCCTCGTCCATCTTCGAGAATTGATCTACAATCTATTTTTATTGGTAAACCCGTCCTGTTTCGGGAATTCATACTACCTGGTCATATCGATAGCTTCCCTGGCCTGTTTCGGGAGTTAATCTTTTCCTGGTTATAAAGATAGTTGCCCAGTCCTATTTCAGGAATTAATCTTTTCTTGGTCATATCGATAGTTTCCCCATCATGTTTCAGGAGTTAATATTTGACCTGCTTTCTATTGGCGAACTTGTCTTGTTTGGGGGATTCATACCTCCTGATCATATTGATAGTTTCCCCGTCTTATTTTCGGAATTAATCTCTGACCTTGTCATATAGATTGTTGCCCCTTCTTGTTTCGGGAATTAATCTCTAACTTGTTTGAAAGTTGATGATATTCATCTTTTGTAGACTTTTACCTGAAAAGACAAAGTTAGTCTTCATGCAATTTCATGATGTATGTAATGCATTGCGTATTGATGTTATCAAAGTAAATAAGAGTGTGTTATATGCGTTTCATATGCATATGCTATGATATTTGTAAATTATGTATATATGCGAGATGTCATTGAAGCATATTGGTAGCTTTGTATAACATCCTTAACTAGGGAAAATAAATCCCTGACTGTTGTTGGGGATGAAGAATATGAATCTTGTTTACAGTGTCTCTGCTGGCGATTCCCGCTTTCTGTTTGAGTATACTCTGCTGGAGATGTTTGACTTCCACTTAAGGATAGGAGAGTTCAGGAACATTGGTCATTCATCGCTCTACTGGGGAATTTAATTCTTATATACCCTAACTAGGGATAAAAGAGGTGAATAACCTTCTTAGGCGTTGTTTGACCAAATTTTTCGATATGGATGCTAACTCTTTTGGGGAGGACAAAGTTAAATGACATCTTGCCCAATTTCAGATTCCATAGAAACTCTCTGGGGATAGCAACCTATAATTTGCTAGAGAAGATAATCTTGCATGTGATTTGCATTAGTAGGAGAAATGAACTTTTATTGGGAAGTTAAATTTCGTTGGGGAAATAAACCCTGTTGGGGAAATAAACCCTTCTGGAGAAGAGAATTATGTCGGGGATTTCAGTGTTGGAGAAATAAACTCTGCTGGAGAATTAAATTCATGTGGATTGTGTTGAGGACATAATCTCTGATGAGGATTTGAATTCTATAGGCTATGTGGAGTTATTTTCCACTATATGTGAGAGAAATGATCAAAATCTTTTATCCGCTAGGGGATTTGCTAGGGAGTATGGTTATGTTAATAGCTGGAAGATGCCTCAATTTGTGTCTGAGGACATATTAGACTCGTTGAGGAATGTATCTCCGTCGAGGATGAGCTTGTGCAGGTAGCTCTGCGGGGAATTTTCTATGGGGATTTGTGGATGACTTGAACGTTATCTTAACGCCTAGAGTCTTTAGTAAATGTTAATTCCTGTTTTTATGCATATATTTGTTAACAGTAATCATATTCATATGCATATGTTTATTCAAATTATTCATTGGACGTTTTTGCAAACAAAACAGAGAGAGTAAAACGGATTGAATTTTGAATGATATTTGTATTGATAATTTGCCTATAAACAGGCGGTTTTGTACAAAGAGACAGAGATCCTAGTAAGAGGAAATATTTGTAAAAATGAGAAGAGTACAAAGTAAAATAGAGAAAAAAAACAATGTGGAAACGATCCCATCGAATTTCAACTTTGCTATTGTCCATATGTCTTCGAGCATCTCATCCCTTTTCTGCCCTAGCTGCCTTTTCAGGTTTTTAACTTGCCGGGTGTATATTATATATATATATATATATATATATATATATATATATATATATATATATATATATATATATATATATATATATATATATATATATATATATATATATATATATATATATATATATATATATATATATATATATATATATATATATATATATATATATATATATATATATATATATATATATATATATATATATATCCCTAATTTTTTCCCGAACCCTTTCGGTTCGCCGGGATTCCCTTATTTTTTTCCTAGGCCAATCAACCTACCGGGTCTCTTTTATGCGTAGTATTTTTTGACTATGTCCTCATTCATAGGGTGCGGAACATCTTCACTGTCCATGGTAGTAAGTATCATAGCACTGCCAGAAAATATCTTCTTGATTATAAATGGCCCTTCATAGGTGGGAGTCTATTTTCCCCTAGGATCACCTTGTGGAAGAATAAGGCGCTTTAGTACCAAGTCGCCATCCTGATATGCCCGATGCTTGAATTTCTTGTTAAAGGCTTTGATCATACGGTTCTGGTACATCTGACCATGACAAATAGCCGCAAGCCTTTTCTTGTCGATCAAATTTAGCTGGTCCAACCTAGTCTGAATCCACTTGTCTTCGTCTAAATCAGAATCTTTCATAATCCTTAGAGAAGGAATCTGGACTTCGACATGTAGGACGACTTCCATACTGTAGACCAGAGAGAATGGGGTTTCCCCAGTGGATGTACACACTGAAGTGTGATAGCCATGAAGATCAAATGGTAACATCTCATTCTAATCTTTGTATTTCACCATCATCTTCTGTATAATATTTTTGATGTTCTTATTGGAGGCTTCCATTGCACCATTCATATTCTATCGATATGGAGAATAATTGTGGTGCTTGATCTTGAACTACGTGCAAAGTTCCATGATCATAGTGTTGTTAAGATTAGTGCCATTGTCTGTGATAATCCTACCAGGGATGTTGTATCGACAGATAAGGTTATGCTTAATGAACCGGGCGACAACATTCTTGGTAAAAGGGGAAAATAAGGCCACTTCAACCCACTTTGTGAAGTAATCAATAGCGATGAGAATGAAACGATGTCCGTTAGAATCAGTAGGCTTGAATTCTACAATCATATCAATGCCCCACATTGAGAATGACCTAGGAGTTGTCTAGACATTCAGAGGGACCGGTGGAACATGTACTTTGTCGGTGTAGATTTGACATTTGTGACAAGTCTTGGAGTGATGATGCCAATCAGCTTCCATGGTTGACCAATAATAACCTATTCTCAGAATTTTCTTAGCCATTATATGTCCACTGAAATGTGTACCAAGAATTCCTTCGTGCATATCTTCCATAATTTTCTCAGCTTTCTTCTTGTCCACACAAAAAAGCAGAGCGATTCATGATTGCGCTTGTATAAAATTCCATTGCTCAGGAAGAACTTAGCAGAGAACCTCTGTAAAAATTTCTTGTCATTGATAGATGCCCCCTCGGGGTACTCTTGAGCCTTGAGGTATCTTTTTACTTCATGAAACCACGACTTTTCCTCTACTCTATCAGTATCAACCTCGTAGTAATGTGCCGATTCATCCAGTCTCTCAATGGTAATTCGAGGAGCTTCATTGTCCCATCTGACTTTGAACATGGATGACATGGTAGAATTTGCATCTTCCAACTAATTCTCCTCTCGTGGAATATGTTCAAAACTTATTTCCTCAAAGTATGGAATTAATGTCAGTACATGCTCCCGATAAGGTATGAGATTCGGGTGCTTCGTATTCCATTCTCCCTTAATCTGACTGATTACCAGGGTTGAGTCCCCATATACACTCAAGAATTTGTTTCTCATATCAATAGCAGATTTGATACCCATGATGCACGTTTCATATTCGGCCATGTTGTTGGTACAGTCAAAGCAAAGTCTAGCAGTGAACAGCGTATGGTAACCTTTGGGAAATATAATCACAACACCAATTCTATTACCAAGCATGTTGGAAGCTCCATCGAAAACAATAGTCCATCGGGATCCTGGTTTAAGTCCTTCATACGGCCCAGGTTCTTCGCAATCTGTAACTAGCATGGTATTCTCATCCAGGAACTCGAAATTCATAGACTAATAGTCGTCTACAGCTTGATGAGCTAAATGATCTTCCAGTACACTTCCTTTGATCGCCTTCTGAATGGTTTACTGAATGTCGTACTCTGTCAAGACCATTTTCCATCTGGCTATTCTTTCGGAGAGGGCGGGCTTCTCGAATATATACTTTATGGGATCCATTTTAGAGATCAACAAAGTAGTATGGGTCAACATATACTGTCTTAGTCGACGAGCAACCCATGCCAAAGCACAACAAGTTTTCTCGAGTAGTGAGTATCTTGTTTCACAGACGGTAAAAATTTTTCTAAGGTAGTATATTGCATGCTCTTTTCGACCAAACTCATCATGCTGGGCCAATGGACACCCCATTGAATTCTCTAAAACTGTTAGGTACATGATCAGGGGTCTTCCTTCAACTGGTGGCATCAGAATCAGAGGTTCTTAGAGGTACTCCTTGATTTTGTCGAAAGCTATCTGACAATCATCGTTCCACTTTACTACTTGATCTTTCTTTAAAAACTTGAAGATTAGCCCACAAGTAGCGGTCAAATGAGAAATAAATCTGGAAATATAGTTTAATCTTCCCAGGAAACCTCTGAATTATTTATCAGTACGTGGAGCTGGCATTTATTGAATGGCTTTGACCTTGGAGGGTTCAACTTTAATACCTTTACCGCTGACAATGAAACCTAGGAGTTTACCAGATCTCACCCCAAAAGTGCAATTTTTCTGATTCAATCTCATCTTGTACTTCTTCAATCTTTCAAACAGTTTGTGTAGGTGGTCAAGATGTTCTTCTTCAATCTGAGATCTGGGTATCATGTTGCCGACGTAGACCTCTATCTCGTGATGGATCCTATCATGGAATAAGGCTACCATATCATGCTAGTATGTTGCACCGATGTTATTCAAACCGAAAGGCATAACCTTGTAACAGAAAGTGCCCCACAAGTGACTAAGGTAGTTTTATCCATGCCTTCGGGTGCCATCTTGATCTGATTATAACTGGAGAAACCATCCATGAAGGAGAATACTTTATGATGAGCGGCGTTATCAACCAGAACATCAATGTGTGGAAGTGGAAAGTCATCTTTAGGGCTTTCCCTGCTCAGATCCCTGTAATCTACACACATACGCACTTTGCCATCTTCCTTTGGCACCGAGACCACATTTTCAACCCACTAAGGATAGGATGTAACAGCTAAGAAACCTGCGTTGAACTGCTTTATAACCTTATCCTTGATCTTTTTGGTATCTCAAGATGCATACGATGAACCTTCTGCTTTATTGGAAAACAACCCTCTTTCATAGGCAAACGATGAACCACAATATCAGTATCAAGCCCAGACATGTCTTCATAAGTGCAAGAAAATATACTAACATAGTCATGCAACATCTAAATTAACATGTTCTTGAACTTGTCTTCTAGGTTTGCAACTATCTTGACTTTTTTTCCAGTCTTCTTCAGTACCGAAGTTTACAACCTCAACTGGCTCTTCATGCGGTTGTATAGCCTTTTCCTCTTGCACTAACAATTTGGAAATTTCTCCAGGTATTTCACAATCTTCCTCACTTCTTCCTCAGCTTGGTAGATCGAATTCTCGAAGTCATAAGTGGCACTAGTAGAATTGTTATCCACGGGATCCAGAATGGATGTGAATCTGCAATTTATTATGTGGGTGTGTGTAAGAACACATAGCTATTTTGAGGGTATAATAAAGTAAAAAGAAAGACAAAGAGCGCAAAATTTGAATGACATGACCACCCTTAACAAGTGGACCATTGTGCTTCGGGTAAGACACAAGGCTTATAATTATTGTTTAAAATTACATTACCAAAACTTTGAAAGCAATAAAATAGAAAGCAGAATTTACTCCTGGCTAAAAGAGATCGAGATAAAGTCTTCAGTCTTCTAGTTGCTAAGCTCTTTACCGACGGTAGGAAAGATCCAGATGTTGAGGTCATAATCATGGCCAGCATCTCCTATAGCATTGACTCCATTGTGCTGATGCAGAATGGTGGTCTTCGAGTACGAGCATGACGAACAGCCTTCTGAGCTTCTGCAGTAAAACCCAAACCAAATTTGTCAGATTTGTACAGAATATAGGGAAGCTGACCCCAAGTAGTGTATCCACCTTCTTCTACTATATCTCTAGCGTCCTTCAAAGTCGACATTTTGGGTGGAACCCTGGTAACCTTGAGAATAGAATAAACGTCTTCAGTAGCGGTAGGATGGATAACTTCAAAAGTCTGGCAGGGAGTTTCGATGAATTCGCCGTCCATCTCAATATACTTGAATGAGTTTAAGTGACTCACCATATACTCTTCTTCACCATAAACCGTAACAACCTTCCCTTTCACAGGATATTTCAGCTTTTGATGTAGGATTAAAGTAACAGCACCTTCCCCATGAATAGAAGGGCTTCAAGTAAATAAGAATAGGTCGATCGAAAATCCATTATGTAGAAGGTAGAATTGAAAACCTGTGAACCCAATTTAATCGGGAGATCCACGTCTCCATGTACCATCCTGTTGTACCCCAAAATTTTCCCTCCCATCTTTCTTCAAGACATTCTTTTAAAGGTCTCAAATACTCAAAGCTACTCAAGGGTTGACCAATCAAACCTCACCTAAGAAAATTGTCTACAACTAGGGTTTTGTGTTTCTCAAGGAAGTTTGGGTTGTAAAGGTCTCAAATGGTTTTCAGGGTTCATCAGAGGTCCTAAATAGTGCTTATGTCAAGTTTCAAGTCTTACATCACAAGTTTGCTCAGTCAATGGCTCAGATGATTGAAAGTCGATTATATAGGTTAAAAAGTCAACTATGGTCAACATACAGTCAAACTTCAAGTTTTTTGTCAACGTCAACATTTTGAAGTGATATTCATCATTTGATCAAGGGTTGATCATGATTCCTCAAGGAAAGCACTCAAATCATCAAAGGTCAAAAATTGCCAAATTAGGGTTTCCTTAGGAGAAGTCAACTGGATTTTGACCAAGCATAACTATCACAAGCTTTGTCAACTTTTCCCCAACAAAAGCCCATTTTGAATGAAATTCAATTCTCTACAACTTTGAGTTTATGCTCAAGTCCAAAAAGTGCTTCATTTGAAAGATATGAGCTAATACATTACATGTCATTTTCAAAAGTCAACAAAAGACACTTTTTGTCAAGGCAACTTACATCAAGATAAAATATCCAAATGAAAAAATGATAAAAAGATAAATTGTAGAGGACGTCTTGAGCTTCCAAAAAGTCCAAGATTACTTTCAAAAGATTAAAATTGAGAGAGTTATGTTTTATGCAAGTTGGACAATTTTTGAAGAATGCATGAAACTTCAATTGGACAATGTTGAATTTTTGGGATTTTGGGCCTAAGTTTTAGAGTTCAAACATGCTCATGACACCTTAGAGGACCTCTAAGTACATTCATACCTTACCTTGATTTTCATTTATATTTAATTTTATTTTTATTCAAATAAATACAAAGTAAATTAAATAAAATCACAAAATAATGGACTAATGCATATGGGCCTTGTTATGGATCAATTTTTAGGCCCAAGATGCTACATACAGCCTTCCATAATCTTGAGAACATTAAAGAGAAAAGAATCACTCAAAATTGTAAGCTTTTTAATTTGTCTTATTTCTTGTCTCAAGGCCATGAATGCCTTGTTCCCTTGCTGTGATACGGTGGCAGAACCGACTGTTATATACTGGGTTTTTTGCATTTTTTGTTTGCAAATGTGCGGTAAGCAAGAGTCTCCACCGTCTTTTCTTTTATCCAAAAAAGGAAAGGGTGAAAAGAACATAAAAATACCTTTTCGAGATTATTTCTCAGTAAGGGGGTAGATTATGGAAAGGGAAGGTGTTAGCACCCTTACCATCCATGGTTTTCCACGGGCTCTTAGAAGTTTGCTCATTTTTAAAATGCTTTTGTGCTTTGTGTGTTTGAAAATGTTTTGAAAAAGGCCTTAGTACGGCGAACTTTGTAATGTTTCTTCGGATAGTAGAGAAAGTATACAAAGTGTTTTGAAATTATTTTTGAAAAGTAGTTTTTGTGTGTAAGTGCAAAAATAGTTGAGCAAACTTCTAACAACTATCTACTTTGTTACTCGAAAAGGTTGTTCTTTTCCTCTTTTCCTTTAGACAGTGCTATCCTACTATTAGTGAGTAGGTAGCCCTATCGTTGGATTTTTGGAGGGACAATCGAAGGGACGTTACAGTCACGAAGGCAACTTACGGAGATGCTTTAGCAATTCTATTTTAGGGACTAGATCATTTACCAAGAAGGAAAGTGTAGGGTTGTCGAGGGACTATGATCTTTTGATTTTACGGGTATTTTGCTAAAGCATTCCTGCCCCATGGCTGTTTTTTAAAGGCAACAAAAGTGGGCGTACCTTAGAGGTGCTTGTGTGCAATTTTGTTGTGTTTCAGTTATTTTTTCTTTCTATTAAGTTTGCTAGCGTTTGATTTCATTCTTTGTCATACATGTCTAGTTACTAGAAGTTAATATGAAAAATAGTAAACAGAAAATGAAGAAAATAGAGGTCCTACGCTATTACAATGCTTCGGGCAGGGGATTTACATTATACAAGGATAATGGAGAATAAAGAAGTAAATATCCTAATTTATCTATTATATCCAGTAAACACATACAATAATAGTAAAATATGGAAGACGTCTAAAAATCCTAAAGAAAAGAAGTCTTTTTTGTTGTTTTTGGTATAAAAGAAAGTAAAGCTTAAGTCTATTTAATTTTAATTTTAAGAAAAAAATGTTAAAATGATTAATGAATTTATTTACAAAATTAATTTAATTAGAAAAACAACTAGCCTAATATTTTTATGATTTTGATTTTAATGCAAAAATAAATAAAAAAGTCAATGAAAACAAAAATAAAATGCAAAGGGCATCCTTCGATCTAAGGGGAAAATGGGAGCTTCGATCCGAGGAGAGATATGGCCTTTTCGATTCAGAAGAAATGCCTTCTTTCGATTGGGCTAAGGAGTAGGCGTGAGTAGCCTTCGATCCAGGGAAGGTGATTGCCATTCGATCTTGGGGAAAAGGAATTCCCTTCGATCCAGGCAGGAGATGTCTTCTTAGATCTAGAAGGCCATGGGTTCGATCCAGAGAAGGTGTCCCCTTCGATATGGGATGATATACCTGTAAAAGTATGTTAGCGAAATAAAATGCAGGACTGGGTATCGAAACCCAGGTCCTTCGATCATGCGCTTGCTGGGTCTTTTCAAGCTATGTTTGCAGCAAATGTTAGCAAACGAAGAACATGACCTGGGTGCCAAACCCATGCCCTTTGATCTTGTCTAGGATGGCAAATTGAAGGTAATAATAAGTATGGATGTGTTACGCAAATACAAGGTTGGATAATTTACCCTTTCTTACCAATAGATTGAAACTTCGATTTGGGCACTTCCTGGATGTAGGCACCTTCGATCTGGGGCTTCTGGGCTTGTCTACTTTTGTTGAAGGGTGACTTTGGCTTGGAAAATCCCGACAACCTTTGATGGATTTTGAGGCAGCGTCTCTCCAATTTTTTTCGTTCTTTTTTTCTTCCTCTGCAACACTTGTGATCTCTTTATATAGAGGGTGTAGAGGGGACAAGAAGGAAAATGTTTAAACAGCCTTGATTGTATTTGAAAGCCATGAATGATAATTTGTATTGTTGTCCAAACACATGGGAACTTGTCTATCTTTTTGAATTTTGAATGATATGTAACTGGCATTTGAATGCTCCCTTTCGAAGGGGCTGATGGCTTCTTCGAATGGACCCTTTGAATGTCTTCGAATGGTCCCTTTGAATGCTCTTTGAATGGACCCTTTGAATGCTCTTCGAATGGACCCTTTGAAAGCTTCTTCTAATGGACCTTTTGGAATTCCAATCAAAGGGTCGTTGCTGACATGCGAAATGAAGGACACTGTTACCATGTCTGTCAAAGCTGCCTTGACACAATGCCATATAGAAGGATCCATTGCCATGCCAATCGAAAGGCTTGGCCCAAGGTCAAATGAAAGAGTCTTCCAGAATGCCAATCGAAGGCCTTTACACAATGCCAATCGAAAGGCTTGTCATGAGGCTAATCGAAAGGCCTTGTATCCATGCCAATCGAAGGGTTTGGCCACCATGACAATCGAAGCATTTGGAATATCAATTGAAAGGCTTGGCTATAATTCTAATCAAAGAGCGTTGCCCATGCCAATCGAAAGTCTCCTTCTGAATACCAATTGAAGCGTCTTTCAGAATGCCAATCGAAAGGTATTAAAAACACCACTTAAAATTTTCCTTTTTTTCTTAGGGAAGGGTTTGTGGTCAATCATGTAGGGGAAGACCTTAGAAAACATGAGAGGGAAAATTTTGGGGTACAACAGTTGCCCCTGTTCAATCTTCTTAAACCTGAGGATGTAGATTGGCTTGCCTGCCTTTTGTGATCTGAAGGTGGAAGATGATTGAACACTAGAGTGCCTAGAAATTTGCACTCGTCTGAAGTGATACTAATGGTGAATAATATTGGGAATAGGCTGGTAGATGCCATTTGGAAAAGGTGACAAGAGACCTTCAGAGATGGGCTTAAAGATGCCATCCACAGAACATGACGGAGAGTCGTCGGATATGGGCTTAAAGATGCCATCCACAGAACATGACGGAGAGTCGTCAGATATGGGCTTAAAGATGCCATCCAGAAGACTATTGATTTCATGAGATACTCCTTTATGGGGATTCCTGTTCATGTTGTCTGAGGAAGAGTTCACAGGGGAATTTTTTTAGGGGAATAGAGTCTAAGAGCTTCGGTTTTCTATTACTCTACTATGGGGTCATCTCTTGACTAAAGAGACGGAAGTGAATTGCTATCTGGTCAGGATCTAGGCTTCACAGTGACTTGTTGAGGATAATAAGGCTAACTGTTATCTGGTCGTGCTCCAGACTTCACAGCGACTTACTGGGGAATGAGATTAAACTGTTATTTGGTCGTACCCCAGGCTTTGTAGTTTGAAGAAATTAAGTTGTTATCTGGTCGGTCCAGGCTTCGACTTGAATATGAGGTGTACTACTATCTGGTAGAATTCAGGCTTCATAGTAACTGACAAAGTAAACTGCTATCTGGTAGGATTCCAGGCTTCGCAGCACCTTTTGTTGTTATCTGGTCGAAATCCAGGCTTTATAGTGTCTTAAATTGTTGATTGACTATTATTCGGTCGGGTTCCGGGCTTCATAGTAACTTACAGGGTAAACTGCTATCTGGTCGGATTCCAGGCTTCGCAGCGCTTTATACTGTTATCTGGTCGAAACCCAGGCTTCACAATGTCTTTGAATAAGTGAACTACTATCGGGTCGGATTCCAGGCTTTGCAGCACCTTATACTGTTATCTGGTTGAAATCCAGGCTTCACAGTTTCTTCAATTGGAATGGAAATCATAGAGATCTTAGTGTCGATCTGACTAAATCAGAGAAGGTCTTTAATTAACTTTGACTGGAATAGAAATCAGAAGAATCTTAGCATCGATTTAACTGGACCAGACAAAAGTCTTGGAATATCTTCAACTGGAATAGAAATCAGAGAGATCTTAGTGTCGATATGACTGAACCAGAGAAAATCTTGGGAGGACATCTTTCTGAGGAAACTGATGAAATAGCCCTTCATACGACGTAGCCTTTGAGAAGACTACCAGGTCATATAAGTAGCGATGTTTGTTGATTTGACTTTCTCTGAAAAAGGTAAAGAGTTAGTCATATGCAATGTCATGATGTATGAAATGCATTGTGACGATGTTCTAAAAATAAATGAGATTATGTTGTATGCGATGTGTATGCACATGCCATGATGTATGAACAGGGGATGTTATTGAGATGTTTCCTAGTCTAGGAAAATAAATCTCGGACTACTGCTGGAAAGTATTAGGGGCTGAATCCTTCATTTCCGCTGGGAATGGTGAATGGAGATAATTCACCGGGGATTTCCTCTTTCTGTTTGAGGATAACCTGTTGGGTATTGACTCTACTTGAGGATTGATTCTGCCCGAGGATAACTCTACGAAGAGAGATACTCGTTAGAATATTCTGCCGATGTAGAGAAATAAACTCTGTTGGTAAATTCTGCCGATGTAGAGAAATAAACTCTGTTGGGGAATCAGCTTCCGCAGTATGAGAAATAGGCTCTACCCGGGAAAAGGTTTTATAAACTGTTTGCAATGGGCTAGGGAAAATAGTCTTCAGTTGGAGAAAGTAATCCCTGCTTGGGGAAGAAGAAGACAAAACTCTGGTTGTTTCTGCTCTGTGAGGAGCATAGATTTCATGGGGTCCTATGCAATTGTGAATCCGTCTCAAGCTATCTCTTCCCCTATACCTGTTGGAAGGAGTAACTGTTGGGACTACAAATGTTTTCAGATTTTTCCTCAATTCTTAAAGTTATTAGTAACCGTATTTATGTTTTTATGCAAATATTTGTGAACTGTAATCATATTCAAATGCATATGTCAAGAATAAGTCATTGGACGTTTTTCGCAAAAAAAAAACAGAAAAAAAAACAAAGAGTCTGTATTTTCAAAGTAATGATTTGCATTGATTTCTGAAGTTTGCCTATAACAGGCGTTTTGTACAAAGAGGCTGATATTCTTAGCAAGAGAACGCCGCCATGAATTTGAAAACTATACAAAATAGTGTACAAAGAGAAAACAGCTACATGTAATAATCCCATTGAGTTTCAATTCTGCTATTTCCCCTATGTCCTTAAGTGTCTCATCATTTTGCTACTCGTTCGAAGCTGACTGGATTGACCGGTACCGTCTGAGCTTGATAGTCGATACTGAAGTCTGGTCGCAAGGTGATCCGATGGGACATAATGATACGCTTCAAATCCCTAATTTTTGCCTGGACCGCCCTTTCGGGTTTTCAGTCCACCAGGATACCCTTTTTTGCCCAAGCCGCCTTTTCAGGTTTTCGACTTGCCGGGTGTACAAATTTTTTTTGTTTTGTATCCCTAATTTTTCCCGAACCCTTTTGGTTCGCCGGGATGCCCTTACTTTTGCCTAGGCAAGTCAACCTAGTGAGTTTTCATTCATGCGTAGTATTTTTTTCACTATGTCCGCTTTAACGGGGGTGAGGAAGGTCGACACCATCCATGGTTGTCAAAATCATGGCTCCACCTGAAAATATGCTTTTGATCACAAATGGCCCTTCGTACGTAGGAGTCCATTTTCCCATGGGATCACCTTGCAGCAGTATGATGCGCTTGATTACTAGATCACCCACTTGATACACTTGATGTCTGACCTTTTTGTTAAAAGCCTTAATCATTTGTTTTTGATACATTTGACCATGACAGACACCAGTAAGACTTTTCTCATCAATCAGGTTTAGTTGATCAATTCGAGTCTGGATCTAATCGTCTTTGCTCAAGCCTGCATCCTTCATGATCCTCAGAGAAGGGATCTGGACCTCGATAGGCAGGACAACCTCCATACCATATACCAGAGAATAAGGCGTTGCCCCTGCCGACGTGCGTACTGAGGTGCGGTAGCCATGAAGAGAAAATGGTAACATCTATTGCCAGTCTTTGCATGTCACTGTCATCTTCTGTACGATTTTCTTGATATTCTTGTTAGCAGCTTCTACAACGACATTCATCTTCGGCCGGTAAGGGGAAGAATTATGATGCTGGATCTTGAATTGCTTACAGAGTTCGGTGATCATTATATTGTTGAGATTTGTACCATTGTCAGTAATGATTCTCTCTGGCACCCCATACCGACAAACCAGGTTATGCTTGATAAATTGTGCCATAACATTCTTGGTAACAGAAGAAAAAGAGGCAGCCTCAACCCACTTCGTGAAGTAATCAATGGCTACTAGGAAGAAGCGATGCCCATTGGAAGCGATAGGTCTAATCTCTCTGATCATATCAATGCCCCACATTACAAAGGGGCATGGAGACGTCAAGACATTCAAAGGAACCAGAGGTACATGCATCTTATCAGCATAGATCTGACATTTATGACAAGTTCGAGAATGCTGATAACAATCTGCTTCCATAGTGGACCAATAGTATCCTTCCCGTAGGATCTCTTAGCCATGGTGTGTCCACTAGAATGGGTGTCGAAGGCACCTTCGTGTAGATCTTCCACAATCCTCTCTGCTTCGCTCTTGTCTACACATTGAAGTAAAGTAGAGTCATGATTGCGCTTATAGAGGATTCCATTACTGAGGAAGAACTTTGTGTTGAACCTCCTCAGGAACTTCTTAACATTGACAAATGCCCCCTCAGGATATTCTTGAGCCTCGAGATACCTTTTCACTTCATAGAACCAAGGTTTATCTGCTATATTTTTAGTGTCAATCTCATAGCATTATGTTGGTTAATCCATCCTCTCAATAGTGATTCGAGGGGCCTCGTTGTCCCACTTGACCTTGAACATAAATGACATGGTAGCTAGCATGTCTGCTAACTGATTCTCTTCTCGTGGAAAATTTTCAAAGGTGACCTCTTCAAAGTGTGGAAGCAATGTCAACACATATTCTTTGTAAGGGATAAGATTCGGGTGCTTCGTATCCCACTCACCTTTGATCTGGTTGATTACCAAGGATGAATCCCCGAAAACACTCAAGAACTTGATTCTTAAGTCAATAGAAGCTTTGAGACCCATGATGCATGCTTCATACTCCGCCATATTGTTGGTACAGTTGAAGCATAATTTGGCCGTGAAAGGAGTATGACAACCCTCAGGAGATATGATTACAGCACCGATGCCATTTCCGAGTGCGTTGGAGGCTCCATCAAAAACCATAGTCCATCAGGAACCTTCCTCGGGTCCTTCATCTGATCCAGGTTCTTCACAGTCAGTAACCAACAAAATATTCTCATCCGAGAACTCAAAATTCATGGACTGGTAGTCATCCACAGCTTGATGAGCCAAATGATCAGCTAGTACACTTCCCTTGATTGCTTTCTGGGTTGTGTATTGGATATCATATTCGGTCAAGATCATTTGCCATCTTGCTATTCTTCCAGAGGGAGCAGGATTTTCAAAGATGTACTTGATCGGATCCATCTTAGATATCAACAAAGTGGTGTGGGTCAACATATACTGTCTCAGCCGGCGAGCAGCCCATGCCAAAACGTAATAAGTTTTTTCGAGCAGTGAGTATCTTGTCTCATAGTCGGTAAACTTTTTTCTAAGGTAGTATATTGCATGCCCTTTTCGAATGGACTCGTCATGCTGCCCCAACACACACCCCATTGAATTATCTAACACTCTTAAGTACATTATAAAAGGTCTTTCTTCAATCGGAGGCATCAGAGTTGGAGGATCTTGAGGGTATTCATTGATTCTTTCGAAGGAAGTCTGGCATTTGTCATTCCATTTTGCTACTTGACCTTTCTTCAGGAGTTTGAAGATCGGCTCACAAGTAGTAGTTAAATGGGAAATGAACCTGGAAATGTAATTTAGGCGTCCTAAGAAGCCTCTGACCTCCTTCTCAGTGCAAGGAGCCGACATCTCTTGTATGGCCTTCACTTTTATAGGGTCTACCTGAATACCTTTGTCACTGACAATGAAACCTAGGAGTTTGCCAGACCTTACCCCGAAGGTGCACTTATTCGGATTCAACCTCATCTTGTACGTCTTCAACCTATCAAACAGCTTTTGTAGATGATCAAGATGCTCTTCCTTGGTTTGAGACCTGGCTATCATGTCATCAACATAGACCTCTATTTCATGGTGAATCATGTCATGGAACAAAGCTACCATGGCTCGCTGATAGGTTGCCCCAGCATTCTTCAACCCAAACGGCATCACTTTGTAGTAGAAAGTGCCCCATTGTGTGACGAAGGTTGTCTTCTCCATGTCTTCATGTGCCATCTTGATCTAATTGTAACCAGAGAAACCATCCATGAAGGAAAAGACCTTGTGTTGTGCGGTCTTGTCAACCAGAACATCAATGTGGGGAAGAAGAAAGTCATCCTTGGGGCTTGCCCTATTCAAATCTCGATAATCCACACACATTTGTACCTTGCTGTCCTTTTTAGGCATTGGGACCATGTTAGCAACCCATTGGGGATAAGAAGTGACAACTAGGAACCCAGCGTTAAACTGTTTCATAACCTCTGCTTTGATCTTCTCTGACATTTCAGGGTGCATACAACGGACCTTCTACTTTACCGGAAGAAAATCTTCTTTAGTTGGCAGCCGATGAACCACAATATTTGTGTCTAGTCCTGGCATGTCTTCATATGACTAGGAAAAGATCTCAACATAATCATGTAACATCTTAATCAAATGTTGTTTGACATGAAGCTCCAAATTTGCACCTATCTTGACCTCTTTTCTGTTCTCTTATGTGCCCAAATTCACTGTCTGAACTGGCTCTTCATGAGGCTGTATAGCCCTTTCTTCCCGCTGTAACAGTCTGGAAAGTTCTCCGGGTACCTCACAATCTTCCTCACCTTCGTCCTCGGCTTGGTTGATCGGATTTTCAAAGTCATAATCGGCAATAGAAAAACTGTTATCAATGGGATCCAGAGTGGATATAGATCTGCAGTTTGATACGTGAGTGTGTGTAAGAGCATAGCTGTATAGACAAAGTAAAAGAAAATAAAAACAGACAGCGCAAAATTTGTATGCATAAACGTCCAATGATTTATTAATGCCATATGAAATTGAATTATGTAGCCCTCACAAATAAACCATTATGCCCCGGGTAAGACACAAGGCCATAGATTTTATACTGTTTAATTATTACATATCCAAAACACAAAAGAAAATTACTTATGAACAAAAGTAATTGGTACAAAGTCTCTTTCTATCCAATTATTGAGTCCACCATTGGTAGTATGGAAGGTCCAGCTCTCCATGTCAACGTCACCATCACTGTCTTCTAAAGCGTTGACCCCATGATTGTTGATACATAGGGGAGGACCTCCAGCACGAGCATGGCGGACAACCCTTTGAGCCCCTGAAGAGAAACCCAAACCGAACTTATCAGATTTGTATGGAATTTCAGGGAGCTGGCCCCATATGGTAGACCCACCTTCTGCAATAACTTCTTTTGCATCCTTGAGATAAGCCATCTTCAAGGGAGGTCCGGTGATCCTTGGCAGATTGGTGACAACTTCAGTTGCAACCATAGTCTGAGGTACCTCTTCGAAATTCTGACACGGAGTCTTGATGAACTCGCCATCCATTTCTACGTACCTGAAGGAGTTCAGATGACTGACCATGTATTCTTCTTCACCGTGCACCGTGACAATCTTTCCTTTTGTTGGGTACTTCATTATCTGATGCAGAGTAGATGTGACAGCTCCCGCCCCATGAATCCAAGGGCGACCCAATAAACAAGAATAGTATGGTCTGATATCCATCACGTAGAAGGTAGAGTCAAAGGTATGAGAACCAATTTTTATGGGGATGTCCACCTCCCCGTACACCATTCTCTTCGAACCATCGAAATCCCTTACCACTATGTTGTTGGGCTTCAAGATCTAACCTTCACAGTCTAGTCTATCCATAGCCTTCTTGGGCAGCACATTCAATGACGAACCAGTATCTACCATGACATGGGCCAAAGTAGATCCCCGACATTAGACAGAAACAAGTAGCGCGTCATTGTGTTTTCTCCCTCTAGGTGTCAGATCAGCATCAGAAAAAACCCAAACCATTGTCAGCCGTCAAACTAGCCACACAATCTTCAAATTGGTCCGCTGAGGTTTCCTGTGGCACATGGGCCGTCTTAAGGAACTTCACCAAAGCCTTTGCATGGGCTTCAAAGCATAACAGTAAGGATAGCATAGAAATCTTTGAAGGGGTCTTCCCCAGCTGCTCGACCACGTTGTAGTCGCTCTTCTTGATAATCTTCAAAATTTTCTTCCATTTCCTTCTTGGAAGCCTCCGGGATAGATACTGATTGTGCCTTCGTCCGGACAGGCTCAACCAATATGTCTTTTCCCCGAGCCTTGGTTGACTCGGTGATAGGGGTGTCAGCAGGGGTAATCATAGGAACTGTAATAGTAGTATCAGCAGGAACAAAAGCAGGAATAATCACAGGATCAATAATAGCTTTCGGAGGAGAAATCTCAGGGGAGAACAGTCTTCCACATCTGGTTATTTTTCTGGTTCCCACAATGTTACCAATGTCGAGGTCAGCCTTCTCAGAAACCCGGCCTTCATCAGCCAGTCAATCTTGCTTGACACTGTGGTAGTAGACGTCACCCCCGTAGTTCCAGGGAACAGTTTTGTCTGAGGAGTATGGGATTGGCCCTGGCATGGTAATTATTAGTGGAGTCACCTTCGGAACAAATATAACCCTGACGGGTCTTTTGGTGGAGACCTTAGGAGGATTGACGGGAATGGTTATTATTGAAACATCCTTGTAAGAAGTGGTTGGAACGGGAGTCTTTTCAAACAAAATCTCTTTGTCGTCCATCAGGTGCTGGACACCTGCCTTCAATAAATGACAACCAGTCGGTAGAGATGAACATAGGCGGAAATCTTCGCCACAGCCCAGAAATAAACCGACCTTCAACAGGCTCCTCTTGACGGTCAGGAGAGGAGTAACAAGTTCATCAACAGCAGTAACAAACATATCATCTTCAACAGCGTTGGCACCATGGCCGTGCTTGGGCATCGGAGCAGTGATAACATTTGGAATCTCAGGGGAATCAAATTCAATTTCCTTCGCCTCGAGAAGGTCTTGCACCTTATTTTTCAAAGCCCAGCAGTTGTTGGTATCATGGCCCGAACTTTCTGAATGGTAGGCACAACGAGCATTAGGGTTGTAGTGAGGAGAGGTAGTGTTGGGATTCTTCAAAGCTTCCCGCAAGGTTACCATATTGGATTTCAACAAATGCGGCAAGACTTGAGACAGAGTCATGTTTATTCGGGTAAACTGCCTTACCGACTTTTCTATTCTTGGTTGATTATTCCTTTGCTGGGTGGGTGCAGGTTTAGAGTTCATGACAGACCCTACCGCTGGACGGATTTCAGTTCTGTCCTAATTCCTTTGATGGTACACAACACCAATCTCTTTCTTCCCAGCAAATGGCTTCCTTACTGTATTAGAGGACGCATCCTTTTGAATCTTCACACTCCTGATTCCAGCTTCCACCCTTTCTCCTATCAGAATCAATTCAGTGAAGCCGGCTGAGGAACTTCCAATTAGATGATTGAAAAATGGACTGGACAGGGTCCCCAAAAACATATCCACTAGTTCCCTATCAGACAAGGGAGGTTGGACTCTTCCTGCTAAGTCCATCCACTTCTAAGCATAGTCCTTAAAGCCCTCACTCGAACCCATAGACATATTTTGGAGTTGTGTATGGGTGGGAGCAAGGTCTGCATTATATTGATATTACTTGTAGAAAGAAGCAGCCAGATCCTCCCAATTACGGATGTTGGCGCCTTCCAGCTGGTAAAACCATTCTAGTTGAGTTCTGGAAAGACTATCCTGAAAGAAGTGGACCGATAAGTCCTTGTCAGCAGTGTGAGGCTGGATCTTCCTCACATAAGATCAGAGGTGAATCTTGGGACAAGAGACCCCATCATATTTTGCGAACACCGGAACCTTGAACTTTTGCGGGATGTCAACCCTAGAGACCAAACCTAGCTCTTCAAAATCCAGACCCGATACTTTTCGGACTTCTATTGCATTTAAACGATCCTCCAGCTGTTTATATTTTTCATCAGCAGGAGGATACTTCTCCTCATCATAGTCGGATTCATCATCGGATTCTTTGGGACTGGAGTTTTCATCTCTTGTTTCCTCGTCCTGATTGTTTCCTCCCTTTGAAGAAGTTATCAGTTTAGAAGCTTGTTGCACTGGTCCTCTGATCCTTCTTCCCAGATTCACTAACCCAGTCGGCTTCTTTGGCTTCTTCTTCTCTTTAACAAGCAGGGCTTTTAGTTCTTCTTGCCCCTTGGTCAGAGCCATGATCATCTGTTGAAACTGAGCATTCTGAGTCTGTAGATCCTTCACTGTTTGTTCTAGAGCCATTGCTGAAATAAACAACAAAGAAGATGAGAAACTTGCTATCAAACCTGTCCATGAAATGATATGTATGATATGTTTATGCAATGTTTACAAGGACCTTACTTGATTTAATCTCTTTTAAACAAAACAAAAAGCAAAACCTTTTATTAGCAAGTTTTTAAAGAAACAAAAGATTACACAAGGATAAACATTGAAAGGAAGTTCCTAAGTCTCCCATGGGCGTTTCCTCTTAGTGTTGAGGTTGGTGTTGAAGTTTCTCTCTTCATGAAGTTGTTTTGTTAATTCCAACACCTTCTTCTCACTTGCATAGAATTGTTCCTCAAAAGTATCATGTTCCCCCTTGAGCTGAATCCAAGACTTTTGTAACTCTTTGAAGTTGGTTGGAATATCAGGATTGAGAATAATACAGGACTCGTCCCCTTGGACAATAGGTTCTAAGATCACCAGTAAGATGGAATCTTATGGCATCATAAGACTTTGGGCTTAGATCTCACCCATTAGAGATAAGGTTCCAAAGGGATGGAATTCTTGCGCCCCAAAGTCTTACTATCAGTTCTCTTAATAATGCCTCAAGAGCGGATGAACCTCTGACGATAATTTTGCAAATCATCTGAGTAGTTGAACATAATACCCTGGATGAGCATATCTGGTAGACCATCTCTCCGAGCATATCCAAACTGACGTAGTGCTAAAGAAGGATTGTAGGTGATACCTCCCCTAATGCCCAGGAGTGGCACATTAGGAAATTCTCTACAGCGATCAATAAAACAAATGTCTTCTTGAGAGCGAGGACATCAGTGGATGTCAGAGTGAGAGAGAGACATTAGTCTTTGACTCCATCTTAAGCCTAAATCTTTTTGCATTATTGACCGAGGAAGGTGCAAAATAAACCACCTATATAGAAGAGGGGTGCAACACATGAGAGTTCCTCGCTTCTTCAGAGTACGAGTATGGAGAGAATGTAGGATGTCCCCGAGCAAGTTAGGAACCGGATTGTGAGCAAGAAAGATGTTGATGGCATTCACATCTATAAGTTGATTTGAATTAGGAAAAAAAACCAACCCATAGATCAAGAGGGCTAATACATATTAGAAATCATGATAAATCATAGCATCCAGGAAAATATGAGCTTTCTTCATCAGGAAATTTGCAAGGAGACCCTTAACTTCCCTTCTTTTTCCCCAATTGGACTCAATGTCAGATGGCTTCAAGTGCAAAGCTACGGCAACATCTTCAGAAGCTGGGTCTTATTCTAAACCAGTGAAAGGTACTGGCTCTAACATAGGTAAACCAAGTAACTTAGAGAATTCCTCCAGGGTAGGCACCAGTTGATAATCGGGGAATATGAAGCAATGGTGCTTAGGTTCAAATAACTAGAATAAGACACTCATCAAACCTTCGTCAAACCCGGTGGTAACCAAAATGAGTAGGTGACCATGTCTTTTTTGGAATGACGAGTCCTCAGGGACTTTCAAGACTAATTTCTTGAGCTTAGGAGGAACTTCTGTGAAGCGAATTCGGATGGTTTTTCTGCGACCTAAATTCATATCCTACAAAACAGCCAAGAGGTAAATCCAGCAGGCCCTTGAAATGATTAGTATATATGTATGTCATAATGCTTATGATGTCATGATTATGCTAAAAATCACAAATAAACACAAGCAAAGCACACAATAGACCTTAGGTTCAAAGGATTGCATGAGTTTTTAAGGTATGTACCCTCTTGAATGTTTAGTCTGTCCTATTAATAGTAACCAGGTTCTAAGGAGCCTCAATATCACTGACATTCCCTTCAGAAATTGTTTCAGCTCCGCACCGAAGTATTGCGGACGAAAAATCCTAAAATTCCAGCCTCAATGAGTGTAGTATCGAGTATCAACCAATCTTCAGCTGGAACCAAAGTCAGTTATCTCACTACTTCCTAATGGCTAGGATGAGTCAATTAAAGGTTCTAAAGGTCAGTTAGCGCTTAGTGACACTATGAGGAATCCTAATGTTATCCTTAACTTACTCAAGGAACATTATTACAATCCAAAGCATCACGCTAACATAGCCACCACTTCTTCCGTATCGGTCTATGTCGTACAACCTCTATGGTTTATTGCTACTTACCTAATAAGGTGCCCCAAATCCGGGTGTAGGATCTTTTAGTAACAACCCAAGCAAAACCTTAAATATAAAGTGAGCAAACACACAATAAAGAAATTTAATAATGAACTAACTCTAAGGTAAACCCCACTTTTTATTTTGCCCCGCAGAGTCGCCAGTTCCGTGATATGGTGGCATAATCGACTGTTATATACTGGTTTTTTTGCATTTTTTGTTTGCAAATATGCGGTAAGGAAGAGCCGTCACCGTATTTTCTTTTATCCAACAAAGGAAAGGGTTAAAAGAACAAAAAAATACCTTTTCGAGATTATTTCTAAGTAAGGGGGTAGATTATGAAAAGGGAAGGTGTTAGCACCCTTTCCATTTGTGGTTTTCCACGGGCTCTTAGAGGTTTGCTCATTTTAAAAATTCTTTTGTGCTTTGTATGTTTGAAAATGTTTTGAAAAACGCCTTAGTATGGAGAACTTTGTAATGTTTCTCGGGATAGTAGAGAAAGTATACAAAGTGTTTTGAAATTATTTTTGAAAAGTAGTTTTTGTGTGTAAGTGCAAAAATAGTTGAGCAAACTTCTAACAGCTATCTACTTTGTTACTCGAAAAGGTTGTTCTTTTCCTCTTTTCCTTTAGACAGTGCTATCCTACTATTAGTGAGTAGGTAGCCCTATCGTTGGATGTTTTTGAGGGACAATTGAAGGGACGTTATAGTCACGAAGGCAACTTACGGAGATGCTTTAGCAATTCTGTTTTAGGGACTAGATAATTTACCGAGAAGGCAATTGTAGGGTCATCGAGGGACTATGATCTTTTGATTTTACGGGTCTTTTGCTAAAGCATTCGTGCCCCGTGACTGTTTTTAAAGGCAACAAAATTGGGTGTACCTTAGAGGTGCTTGTGTGCAATTGTGTTGTATTTCAGATATTTTTGTCTTTTTATTAAATTTGCTAGCATTTGATTTCAGTATTTTTCATGCAAGTCTAGTTACTAGCAGTTAATATGAAAAGCAGTAAAAAGAAAATGTAGAAAATAGAGCTCCTACGCTATTATAATGCTTCAGGGAGGGGATTTACATTATACAAAGATAATGGGGAATAAAGCAGTAAATATCCTAATTTATCTATTACATCCAGTAAACAGATACAATAATAGTAAAATATGGAATTAAATAAACGCGCGTGAAAATAGAAAAGACGTCTAAAAATCCTAAAGAAAAGAAGTCTTTTTTGTTGTTTTTGGTATTAAAGAAAGTAAAGCCTAAGTCTATTTAATTTTAATTTTAAGAAAAATATGTTAAAATGATTAATTAATTTATTTACAAAATTAATTTAATTGGAAAAACAACTTCCCTAATATTTTTGTGATTTTGATTTTAATGCAAAAAATATAAAAAAAGTCAATGAAAACAAAAATAAAATGCAAAGGGCATCCTTTGATCCAAGGGGTAAAGGGGAGCTTCGATCCGGAGAGAGATGTGGCCTTTTCGATTCATAAGAAATGCCTTCTTTCGATTGGGATAAGGAGTAGGCGTGAATAGCCTTCGATCCAAGAAAGGGGATTGTCCTTTGATCCTGGGGAAAAGGAATATCCTTCGATCTAGGAAGGAGATGTCTTCTTCGATCCAGAAGGCCATGGCTTCGATCCAGAGAAGGTGTCCCCTTCGATCTGGGATGCTATTGAAGGAAAATTGCGATCAAAAGCGCAGCGGAATTTAAAATTTTCCTTTAGCAATCCATACGAATGGACATGGTCAGTGATAGAAATATTTACCTCTTGTGGCGATTCAGACCTCTGATGTTGTGATCACGAGAGTTGATGAAGAACAACGCCTCTACTCAGTCCACACGAACAGATCGCTTCCGGTCACAGTGCTAGCTGATCACGAACGGAAACCTTGAGTGAGAGAGAGAATCAAAAACGAAATTGCATCAAGTGAAATTGCTTCATCACAAGGGATCTATTTATAGAATCACTCGTGTGGGCTACAAGCTAAAAGCCCAATTAAGGCTATAAGCTAAAAGCCCAATTAAGCTTATGGACATCATACCTTATTATGTACCATATATCACTTATCCACGTGGTACGTTACCACTTTCCGTATTACACTTAAGTGCACCGTACCTTACGGTGTTCCTTATTTATTCTATCTCTCATCAACCTGTCCTTATGTGTGTGACCCTGTAGGTTTTCGCGATGTTGGCAATTATATTAAATCACACATTTAATATAATAAACAGTGAACGGTATCTAGCAACACATCACTGTTACCCAAGTCACGAAAATGTCATGTGATCTGACCAAACCTTTTCCATGATAATATTTGTGTTGTACAATTACCCTTTTATCCTCATGTCTATATTGAACACAAGGCATACACTGTGTCACCCTTGTCCAGTTCAATATTGGGCCCTTAGACATTTATCATGTTATGCAGGATGAGCAAATTCCATCTAGGTCACTCATGTCCCTTAGCATGCTTTGTGAAGTACCCATCAACCGTCTTTATAGTCATCCAGTTACGGATGACGTTTGATCAGCAATAAAGTACTTGACTCTACATCTAGGGTCCATAGTGGTTTCAGGTCGAAGGGTGGTATACACCATTATCATCATGAGAATAACTTATGACACTTTGCATAACATTCTATGTAGTATTCTCATAGCGGGTCAATCCAGTATAAATATTACTCCTAATATTCATACCTATGTCAAGACTTGATAACTCCTTATCTATGATCCATGAGATTTGATCATCAATCTATCTTCATAATAATCTTAATGCTTTAATGTTATCCCACTTCACATTAAAGCTTGACTACGGATACTTTAAGAATAGTGTCTTATGTTTAATGGGATCTCATGATTAAGTCACACTTAATATTTCATTAAACAAATAAACAATTCTAGGGACTTTATTATTTTGGAAAGCAAACATAATAAAGAAATTCCTTTTATTATTAATAAATAATTCGATACAAGTACCAAAAGTATTGGCCTCTAGGGCTTACACCAACAGCTATACCTACAAAAGTATGTTAGCAAAATAAAATGCAGGACCTGGGTATCGAAACCCAGGTCCTTCGATCTTGCGCTTGCTGGGTCTTTTCAAGCTATGTCTGCAGCAAATGTTAGCAAACAAAGAACATGACCTGGGTGCCAAACCCAAACCCTTTGATCCTGTCTAGGATGGCAAATCGAAGGTAACAACAATTATGGATGTGTTATGCAAATACAAGGTTGGATAATTTAACCTTTCTTACCAATAGATTGAAACTTTGATTTGGACACTTCCTGGATGTAGGAACCTTCGATCTGGGGCTTCTGGGCTTGGCTACTTTTGTTGAAGGGTGACTTTGGCTTTGAAAATTCTGACAACCTTTGATGGATTTTGGGGCAGCGTCTCTCCAATGTTTTTCGTTCTTTTTTCTTCCTCTGCAACCCTTGTAATCTCTTTATATAGAGGGGTAGAGGGGACAAGAAGGCAAAGGTTTAAACAGCCTTGATTGTGTTTGAAAGCCATGAATGAGAATTTGTAACGTAGGCTAAACACATGGGATCTTGTCTATATTTTTAAATTTTAAATGATACGTAACTGGCCTTCGAATGCTCCCTTTCGAAGGGGTTGATGGCTTCTTCGAATGGACCCTTTGAATGCTCTTCGAATGGACCCTTTTAATGCTCTTCAAATGGACCCTTTTAATGCTCTTTGAATGGACCCTTTGAAAGTTTCTTCGAATGGACCTTTTGGAATGCCAACGAAGGGCCTTTGTTGACATTCCAATCGAAGGGCACTGTTACTATGCATGTCGAAGCTTCCTTGACACAATGCCAAATCGAAGGATCCCTTTCCATGCCAATCAAAAGGCTTGGTCCAGGGTCAAACGAAAGAGTCTTTCAGAATGCCAATCGAAGGCTTTGAGACAATGCCAATCGAAAGGCTTGTCATGAGGCCAATCGAAAGGCTTGTCATGAGGCCAATCGAAAGGCCTTGTATCCATGCCAATCGAAGGGTTTGGCCATCATGCCAATCGAAGAATTTGGAATATCAATCGAAAGGCTTAGCTAAAATGCTAATCGAAGAGAATTGTCCATGCCAATCGAAAGGCTCCTTCAGAATACTAATCGAAGGGTCTTTCAGAATGCCAATCGAAAGGTATTAAAAACACCACTTAAAAAAATTTACTTTTTTTCTTAGGAAAGGGTTTATGGTCAATCATGTAGGGGAAGACCTTGGAAAATATAAGAGGGCAAATTTTGGGGTGCAACACTTGCCATATTTGTTCACTCATTTCTTCCCTCTATATAAGTGCTACGAATCAGAAGCATAAGGAACACAAAAAGCTTACCTAAGAAAGATCTCAAAAACTCACAAAATTCAAAAGAATTGCAAATATTTGTAACCTGACTTCCAGCCCTTATAAATCGAAATTAAGTCCAGCATTCATCACCTGAGGATCAAAGGAGTTGATCTGAGTCCGCAACTGCTTCTCTCAAGAACCAGAACGTGACCTCTCCATCACACCGGTTGTCAAAGTTGGTAAAACTTTAAACTCTGATTTCTTGTAGTTATGATCATGGATAATCTATTTAATCTTCTCATGTGCATCATTACAACAGGACTAACGTGTTACATGTGAGATTAGACGCAAGAATCACGTTATGCAATTGTTAGGTCATCAAGAACACTTTGTTTCGAATCTAATGATATAGGATGTTTCAAACCAAAATAACCCCATATTTCAGGAGTTACGAATTTGGGGAGACATGTCATTTTATATCATTAACATCTTGATTTATGCAGGTTTTATGTTTGCAGCTTGCCAGAGAAGACGACCCTAGGGCTCCGGCGCTTCTCTGGCCATATGCTTCGTTCTGTGTTTTTATCGTTTTAGTTTGGTTTAGGTATCATATGTAATGGCCGCCCCAACGGCAAGCGTGTGTGTGTTAAAGAGTTGGTATGCCAGGGCATGGGTTCGATCCCTGCCCTGGCATTATATTTTTCAATACTTCGCTACTTCAGATCTCATGCCACCAGGTTCAAGCGCGCACAGTGTACCTCATATCATGACCATCAGATCTCAGGATTCTAGATCTAACGCCTCAAATGAACACCCCACCATGAACCTTCAGGGAGCCTTCCTCATCAGATCCAACACAAGCCATCTGGGTTCACTTGTTTGGGCCCATTGAGTTCAGAATTCTCACACCCCCCAATTTTCTTATACTCCAGGCCCATTTCATTTTTTTATTTTTTAATAATTATTTTATTTAGATAACTAACTTATTTTTAAAAAAATAATTAATTAAATCTTTTTTATCAGAAAAATCACTAAAAATTAGATTTAGTTTTTGATTAATTAATTTAATTTTTGATAATTAAAATTAATTTAATTTAATCACATTTTGGTTTTATTTTATTAATTAATTAGTAAACTAATTAGAATTAGGTTTAATTGTTATTTTACACTAAAAACATTTTTCTAGGCAAAAATACCAAAAATACTTTTCTAAATACTTAGAAATTTTTTGGGGTTTATTATTTTCCCCCTTTTTTAATCTTCGCGTGCTTATTCATATTCACACTATTATTTTCTAATATTGTAACTGCTAATGGTCTGTAATAGCTTTAATTAGGTTTTGCTTTACTTTTTTCCCTCATTTTTATGGTTTGTATTCCCCATCCCCGAAGCATTGTAATAGCATAGATTTTATTTCCCGTATTTTTTACTTTCCGCATTTACGTATGAATGTATGTATATATTTAACTGCTAGTTTAATAGGATTGTATGACAAAGACTAAAAGCAAACGCTAGATAACCATAAATACAAGATTAAAATAACTGAAAAATAACACACTTCACACACGCGTACCTCTAGGGTGACCCTCACTTGTTGCCTCGGATATAAAAAGTCATGTCCCTCGAAGATGGGATGCTTTAGCAAAGACCCTTCGGTTAAAAAGATAGTAGTCCCTCGATGACCCTTCGATGCTGCCTCGGTAAACGATCTTAGTCCCTTATGGAAATTGCTAAAGCATCCTACGAGTTGCCTTCTATGACTGTACGATGACCCGCGCTTGTCCCTTAAACATCCAATGATAGGGCTTCCCACTAACTAATTGTATGATAGAACTATCTAAGGGAAAGGAGGAAAATAACAAAGACTTTTTGAGTAGGTAGATAGCTCATAGTCGCTTGCTCACAAATCAAAAAAAATTTTTACACATACACTCTTTTATAAAATATTTTCAAAATAGAACACTTTGTATGCGTTCTCAACGATACGAGAATCATTACAAAGTTTGCCGTATTTAGGTATTTTCAAAATATTTTCAAACTTACACAAACACAAAGCATTTTCAAAGTGAGCTAGCGATTAAGAGCCCGTAGATAACTGTAGATGAAAAGGGTGCTAACACCTTCCCTTTTCATAACCTACCCCACTTACTCAGAAAAATTCTCAAAAGGTCTTTCCTGTTCTTTTCACCCTTTCCTTTATTGAATAAAAGAAAAGTCGGTGGCAACTCTTGCTATTCGCAACATTTGCGATAAAATGCAAAACCAAAAAGTCAACTCTCCCACCGTATTACAGAACTGGCGACTCTGCTGGGGAGAACTAAGAGTGGGGTTACCTTAAGAGTTAAATCACATTGTAAATGATTTTCTTGATTTGTATGCTTTATATTTCGGGGTTTTTCTAGGGTTATTTTTGTAAAGATCCAATACCCGGATCTGGGGCATTTTAGGTAAGTAGCAATAGATCGTGAAGACTGTATAGTGTATACCGACACAGTTGAAGCGATGGCTATGTTAGTGCGACACATTGGTTGGTGTCAGTGTCCCTTGAGTTAAGTCAAGGAGAATGTTGGGCTGTCGCGTGGTCTCATAAAGCACTAACTGACCGTAGAACCTTAGTTGACACAACTTAACCATTAGAAAGTAGTGAGATAGTCGACTTTGGTGCAGACTGGAGTTGGTTGATACTCGATGCTACACTCATTGAGATCAGACTCTCAGGATATTTCGGTCGCAAATCATATGCTTATACTAAAACAATTCCCGTGAGAAAGATAAGTGATATTGAGGCTCCTAGAACCCGATTACTTCTTTTAGGACAAGTTGAGCCAACTAAAACTTCAAGAGGGTACTTACCTACAAACTCTATGCAAGCTTAATCATAAGGCCTTATGTGTTTTGTTTGTATATGATTAACTGTTCGAACATGACATCATAACATCATGACATTATACCATATCATTTTTACTAACCATTTCAAGGACCAAGAGATTTATCTTTGTTCTGTTTTGCAGGCTATGGCCTCCGCTCGCAGAAACACTATTCAGATCAACTTTGTAAGGGTGCATCTTCAACTTAAAGAGTTAGTCTCAAGGGTTCGTGAAAGTTCTCCATTTATCAAAAGGCATGGTCGACTACTCATTCTGGTCACCTCGGGTTTTGACGAAGACATGATGAGCATTCTATTCCAGTTCTTTGACCATGCACATCACTGCTTCACTTTCCCAGATTATCAGCTAGTACCCACAATGGAGGAGTTCTCTAAATTACTGGGGGTGCCTGTTATTGACCCTACACCCTTCACCAGTTTAGAGGAAACTCGAAAATAAGAATTTATTGCAGTAGTCTTACATCTGAAGTGGTCCAACATTGTATCTAATTGGGAAACAAGTAGTGGAGTCAAAGGTTTTCTGGCTAAATTTATGATAGAGAAGGCTCAACTATTTCTCGATGCTATGAATTTTTAGGCTTTCGAGGAGATCTTGGCTTTTTTAATCTATAGATTGGTACTATTCCCTAATCCAGACCAACTCATAGATGTGAACACAATCAAAAAATTTATTTCTCGTAATCATGTGCCTACCTTGCTCGGAGACATTCTACATTCTCTTCACACTCATACTACGAAGAGGCAAGAAACTCTCATTTGTTGTATACCTCTTCTATTCAAGTGGTTTATTTTTCACATTCCCCTCTCGGTAATGAAGAATGAACAAGGTTTGAGGTGGTCGCAAAGAATAATGTCACTTTCTCATACATATATCTACTAGTATTCCTGATATCACAAGGATATCACTATCATTGACCGTTGTGGGGAATTCCCTAATGTTCCACTCCTTGGAATTAGGGGAGGTATTACTTACAATCGTTCTTTAGCTCTACGTCAATTTGGTTATGCTCAAAGAGATGGTCCTCATGATGCACTTATTCAGGGTATTATGTTCGATTACGAAAATGATCCTCAAGGTTATCGTCAAAGGTTTATACATGCTTGGGGCATGGTAAGCACGATTGATAGTAAGGATTTAGGATAGAAGAACTCCATCCCTCTGGAGCCCTACCTCAAATGGGTATGAGCTCGCGCTCAAAACCTCATGATGCCATACTCGATGTCTTACTAGTGATCATGGAGCCTGTTGTTGAAGGAGACGTTTCTCGCACCATCCTCCATCCAGACATGCCCACTGACCTTAAAGAATTGCAGAAATCCTTGATTCAACTCAAAGAATAACGGGAAACCTATGAGAATCAATTTTATGCAAGTGAAAACAAAGTGTTGGAGCTCACAAAGCAACTTCACGAGGAGCAAATTCATAATGCATACATCAACACGAAGAGGAAGCGTCCATGGGAAGATTGAGTCTTAGGTCTTAGGAGTTAACTTTTTGTCTCTTTGAAACCTTGTTGTTTTCATTGTAAGCCTAAGAGGGAATTGTAATTTTTGAACTTACTAATAAAAATATTTGTTTTTGTTTCCTCTTGGTTATCAAATTTAAATCTCCTAAAGTCCTTGTAAACATTGCATTTACATATCATGCATCATTACATAGCAGGTATTTCATACAGGTTTTCTCATCTACTTACTGTTTATTTCAGTATAAGATGGGCCTTGAACAAACTGTAAAGGATCTACAGGCTCAACATGCACAATTTCAAGAGACTCTTCTGAATCTGGCACAGGGGCAGAAAGATCTGATGGCGCGCATCGTCAAGAAAAATAAGACTAAGAAGTTGGTGTTATCCTCAATATGGGGAGAAGGTTCAAAGGTCCTGCTTAACCAGTTCAAGTGAATAATCTTTCCTCTAAGGAAGACGACAACCAGGAAGAAGATGGTAGAAGCATCAAGCATGAGGCAAGGAATAACCAGGGTTATGAGAATTTTCATAAATATGAAGACTACTCTGATGAATAGTACCCTTCTCCATATGACAAGTACAAGCAGTTGGAAGATCGACAAAAAGCTATGGAAATCCAGAAAGTGCCTGGATTGGATTTTGGAGAATCAGGTCTGATCTCGGGGGTGGTTATCCCTCATAAGTTCAAGGTCTCTCTCTTTGCTAAATATGATGGGGTCTCTTGTCCCAAACTCCATTTGAGCTCGTATGTTCGAAAGATCCAACCTCATACTGCTGACCAAAAGTTATGGGTCCATTTCTTTCAAGAAAGTCTGGCTGGCACTCAACTTAAAGGTTTCTATCAGCTCGAAGGAACCAACATTCATACATGGGAAGACTTGGTTGCTGCTTTCTATAAGTAGTATGAATATAATGCTGACCTGGCACTGACTCGAGTGCAACTGCAAAACATGTCCATGGGCTCGAATGAAGGGTTCAAGGAATATGCACAAAAATGGAGGGATTTAGCTGGAAGGGTAAAACCTCCTTTGACTGATCGGGAATTGGAAGATATGTTCATGGGCACTTTGACAGGCCCATTCTTTAATATGTTAATCGGAAGCTCATCGTCTTGTTTTACGGAGTTGATTCTGACTGTGGAAAGAGTTGAAAGTGGTATTAAAAGTGGGAAGATTCTGATGGCTACGTCTTCTTATGCTGTGAAGAAGCCATTCGGTGGTAAAAAAGAAACCAATATTGTATATGGCCAGAAGAGCCGTAGTAAAAGTGAATGCTTTTAGTCTCTGGGAGCGGTGTTGATCTCTAATCTGGTGCATGTTCAACAACAACAGGGTAACCGAAGAATGCTAGAAGCTCCGTTAAGACAGTTTACCAAGATCTGCATGCCTTTATCTCAGGCATTACAACATTTGTTAAAGGCTGAACTCATTTCACCGCGGGATCCTCCTCAGTATCCTAACACATCCTCTCCAAAGTACAATCCAAACGCGAGGTGTGCCTATCATTCGAACAGTCCGGGGCATGACACCAACAATTGTTGGGCCCAGAAAAGTAAGATTCAGGATATGATTGATAATAAATAAATTGAGTTTGATCTTCCGGAGACTCCGAACGTGATTACTGCACCTATTCCCAAGCATGGCAAGGGCATAAGTGCTATTGAAGATGTTTTGTATGTTACCTTTGTAAGCAATGTGGTTACTCCTCTCTCTCAACGATCAAAGGAAATTTGTTACAAGCCGGTTTATTTATGGGTTGTGTTAAAGAATGTTATTGTTGTGCAGTCCAACCCAATGAATGTGGGTTACTTAAGGAAGGCGTTCAGTGCCTGATGGATCAAAATGTAATTTTGATTGAGAAAGTTCCGTATGTTGAGAATTTGTGCCAAGATTTATATGTCGTATCTGGTACTCCTTTCAGGATCACTTCCAAGGGTCCTGTAAGGATTATAGCCAATCCAAAAGATGCTCCTTTAATCATAACAACACCTGGACCCATCCCGTATTCCTCGGAAAAAGCTATTCCATGAAATTCTGGGTCTGACGTCTAATACCACGACATTAAACAAGAGTTGTGTGACGAAGATGATGAAGAGGATGATCCCAACATTGGTAATATTGCAGGGACCAGCAAAATTACTAGAAGTGGAAAGATTTTCTCCCAGGAAATCTCTCCACATGTTCTAGTTACAGTCACTAAGTCAACTATCGAGGCTCGGGGTAAAGAGCCAATGATAGAGCTTGTCTAAACGGAGGCACCAAAAGAAACCTCAATCAAGGACACCTCTGGACAAGAGTTGGAAGAAGTTTTGAAGATCATCCGCAAGAGCAATTATAAATTTATTGAACAATTGGGGTAGATGTCATCCAAAATCTCCATGCTATCTTTACTGCTGTCTTCTGAAGCCCATGCGCAGGCTTTGGTAAAATTCCTGAAAACTTCTCATGTTCCGCAAGAAATTTTAGATGATCAATTTGGAAGTTACGTGGCCAGTCAGATAATGGATTAGGCTTCTTTGATGCTGACCTGACTCTGGAGGGGAGAAATCATAATAAGGCCATGTATGTCTCTATTGAATGCAGGGGCACTATGTTGGCTCACGTGTTAATTGATGCTGGCTCTTTTCTGAATGTTCTGCCAAAAGGCTCTCTTGACAGAATGGATTATGAAGGGGTTATGCTGAAACCCAGTAATATCATAGTTCGAGCCTTTGACGGATACATAAGAATGGTGCATGGAGAAGTGGACCTCCCAATCAAAGTGGGTTCGCAGATATTTGAGTCAACCTTCAATGTGATGGACATCCATCCAGCTTATTCGTCTCTATTGGGATGCCCCTGGATCCATAGGGTAGGTGTTGTCACCTCTACCTTGCACCATAAATTAAAGTACCCAGTAAAAGGAAAGGTTGTTACTGTCTGCGGAGAAGAGGAGTACATGGTCAGCCACCTAAATTCATTTCAATACATGGAGATGGATGGGGAATTTATCGAGAGTCCCTGTCAGACCTTTGAAGTGATTTCCCCTACTGCTGTTAAATATGTTTCTACCATTCCAAATATCACCAAGACTCCACACAAGATGGATTCTTTGAAAGATGCCAAGGCTACTATAGAAGAAGGTGGTTATACTATTTGTGGTCAGCTTCCCGATATCCCTTCTAAACCTGACAAGTTTGGTTTGGGATTTACTGCATAAGGTCAAAGGGTTGTTCGTCACGCTCGTGCTGGGAGACCTTCATTCTGTATCAGCAACAACAGGGTCAATGCTATAAAGGATGCTGATAGTGATTGTGATTTCGATAGCTGGATATTCCCTATCATTGGTGATGGACTTAACAATTGGAAAGTAGAAGACATTTTCCCTATCTCCTTTAGCCAGGATTAATAGCTACATTCCTTTCTTATTTCTTTTAAAAATATTTTTGTTATGTAATAAACAATGACTTTAAACCTTGTGTCTTACCTTGGGCACAATGGTTCATTTGTTATGGTTTAATAATTCATAAACATTATTCATTCAATAAAAACATTGGACGTTTTGCATTCAAATTTTGTGATCTTTTTATTTCTTTTATCTTATTGCATTTTCAAATAGCTATGTGTTCTTAGAAACACACATACACTACATTGCATATCCTCACCCACTCTGGATCTTGTTGATAATGATCCTGCTATTGCCGCTTATGACTTTGAAAATTCGATCTACCAAGCCGAAGAAGAAGGTGAGGAAGATTGTGAAATACCTGGAGAACTTGCTAGACTCTAAATACAAGAAGAAAAGTCTATGAAAACCACATGAAGAGTCGGTTGAAATGGTAAACTTGGGTACCGAGACAGACAGGAAAGAAGTCAAGATAGGCGCCAACTTAGAGAGCAGTGTCAGAAGCAGATTAATCCAGATGTTGCATCAATATGTTGAACTATTTTCTTGGTCATACGAAGACATGCCAGGGCTCGATACTGATATTGTGGTTCATCGTATGCCAATGAAAGAGGGTTTTTCTTCGATTAAGAAGAAGGTTCATCGCATGCATCCCGATATGTCAGAGAAGATCAAGGCCAAGGTTATGAAGCAATTCAACAAAGGTTTGTTAGCAGTGAAATAATATCCTCAATGGCTTGTTGATGTTGTTCTGGTGCCAAAGAAAGATGGCAAGGTGCGAATGTATGTATACTACCGGGACCTGAACAGGGCAAGCCCCAAAGATGACTTCCCACTTCCACATATGATGTATTGGTCGGCAACACCGCTCAACATAAGGTATTCTATTTCATGGATGGTTTCTTGGGTTATAATCAGATCAAAATAGTGCCAGAAGACATGGAGAAAACTACCTTCGTCACACAGCGGGGAACTTTCCGTTACAAGGTTATGCCTTTTGGGTTGAAGAAAATCGGGGAAACTTATCAGCGTGCCATGCTAGCTTTATTTCATGACATGATTCACCACGAGATATAGGTCTATGTTGACAACATGATAGCAAGGTCACAGGCTGAAGAAGACCATCATGATCATATGCATAAATTGTTTGAAAGACTGAAGAAGTACAAACTAAGGTTAAATGCGAACAAGTGCACTTTTGGGGTAAGATCCTGTAAACTCCTGGGTTTCGTCATCAGCGTTAAAGGTATCAAAGTTGATCCTGCAAAATTAAAGCTATTCCAGAAATGTCGGCTCCTTGTACCGAGAAGAAATTTAGAGGTTTCTTAGGAAGACTGAATTACATTGCCCGTTTCATTTCTCATTTGACTGTTGCTTGTGAGCCAATATTTAAGCTTCTGAAGAAAGATCAAGTAGTAAAATGGAACGACGACTGTCAAATAGCCTTCGATAAAATTAAGGAGTACCTATAATAACCTCTGATTTTGATGCCACCAGTCGAAGGAAGGCCTCTAAACATGTACCTAACAGTGTTAGAGAACTCAATGGGGTGTGTACTGGGGAAACATGACGAGTTTGGTCGAAAAGAGCATGCAATATAATTCCTTATCAAAAATTTTACCGACTCTGAAACAAGATATTCACTGCTCGAGAAAACTTGATGCGCTTTGGCATGGGCTGCTCGCCGACTAAGACAGTATATGTTAACCCATACTACTTTGTTGATCTCTAAAATGGATCCCATCAAGTACATATTTGAGAAGCCAGCTCTCTCTTGAAGAATAGCCCGATGGAAAATGGTCTTAACAGAATTATGGGTATTTCATGTTCATCATCCTCCCTAAAATCTTTGCATAAACAAAAGCTTGATAAATAGAGTAACCAAGCGAAATATATTTGAAAGCAGTAAATGAAAATGATTTGAATCAAAACATTGCAATGCTCATTTCATTAGAATTAACATGAAAGTGCAAACAAAATGAAAGAAACAATTTTAACATAAACAAGGGAAAATGCAAACAGAAAGATGTCCTAGTGACTAATCAGTAACAAGGATGAGTTGTCCTGTCTGAAACACTAGCTTTAGGAAGTGACTTAAGGGTACCCCGACTCAGTCTTTAGCCTGGATGAGAATATTTGTTCTCACCAATTCTTGCACTCTGTTTTTCAATGCATAACAACTCTCTAAATCATGACCGATAGCTCCCTGATGAAATTCATAGTGAAGGTCATATCTGAACCCGGCTGGAGGAGAATTTCGAGGAATCAGAGGCCTAGTTGTAATCAAGCCCTTGTGCACCAATGCAGGATACAATTCAGTGTACGTCATAGGGATGGGATCAAATTGAGCCTTATTTCGATTCTGATTCTGCGCAATATTCTCTTGTTGAGGGACATGAATCAGTTGAGAATTAACCGCGGGAGTAACATCTGCTACTTGTGGTAGATCAATGTATTAAGGCCTACGACTAGGTCCTCTTCTCTCACTCAAGATAGCATTGGCTTCTACCTCTTTCTTCTTCTGAAAGTTCCCAAGGTATTTCTTTGCACCATTAGAAGATTCAGCAGATTTAGACACTTTCCCATTCTTGATTCCTTCTTCTAATCTTTGGCCAATAGTCACCAGGTCTGTGAAGCTGGAGGCACTACGCCAAAAAAGACCTACGAAAGCGCTTTTTTTGGCCTTTAAAAGCGCTTAAAAGCGCTTTCTAAGGTGGCGCTGCTATAGGTTTTAGCAGCGCTTTATGTTTAATGAAAAGCGCTTTCGTAGGTCTACCTATGACAGCGTTTTTTCTAAAAAGCGCTCTCTTAAGTACCCTTTTGGCAGCGCTTTTTCTAAAAAGCGCTCTCTTAAGTAGGCTTTTGGCAACGCTTTTTCTAAAAAGCGCTCTCTTAAGTAGGCTTTTGGCAGCGCTTTTTCTAAAAAGCGCTCTCTTAAGTAGGCTTTTGGCAGCGCTTTTTTATGAAGAAGCGCTTTCATTGGTGGCGCTTTTTTCTGGAAAAGAGCTTTCATAGGTTGTCTTTTAGCAGCGCTTTTTCCTGGAAAAGCGCTGTCATATGTTTACCTTAGACAGCGCTTTATGTGAAAAAGCGCTTTCATAGGTCTACCTATGAAAGCGTTTTTCTTCAAAAAGCGCTTTCGTAGGGTGTTTTTTTTAGAAGTATAATTTTATATAATTCATATACTTGCATTGTTTGCAGCATATTATTTATATAAACCAGTTGCCATAACCTGTAATTCATAAATAGCGGTAATGCATTGTAATCCAAAATATATATACACCAATTTTGTACCTCAAATTATATATAAACCATTGTTATCAGCATTGTAACTCAAAATCAGTCTTACAAAATCAACCCTAACAACAACTAAACCAGTCCTTATATGATTCTCTGCTCAATAAAATATTGACACAATTCCTCTTTGATTTCTTCCAACTGAAGTTTCGTGTAATATGCACATTTGTACTCATCGAAGTACTACATAACAAAACATAATATGCATGATTTAGTTAAAAGTAAAAAATTGTATGAAATATCTGAGAAATAATAAAACAAATCCTAAGTTATAAATCCATACCGTGACTGGAATCTCTATTTGATTCAGTTAAATGATTTCTTTGATAAACCGCATAACGAAGTATCCGCAATCTATATCGTTTTGCTGTTGAGGACACTACATAGAAAAACAAATAAGAATATATAGTTGTATTGTTTTATCAAATAGCGTAAATATTATAAGCAAAATAGTGGAAATTAATATACCTGCACTTTGATCGAATTAATGTTGTTTGATTTAGACCGTCGTACCCGAGCTTCTCTTTGACACCGGAATACTTGTATCGCTCTAACAAAATAAAAATATATATTTAGAACAATGTCACAGAAATAATTAAATATATAAATACACACAAATATTTAGAATAATCTCACTTACGTATCAATCATTAACTTCATATCCGGATAATTTTTCCAATCACCGTCAACCGAATTCAGATAATAGACCACTTCTTTTATAGGATCGATAGCAACCAACAACCAGTGACGTCTATAAATTAAAACAACAATTTAGAAGAAATTTTTCTATGCAAAAATTACAAATATTAAAATGAACTTAGAATGAAAATCTAACCATGTAGGAATAGTATTATACGCCCAAAGATATAAGCTTTATGTACTGCCAGTTGCCATGAATCTTTCTACTAAGTGCTCTCTTACTAATTCTGGTTCCCTACCAATTGTCACTCCGCTGACACGGGAGGAAGACACGAAATGGAATTTGTTTGACAATTGATTCCCGCGCATCAATTTGTCATATAACAGCCTTAAATAAAAACATAATTAATATTAGACTATATTCATTTAAATGTTTAAAAAAGATTTCAGCTAATTACATAATATAAAGATGGGGTTACCGGATGTATGCGTGCATAATACTGACGCCCAATTCTTTATGACGGAAAATTTGTTCCACGTCCTCATGTCCAATTATTTCGGTGCAAGGAAAACCAAAGATACCTTGATCCATATCCATTTGACGAATACCACCATCCATCAAATCTGTTGTTCCCACTATTGTTTCAAGACACTGCCGGTATCGAGGGGAAAATCTAGTAGGCACCCTTTTCTTGGGTGGTACGCCAACGATTTTTTGGCTCACTTGTTGTGACCCTTGAAAAGGTACCTAAAAATCATATAAACTCAGTTAAATTATAAAATTATGCAGTTTTTTATTCAGATCATATAATTAACACTTTAAACGTACCTCTTTTGGTGATACATCATACTTGTCGTGCCGCAAAATCCCTTTACCCTTAGATGCGGGTGTTGTAGGAGTCTAAAATTACCGTGGAAATAATTGAGGTCAGAACTGACAGTTGAAGACTTAAAGATTCATAATTGTTTTCAACATACCCGATCATCTATGAAAATGAGGTCCGATGGCCATGCAACAAAAGATCCTATTGCATCTCGCAGCAATGTGGTCTCAGCAACAATGTCAGGTACCGGCAGCAACGCATCCATATCTAAAGCAATGTCAACCGATACTTTCATGTGTCCATCCGGAAGCGGTCTATGGTGAAGTAAATCTCCCGAAGTGTTATGGACTTTTCCCTTGTCAACTAGTCGATAAGTCGACGAAGATAGGTATAGCTGGCAAGATGAAATGCCCTAAACCAATAATAACCGTTAGAAGTGACTAAAAATATTCTATAATAATAACGGATATATATTGAAAATTACCTCGGGAAATTTATGCTGACAGTTGATACTAGCTTTGTCACTAGTTTCTTTCAATTGTGAACTGCTCTTTTCCGCCATATATCTCTCTTTATCCTTCTGCAATTCACGGACTTGAGCTTGTAAATCATGCAATGTTTGCATCACTTCTACATTGCTAGGATTTCTTCTCCTTGGATGCTTATACAAAGAGGTTGGAGTCACACCATGACCTTTACCCCTCACCCGACCTGGATACTCAGCAATATTTAGTGCTCGACTAAGTACGCTCCTGGTATCCTGATGATCCTCACCTGGGGATACCGATTGCGACAAGGTCTCCTGTAATTCATTTACATATAAAAAATTATTAGTGGAGATAAAAAATTATTTAAATATTAATAAACATTAATTGATTTAACTAAAGACACAATCTTATACTTACACATTCATCATACACATGTTGAATATCGGGATTAACAGCTTGATCCTAGCCCACACGGGCTTCCTTCCACAACAAATGTGCCGGTAGTGATGTTGCATCACTTTTCGTCTCTTCTAACTACGCAATGACACAAGTCTTAAGATCATCAACTATAACACATTGAGAGAATTAATAAGATCGTAGAGTTTATATTTACTTACAATTTTTTCCTCTAAGGGAGCATATCCTAAACGCCCTTTTTTGTATGGATATGCGGGTTTTGACGCTCTCTCGCGATTGATAGCACTCACTTTCTTGAAATTCTCGTCTCTTCTTTGGCCTACAAAACCAACCCATTCTTCAGGTGTAATGAAGTTCTCATATTTCTTTGGACGTTCCGGATCCTCTTCAAGAAAATTTCCTTCATCATCTTTAAGATACTTGTTTGTTAAAAATGTTCTCCACCCTTTGTGTCTTTTTCCAGCCAAACCCATTATATACTTTTTACGGGTATCTTCAATGTTAAAAGACCTCTACAAAAAACAATACGCATAAAGTGTGTTAGTAAAATAAATTTAAACACATATTATCGTCAAGATAAAGCAAATAACAAAAACCATATATGTACCTTTATCTCAGTCCAAACATTCTCCTTAGCCTCATCCAACTCTCCTCTTTTCCATCTAGGAGTGGTGATCGGAATGTGTATACGAACAAGCGTACCAATGTAGCTTGTCAACTTTGCAGCATTAGACCCAATTAGTTGGTCATTATCATTCCAATCTACATTATATGTTACTCCTCTATCTCTATCACGGATGATTCCCCTCATAATATTTATACCTCGTGTAATATCTTTTTCTGAAGTCTTTTCTAAAGTATTTTCTGGAGTATTTTCAAGAGCATTTTCAAGAGCATTTGCATCTTTTGAGTTTTCTTGATTACTAGCCATTTGACCTGTAATAATGAAAAAAAAATAAAAATGAAATGACAAATATAAAAATGAAATGGCAAATAAAAATGAAATGACAAATAAAAATGAAATGGCAAATAAAAATGAAATGACAAATATAAAAATGAAATGACAAATAAAAATGAAATGGCAAATAAAAATGAAATGACAAATATAAAAATGAAATGACAAATAAAAATGAAGTGACAAATAAAAATGAAATGACAAATTAAATTTTATTGAATGATATAAGCTATAATTATATATACTATTACCCTTTTCACTAAGGTCTCTTTCTTTTCTTGGTAGGAATGTGTTCTACTCGTCTCTTAACAACGCGAACAATTGGATTGATCCAAATACCCTCATTATGATCGTTTCTAATACATGATTCATTATCATTTTGATCAGTTATGGTTAAAGATTCAATGTCAACACCAATATCCCTTTGATCTCCAATGCTTTCATCAATTACTTTGTTAGATAATAGCACTATAGACCATTTCGTACTTGTCGGATCATTGACATAGAACACTTGTTTAGCTTGAGAGGCTAGAATGAAAGGCTCATCTTTGTACCCCACCCTATTAAGATCCACTTGGAAAAAACCTGACTTATCCATTCGTATGCCATTATTATTTTCAACCCACTTGCAACCAAATATAGGAATCTGAAACTTCTCGTAATCAAACATCCAAATGCGCTCGATAACCCCAAAATATGACAGATTTGCAAATTTTGGGTTTAAGTCCTTCACACTTGATATATGCATTTCTTCAGCGATCAAGGTGACACCACTATTTTGCATAGTACTTTTGTCATCCTGTTCTTTGGTATAAAATGTGTATCCATTAATTGCATATGCGCTATAAGAAAACACAACTAAACTTGGACCGTATGCTAAACATCTCAATCTTTATGTTACTGAAGCATGATTTGAACGATACTTTGAATAAATATGTTCCTTAAACCATGGTATGAAACTTCGATTATGCTCTCGTACAATCCAATTCTCATTTCTATTCGGATTTAAACCTCGAAGAACACCCTTGTGAATTTCAACATACGGCTCAACTTCAAGCTCATTATGCAGAACATACAAATGCACTTGATCCCGTTCGACCATTGATACTATCAAAACTTTATTTCCAATTATCTTCTTACCTTCTTTTTTTTCAACAACATGAGATTTGGGGAGTCCAATTGATTGAACATTTGACAGATATTCAGTACAAAACTCAACCGCTTCTTCAATAATATATCGTTCAGCAATACAACCCTCTGGTCGACTTCGGTTTTTCACATACCCTTTTAATATTTTCAGATAACGTTCAGTAGGGTACATCCATCTCATATAAGCTGGTCCACACAGTTGTGTCTCTTTGACAAGATGAACGACAAGATGAACCATTATGTCAAAAAACGAGGGAGGGAAATACATTTCAAGATCACATAAAGTAACAACTATTTCTTTTTTCAATGTTGGTAAGATCTCAGGATCGATCACCTTGCTGCAAATTGACTTGAAGAAAAAACACAGTTTAGTTATTGCGCTTCTTACTTTTTCTGGAAGAATAGAACGTATACCTATCGGTAGAAAATGTTCCATTATAACATGGCAATCATGCGTCTTTAAACTCTTTAACTTGAGGTCTTGCATAGACACAAGTCTTCTAATATCTGATGAGTAGCCTTCTGGAACTTCAACCTCACTTAGGAACTTACACAATATTTTTTTCTCCTTTCTGGATAGAGTGTAAACAGCAGGTGGTAGATATGTTCGTGTTTCTTTTTTCACGGGTCCCAATTCAGTTCTTATTCCCATCTCTACCACTGTCAAATACATTTTTTTCAATATGCATAACATCAAGAAAATTTCTTACGTACAAAGATTTCCAATATGGAAATTCAAAAAAAATCGACCTCTTCTTCCACCCACCTGTAACAACTTTATGTGCAAAAGGCTTACCAAACTGAATACTCACATCTTTCACCTTTTCAAATAATTGATCACCTATCAATCCAGGAGGAGCTCTACGTTGTTTGGTATCTCCGTTGAACGCTTTTCTCCATCCACGATATTGATGTTTAGAATTTAAGAATCTACGATGACCGAGAAAGACATTCTTCTGACAAAGTTTCAATCGCATTGTATCGGTTCCATCTTCACAGATAGGACACGCTTTTCACCTTTAATGTTATACCCGGATAGATTTCCGTAGGCTGGAAAATCGTTAATTGTTCCAAACAACATCGCCCTCAAGTTGAAAATTTCTTTCCTATACCCATCATAAACCTCCACACCGTTCTCCCACAAAATCTTCAAATCTTCGATTAAAGGTTCCAAATATACGTCTATGTCATTTCCTGGTTGTTTAGGCCCAGAAATTAACATAGATAACCTCATGTACTTACGCTTCATACATAGCCACTGAGGTAGGGTATAAATCATAAGAATCACAGGCCATGTGCTATGCGAGATACTTTGAATACCGTGTGGGTTCATTCCATCAGTAGACAATGCCAAGCGAAGGTTTCTTGCTTCTTTTCCAAATTCAGGATAATCATTATCAATTTTCATCCACTGTGGTGAATCTGCCGGATGTCGAAACTTTCCATCAACAATTCTTTCATCTGCATGCCAAGTTAAGTGTCTTGAATCAGTTTCACTATGATACATTCGTCTAAATCTAGTAATTATAGGAAAATACCATAAGACTTTTTCCGGATACAACTTTTTCTTATATCGAGGGGCACCGCATTTAGGACACTCATTTAACGATGCATACTCGTTTCGAAACAAAACGCAATCTTTTGGACAGGCATGTATCTTGTCATAGCTCATGCCAATAGAGTACAACATCTTTTTGGCCTCATACGTTCGATTGGGGAGAACATTATCCTCTGGTAGCATATCTTTCATAAGGGCTAATAACTCTGAAACTTTTATCCGACCATCCATTGCCCGCCTTTAAGTTGTACAACTTTAATACCACAGACAATCTTGTAAATTTTGTACAACCATTATACAACGGTTTCTCTGCATCTCTTACCAACCTCTCGAACATTTTGGGACAATCATTAAGATCTTCTTCAAGCGCTTCTGCAATCTCTTCAACTCGATCATAATCGTATGTATCTGTGCCATTGTCGTTTGAAGCATAGGTCCTATTATCCCCCGATTCATCATTCCCGTCACTTTTCTCACCATGCATATTCCAACATGTATAACTTCTATCAATTCCATACCATATTAAATGCGATGCCAAATGAACCGCGTCAACCCGATTCCCATAACAGTAACACAAACAAGGACATTTCATTCGACCAGGGTCTTCGGCGTGCGCAACAACAAACTTAACAAATTCCGATACCCTGTTCTCGTACTCTTTTGATAATCGATTGGAATACATCCATGTCTTATCCATGGTTTAAGGTTTCTGAGTCAATCTGAGCGAAATGATAAATTAGAAAACAAAACCAATACTCAAAACTTGCACTTGCTCTTGCACAACCATATAACAAAACCAATACTCAATACTTTTCACTAAATTCATTTTATTCTATCAACTAATCACATTTTATGATTACGTCACTAATCACAATTCTTAACTCTCACAATTTTATATAAGCATGTATTCTGTTTCCTTAAAAAGTTGTTTTTGTTTCTTTATCCATCTCATTAACAAGTTAATTAATCACTTTACATTATCTCTAATTAAATATACATATAGATATAGATATATAGATACATTATAATGAATGGTAATGTGAAATGGGGAACCCCGTTTGTTAATGAATCATAATTTCCACCACCATTCACTAACACAAGACAACATCATTAGCACAACCCTCTACATGTCCATTTCTTATATACTAGTACACCCTTGTTTCATCAAACTCAAGGGCTACCCTATACCAAACTTCATATGTTTCTTATATATGGCATGGCCTCATTTTAGTCTAAGATATGTTTTCTGCTACGAAATTTTGTAATAAACAAAAAGGACAAAAATTTTTGTATAGATTGAAAAGAAGAAACAATCACCTGACGGTTCTCCTGTGGCAAGCGGTTCTCCGGTGAGATATATTGCTCTTGTTTTCTGACGATTTGACACATTTGAGTTCTCCGGTGAGATATGTTGCTCTGAATCGGAAGGTCCTGAAGAAGTTATAGAAACCGATTAATTTCCAAAACACATTAAACAAACATCAAAAGACAGAGAACCTTAATCGGGAATCACAACCTGCCGTCCAACTAGTGTGAGTGAGAAACACTAACTGTGCTTGCTAATCAATGAAACGAGAATTTTGTATGTCACTATGGCTTCCAAGAAAATATTCCGTGCCCGATTATTTAATAAACCCTCAATAACTTTTAAAACATAATCACATAACACTAAACCGTCCATTGCTCCAAAAAAAGGTAACAAAAAAATCATCAAAGGGTTTTAGGAAACATTCAAAAATCATCAAACAACAACAACAACAACCACTACACTGTGAATGATGAAGAAAATAAAAATCATCGAAAACCTAAACTGATTTCAGAATACATAAATTAAATAATCGGTGCAGTTCGAGAGAGATTGAACCTTGTGAAGAGAGGGACGAGTCGTGTGGCGGAGATGAGAGTTGACGATGGTGGCGATTGAACGGAAAGAGGATACCGTGAGAGTACGAAGAAGGAACGAATTTGGGGGTTGGGTTGGAAGAAAGGAAACAAAACATCCACAATACGAACACACCTTTAATTAAAATCAATAAAATTTATTATAAAACAACCTACGAAAGTGCTTTTAAAAGCGCTTTCTAATGGTCATCTATAACAGCGCTTTTACATCAAAAAGTGCTTTCGTAGCATATCCTATAGCAGCGCTTTTAAAAGCGCTTTCTAAAGGCCAGATTTAGCAGCGCTTTGGAAAAGCACTTTCTAAGGCTGACCTTTAGCAGCGCTTTTGAAAAGCACTTTCTTAAGGTACCCTCTGAAAGGCACCCTTTAGCAGCGCTTCTCAAAAAGCGATTTCTAAGGGTGACCTTTAGCAGCGCTTTTGAAAAGTGCTTTCTTAAGGAACCCTTTGAAAGCGCTTTTTTTAAGCGAATTTTTTTTAAAACCTACAGCAGCGCTTTTTCCTAAAAGCGCTTTCGTATGTGTGCTGCTAAAACTTATTTTTGGCGTAGTCAGGACATACTACCAATCATCTTCTCCAAAAATAAAGGGGATGAAGTATCCATGAACAAACCAGTCAGCTCTTTCTCTGCCAGAGGTGGTTCAACCTGAGATGCCAATTATCTCCATCGTTGAGCATACTCCTTGAAATATTCTTTCTCATTCTGAGACATATTTTGCAGTTGGCGATGATCAGGTGCCATGTCAAGGTTATTTTTGTATTGCTTTATGAAAGAATCAACAAGATCTTGGAAGCATTGGATACAACCTTTCTCAAGTCCCATATACCATTTCAATGAAGCTCCACTCAGACTATCTTGGAAACAATGGATAAGCAGCTTGTCATTCTTTGTGTAAGCAGACATCTTTAGTACATCACCAAGTGGCTTCTTGGACAAGTATGCCCCTTATATTTCTCAAACTCGGGAGTCTTGAACTTTGCAGGCATAACCAGATCAGAAACTAGGCACATATTTTAAGTAGCAATACCAAAGACATCATTACCTTCCATAGCTCGGAGTATTTTCTCTAAAGTATTGAACTCTTCCAACTCACCAAAGTCTCCCTGACTCACACTTCGAGGATTGGAAGCATGGTACTCAAAGAGAGGATTCTCAAAAGCAGCTTGTGTAGCAGGTTGACGAGAAGCAGTATGAACGATTGGGTGAGGTTCAGCGAAAACTGGATCCTGAAAAACTTGTCGGGCAGACTAGCCAACCATTGGAGTAATTTCAACAGGCAGAGAGTAGTTAAGAGGTAACCCAAACTCTGGCCATATAGTAGATGTATGCTGGATAGGTTGAGTGTAAACAGCAGCAATTAGAATTTCAGATATCAAAGTCCTTTGAGGTGGATCTCCTCTGGAGATCAGGACTTGCATCATCTCAGTAAGTTTGGCCATGCCTGACTTCAGCTCATTGATTTCCATCATGACTTCCATGTTGTGTTGTTCTTGGTTTTCCATTCTCAATCTGACAACAGCTCTAGTCCCGTAGTTTTGTTGAGGAATCAGCTTGACGGTAGACGACTAACTGGTAGAAAGAAGCAACTGGTAATAAGATCCTGAACAACCTGGATGTATGCAGAATGATTCATAGGATGCAAATGATATGCAATGTTATGCAATGCACTGCACAGTAACAAGATCACATGGTTCAGAGTCACGAGCCTGGAGTCAAAGGTATAACCCGTAAGGTATAGACTAACGATTATCACCTGCCGAGCAAAGTTCTAAGAGGTTCCCAGAGTCTACATCCTTCCTTCGGATATTACCAATATCCTGATTACTCGGTAATTAGTAATATTCTCAGGAAAAACTCGTCTGAGCGTAGTATCGTGTGACAACTATTTTTGGATTACTCCATCATACCTTCCGCACTACACCTAAAAGGCCAAGATGGGTTAGGTAATCTATGGTCCTCAGCTTCAGCAGGCTCCCATGCCGAAAGCAGTACGTCTTCTCGATTACTCGGTAAACGACACTATAGTCAAAGGGGCCTCCACTGAGTAGAGGATCTCATGTCTCCTTTTTTGGGATTACTCCCTCAAAGTTAACATGACTATATTGCCCGTCCTATCTTAGGTTTTCCCAAAGTCCGGGTAGAAGACTTATAAGAAATCACCAAGCCCTTGAAAATCAGGGAAATCTAGACAAACATATATACAGCATAATGGGAAGTAATAAACAACAAGTAAAACAACATATATACACTCATAGGAAAGAAACAAACAAAGCTAGGATTAGTCCACTTAGGAATGGACCAGAAATAGGTCAATTTGTCCCCAGTGAAGTTGCCACTTTCTGTCGCACATGCAAAATCAGAGCTAAGAGATGAACTCAATTGCGACAGTAATGATAGGAAAAGAAATGTAGCAGTAAAGATTTGAGATTAAGCCATCAATTGACTTATCTCAACACAATGAAGTCGCCACGACACTTTATTGTTTCAAAAGGGAAATGGGAAAAAAGCGAACAAAATCCAAAGAGATCAGAGATCGAGGTACGGGGGTCGGTTATGCAAAGAGAAGGTGTTAGCACCCTAAGCATCTACGGTACTCCGTAGGATCCACTTTGTTTGGTTTATTTTAAAAGGAGTGTTATGTAAAGGTTTACTTGCTAAAGTAAAATAATGAATGAGTATTTGTAAACAAAAGAAAATGAAACGTTTTTTATTATTTTTGTTGCTCGCTTTGGGTCGTAAGATTTAGTGCGTACGTACTCCCTCGTGCAATGGGAAAGTCAGAGCACCATAGTTCGGCTAGAAAAGACTTGTCTGTTGATTGATTTTAAACAAGGAGATAAGTCATCATTGATAGGAGAGAAATCTCGACTAACGCCCACAAGGTGTGAGAAAGATGGACCCTGCGTCAGTAAGCGTGAGGGTTTGAGAACGCCTCTGATACTCAAGTGGAAAAGTCGAAACCTATATAACCATAGGGATAGGAGAATATTGCTCGACTATCAATGAATCATATCTCAACTCGAAAAAGTTTTGAAGGGTAAAGGTGCTCAAGCGCACAAAAAGGTTTGAATGAGTTGAAGTGTTTTTATTAATTTTGAAAGATGTCGAAGTATGATTAAGTGAATTGAAGTTTGTTTAAGGAAAAGAAGCTTTAAAATAAAAGGCACTCGACAAAGTCGAGGTTTATCATGAAAACGGTTTCGAGTTTATAAACAAAGAATGTTTTGAAAAAGATGAGAAGGTTTTGAAAATTAAAGAAGGGGGGAGATGAAGGGACTATCCTAAAGCATAAGGTAAAAGCTAAGGAAAAGAATCGTCTAACCAACAAGAAGCCAATACTTGACATTATGAGTCAAGATAGAATTCCCATTCTTTGAATTGAAACCAGGCAAGCAAAGATACTAGACCTCTTGAGAGAACCAAGCTTCAAGTGTATTAAGTCTTCGAAAAAATTGGGCAGAGTAACGGCTGTATACGGGTGAATTCCATATTACAAACAAAGTATGTAATCACAATAACCTGCACAAAAAACAAACAAACAACTCAATGTCTTGAGGTAAACCTCAATAACTCCAGACAAAATATCAATTAAGGTCACAAGGTCTCCAACATAAGCCAAGGTATCTAATCCTAAGTCTAAGAAGTCCAATACTCTATAATGCCAAGGATAGTAACCAAATAGTCCAAGTATCATTGATGTCTTTTATGGTTCATGTTGATTATTAAGTGTCTTCAAAAGAAAAAGAAAAGCTCAAGTGAGCAACATAAAAAATGACATAAAAGTAAATGCTCGAGTGAGCAAAGATGAAAATAGCATGAAATGTAAATGCAAAAAGTAAATGGTACATAAAGTAAAGAGCATAAAATAAAATCATAAAATAAAGTCAATTGTTAGAAATTAGTGGTTAGTTGGATGACCATCTTGAAACTTGAATTTGGAACTCATTAGAGGATTGGTAGAACCAAAGCCTCCACACAACAAGTAGCATTTGCTTTTTGTCAAGTATATCATCCATTTTGGAATCCTTAAAAAGTAACATTTAATGATCAACAATGTTTAATGGATCCATGTTGACCAAAATTGATGAAGATCCATTACAGGATTGGTAGAACCAAAGCCTCCACACGGAGAATCTCAAGGTTATTGGATCAAAGAGATCAAATTAACATACTTGGGCTTGCAAACATAGGTTTGGGCCACGAATGATTATTTATTCGAATCAGGACAAAATTTAGCGCTATGTTAAGCAATCATAAGTGGACTTATGTAGAAGTCGTACCTATTTTGAGGCCGGTCAATAGAAATCTATGTACTTCATGTTTGGATAAATGATATAGAGATCACCATCCGTTAACATGTAGCACAATTAAAAAATAAACGGATAAGATGAAGAGGGAGGGGAATGATAAGCTAACTTGGATCACTACTTTAAATTTCTTTCATCTTTAAATTCAATCACTCCTCTAGATGGATTAAAGCACTAAACATATCATTAATCCAAAGCACCAAAAATGAATTAAATAATTCACTCTTTGGTAGATTTGAGTTGATGAACATTTATCCAACTTCATATACATCACAAAGTCCGTTGAACTTAAAGAGAAATTGGACATTTGAAATTGCAATCCAAACCAACAATCAAAAGGAGTGAGTAGAAAAAGCATTTTGGATCAAAACAACCCCAAAACAAGGCAAAAAATGCATTCTGTTTCTGTGCAAATTGATTTGCACTACAATGCAAATCAATTTGCACAGTGTTTTTTTCAAAATTTTGCGTGAAATGCTTCTGTGTAATCGATTGCACCAGGACAGCAAGTTGTAGATGACTATCAGTCTATGAATTTCGATTTCACGGATGAGAACATTATGCTAGTTACAGATTGTGATAAACCTAGACCGTGTGAAGGACCTGAGCTAGGATCCCGATGGACTATGGTTTTCAATGGAGCTTCCAACGCACTTGGTAACAAAATCAGTGATGTAATTGCCTCTCCTCAAGGTTGTCACAAGCCCTTCACTGCCAGACTTTGCTTTGAATGCACCAATAATATCGCTAAATATGAAGCGTGCATCATGGGAATTAAAGTTGCTATTGACTTGAGAATCAAGTTCTTTAGTGGATATGGAGACTCAGCCATGGTGATCAGTCAGATCAAGGGAGAATGGGATATGAAGCATCTGAATCTTATCCCTTACCGAGAACATGTGCTAACCTTGATTCTGAATTACGAGGAGATTATTTTTGAGCATATACCAAGAGAAGATAATCAGTTGGCAGATGCATTGGTTACCATGTTATCCATGTACAAGGTCAGATGGGAAAATGAGGCTCCCATAATTACCATCGAAAGATTCGAAAAACCGACACACTACTATGAAATTGACACTGATGGAGTAGATGAAAAGCCTTGGTTTCATGAAGTGAAAAGGTACCTTGAAGCTCAAGAATATCCTGAAGGAGCATCGATCAATGACAAGAAATTCCTATGGAGGTTCTCGTATAAGTTCTCCCTGAGCAATGGAATTTTATACAAGCGTAATCATGATTCAACTCTGCTTTGTTGTGTTGACAAGAAGGAAGCATAGGAAATTATGCAAGATATGCACGAAGGTGTCTTTGGTACTCACTCCAGTGGGCATACTATGGCTAAAAAGATTTTGAGAGCTGGTTACTATTGGTCGACTATGGAAACTGACTCTCACCACCACTCAAGAACTTGTCATAAGTGTCAAATTTACACTGATAAAGTTCAAGTGCCTCTGGTACCTCTGAACGTCATGACTGCTCTGTGGCCAATCTCAATGTGGGACATTGATATGATCTGAGAAATCAAGTCTAGTACTTCTATGGACATCGCTTCATTCTCGTCTCCATTGATTACTTTACAAAGTGGGTTGAAGCATCCTCGTTCGCCTATGTTACCAAGAATTTGGTCGCCCGGTTCATCAAACATAACCTTATCTATCGATATGGAATCTATGAGAGGGTTATCACAGACAATGGTATTAATGTCAATAAAACTATGATCATTGAACTCTGAACACAGTTCAAGATCAATCACCACAACTCTTCTTCGTGTTGACCGAAGATGAACAACGTGGTGGAAGCCGCCAACAAAAATATTAAGAAGATTATACAGAAGTTTATTATGACCTACAAAGACTGGAATGAGATGTTACTGCTTTCTCTCCAAGGCTATCATACTTCTGCGCGAACAACAATTGGGGCAACCTCATTCTCTCTGGTTTACGGTATGGAAGTTGTCCTGCCTGTCGAAGTTCAAATTCCATCTCTGATAATTATGAAAGAGGCAGACCTAGAAGAAGACGAGTGGATTCAGACCAGGTTAGACTAGTTGAATCTGATTGGTGAGAAAAGGCTTGCGGCTATCTGTCACGGTCAGATGTATCAGAAGCGTATGGTCAAGGCATTCAACAAGAAAATCATGGATCAGGTATATCAGCCTTGTGACTTGGTAATAAAGCACATCTTTCTACAACAAGGTGATCCCAGGGGAAAATGGACTCCCACCTATGAAGGGTCATTCATGATTAAGAAAATATTTTCTGGCAGTGCTATGTTATGACCACCATGGACGGTGAAGATTTCCCGCACCCTATGAATGCAGACATATTCAAGAGATACTACGCATAAAAACAACCCGCTAGGTTGACTAGCCTAGGAAAAAATAATGGCATCCCGGCGAACCAAAAGGGTTCGAGTAAAAATTAGGGATATATATAAAATATTGTACACCTGGAAATTCAAAAACCTGAAATGGCGGCTTGGGAAAAAAAGGGTATCCTAGTGGACTAAAAACCCAAAAGGACGGTCCAGGAAAAAGTTAGGGATTAAAGCGTACGACTATGTCCCTATTAGATCACTTATAGCAAGATTTATTAACAAAGTCAAAGTTCAAATGGTACGGATCAGTTTAATCAACTTCTTCTGACAACAAGGGATGAGATGCTTGAAGACATAGGGGCAATAGCAGAGTTGGAATCCGATGAGATCATTTCCACATGGCTATATGTTTTGTACTCTTTTCATTTCATGACAATTTCCTCTTACTAGGATTTATGTCTCTTTGTACAAAATCGCTTGTTTATGGGCAAATTATCAATACAAATTTTAAAATTCAAACTTTTTGTTTTTACTTTTCTGTTTTGTTTGCGAAAACATCCAATGACTAAAATTGAATGAACATAATATTATGAATATGATTAATTGTTAACAAATGTATGCATAAAAACAAGAATGAGCAGTTACTCGAGATTCTAGGAGTTGGGATAACGTTCAAACTGTCCACAAATGCCCGTAGAGCCACTTCCATGGGATCATCCCCATATAGTAGTCTTATCAGAATCACCAGCAAAATCCCCCAGCAGATAAAGGAATATGATCTTTTTCCTGGCAATATCGCCCATCTACGGAGCCCTAATCAATGCAGTTTATGAAAAATCTCTTCCCCAATAGAGTATTTCTCCGTCAACAGGGTTTATTTCCCCAACAAGGTTTATTTCCCGAACAAGGTCTATTTTCCTAACAGATTACAGTCTCCCCATCTTGAGTTTGTTTCTACCACAAATTACCGGTAATATTCCTACCTCCAGCGAAGGACAGCCCGAGTTGCTATCCCCAGAGAGTTGCTACTGAATCTGAAAATGGATCAAATATCATTTAACCTTATTCTCTTCAGACGAGTTGGTATCCATATCAACAAGCTCGGTCAGACAGCACCTCGAAAGAATATCCATCTCTTTTATGCCCAGTCAGGGTATATAAGAACTAAGATCCCCAGTAGAGCAGTGAACAACCAATGTTCTTTGACTTCTCTCCCCAAACAGGAATCAACACTCCCCAGCGGAGTTCCTCAACAGCAAGCAGGAATACCCATCAAGATCGAAGTTACACATACTCTTCATCCCCAACAACAGTCAGGGATTTATTTTCCCAGATAAAGATACTGCATGGGTTTACAAATACACTTCAACAACATTCCACATTCATACATCATTTACGAACAGCATAGCACAGGCATATGAAATGCATATAGCACAGTCCCTTATTTTTAGAACATCATCACACAATACATTTCATACATCATAACATTTCATACATATAACTCTTTACCTTTTCAGAAAAGATCAATCAACAGACGAACATCATCAACTATTTATATGACCAGATAGTCTGCTCAAAGGCTACATCTAACAAATGGCTACTTAAGCAATTTCCTTAGAGGGTTATTCTTAAAGAGACATCTTCTGGCTCATATTAAATCGGGCATAGATTTATTCTGATACTTCTCCCAATTGAAATCAGGCGCAAACATCTTCTGGCTCAGATTAAATCGAGCATAGATTTATTATGATACTTCTTCCAGTTGAAGACAGTCGTAGGCATTTTCTGGCTCAGATTAAATTAAGGATAGATTTATTATGATACTTATCCCAGTTAAAGTCAATAATAGACATCTTCTGGCTCATATTAAATCGAGCATAGATTTATTCTGATACTTCTTCCAGTCGAAGACGGTCGTAGACATTTTCTGGCTCAGATTAAATCGAGCATAGGTTTATTATGATACGTATCCCAGTTAAAGTCGAGCATAGAAATCTTCTAGCTCAAATTAAATCGAGCATATGATATATTCTGATACTTCTTCCAATAGACATTTTCTGGCTCAAACTAAATCGAGCATAGATTTATTCTGATACTTCTTCCAGTTAAAGTTGAGCATAAACATCTTCTGGCTCAGATTAAATCAATTGTAGATTTATTCTGATACTTCTTTCAGTTGAAGAAGAGAGTAGACATTTTGTCTCTTATTAAATCGAGCATAGATTTATTCTGATACTTCTTCTAGTTAAAGTTGAGCATAAACATATTCTAGCTCAGATTGAATTGAGCGTAGATTTATTCTGATACTTCTTCCAGATGAAGACGGTCGTAGACATCTTCTGGCTCAGATTAAATCAAGTGTGGATTTATTCTAATACTTATTCCAGTAGACATCTTCTGGCTCAGATTAAATCAAGCGTAGATTTATCCTGATACTTCTTCCCGTTGAAAGCGGACATATACATCTTCTGGCTCAGATTAAATCGAGCGTAGATTTATTCTGATACTTCTTCCAGTTGAAGACATGTGTAGACATCTTTTGGCTCAGATTAAATCTAGCATAGATTTATTCTGATACTTCTTCCAGTTGAAGATGAGCATAAGCATCTTCTTGCTCAGATTAAATCATGCGTAGATTTATTATGATACTTCTTCCAGTTGAAGTCGGGCATAGAATTAGTCTAATTTCTATCAACAGTTACTTTGGATGGCATTTATAAGCCCATCTCATACGAATCTCGGTCACCTCTCCAAATGGCATCTATAAGCCCATTCTCAGTAAAATCAACCACTAGTGTTACTTTGTACACCGGCGAGGGAAATATTTTGGGCACATAAGTGTTCAATAACCTTCTACCTTCAAGTCACGAATGACAGACATGTCAATCTAACTCTTTAGGTTCAAGAAGACTTAACAGGGGCATCTGTTGTACCCCAAAATTTTCCCTCCCATATTTCTTCAAGACATTCTTTTAAAGATCTCAAATACCCAAAGCTACCCAAGGGTTGACCAATCAAACCTCCTCCTAAGCAAAGGGTCTACAACCAGGGTTTTGTGTTTCTAAAAGAAGTTTGGGTTGCAAAGGTGTAAAATGGTTTTCATGATTCATCATAGTTCCTTAATAGTGCTTATGTCAAGTTTCAAGTCTTGCATCACAAGTTTGCTCAGTCAATGACTCAGATGATTGAAAGTCAATTGTATGGGGTAAAAAGTCAACTATGGTAAACATACAGCAAACTTTAATATTTTTGTCAACATCAACATTTTGAAGTGACATTAATCATTTGATCAAGGGTTGATCATGATTCCTCAAGGAAATCCCTCAAATCATCAAAGGTCAAAATTTACCAAATTAGGGTTTCCTTAGGAAAAGTCAACTGAACTTTGACCAAGCATAACTTTCACATGCTTCATCAACATTTCCCCAACCAAATCCCATTTTGAAGGAAATTAAATCCTCTACAACTTTTTATTTACGCTCAAGTCTAAAAAGTGCTTCATTTGAAATATATGAACTAATACATTACAGGTCATTTTCAAAAGTCAACAAAAGAAACTTTTTGTCAAGCCAACTTACATCAAGATAAAGTATCCAAATGCAAAAATGATCAAAATAGAAATTGTAGAGGACATCTTGGCTTTCCAAAAAGTCCAAGATAACCTTCAAAGGATGAAAATTGAGATAGTTATGATTGATGCAAGTTGGAAAATTTTTGAAGAATGCATGAAACTTCAATTGGACAATGTTGAATTTTTGGCCCTAAGTTTTAGAGTTCAAACATGCTCATGACACCTTAGAGGACCCATAAGTCCATTCATACCTTTCCTTAATTTTTATTTATATTTACTTTTATTTTTATTCAAATAAATACAAATTAAATTAAATAAAATCATAAAAATAATGGATTAATGCATATGGGCCTTGTTATGGATCATTTTTAAGGCCCAGGATGCTACATACATCCTGCCATAATCGTGAGAACATCAAAGAGGAAAGAATCACTCAAAATTGGAAGCTTTTTAATTTGTCTTATTTCTTATCTCAAGGCCATGAATTCCTTGTTACCTTTCCATATTTGTTCACTCATTTCTTCCCTCTATATAAGTGCTACGTATCAGAAGCATAAGGACCACAAAAAGACTGCCTAAGAAAGATCTCCAAAACTCATAAAATTCAAAAGAATTGCAAAAATTAAAGACCTGGCTTTCATCCCTTATCAATCGAAACTAAGGCCAGCATTCATCCCCTAAGGATCAAAGGAGTTGATCTTGTAAGTTTAAGATTGCGCCTAAGAGGGGGGGTGAATTAGGTGGTGGTCGATTTTTGAATTATTTTACACTTTCTGGTTTTGTTTTAGTGCTATGGAAAACGGTAAAGTGCAGAAAGTAAAGAGACACAAAGATTTATCCTGGTTCCTTCCACACCCCAGAAGTACGTCCAGTCCCCTTGCAAACACGCAAGAAATTTCACTATTTTGTTAGAACTTTTACAAGACTCTTCCTAGTCTTATCAACTAAAGACACTAACAAATACCAAGAACACCCTCTTGGATTTCCAATAAGTCTCTTGAGAACAATCCTCTCAAAAGATACCTCTTGTTTCCAACAATGGACAACAAGGTACAAAAGTATTCTAATACTTAATTCCAACAATCCTGGAAATAAGTTACACTTAGTATAATTCTATGAAATATGATTTATTGAAAGATTTTGATCACATAGAGTGACTTCAATGAAGTTTCTTCTTTCTTATCTTGTAAGCAATTCAAACTGTAACACAATGGTTAGAAAATGCTCAAATATTTTTGTTCTTATATGTGTGAAAGTGCAAATAATCTTTGTTCTTAAAAAATAAGAAATATGAAGTTTGAATATTTTACAAAGTTTAGAATTATTGCATGAGAGAAGAGTTGTTTTATAATTTGAAAGATTTAGTATTTAAAGCAATCAAGATACCTTTCCAAATGGATACCACTTTTCTGTTTGTAAAACTTGAGAAGATGCAATGTATGACCATGCAACCATTGGAGAAAAGGTGTGAAGGATATCTTGAATCAAGTTCAGATTTTTCAAAAATTACAACGTGTAAATCGATTAACATTAGATGTAAATCAATTGCACGGGTTTGTAACGTTCTTGTTTTCAAAAAATTTGAAGTGTAAATCGATTTACATGATGTGTTAATCGATTTACTAGTGTTAAAAAATTAACTCAGTTCAGTAATCAATCGATTTACACTCCATGTAAATCGATTGCTTCCAGGGGCAATGAGTTTTAAAAAAAACATGTGTAAATCGATTTACATGATGTGTTAATCGATTTACATTAGTGAAAAACTTAGAATTTGCTTTAAACTTTAAGTGAAGTGTTGCGGCAAGTGTGTATATCATTTTTGAGCATTTCTAATCAATTTAGTTCAAATGAGAATTGATATACTTGTTTGCTTGCCATGATCCTTGAAGCTTTGAGTGAATGATGCTTTAAGCTAATTCCACTTCTTTTCCTTCTTGCCATAGTGCTTGTTTGTCTTTCATCAAAACTAAAGTTGAGTTGAGGCTTGAGATTACATTCTCCCCCTTTTTGATGATGACAAACCATTTTTCTTTATGAGTTGTTCAGAATTGGAGCAAAAGGAGTTTTCTCCCCCTAAGATAGATTTCTCCCCCTATGGAGAAAAAGATTTGAAAACTTGCCCTGAAAAGAAAACTGAAACAAACACCCATAAAGTGCTATCACATCCTTCTCCCCCTTTGACATTATCAAAAAGAAGGGAAAGATATAACATAAGATGATACTTATAACAATTTGAAACAGATATGAACATAAACTAAAACGCAAATTTCTAAAAATATCATACGAAGTTCAAATATACATAATACAAAACTAACACTTGAAGAAATTATTAAACAAAAAACATAATGATAAAGAACAGGAATTTAATAATATTGGCCATGAAAGTATTAGAAGGGTCCTTGATATGGAAACTGTTGTTGTAGAGGTGATTCGGTGTATTGAGGAGGCAGAGGTGCTGGATTGTTTGGATCGTATGGAGGAATATGGAGATGTGAGTAGAGTTTTGGTGTTATGAGATAGTGAGGGAGTTTTGGTGAGATTAAATAGTAGAGTAGGGTAAGTGAGGTCTTTATGAGACTTAATTGAGTGGGGTTGGTCAAGGTTACATGATTGGTCAAAAAGAAGGTGGGAGGTTGAGAGGCAAGGTAAGCTTGACCAATATATTAAAGACTCATAAAAATATCACATGTTGAACAGGTGTAAATCGATTGGTGTGTAGGATCAATCGATTTGCATAGTGAAAAATTAAATAAAAACGCTTCAGTTTCAGTGATAAATCGATTTTCCCATTTGATAAATCGATTTACACAAAAAAATATTTTATTAAAATTGATTTTGGTTCAGTGGTAAATCGATTTACAGACTTGGTAAATCGATTTACTCAAAAAGATTTTATTAAAAAAGAGTTTTTCTTCAGTGGTAAATCGATTTACACACTTGGTAAATCGATTTACTTCTTAAAAAAATTTTTAAAAAAATATTTTTAACATTTGAAACATTTTCTAAGCCCATATATATGTACATTAATGTATAGTTAAGGATAGAGTGCACCTTATATATCTTGTTCATCTAGGATTCCGAGTTCACGACGAATTTTGAAGAATGCATCCCTTGCAAGTGGTTTTGTGAAAATGTCCGCGAGTTGATTTTGAGTGACCATAAAAGTAATCTCGACATATCATTTGAGTACGTGATCTCTGATGAAATGGTGTCTGATGTCAATGTGTTTTGTCCGGGATTGCAAGACTGGATTTTTTGTAATGTTGATCGCACTTGTGTTATCACATCGAAGTGGAATGCATCCAAGGTTTACTCCATAGTGAAGTAACTGTTGTTTTAGCCAAAGAATTTGAGCGCATCCACTTCCAGCCGCAATTTATTCTGCTTCGGCAGTGCTGAGAGCGACGCTTGCTTGATTTTTGCATGACCATGAAACCAAGGTATTTCCGAGAATGTGACATGTTCCACTTGTACTTTTGCGATCAGTCTTACAAACTGCATAGTCAACATCAGAATAACCAACTAGATTGCACATACTACTTTTTGGATACCATAATCCGACGTTGGTTGTTCCTTTGAGATATTTTATTATGCGCTTGACTGCTGCAAGGTGAGACTCTTTAGGATTAGCTTGATATCTTGCACATAGGCAAACACTGAACATGATGTCAGGTCTACTTGTTGTTAAATAGAGAAGAGAGCCAATCATTCCATGATACTTAGTTATGTCAATAGAGTTCCCTGATTCATCTGGATCAAGATAGGTGCCGGATCCCATAGGAATTGCACTTTCTTTGCTGCTTTCCATCTCAAACTTCTTTATAAGGTCTTTGCAATATTTTGATTGGTTTATGAAGATACCGTTTTGAGTTGCTTAATTTGAAGACCGAGAAAGAAATTCAATCTTCCCATCATAGACATCTCAAACTCTCCTTGCATCATAGATGAAAATTCCTTGCATATATTTTGGTTAGTTGAACCGAAAACAATATCATCATGCCCTTGGTGCTTGCTTCAGCCCATAGAGAGCTTTCTTCAATTTGAAGACATGATTAGGATGTTTGAAGTCTTCAAATCCGGGAGGTTTCTTTACATAGACTTCTTCATTTATGAATCCGTTGAGAAATGCGCTTTTTACATCCATTTGAAAAAGTTCAAAGTCCAATGAGCATGCATATGCAAGTAATAGTCTTATTGCTTCCAAACGTGCTACCAGAGCAAAAGTTTCTTCAAAATCAATTCCTTCCTCTTGGTTGTATCCTTGAGCAACTAGTCCTGCCTTGTTTCGAGTGATTACACCATTTTCATCCATCTTGTTTTTGAATACCCATTTGGTTCCAATGATACGTTTATTTCCTGGATTAGGAACAAGTTCCCAAACTTCGTTCCGCTCGAATTGGTTTAGCTCCTCTTGCATGGAAAGGATCCATTGACCATCTTCTAGTGCTTGAGCCACTTTGGTAGGTTCAACTTGAGATACAAAAGCCATATTTAAGAATGCATCCTTAAGATTTAGCCGTGTAGATACCCCTTTGCTATTATCTCCAATTATGTTGTCAATTGGATGATCATGATGAGTTCTCCATTCTTCAGGAAGACCATCATCATTTCCATTTTGATGTGAAAGTTCATGTGTTTGTTCTGGGTGGACAATTTTGCCACCTTCGTATGAATTCTCATGAGGTAAATCTATAGAATCATCATCATCACAAATAACAACTTCCTCCTTGGAGGTGTTAGATTCATCAAAAGAAACATGCATTGATTCTTCTATAGTTAAAGTTATTTTATTGTAAATTCTAAAAGCTTTGCTAGAAAGGGAGTAACCACGAAAAATACCTTCATCCGATTTTTCATCGAACTTACCGAGATTGTCTTTGTCGTTGTTAAGGACAAAACATTTGCACCCGAAAATGTGAAAGTGAGAGATATTTGGTTTTCTTCCTTTGTAAATCTCATATGGAGTTTTCTTTAGTATAGGTCTTATGATCACGCGATTGCTTACGTAACATGCCGTGCTTACCGCATCCGCCCAAAAATATTTAGGCAAATTTAAGTCACTTAGCATGGTTCTTGCAAGTTCTATCAAAGACCTATTTTTCCTTTCAACTACTCCATTTTGTTGTGGAGTTCTTGGTGCTGAAAAATTGTGGAAGATCCCATTTTCTTCACAAAATTCTTCAAACAGGCTGTTTTGGAACTCTCCACCATGATCACTTCGGATTGATGTTATCTTTAATGACTTCTCATTTTGAACTTGTTTTGCATATCTCTTGAATGCCTTGAATGCGTCATTTTTGTGCACTAAAAACAAAGTCCAAGTAAAACGGGAAATATCATGTACAATAACTAAAGCATAAATGTTACCTCCGAAGCTTCTTGTTCTAGATGGAGCAAAAAGATCCATGTGCAACAATTGAAGTGGTCTTGTTGTTGAAACCACATTCTTTGGTTTGAAAGTTGATTTTGTTTCTTTGCCCTTTTGGCATGCACTACATAATTTGTCTTTGATGAATTTCATCTTTGGTAGACCAATAACTAAGTCATGCTTAACTAATTTGTTCAAGTGCTCCATGTGTATGTGAGCAATCCTCTGGTGCCATAACCAAGCGTCATTGTTTTTTACCATGAGACATTGTACCTTCATAGACAAATCATCTAAAGTAATCATAAAAATATTGTTAGATCTTATACCTTTGAGTTTTACCTCATTGGTTGCCTCATCCATAATTAGGCATTCTTCTTTGTTGAATTTGATTTTGAACCCTTTATCGCAAAGTTGACTTATGCTAAGAAGGTTGTGCTTTAATCCTTCAACATAGAGAACATCCTCAATTTTAATGGATGGAGGTGTGCCAACTATTCCAATGCCAAGAATCTTTCCTTTAGTGTTGTCTCCATAGGTGACATACCCTTTGGCTTTATGTACTAGATATGAAAATTGGTGTACATCTCCTGTCATATGCTTTGAACATCCACTGTCAAGATACCAAAGGTTTGATGTGGATTTCAAGCATACCTACAAAAACAAAGTATTTCTTATTAGGTACCCAAGTGGCCTTGGGTCCTTCATAGTTAGTTCCCTTTTTCACCCATGCATAGTGTCCACTAGCCATACTGAAATTTCTAATATAGCATGCATTAGGTGTGTGTCCAACAATACCACAGTAAAAACAGTTTGGAACAAATTTGCTCTTGTATCTAGGAATTTGTTTTCTTTTAGATACATTAGGCTTTTTCTTTTGATGATTATGAATAACTTGCTTATTTTCTACTATCTTGGGATTGGAACTATTATTAGCCTTTACAAAAACAGTGGGATTGTTACTTGGTTTCGTAGTATTCACATAACCAAGACCTCTTTTATCATTTGGATAACGTTGTTGGCTTAGTAATCCTTCCAATCCTGTTTGTCCTTTTTCATATCGTCCAATGACTCTTTTCAATTGAACAATTTTAAAGACATTTGATTCACACTTGGTGCATGCAACGTTTTCCTTTTCTTTTATAAAATTATGTTTTTGAAGATCAAAATCTTTAGTCATGGTGTCAATTTTTTCGTGACAAATTAGAAGTTCTTTTTCTTGGCTTGACACCTTTTTGTATAAACTTTTGCATTCTTTCAAGAGTTCATCAATGGCACCTTGAACATCATCATCAAATAGATTAAATTCATTACTAACCTCTTCTTCGTCGTCGGAGTGATGCGATGCCATTAAGGCTAAATTTGCACATTCGTCGCTTTCCGATTCCGATGTACTACTCATATCATTATCTTCCCATGCTATGTAGGCTTTCTTGTGTTTTGAGTCCTTTCCTTTGAATCCATTTTTCTTTGGGAGATTTGGACAGTTTGGCTTGATATGTCCTTGCTTTCCACATTCATAACATGAGACATCTTGTTTTGATGTGGAGGCTTCTCTTTTCTTGAAGTGCTTTCTCTTATTTGCATGAGATCCTCCCTTGACATTTCTGCCAAAAAACTTCCCAAGTCTTTTAACAAGAAGCATGAAATTTTCATCTTCTTCCGGATTTTCTTCTTTTACTACTTCCTTTGAATCAATTTTTAAAGCAATGTTTTTGGATTTCTTTTCTAGATTCTCATGTTTTTCAAGTCTACCGAGTTCCGTTTCGTATTCTTGAAGTTTGCCAAATAATGTAGCAAAAGTCATTGCAGAGAGACTCTTCTTTTCCGAGATTGTCGTTACCTTTGGTTGCCATTCCCTAGTCAATGATCTAAGGACTTTCAAGTTGTGTTCATCATTTTTCAAGGTTTTACCAAGAGCACTTAAGTGATTTGTTAAGTGGATGAATCTCTTTTGTAGGTCGAGAATGGTTTCTCCGGGCTGCATTCGGAATAACTCGTATTCTTGACTTAAAGTATTCAGCCTTGATCTCTTAACTTCAACGGTTCCTTCATGTGTTTGTACCAAGGTGTCCCATATTTCTTTCGCTGATTTACATGCAGATACATGAAAGAACTCATCCATGCATAGTGCACCTTGAAGTAGATTTACGGCCTTTTTATCATAGAGGACTTTTTTCTTGTCGTCATCATCCCATGCAGTTTTGGGTTTAGCCGTGCCGACATCGTTGATAACTATTATAGGAATGAATGGACCATTTTCTACGGCATCCCAGATTTCTTCTCCTTGTGATTCTAGATGCGCCCTCATGCGTATTTTCTAAAAATCAAAGTATTCGCCACAAAATAGAGGAGGCTTGTTGTTACTACCACCATCTCTGAAAACGGGTTGTTGATTTGCGGAAGCCATTCTGGATCTCTAGGAGCAGGTTACCTATAACCTACTTTGATACCAATTGTAAGTTTAAGATTGCGCCTAAGAGGGGGGGTGAATTAGGTGGTGGTAGATTTTTGAATTATTTTACACTTTCTGGTTTTGTTTTAGTGCTATGGAAAACGGTAAAGTGCAGAAAGTAAAGAGACACGGAGATTTATCCTGGTTCCTTCCACACCCCGGAAGTACGTCCAGTCCCCTTGCAAACACGCAAGAGATTTCACTATTTTGTTAGAACTTTTACAAGACTCTTCCTAGTCTTATCAACTAAAGACACTAACAAATACCAAGAACACCCTCTTGGATTTCCAATAAGTCTCTTGATAACAATCCTCTCAAAAGATACCTCTTGTTTCCAACAATGGACAACAAGGTACAAAAGTATTCTAATACTTAATTCCAACAATCCTGGAAATAAATTACACTTAGTATAATTCTATGAAATATGATTTCTTGAAAGATGTTGATCACATAGATTGACTTCAATGAAGTTTCTTCTTTCTTCTCTTGTAAGCAATTCAAACTGTAACACAGTGGTTAGAAAATGCTCAAAGATTTCTGTTCTTATATGTGTGAAAGTGCAGAAAATCTTTGTTCTTAAAAAATAAGAAATATGAAGTTTGAATATTTTACAAAGTTCAGAATTATTGCATCAGAGAAGAGTTGTTTTATAATTTGAAAGATTTAGTATTTAAAGAAATCAAGATACCTTTCCAAATGGATACCACTTTTCTGTTTGTAAAACTTGAGAAGATGTAATGTATGACCATGCAACCATTGGAGAAAAGGTGTGAAGGATATCTTGAATCAAGTTCAGATTTTTCAAAAATTACAACGTGTAAATCGATTAGCATTAGATGTAAACTGATTGCACGGGTTTGTAACGTTATTGTTTTCAAAAAATTTAAAGTGTAAATCGATTTACATGATGTGTTAATCGATTTACTAGTGTTAAAAAATTAACTCAGTTCAGTAATCAATCGATTTACACTCCATGTAAATCGATTGCTTCCAGGGGCAATCAGTTTTAAAAAAAACATGTGTAAATCGATTTACATGATGTGTTAATCGATTTACATTAGTGAAAAACTTAGAATTTGCTTTAAACTTTAAGTGAAGTGTTGTGGCAAGTGTGTATATCATTTGTGAGCATTTCTAATCAATTTAGTTCAAATGAGAATTGATATACTTGTTTGCTTGCCATGATCCTTGAAGCTTTGAGTGAATGATGCTTTAAGCTAATTCCACTTCTTTTCCTTCTTGCCATAGTGCTTGTTTGTCTTTCATCAAAACTAAAGTTGAGTTGAGGCTTTAGATTACATTTGGGGGGCATTCCGAGAAAAGACTGCCTAAGAAAGATCTCCAAAACTCATAAAATTCAAAAGAATTGCAAAAATTTAAGACCTGACTTCCATCCCTTATCAATCGAAACTAAGGCCAACATTCATCTCTTGAGGATCAAATGAGTTGATCTGAGTCCACAACTGCCTCTCTCAAGCACCAGAACATGATCTGTCCATCACACCTATTGTCAAAGTTGATAAAACTCTAAACTTTGATTTCTTGTAGTTTTGATCATAGCTAATTTGTTTAATCTTCTCATATGCATCATTAGAACAGGACTAACGTATTACATATGAGATTAGACGCAAGAATCACATTATGCCACTTTTAGGTCATTAAGAACACTTTTTTCGAATCTCATGATATAGGATATTTTAGACCAAAATAACCCCATATTCGAACTCAGGAGGGTCGAATTAGGGGGGACATGTAATTTTATATAATTAACATCTTGATTTGCATAGGTTTTATGTTTGCAGATTGCCGGAGATGACCGAAGTTAGGGTTGCAGGGCTTCTCCGTCTATATACTTAGTTCTGTGTTTTTATTGTTTTCTTTTGGTTTAGGTATCAGATGTAATGGCTGCCCCAATGGCAATCGTGTGTGTGTGAAAGCGTTGGTATGTCGGGGCATGGTTTTGATCCCTGCCCCTAGCATATTATTTTTCAATACTTTGCTATTTCAGATCCCATGCCAACCAGGTTCAAGCACGCATGGTGTACCTCATATCCTGGTCATCAAATCTCAAGATTCCAGATCTAATACCTCAAATGAACACCACACCATGAACCTTCAGGGAGCCTTCCTCGTCATATCCAACGCAGGCCATCTGGGTTCACTTGTTTGGGCCCATTGAGTTCAGAATTCTCACACCCCCCAATTTGCTTATACTCTAGGCCCATTTCATTTTTTTTATTTTTTTAATAATTATTTTATTTAGATAATTAACTTATTTTTAAAAAAATAATTAATTAAATCTTTTTTTATCAGAAAAATCACTAAAAGTTAGATTTAGTTTTTGATTAATTACTTTGATTTTTGATAATTAAAACTAATTTAATTTAATCAAATTTTATGTTATATTTTATTAATTAATTAGTAAACTAATTAGAATTAGTTTTAATTGTTATTTTACACTAAAAACATTTTTCTAAACAAAAATAAATTTCTAAGCACTTAGAAATTTTTTAGGTTTTATTATTTTTCCCCTTTTTTAATCTCCGTGTGCTTATTCATTTTCGCACTATTATTTTCCAATATCGTAACTGCTAATGGTCTGTAATAGCTTTAATTAGGTTTTGCTTTACTTTTTTTCCCCATTTTTATGGTTTGTATTCCCCATCCCCAAAGCATTGTAATAGCGTAGACTTTATTTTCCACATTTTTACTTTCCGCACTTACGTATGAATGTATGTATATATTTAACTGCTAGTTTAATAGGGTTGTATGGCAAAGACTAAAAGAAAACGCTAGATAACCATAAATCCAAGATTAAAATAACTGAAATATAACACAATTTGCACACGCACACCTCTAGGGTGACCCTCACTTGTTGCCTCAGATATAAACAGTCATGTCTCTCAAACGTGGGATGCTTTAGAAAATACCCTTCGGTTAAAAACATCATAGTCCCTCAATGACCCTTTGATGCTGCCTCAGTAAACATTCTTAGTCCCTTACGAAAATTGCTAAAGCATCATGCGAGTTGCCTTCTATGACTTAATGATGACTCTCTCATGTCCCTCAAACATCGAATGATAGGTCTTCCTACTAACTAATGGTAGGATAGCACTGTCTAGGGGAAAGGAGGAAAAGAACAAATACTTTTTGAGTAGGTAGATAGCTCGCAGTCGCTTGCTCACAAATCAAAAACATTTTTTACACATACACTCTTTTCTAAAATATTTTCAAAACAAAACACTTTGTATGCGTTCTTAAACGATACGAGAATCATTACAAAGTTGGTTGCACTTAGGCATTTTCAAAATATTTTCAAACTTAAATAAACACAAAGCGTTTTCAAAGTGAGCTTGCGATTAAGAGCCCGTAGATAAATATGTATGAAAAGGGTTCTAACACCTTCCCTTCTTATAACCTACCCCTCTTACTCATAAAAATTCTCAAAAGGTATTTCTTGTTCTTTTCGCCCATTCCTTTATTCGATAAAAGAAAAGTTGGTGGCGACTCTTGCTATCCGTAACATTTGTGATAAAACACAAAACCAAAAAGTCAGTTCTCCCCCCATATTACATATCCTTTTTGAACCGTCAAAGGCTCTGGCTACAATATCAATGGGTTTCAGCACAACCCTTTTACAATCACGTTTTCCAGCTTACACCAATCATAAATCTTTCAATTTTTATCATATGAAGGTGATCTTGGACTTTTTGGAAATCTCAAGATGTCCTATACAATCTCTATTTTGATCATTTTTACATTTGAATACTTTTTATTGATGTATATTTCTTTGACCAAAAGTGTCTTTTTATTGACTTTTGAAATGACCTATAATGTTTTGGCTCATATCTCTCAAATGAAGCATTTTTTAGACTTGATCTTAGAGGCAAAGTTGTAGAGAATTGAATTTCCTTCAAATGAGCTATGGTTGAAGAAAATCTGATGAAGCATATGAAAGTTGTGTTTGGTCAAAGTTCATTTGGCTTCTCCTTAAGAAAACCCTAATTTGGCAAATTTTGACTTTTCATGAATTGGGAGTTTTCTTGATGAATCATGATCAACCGTTGAACAAATGATGAATATGACTTCAAAATATTGATGTTGACATAAAATCGTGAGTTTTGACTTTATGTTGACCATAATTGACTTTTTGTCCAATATAGTTAATTTTCAGTAATCTGAGCAATTGACTGAGCAAACTTGTGATGCAAGGCATGAAACTTAGTATGAGCATTCTTGGAGACATATAAAAAACCCTGAAATACACTTGAGGAATTAAAAGTTCAATCTTTTTTGAGAAAAGTGAAACCCTAGTTGTAGGTCAATAGCTTAGGAGGAGAATTTGTCTGATCAATTCTTGAGCAACCTTGAGCAAATGAAAACCCTTGAAGCATGAGAAGATATCCTGAAGAAAAATGGGAGGGAAAATTTTGAGGTACAACAGAGTGGATCATTGACTTTTGGCTCAGTGCATAACCTAATTTCTTGAAGCATGATTCAAAGAACTCAAACGCAACTTCTTGACCTAATTATATGGCTCAAGACATTTTCAGAGATACAATTAATTGATAGTGTAAGAATTGGAATCAACTGATGAAAAGTCAACTGTCACACAAAAGTCAAACTTGGACTTTTTGGTCAACATTGAACTTCAAATATCAAGGATCATTGAAACATTCAAAATTATCAAACTTGATCATCAAGAATCAAGAGAATCAAGAAAGGTCAACAAAAGTCAACAATAGTAAAAGGTTGAAGTTTTTTGAACACGTAGAAAAATCCAAGTGTTTTTGCACTTAAAATGCCCTAACTTCGTGGACAAGTTTCTCCAATATCCAAGATGATTCAAGGAAAACTTACAACATGAAAGTTGTAGGGAATGAAATGTTTTACAACTTTGTCATTGAGGGTTGATCTCCAAATCATGCTCAAATCAAGAGATATAAGCATGAGAAGTTATGCCAACACTTAGAGAAATTTATCAAACAGTTTTGACCTTAAACAGTGACCAACTTTGTGGCCAATTTTCACTAAGATCCAAATTGATTCAAGAAAAGTGTTCAACATGAAAAGTTATGCCAATACTTGAGCTGGAAGTTTCGAAGAGATGAAGTTGGAATTTCATGCTTGAATTACAAGTCATTTTTGTGATGACCTAAAGATAAAATCTCTAAGCCATGATATACAATCTTGCTTTTCAGGCCATAGTAACTCTAAATCTATCCAAGATCATAAGATTACACAAGCTTTTAAGCCTTTATCCAACTGAAGCAAGCTATTATCCAATTAACTTGCCATTTAAGGAAGAAAGGAACCATTGCCATTCTTAAAAAGTAAGATTTTTGTACATAGTCTTCCTTGAGACCATACCTTTTCTTTCCTCTGATCACGCTCCACCCTAAAACAAGGAAGCAACATCTCTGTACCGGCAACTCTTTGTACTATGCATTAGAATCATGGAAGTTTCATATAACTTGATATTTGCTTTGGAACAAAACCATAACTTGATAACTTGAGAACTTGTCCATCTCATTACCTATGAGTTTTCTCTATAAATAGAGAGCTCATTTTCACTTTAAACACACCAATTCACAACATAGAAGCACCACCAAACTCTCTCAAATTCAGAATTTGTTCAAAACTCCACTTTTGAACCTCGAGAAACCACATCTTCGAAATTCATCACCCTTACCATATCTTTGCAAGCTAACCATCCAAAAACTTCATAATCATAATTTAGAACTTTTCCAAGCTCTTATTACACTTCGGTAACATCATCATCACTATTCTCCAACTCAAAAAATGGTGGCCTGCACATTGACTTGGTTGGATCGTTTCAGCAAGTTTAAAAGAAAAGTAAGGATTGGAATAATTTTAGGAAGGTCCTAGCAAGCTCATAGGATCATCACATTGAAGGTAGAGAAAACACAAGAAGGGGGGTTAATTGTGTTTATAGAAAACACCCCCTTTAGAAATTTTGATTACCCAATTGATAGAAGCTATAAAGACAATGAAGAATAAATAACAAATTCAGTTATCTAGGTTCACCATTAATTAGACTACTCTTATCCACCCTTCTCAGGTGTTTTTGCCTTCAACAAGGACTTAATCCACTATAACAAAATTGATTACAACTACACGGGAAACCGCCGGTGACTAACAAATAATGACACATTCAGTGATCTAACTTAACAAATATAACATTCACTTACCTCTATTAGGAATCTGACCAAACAGGTCATCCAAGAGGATTTTCTCCATAATAATATCTATCAGTGATCTCATAAGAGTCTGACCTTCACTCGGTCCTGTTTGAGATATGACTATAATTAACCCAATAAGATCCGACCAATCTTGGTCTCTTACAAGGATTTCTATAATGACCGCAGCCATTGTCTTCTTGAGATCATACATTCACACAGTCACTCAAGGCACCTTCCAATGATATGTTCAGTGATCTGATTTAACGGATAAAACAATCATTAACCATATAGAATACGATCACTTAAGATATCCTATTAGGATTTCCCATAATGACCACATCCATTATCTTCTTGAGATCAGACCTTCTCATAGTCACTCAAGGAACTGTTCATTAATCTATTTAGTGACTTGATTTAATGGATATAGCAATTATTGGCCCAATATAATCTGATCACTTAAGATATCCTGTTAGGATTTCCCTCAATGACCGCAACCATTGTCTTCATAAGATCAAACCTTAACAAAGTCACTCAAGGAACCTTTCAATGATATGTTTAGTGATCCGATTTAACAGATATAATAATCATTGACCCAACAAAATCTGATCACTTAAGATCTGGTGTTAGGATTTCCCATAATGACCAGAGGCAGTGTCTTCTTGATATTAGACCTTAAGAAAGTCACATAATGAATCAATCAACAACAGTTGATAGGATCGTGTGTTTACATGATTGCTTCTTCTAAGCAAATTACATAAGTGATTTGAGAACATATTTTTTAACACAACTTCGAGCAACAACTCTTGTGTTACAACAATTTTCTTGAAGAGATCAGAACTAATACATAATACGAGCAGTAGCCCTTGTGTTCATTACATTGTTCTACAAAGATGTATATGATCAGAAGTTGAGTATCATCTTGTAGTGTTCTTCTTCTTTATTTTCTTGTTGAGCAAGTTCTGAGAAACAACTCCTTGCTTCTTTTGAGATATACCAAGATGTATATGATCATAGTTGGTTAGAATCTTATAGAATATTCTTCTTCATCGAGCAAGCTACGAGCAAAAACTTCTTGTTTCTTCTGTATCAACCAATATGTAAATTATGAATAGGTTAATAACATCTTGTTGAAATCTTCTTATTCTTCTTTCTTTTTTTCTCTCTTCTTTGGTGGTCTTCAGAATAGCATTATAGCTTTAGTATCTTCAGCATCCACTGTTTTCAGCTTGATGGCCAGAGGAAACTTTCTTCAAATCTTCGATCTTCTTTTATAGCCTTGATATATATATATATATATATATATATATATATATATATATATATATATATATATATATATATATATATATATATATATATATATATATATATATATATATATATATATATATATATATTGCAAAGATAGAAAAGTCTTTACTTTCATCAACGGTTAGTTATCAACGGATATAATAAGATGTAAGAGTTTAGACAATATACAATAATATTTTCTATAGCCTGTGCTTTTACAATGCTAGCTTTCCACCTTTTCTCTAGATAATGTTTTTCTAATAAGCTTGCAAATAGAGATCCATTAGTTAAATAGGGTAAATATAAATCCAGTTGTTTATTCCCAACAGTCACAATGAGAGTGGTCACAATATAGTACGAAAGGATTGTCCTTACGCCACTCCAGAAGAGTAGATGTCACATACACTTTTTGTACCTTTTGTACACCATCACATGTTAACCATTTTGAACTTCTTCTTATCTTTAGAGGCTTAAGACAATTTTATTGTTGAAGCTTGTTGTAGAATATTTTATCTTAAGTCTTGGAGTCTTCAGAACATGTCCCATCATAACTTCATCTTAAGAGTCTTCAGCACTTGGTTGTAAGAACTTGATTTTCTTCAGATCACCAGAACCTGTTCAGTAGAACCTTGTCTTCATAATCTTCAGAACTTGTAACACACAAAAGTAAATCTTTAGAAGGCCTCTGGAGCTTAACCATCAAGTCACAATCAGAACCTCTTGTACTAACGTTCCTTAGACACTTTGCATAAGACGTATTCAGAATCTCGACTTTCAATAGTAAGACGTAACTAAATAAAACTTCTGATGAATTCCAGAACCACACAATCATACAAACTTCTGATGAAGGTATGTATTCCATGAAATCACTGAGTCTTCATAATCTTGATATTGTCTTTATAACTATGAGTAGCAACTCTTCTGATGAGAAAATCTTGACTAATGATCTTATGAGTTGTAAGCTTGTTTCTTTTATACTCTTAATTTCTGATCTTGTAGCAACAACTAATCAGAAACTATTTCTTCTTGAAGACTCATTGAGATTCTTTTCATGTTGAACATTCATCATTCTATAGAACTACTGATGTTTCATTAGAAACAGAACTCAATGGTTCTTCTTTTGAGTGGTAATGTGATTCTGATGATATCTTAATTAATACTATCCAGAGTTCTAATCATGTATCTCCACACTCCATGAAACCATTAGAACTAAAATTGTTCATCATAAAATATATGTTTGTTGTCATTAAAACTTATAGATTAAACATAGATTCAAACCTTGTTCTTACAATCATCCCCTCTTTGATGATGACAAAACCATGTATTTCAATGAAACGATTTTACAGGGTTAAATCATAAATAAAGTAAAGTAAGAGAATAGAAAACTCCCCCTGAATCATAAACTTGTAATCTTTCAGAGCTCGGGAGATCATTAGATTTAACCTTTTGAGCTTACGAGATTATTCATGCTTTCTTAGAAGATTAGAAGCGATGTCATTCTTTATTAGAACTAGATTTATCAGAGTGAATACAGTGTTTCTTTCATAATGTTCTTATAGCATTGAATACATGATTTAGAGAATTGTTGTTGTTAATCAAAATCATTATTCTTTCTCCCATTTTTGTCATAATAAAAAATATAAACAAATACTTAATTTTTGAAAAGAAAAAAATGTGAATACATAGGATTTAACAACATAACAGAAAAACTTGAATTCATTAAAGGCAGAGAGAATACAAAGCACATAGATTAAACATAGAGCAGATAGAAGACAACACATATTAAAATTAAGAGACAACAAATCACCGAAAAGAATGACACACATACAATAACCAAAAAACCTAACGAAGGCTATCAGAAATACATAATAACTTTTACATCTAATTGAACCACAAAATATTAAACGTATCACACAGTTCATCTTTAAATTTGACGTCAAGACCACCACCTATCCTACGTATAATTTCGACAATATTTTCTTTGATAAGAACTTCTATTAGAACTCTTCCATGTGGAATAAAGGATTTGATCTTTTCTTTAGAAATGATGAAGAATTCCTTAAGATAGTTGAATATAACTTGAGGTAAATCTAAACAGGTAAGTTTAAGTAGAAAGAGAATTAGAAGCTTATCATCGTGATACAGAAAGTCTTTGTGGAGACCACATGGACGAAGACTTGTGAGAATGAACCAAAACCATCCCTTAGAGACAAGTAGAAGTTTCTCAGGGCTTGTGGGTTCAAATACGCCAAAAGAGACATCAAAGATAGAGATCATGTTAGCATCAGGTGTGCATCTAATGGATTCATGACTAGTGGTGATGCCCTTATGAGGACATTCAATTTCTTCAGCTATGTTGGCCATAGTAAAGGAGATTGGGAAACTATAGATAACAAATGAGATGGTGAGACCATCTAGACTGACAGAAGCATTAATCCAGAAGGATTTTTGGTTTTATCCAAATGTGTGGATAGCAAGAGTCGCCATCGACTTTTCTTTTATCCAATATTTAGGAAAGATGAAAAGAACAGGAAAAACCTTGATAGATTTTCAGTTCGGGGGGTAAGTTATGAAAAGAGAAGGTGTTAGCACCCTTTTAATCTGAAGTTATCTATGGGCTCTTAATTTCTTAGCTCACTTTGAAAACTTGCTTTATGTGTGTGTGTGTGATTTGTTTAAAAATATTTTGAAATGCCAATGTAAGGCAGACTTTGTAATAATTCTTGTATCAGTCCTCAAGAATGCGTACAAAGTGTTTTAGAAAATATTTCGTTGGAAAATGTGGTGTAAAAAATGTCTTTTAGAAAAGATTGTGAGCAAGCGATTAAGAGTTCCTGACCCAATAAAGGTCATTCTTATTATTTTCCTTCTCCTTTAGAGATAGTGCTATCCATACCATTTGTTGGTAGGTAGCCCCATTTATTGGATGTGAAGGGACAGGCGTATGGTCATCGTATGGTCATCGAAGGCAACATGTAAGGATACTTTAGAAATTGTATTGGAGGGACTATCATCATTTTGTTTGTAAGGACTAGATCATTTTGAAGGAAGCTCAAAGGGTCATCGAGGGATTATGATCTTTATTCGAAAGGGACATGATGATTTGATCGAGGTTCTTTTGCTAAAGTATCCCCACTTTCGAGGGACGTGACTAATATTCGTAAGGAAACAAGAGAGATTAACCTAGAGATGCAAGTGTGAAGAGTGTATATTTTTAGTTATTTATCTTTAGAATTAGGGTTTTCTATGTTTGGTTTTAGTCTTTCCATACAAACCCTAGTTACTAGCAATTAAATATGTATAGAAAATTAAAGTGCAGAATGCAAAGTCCTTCGATATTACATGGCTTTGGGGAAGATACATAAGTATAAAACTTTGCGAGAAAGTAAATCTACGCTATTACATCCTGTGAGCAGTTACATAATTGGGAAAAAATGCGAGAAAATAAATCTACGCTATTACAATTAAAGAATGCAACCTATACAATTTTCTATGAATTTAAATAGTAAAAGATAAATGGGAAAAGTGTTAGAAAAATGTTTTTGTTTTTGTGCTTTTTGTAGAAAATAATCTAAATGATAATAGTAATTAAAAACCTAACTCTAATTAATTTTAATATTAAGAAAAAAAAGTTAATTAATTAATAAAATAATTAGTAAAATAAAAATATATAATAAAAATTTTAATTACTAATTAAAAAGACCTAACCCTAATTTGTTATAGTTTTGAAAAAAGATTAGGTTAGTTAATGATTAATTAAAAAGACATTAATTAAAAAATAGAAAATTAAATAGGAAAGAAATAAGAAAAATGATGTTAAATTTTTTTTGTGTAGAAAACAATTAAAGTGATAATAATTAATTAAAACTTAAATGTTTCTAATTAATTTTTAATATTAAAAAAAAGGTTAATTAATTAATTAATTAATTAATTAATTAAAATACATCAAAAATTTAATTACTTATTAAAAACCTTAATCCTAATTTGTTTAAGTATTAAAAAAGATTAGGTTAATTAATTTTTAATTATAAAGGAAATTAAAAAAATATGGTGAAAATAAATTAGGGTTAATAAAAAATAAAAGAAAAAATTTGTCATACCCCAAATTTGTCTTACCTCAACAATCCTTTTTTTTAGAATTATTCAATTAAAGATGGTACAAAAATATCTGATGGACTATTTTTATTCAAGATCTGGGGGGATATACTTTAAATCAAGAAGATTCAGTTGTTATTTAAAAAAGGAAGGGGTGAAAATTAGATCTGTGAATATGAAAAAGAAAGGGGAAGAATTAACGCTAGGCCCAATTGAATTAAAGGAGAAGTTATGACTGTAAATGAAGAAGTGCTAGGCTGTATGGATCAAGCTCCGACACATCAGAAATTCTGGAACAAATCGCAGAAGTTCTTCTTTACAGAAACAAATGGAAAAAGCTGTGCAGATCAGAGCCGAAATCACACACAAGCTAGTGCTGATACAGAACTGGAAAATCAGATCTTCTAGAAGAGTCAAATGGTAAGCAAGGGCGAAATCATATTATCTTCCAAAGCCCAAGCTCAGAGTCTCAGGCTAAGCAACCCAAGCCCAAATCTGTTGGACGTGCACTGTATCAATTTCAATCAAATCTTCCACAGAGAATCAATTCCAATCAAATCTTTTTAATTTTATCCTTAATCTTTTCTCTATCAATAGTCCAAGCCCAAAAATTTAACATTATAAATAGAGTAACAAATTAGTAAAAAGGGATGGAAAAAAGGAGGAGAAAAGAAGAATACGAGGAGAGAGAAGAATTTGCAGAGAAAAGCAATACGACAACGCTTGAAGAAAGAGCAAGGGGAATAGAATTTCTAGAAAACCCATAAGAAGAACACGCAGAAGAGTAATTGAGGTTCCAATATCTGGAACCCTAGTTTTAATCATCGTCGCTCCACCTTCCGTCACTGCTGTCACCAGAACCTGCACAAGAAGAAGGAAAGGATAGCAAAACATGCACCAGAATCAGAAGCAAGAGCGCCAAAAGGGTAACAAATTTTAGCTCGTTTCTTTTCTACTTTCATGTTGAGTTTAAGATGAATAGGGTCAGGAGAACATAGGCAAGGCTGAAACTATAGAAAACAGATATGTAGATAGTTTTATAATCTGATTGCATATGTTCACGCTAATTTCTTACGTTCATATATAGTTCCTCTTTTAGAAGTTTTGACTGGGCTTAACCCAGGTTTCAGATTTTCTTTTCCTTGTCCAGAATCAGCATTAGACTTATATACTTTATAACTTCCCTTTTCCAGAAATTCTGAGTAGTGGGCTTAGCCCAGAAGTTAACACCCCTATTTTCTTACTTTACTAACCAGCTTATAGCGTACCTTTTCAGAAGTTCTGAGACTGGGGCCAAAACCCAGTCAATTTCCCTGCATCCCCTGCAGAACTTTTGTCCCTTTCAGAACATCCCTTTTCCAGAATTTGTGCTAGGGCTTAACAACCAGAAGATGCAACCCCCCTATTCATAAATTATATTTTCCTTTATTTTTCTATTTTGTAATTATTATACTATTATTATAATGATTAATTTTTATTGTGAATATTAATATTATTTATTATATCACTTAAATTATTTTTACATCAAAATTTGTACATATTATTTTCTTATATTATTTGCATTAAATATTTTTTGTATCATACATTAATAAGATTTTTTTTGCAATTAATATATTTAAAAAACACTCAACATACCTCATCTTTTTTTCGCAAATAATCTAAACAACTTTTTTTTGCAAAAGGGTTTCAAGCAGATTTTGACTTACTGCGCATTTAGTCAAAATCTTCACAAATCACTACTCTCGGCCAAAACGTGAGGTGATTCAAAGTACGTTTAAAACACATAAAAAACACCAACACATATGTTGTACCCCAAAATTTTCCCTCTCATTTTACTCAACACATGCCTATTGAGATCTTCAACTTTCCCCAAGGATGCCCATGAATTGATCAGGCAAATTCTCCTCCTAAGGCAATGAGCCCCCAACTAGGGTTTCCATTTTCATCAAGGTGCTTAAGCTCCAATGGTATACAATGCTTCCCATGGTCCTAACATTTCCTCGATATCATCCATTCCAAGTTTTATGCTTTGCTCAATAAGTTTGCTCAGACAATTACTCAAGTATTGGAAAATCAACTATGCTAGGTCAAAAGTCAACTATGACCTATATACAGTCAAACTTCAATATTTTTGGTCAAAATCAACATTTTGAAGTTATATCCATCATTTGATCAAGGTTTGATCATGATTCCTCAAGAAATGCTCCTAATTCATCAAAAGTCAAAAATAGCAAGTTAGGGTTTCTATAGGAAAAGTCAACCAAACTTTGACCAAGCATAACTTTCTCATAATTTATTAGAAATTTTCCAAGCAAAGCTCATTTTTAATAGAATCCAATTCCCTACAACTTCTCTTCATCCTTCAAGTCCAAGAAATGCACCATTTGAAAGATATAAGTTCATACATTATAGGTCATTTTTAGAAAGTCAATAAAAGCCACTTTCTGCCAAGACCTTTAACATCAAGATAACATATTCAAAAGAAAAATTGATCAAAAGAGGGATTGAAGTAGACATCTTGGGATTTCCAAAAAGTACAAGATCATCATCATGAGGTAAAAATTGAGCAAGTTATGGCTTGCCCGAGTTGAGAAAATTTGGGAAATTTTAAGAAATATACATTGGGCAAATTTGAATTTTTAAGGTAATGGCTCAAATTATTGAACTTCAAACATTTTTCTAAGACCATAGAGGACTCCTAAAAACATTTTTGCATAGTCTTGACTTTATTTTTATTTTTATATTAATTTTATTTAATTAAAAATCAAATAAATCAAGATTATTACAAATAATATGTTTAAGGTTTGCTTTAATGCATGGAGGATCCCCATTTTCGTGTACAGTATGGCCAAGATGTTTTCACTCATTCAAAATTGAAAAATGGGAAAAATCCCATGACTTTGGCCAAAGTTACAAATGGCCATTCATGGCATTCAAGAGCTTGTCCATGGCTGTTACAAACATGGCATTTTCGTGTTCTCTCACCACTCTCTATATAAACAAGCTTTTGGCAAGAATCAAAGGGACACACGGCCTGGAAAACCCCTACCATTTTACAAAAAAAATTAAAAGTTGTCAAACTCGAAATTCAATTTCCAGCCTCAATTACTCCAAACCAAGGATTCTAATCAACTCCTGGAGTTGCTTTGAAGTTATCCCGTCCATTGCCAAGTCTTGAAGCATTGCCAAATGCGCCCTCCATCCCTCACGGTTGTTACATTTTTTTAAAATCGTTTTGTATAATTCAAGCAATTTCAATATGTTTTAATCGCGTATGTCTAACCTTTTGAACATTTTCAAGCTTCTGGTTTAGTTTAATAGCAGTTTGGATGCCGGATTTGCATATTACCATTTCTAGGGTTAAACCCTTAGATTTGGGATTTTTCAAATTAGCTAAAATTGGACCCAACCATTGACATTATCGTGTTCAGGAAGTTGAACACAGTTGATTCATGGCCTCAAAAATTATTTTTGTTGCGTATTCTGTTGATCTCATAAGCAGGGGTTACAGTGACAGACAAAAAACGTCACTGTAGGTGCTTTTACCTAAGGCGACAGACAGAGGAGGAAGACGAGCGTATGGCAGCCTCTCAATGGTTCGTTTGAATCAGCGCACCATTTTTTTCTTTTCTATAATATTGACTCTTTTTTTATATATTATTATTGAACGATTTCATAACGAATGAACATATAGCTCAATTGGCAAAGCAGCGCGCTTGTGAGGGAAGGGACCTGGGTTCGAATCCCAGGTCTGATATTTTCTATTTTCTTAATATTCCATACAAGATCCAGCGTAACACATGGCCAGAAGCACATCATGGACCATCAATCTGAGCCATCTGATCACCACTGGTTCCATATCTAGCACCTCCAATGTACAGACCACCATGTACCCCTTCAGCTTGGATGCATAGGATCCTGGACAAAGATTATGGGTTCAGAGTTATTGGGCCCAACATTTTCTTATTAGCACCCCCCCCCCTGTTTATTATTACACCCCCAGGCCCATTATTTGTTTTAATTCTTTTTCTTTTTTTTTTTTTTTATTTTTTTATTTTTACTTTCATTATTTAATTAACCATAAAAAATCAGAAAAATAACCAAAAATATTATATTAGTTTCTCTTTTAATTAAACTAATTTTGTAAAGAATTTAATAAATATTTTAACTTTTTTTCTTTAATTTAAAATAAAGTAGAACTTAGGATTTAATTAGATTTAATTATTTTTCTCTTCATAATAAAAAAACAAAACAAAAACTTAGACTATTTTTCTTAAATAATTTTTATTTTTTTTAAATAGACTTTAGGATATTTAATCTAATTATTTTTATTAACTAAAACAAAAAAATCAAACAAATAAGTCTTTTACTTAACTCTTTTTTAGGTTGTTATACGCTTCTTTATTTCGCGCGTTTATCTTATTCTCGCATTTTCTTAATATTGTAACTGATCATGGATGTAATAGTTTAGGACTTAAATTTCCGCGTTTTTAATTCTGCACTCTACTTTTTCGCCCATTATTATGTATCTATACTAAAGCCTTATAATAGCGTAGGAACCTTTATTTCTCGCTTTTTATATTTTTGTATTCTTGTGTATAATTGTTAGTAAGTAGGAGTGTATGACAAGATTAATTAAATTAATCGTAGATCACTAACTTCAAGATAATATAACGGAAAAAACACACTCCTTACACTTGTATCCTCTAGGGTATCCCCACTTCTGTTGCCTTCGGAAAACAGTCATAATTCTCAAAATGTGAGAAGTTTTAGTGACTATCCTCCAGTTTAAAGATCACTAGTCCCTCGATGACCCTCTCGATGTTGCCTCGGTAAAAACTGATCTAGAACTTTAGGGTGGTTACTAAAGCTTCTTGCCAAGTTACCTTTGCGACTGTAAACGTCCCTTTGATTATCCCTCAAACATCAAACAATAGGGCTACCTATTCACTAATAGTAGGATATCACAGTATAAAGGAAAAGAGGAAAAGAACGACCATTTTTTAGTATAAAAGTAGATAGTTGTTAGAAGTTTTCTCAAACATTTTGCACTTACACAAAAACTACTTTTCAAAAGACATTTCAAAACACTTTGTATACTTTCTCCACTATCCCGAGAAACATTACAATGTATGCCGTGCTAAGTTGTTTTTCAAAACATTTTCACACACAAAGCACAAAGGTATTTCAAAAATGAGCAAACCTCTAAGAGCCCGTAGAAAAATACGGATGGAAAGGGTGCTAACACCTTTCCTTTCCATAATCTACCCCCTTACTCAGAAAACTCTCGAAAAAGGTTTTTTCTGTTCTTTTCCCTTTTCCTTTGTTGGATAAAATAAAATACGGTGGCTACTCTTGCTTACCGCACATTTCCAAACACAAACGCAAAAACCAACATTAAACATTTAGTTCTGCCACCGTATCACAGAACTGGCGACTCCGTTCGGGAGTATATTATAAAAGTGGGGTTTACCTTAGGGCCTATATCATTTCTAAATTGTTTTCTTGTTTGTTTGCTTTACTTTTGAAGTTATCTGTTTGGGTTGTTTGGATCCTAAACCCGGATCAGGGAATTCCTTTTAGGTAAGTAGCAATAAACTGTGAGGGAGTTGTGTGGGGTATACCGACACGGTTGAAATAGTAGCTACATTGATGTGATACTCTGGTATGTACCAGTAGCCCTTGAGTAATCAAGGAGAATACGGGGCCGCTGCATGGTATCATAAAGCATCAACTGACCTTAGTACCTTAATTGACCAACTTGGCTTTCAGTACGTAGTGAGATAGTCGTCTTTGGTGTAAACCCAAATTTGGTTGATACTCGATGCCACACTCATTGAGGTTTGAATCTTGATTTTTTTTGGTGGCAAGTCAATTGTCTATCGAAACGAAATTTGGGGGAAATATCGGTGATATTGAGATCCCTTAGAACCCGGTTACTATATTTAGGACAGGTTGAACCAATCCAACTTCAAAAGGGTATTACCTTAAAACCCATGCAAGCCTTAAGCCTAAGGTTTTTGTGTGATTTGCTTGTGTTTGCTATATCTGCTATATCTAAACATAATCATGACATCATAGCATAGCATATCATACTAACCATTTCAAGGATTCTTAGGGTTTATTTTTGTCTTGTTTTGTAGGACATGGCCCCCGCCCGCAGATTCACTATCCAAGTCAGTCTGGTAAAGGTACCTCATCAACTTAAGGATTTAGTATCCAGAGTTCCTGAAAGCTCTCCCTTCACTGAAAGACATGGTCGAATTCTCAGCTTGGTCACCTCAAACCCTAATGAAGAAATGCTAAAAGTGCTCTTTCAATTCTTTGACCCTCTACACCACTACTTCACTTTTCCGGATTACCAGTTAGTGCCTATTATGGAGGAGTTTTCTTTGTTACTGGGCGTGCCTATCCTTAACAAGGTCCCTTTCAATGGTATGGAAAGAGACCCTAAACCTGAAGATATTGCTAAAGTTTTGTCCTTACAACGGTCTAATGTAGTAGCAAATTGGGAAACCAGGAGAGGTGTCAAGGGTTTTTTGGCTAAGTTCTTGTTTGAGAAAGCTCATCATTTTTTGGATACCCTGGACTTACAAGCTTTTGAAGAAGTGTTAGCCCTTCTCATCTATGGGTTGGTATTGTTTCCTAATCTGGACCAGCTCATAGACGTGAATGCGGTTAAGGTTTTCCTGTCATGCAATTCGGTCCCTACTCTGCTTGGAGATATCCTACATTCTCTGCATACTCGCACTATAAATAAAAGAGGTACCCTTCTGTTATGAACTTCTCTTTTGTCTAGGTGGTTTATTTCGCACCTACCCCGATCCGTCTTGAAGAATGAACAGGGTTTGAGAGGGTCTCATAGGATAATGACTCTTACACATTCAGGTGTTCATTAGTGTCCTCGATCCTCGGAGAATGTTACCATCATTGATCGATGCGGAGAATTCCCTAATGTCCCTCTTTTAGGCATTAGGGGAGGAATCACTTACAATCCTTGTTTGGCACTGCGACAATTTGGATATGCGAGAAGGGATGGTCCTCATGATACGCTTATTCAAGGAATCACCTTCGACTATGAGAATTATGCTCAGGGTTACCGTAAAAGGTTCATACGAGCTTGGGGCATGGTACATAGAGTTGATAGCAAGACACTGGGGTACAAAAATTCCATCCCTCTTGAGCCTTATCTCAAATGGGTATGATCCCGTGCTCAAAGTCTTATGATGCCTTACCCCGCCATCCAACCTATGATTATGGAACTGGTTGCTGAAGGAGACACTCCTTATTTTGTTCTTTATCCTGACATGCCAACTGATCATGAGGAGTTACAAAAATCCTGGGTTTAACTTAAGGAGGAGCGGGATACGTTTGAAGCTCAATTCTACGCCAGCGAGAAGAAAGTCCTGGGACTCACTAGGCTACTTCATGAAGAGAGGAATATAAACGCCTACATTGCACCAAAGAGGATGTGCTTGTGGGAAACCTAATTTTCTTTTTGCTTTAAGTTTTATTTTGTTTGATTGTAAGCCTAAAGGGAACTCTTTCTAATAATTCGAACTTATTAATATAATTAACGTGTGTTTCTTTTTGCTTAAGAAAATTTGAGTCTTTAAGAATCCTTGAAATCATTGCATACGCATATCATCCATGACATTGCATAAACAGGTTTCAAAGTAGGTTTCTCATCTTCTCCGCTGTTTATTTCAGCAATAATGGCTTCTGAACAAAGTATCAAGGATCTCCAGGCACAAAATGCCCAATTTTAGCAAATGTTCGTAGCTTTTGCTAAAGGGAAAGAAGATCTGAAGGCCCTTATTCTTAAAGAGAGAAAGAAGGAAGAAAAGAATCCAGTTCGTGTTATGAGTGTGGGAAGAAGAAGACCAGCTAACTGAGCTCTAGACTTTGCAACTCCATCAAAGGGAGGGGACAACCAAGAGGAGGAAACAAGAGAGGAAGACTCCAGTTCAAAAGAATCTGATGATGAATCTGACTATGATGAGGAACAATATCCTCCTGATGATGAAAAATACAAACAGTTGGAGGATCGTTTCAATGCAATGGAGGTCCAGAAGATACCGGGTTTGGATTTTGAAGAGTTGGATTTGGTCTATGGGGTTGTCATCCTGCAAAATTTCAAGGTGCCGGTGTTCGCCAAGTATGATTTGGTTTCTTGTCCCAAGCTTCATCTTCGTTCTTATGTGAGGAAGATTCAGCCTCACACTGCTGATAGGAACTTATGGGTCCATTTCTTTCAAGATAGTCTATCCGGGACTCAGCTTGAGTGGTTCTATCAGTTGGAGGGAATCAATGTCCGCAACTGGGAAGATCTGGATGCTGATTTTTATAAGCAGTATCAATATAACGCTGACCTTGCTCCTACCTGTACTCAACTCCAGAGTATGCCTATGGGTGCAAGCGAAGTTTTTAAGGACTATGCTCAGAAGTGGAGAGATTTGCCAGGGAGAGTCCAACCCCCTTTGTATGATAGGGAGTTGGTGGACATGTTTCTTTGTACGTTATATGGTCCGTTCTTTAGTCACTTGATTGGTAGCTCCTCAGTTGGTTTTACTGAGCTGATATTGACTAGAGAAAGGGTAGAAGCTGGGATCTGAAGTGGCAAGATCCAAAAAGACACCTCTTCAAGTACAGTGAAAAATCCATTCATGGGTAGGAAGGAGGTCAATTATATTTCCAATCCAATAAGTCAAAATAGAAATGAGCACCGTCCAATGGTAGGGGCAGTGATAATACCTAGGCTTGTGGCTACTCAACAACGAAACAATCAGCCAAGGGTAGAAAGACCTCAAAGGCAGTTCACCCGGATCAATATGACGTTGTCTGAGGTTTTACCCCATTTGTTAAAATCTAATTTGGCAACCTTAATAGAGGCTCCCAAGAATCCCAACACCACATCTCCTTATTACAATCCAAATGCCCGGTGTGCTTACCATTCTAAGAGTCCGGTCCACGATACAAATGATTGTTGGGCTCTGAAGAATAAGATACAGGATTTGATCGAAGCAAAGGAGATTAAGTTTGATGCTCCTGAGATGCCTAATTTCATAACTGCTCCCATGCCCAAGCACAACCGTGGTGTTAATCCCGTGGATACTAATCTTTTTGTTACTTCTGTTGATGAATTTTCCACTCCTCTCATAACCGTCAAGAATAATTTGTTGCTAGTCGGTTTATTTTTGGGTTGTGGTAAAGGTTGCCACATGTGTTTATCTCTGCCTTCTGGTTGTTAATTTCTGAAAGCAGGTGTTCAACGCCTGATGGATAACAAAGGGATTTTGTTCGAAAAGACTCTGATTCCAACTGTTCTACACGAAGATGTTGCTATCATAACCATTTCCTCCAATCCTTCCAAGGTCTCCTCCAAAAGACCTGTTAGGATTACACCTGCTCCAAGAATTGCTCCATTAACAATCACTTTTCCTAGCCCTGTACCATACTCCTCGGACACAGTTGTTCCTTGAAATTACGATGCTGGCGTTTACTACCATGTGTTGTACCCAACTTTTTCCCCTAAGATCCCTTCATCATACCATGTTGATTCATTCACAACAAGATCACACTAGGATTTTTGGTTCCCCTACCTATATGTAGCTTTGCCCTTTTGAGGAATCCCCAAGCACCATAACTTATGCTCTTTTATGATCATGAATATTGTTTTTGTCTTGATTTCTTCTTTCAACTAAATAAAATGCAATGTTGGTTTGTCTTGCTTGTTATCCATGTAGGTAAAGGCAATTGGATTTAACAAGTTACCCCATGGGTTCATGAGTTTATTTCCATACCCTAGTCAATAAAGCTTTTGAAGTTCAAACCTCACCGTTGGCTTGGTTTTGGAAGAGTTGGCATGGCATGTTTTTTTTTGGTTCATCACATTTCAAGGTTATCAAATTTGGTTGAAAAGCACGAGGGATTGATTGGAGAAGTTGTCATGGTTGGACAAGATTTTATTCCATTTGGTCACAAGTGCATATTTCTCTCAATGTTCAAGATATAGAAGTAGTTTTGGTGGATATGAGTTCTCATTATAATCCTTAACAACTTCTATTTACAAATCATGTGTGTTGGTACAAGAAGTTTGTTCAAAATTGTCAAAGTTCCTCAAAGCATTCTCTTGACCTAAGGAGCTAGGGTTTTGAACTTCAAAGGAATATATCTTACCCATCTCTTGGTATTTTTGAGTGATTCCAAAGACATCTTTCTCTTCAAAGGGTTATTAATAAATCACTTCAAAAGTTTCAAGGAGTTGTTATGAGGAAGAGACTCAATGAGGAAGAAAGATTACAAGTCCTCCAGATGAATCCTCAATTTTCCAAGTGTGACTTCAAATGATCATAACTTGGTCAATTTTTATCACCTTGAGCCCATTCATTTTCCATAATGATCTTGAAGGTGTGAACTTTATGCCTTCTTTTATGTGAAAAGTGAGAAAATGTATGGAAGTTTCCTTAAGGATGCAAAAGATTATAGGTCATTTCATGATTTTTTTGCCAACTTCAACAATTCATAACTCTCTCAATTTTTGGAGATTTTGAATGGTTCCAGTTTCAAAATGCCATTCAAGAGATCTACTTCATGCCATATTTTTTGGTCAAGATCAAATTCCAAGTGGAATGCCATGTTTGTATGCAAGACATTATAGGTCATTTTTGAAAAAGAACTTGAAATATTTCTAAGTATGGAAAGTCAACTCTTTTCCTCCAACTTTGACTCAACACAACTTTCAGCTCAAGCATCCATTTGATTCCATTCTTTTTCCATTGCAAAGCTTGTAACCTCATCTTTCTAAAGCATCAAGAATCATGCCTTAAGACCCCTTGAGCTAAGAATGCCATTGTTTCAAAAGTGGTAACTTGGAATTGAAGTTTCATTGCAAGTTAGAATTTGAATTTCATGTTACAACCTATAAACCTCAAATTAGCACGCGTTTTGGGTCTAAACATGATTAGCCAACTTTCCCAATTGCATTAGTGCATCAAAACGCGCGTTTTGGATGAGTTTTGACAAAAGAGAAGTCACATTTTCTTCATGATGCAGACCGACACAAATTCCCTCCAAATTGCATCATTCACCCTTCCTTTTGATCTCATTTGCTTCTCCTATAAATACATGAGAAATCCCATTCATTTTTCTCAAGCTTGGATAGACAGAATCACCCTGCCAAACTTGTTCCACAACTCAAAATTCAGTAACTTCAAAATCCATTCTCGAGCCTTTTTCAATCCAATTTTTCCATCAATTCACCTTCCTTGATCTTCCCTGAGGCTAACCATATAATTACATTCAAGAATCGTGCCCTATACTGCTCCATAGAAGTCCAGTTTTAGAGCTCTGCAACTCAACTTCAATAGGTAGATTCCTTCATCAATTCTTCAAAACTCTGATATCATTGTGTGGCTCTCATTGCCCTGGTTCTAGTGCAACACTTACCTTTTACTGGAAACACGTTTTGACTATGAAATTTCAAATCCCTTTTCAAAACTTTCTTTCCAATTTGCTTGAGCTACAGTTTATATAAATTTGGCGCGAGGGCATAGGTCTGAGCTTCTGATTTTACAGTTTGAGAGACCTGCAAATCATGTTGGCTGGAGGTTGAAGATGACCTACGTGTCATCTTCCAACCAATGATGGCATGTCACTTGTTATTTTTGAAAATCTGATTTATATTTGATTATGTACTTTATTCACTAATGACCATGATATGCACAGCGCGCCAGATCCCTTGGATTTGATTACTAACGCGTTTTGACTCTCATCCAATGGTCCACATATTTTTACTTTTATTTTCTTTTCTGATTTTTATATTTTAATTGTTTTAAATTTCAAAAAATCATAGAAAATTCATTTTAAGTCCAAAAAATCTGAAAAAATTATGAAAAAATATTTTGATTATTCTCTTTCTGATTTTTATTTTTTCAAAATTTAATTTTGTGTTTTGGTATTTTTTTTATAAATTTACACTTTATTTGAATTGTTTTAAATATTTAAAAATACTTTTAAATATTTTTAAATTCTAAAAAAATTATGGAGTGAACCAATGATATTGTGACAAATATTGGTGACCTTATTTTATTTTTGTTTCTGACCTTACTATTTTTTATCATTTTTGGTTAATTTTATCCATTTCTTTTAATTTTAAAAATAGTTTCTGACTTTAAAAAATTACCAAAAAATTTGTAAAATTATTTGAGCCTTTTTCTGATTTTTCTATGGTCTTACTTTTTATTTCTTGATTAACTTGAACATAGTTGATGTTTTTCTCTTTATTTTCTATTTTTAAACATTATTTTTAAACCCTTTTGAATATATTAAAATGTATTATTATTTTGTGACTATTTTCTGGCTGATCTTGGGTTAAATTTTGGATCATGTACTTTATTAACATCATTGGATCCATGGTGTTGAGTTTAACTCCACAAAAATGGATGAATGATTTTAATAATAGTTTGATTAAATTTAATTCAAAAGTGGATTGTATACTCTCTCACATCCCTCTTCATCTCATCTGATTCTTATTGCACTAAATGTTGTTGGAGCATGATCTCTATATCATGTCTCAGAACAAATGGTGCATAGATTGCTATTGACCGGCCTCAAAATAGGTGCGACTTCTATATAAGTCCACTTACGATTGCTTAACATAGCGCTAAATTTTGTCCCGATTCTAATAAATGATCATTCGTGGCCCAAACTTATGTTTACAAGCCCAAGTATGTTAATTTGATTTCTTTGATCCAATAACCTTGAGACTCATTGTGTGGAGGCTTTGATTCTACCAATCCTCTAATGGATCTACAACACCTTTGGTCAGCGCGGATCACTTAAACATCGTTGATCATTAAATGGCACTTGTGAGAATTCCAAATGCATGATATACTTGACAAAAAGCAAATGCAACTTGTTATGTGGAGGCTTTGGTTCTACCAATCCTCTAATGAGTTCCAAATGCAAGTTTTAAGATGATCATCCAACTAACAACTAATCACTAATAATTGACTTTATCCTTTATTTTTATTATGTGCCCCTTTTATTCTTATGCACTATTTACTTTTAGCATTTACATTTCATGCCATTTTTATCTTTTGTCATTTGAGTATTTACTTTCTTGTCATTTTTACTTTGCTCACTTGAGCTTTTCTTTTTTTTAAGATACTTAATAATAAACATAAACCATAAAAATATTTAATGGTACTTTGACTATTTGGTTACTATCCTTGGCATTATGGAGCACGAGACTTTTTTCTTGGACTTAGGATTAGAAACCTTGGCCTATCTTAAAAGACATTGTGATCTTATCTGATTATTTTATCTAGAGTTCTTGAGGTTTACCTAAAGACATTGGGTTGCTTGTTTGTTTTTATGTGCAGGTTTTTGTGATTACACCCTTTGTTTGTAATCTGGAATTCACCCGTATACAACCGTTACTCTGCCCAATTTTATGAAGACTTAATACACTTGAAGTTTGGTTCTCTCAAGAGGTCAAGTATTTTTTGCTTGATTGGTTTTCAATTCAAGGAATGGGAATTCTATCTTGGCTAATAATGTCAAGTATTGGCTTCTTGTTGGTTAGATGGTTCTTATCCCTAGCTTTTACCTTACGCTTTAGGATAGTCCCTTCTTATCCTCCCATCTTCTTTAATTTCAAAAATCTTCTTCCTCCTTTTGAAAACTCTTCTTGTTTTTTTAAACTTGAACCACTTTCATAATAAACTTGGACTTATGTCCATGCATTTTCAAAACATTTTCATAAATAAACTCCAATCAACTTAACAATACTTTAACATTTTTGTGAGAAGACTAAAAGTCAATCAATCTCATTTAAACCATTTTGCCACTTCGGCTTTTATCTTTAAAACTTTTCTCAAAAGATTGAACTATTGTCAATCCTTGTAGTGATGCAAACATCTATACTTCTACAATATGTAGTGAAGAGAGATATTTTACACTTGGGTGTTGAGTGAGGCATTGTTGATTTTAAGATCCAGGCCATACCCTCCACTTTGAGATGATGCAAATTCTCCTTTCTCATTATTGTGGGTAGTAGGTATGTTTTCCACACGGACAGTCACAGTGATGTTTTATCTCATAAAATTAACCAACACATTTGTGTTTTAAAATTTTAAAAGAGGAACTACGTGTACCCTGATCCCTTATTGCACGAAAAGGTGGTACAGGCACTAAAGGTTCGCAACCGCGACGGGTGCAAAAAAAATTATAAAATAAATATATTTCTTTTCTCACCTCCACCATCCATTTTTATACAAAATTTTTCATAGCCAAATATACATATTTTACAAAGAGGTTCCTGCGGAGTATCGTAGATGTTTAGGGTGCTAATACCTTCCCTTTGCATAACCAACCCCCTTACCTTGAATCTTTCCCCTTCTTTTTGGGTTATTCTCTCTTTTCCCATTCCTTTGGAAACAATAAAACGCGGTGGCGATTTTTATTTTGATTTGTATAAAGTCAAGTCAATCAAATGGTTTAGTCTTAAAACATTTTAACCGCTACAGAAAAATGGTGACTTCACTGGGGACAGATTGACCACTTGATGGTCCATCCCTAAGTGGGTTAAGCCTGTCTTTGTTTATATCTGTATATGTGTTATTACTGTTTTTGTGTTATATGTTGTATATATGTTTGTCTGGATTTTCCTGGTTCTCAGGGTGCTTGGTGATTACTCATGAGTCCTATACCCGGAATTGGGAAAACTTTAAGATATGAAGGGCGGTATAGTCATGTTAACTTTGAGGGAGTAATCCCAAAAAAGGAGGCATGAGATCCCCCACTCAGTGGAGGCCCCTTTGACTGTAGTGTCGTTTACCGAGTAATCGGGAAGACGTATTGCTTTCGACCTGGGAGCCTGCTGAAACTGAGGACCGTAGAATACCAAACCCATCTTGGCCTTTTAGGTGTAGTGCGGAAGCTGTGACGGAGTAATCCGAAAATAGTTGTCACGCGATACTACGCTCGGATGAGTCTTTCTTGAGAATATTACTAATTACCGATTTAATCGGGAAGTTGGTAATATCCGAAGGAAGAATGTAGACTCTGGGAACCTCTAGAACCTTGTTCGGCAGGTGATAGCTTTTAGCCCAACACCTTATGGGTAGTACCTTCGACCTCACCTCATGCTCGTGCCGTTGAATCTATGAACCCTATATGTGTGATCCTGTGTGTGATTGTTGCATCATGCATCCATGCACTCATAAGCAACTTTTGAATAAAACCATATTTCAAGAGATTTAAAGGTTGACCATTTCTGAATATCTCAGGTACTTTCTAACCATGGATTCTTGAAAGAGAAAGACCGGGAAATACAGTTTCAAGGATCCCAAGATAGATGAGTTGATCAGTCTAATTCCCGAGATCGAGTGTTCTGCAGACTTTTGGAATAAGTATGGATCCATTATTCCTCTCATGAAGTTGAAGATGAAGGAGGGTATTCTCTCGACCTTGGTCCAGTTCTATGATCTGATGTATCATTGATTTACTTTTCCAGACTATCAGTTGATGCCCACACTGGAGGAGTATTCTTATCTATTGGATTTACCTGTTACCGATCGTGTTCCTTTTACTGGTTTAGAGGGTGAGCCAAAACCACATGAGATTGCTGCTTTGATTCATCTTGGGAAATCTGAGGTGGAAGCCCATATGACTACTAAAGGAGGAATTAGAGGATTACCAGCTCAGTTCTTATTGGATAAAGCTCATTACTTTTCCAGAATGAAGAGTACAGTTGCTTTTGAGGCCATCTTTTCTCTACTTGCTTACGGGTTGTTTTTATTTCCTAATGTGGACAAGTTTGTTGACACTAATGCTATCAGGATCTTCATGATTGGAAACCCAGTTCCTACATTGTTGGGTGATGCTTATTACTCTATTCATCTTCGAAATTCTTATCATGGGGGGATGATTATCTGTTGCACGCCTCTGTTGTATCGGTGGTTTAACTCTCATATGCCTCAGCTGATGCTTTTTGGGATGTCAAGAAGGAAACCCGTTGGGCTCCTAAGATCATGGAACTTACTCACTAGGATATTGATTAGTATCATCGAGCTTACCAGGATATAGAGATTATTGACAGTTGTGGTAGTTTCCCCCAATGTACCTCTTCTTGGTACAAAGGGAGGAATTAACTATAACCCTGTTCTTGCACGGCGAAATCTTGGTTATCCGATGGGGGATAAACCGAATAGTATTCATTTGAGTAGCTTCTTTCTGAAGGAAGAAGAAGACCATAGGTAATTTAGGGAGCAGATTGCGAAGGCCTGGCGTCATATTCATAAGAAGGATTTAGGACCTAGGGGTGCTATTTCTTTGGAGCCATATCTTCAGTGGGTCCGATCGAGAGTTATTCAGTTAAAGATGCCATATACCCGGGAGACACCCATGCCTGATCTATTTGTGAAGACCACTCCTCCCTTATTATATGATCTAGAAGAGTTGCAACTTGCTTTGGTTAGGATGCAACAGGAAAAGGATGCTTAGAAGAACAAGTTCCAAACTTTAGAGAGTTCCTATAGAGCATACTTGAAGGAGAGAGACAACTTGATTGAGATCCTTGAGAGTCGAGCGGTAGATTCTATGGAGATGCAAGGGGATTTATTTTCTCCTAAGCCTCAACCAGATTCTGATCACTCACTTCCTGATTCAGGTGATTGGAAGGAGGTTACCATCAGACACGCGGAATAAAACCAGAGGTTAAAGGCTCAGATTGTCAGGCTCACGGGGAAGCGCCAGCGTATAGAGTGATCTCCATCAGTTCTATTTCTCATGGTTTCAGATATTATTTTCATCTTGTACTTGGGATCATTGAAACTTGTAATCTATTCTGGAGTTGTTATAATAAAAAAATTCAGTATTTCAAATGCGTTATTACTTTGATATTTGCAATATGTCCATAAACTATAAATCCCTTGAAATATTAAATAACAAAGTAAAAACAATCATGTGCATTACATATCATGCATCATATTGCATGTTTTCTTGCATTTGTTATGCATATCCAAGTGTCTTACCAAGCTTCTTTATTTCGTTCAGCAAGCTGACTCGTCACTACAACACTCGGGCTAATTTCAGAAAGAAGATGGACAACTTAGAACAAGAGAATCGCGAGCTACGTGAGGTGGTTTCTGCTTTGAAGACCGGCATGGCAAATCTGACTACTCTGATGGAAGCTCTGGTGGCTGCTCAGAATCAGCCACCGAGTGTTCAACCTCAACCAACAAGGGTAACTACTGAATCTCCGACTGTTCCCGTATCTGCTACTCCAGTTGTTGTTCAGAATCGCATGCCCCGAAGTTATCCATAGGGAATGCCAGAGAATTTTGCACCTGAAGGTTTCAATCTTGGTCCTCAAGATACTCCAGTTGTTCAGACTATTATTACTCCTGCACCTCCTGTGGTGCATGTTCCTATTGTACCTCCTTCAGTGAATATGGTTCTGTTTGTTAATGATGATATGTGTCGTACTTTCCCTTCACCGGGTGAAGACTTAGGTCTTTATGACAGAATGGATGATTTTCAAGAGCAGTTTGACAAGATGCAAAGAGAGATGAAGGCCCTCAGGGGAAAAGAGCTATTTGGGCAGAATGTGAATGAGTTATGCTTGGTCCCGAATTTTAAGATACCTGATAATTTTAAAGTCCTGGAGTTTGAGAAGTATAAGGGCAACACTTTCCCTCGTTCTCATCTGGTGATGTACGTAAGGAGAGTGTCTACCCATACTGATGATCAACGTCTTCTGATTCACTTTTTTTCAGGATAGTTTGATTGGTGTTGCGCTGAAGTGGTATATGAGTTTGGACAGCGCCAATATCCATACTTTTAATGATTTGGGAGAAGCATTCATCAAACAATACAAGTACAACGTAGACATGGCGCCTGACCGTGATCAACTCAGGGCCATGGTTCAGAAAGACAGGGAATCTTTCAAAGAATATGCACAGAGATGGCGTGAGGTAGCCGCCTAGGTGATTCCTCCCATGGAAGAGAAGGAGATGACTAAGATTTTCTTGAAGACGTTGGGTGCTTTCTACTACGAGAGGATGGTAAAAAGTGCGCTAAGTGACTTTACTGAAATGGTAGGGATGGGTATTCGCTTAGAAGAGGCTGTAAGAGAGGGCCGTTTAGCGAAGAGTGAAAGTTCTGGAGGTGTGAAGAAACCATCTTATAGGTTTACCAAGAATAAGGAAGAGGATGCAAATGTTGTTATACAAGAGAGAAGGTAAACACTCCTAGAAGGAATTATCAGCGTCATCAGCAAGTCGCCTCAGTTACTCTCGTTATGAATGTCGCTCCAACTACCGTTGCTTATCAAAGACCGTCCTAGCAGGGGAATCAAAGGTATAATCAAATAAGGGAGAGTTATGACCCTACTCCCATGAGCTATACAGAGTTACTACCGGCATTGATTCAGAAGAAGTTTGTTCATACCCGACCACCTCCCGCCGTACCATCACCATTGTCTTGGTATTATAAGGCAGACCAAACATGTGCTTTTCATCAGGGAGCACCAGGGTGTAATGTTGAGAATTGTTATCCTTTGAAGACTGAGGTGCAGAAGTTGGTAAAGTCTGGTGTTCTATCTTTCAAGGATGTGGGACCTAATGTGAAAGACAATCCTCTACCCAAGCATGGGGGAGTAAATGCTGTGAATATGGTAGCCGGTTGTCCAGGCGACTTCCGGATTTTTGATATTAATCTGGTTAGAGGAGATTTGGTGAAAATGCATGCAGACCTCTGTGAATTTAGCTACTATACGCATGACCATGCCGGTTGTGCTATTTGCAGTACAGACATATAGGGTTGCAATAAGATAAAGGTTGATTTACAGGAGATGATGGATGAGGGCCTAATCCATATAATCAGGCCTAGGGCAGAGTATGAAGAGGAAGTGAGTATGGTTTCTGGATGTCCTGTAGAATTCATAAATTTTGATGTAAAGTATATGAATGAGGACCTCGTACAGTTGCAGGCTACCTTTTGTCATACGGCTGGTCAGGTGGAACACCAATATGGATCTTGTCGAGTTTGCTGTCAAGACCCCCGAGGATGTTCAATCGTGAAGAAGGGTGTTCAGTTGTTGTTAGACAATGGAACTATCAAGGTCATAAGTCAGAGGGATGATTACCATGAAGTTGATATGGTTGAGGTTTGTTTGACTGAAGAAGGGTCAGATGAAGAGTATGCTTCCGCGGTTGAGTATTTCTCTTCAGATGAAGGTTTGTTTTCCAGAAATGACTTATTAATGACTAATTGTGTTGAAGAAGGGGTAAACGTCATTGTGCCTTGTTTTGGTGCACCCACCCATTTTGAAGTTGAGTATCATAGCAAGCCAGTTGTTACCCCATTGGTGATTAGTTTGCCGGGTCCTATCCCCTATAAGTCAGATAAGGTTGTGCCTTACAAATAGAACGCTACATTCTTAGAGGATGGAGTGGAAGTTCCCATCCAGCCAATACCTGATGTTGGAAATATAGTTGAAAATAGCAGGGTGACCCGCAGCGGTCGTGTGTTTGCACCAGTGGTCCGAATAGATGTTGGTGCTGGAAATAAAATTGTTGAGAATGATAAACCTAAGAAGGCTACGGGTGAGACTAGTGGAGCTATGTTAGAGAGAGAAGTGTATGATATTTTAAAGATGATTAAGATGAGCGACTATAGAATTGTAGATCAGCTACTGCAGACTCCTTCAAAAATATTTATCTTAGCTTTATTGATGAACTCCTTTGCTCAAAGAGAATCCTTGATGAGGGTACTGGAACAAGATTTTATGGAGAGTTATATGCCAATAGACCAATTCAGCAGTGTAATAGGAAACATTACTTCATGTAATAACTTGAGTTTCTGCGATGATGAATTACCAGATGAAGGAAGAAATCACAACTTGGCCCTCCACATCTCTATGAACTGCAAGAATGATTCACTATCCAATGTGCTGATTGATAATGGATCCGCGTTGAATGTTATACTGAGGAGTACGCTTGTGAAGTTAAAATATAAAGGAACACCTATGCGCCCGAGTGGCATCATTGTGAAAGCATTTGATGGGTCAAGGAAATCTGTTATTGGTGAAGTGGACTTGCCTATTCATATAAGACCACATTTGTTTCAGATAACTTTCCAGGTCATGGACATTGTTCCCGCTTATAGTTGTTTTCTAGGACGGTCGTGGATACATGAGGCAGGGGCTGTCACTTCGACTTTACACCAAAAGCTGAAGTTTGTACGTGAAGGGAAAGTAGTGATCATAAATGGGGAGCAGGCATTGTTGATATCTCATTTGTCCTCTTTCAGCATTGTAGAGGCGGATGAAGCTACTGTTGGAACCTAGTTCCAACCCTTATCCATTGACAACATAAGAGGAAATGAGAATTCCATGGTTTCGCTGAAGGACGCGCAGCAGGTTGTGCATAATGGTCATAATGAAGTTTGGGGACGAATTGTGGATCCACCTGTGAACAAGAACAGAACTGGCTTGGGGTTCTCTTTGAAGAATGACAAAGGTAAGGGCATGAAGCTGAAACCTGCTGCAGGTAGGTATCAATACATTTTCCGTAGCGGAAGTTATCTTCATCCGACTGTTTCCAGGATTAACGCCATTGTGGAAGTTGAAGTAGAGCAGGAAATGCCGAATTATGTGACGCACAGATTTAGGGTTCAGAACTGGATCACCATTGATGTTCCCTCTTGCATACATGTTCAAAGTAATTTGATTTGTTAATATTTTTGAAAAAGATTTCCCTCTGCCCAAGGTGGAAGTATTAATGTTGTAGGGCTTAACTGTTTGCTGTGACTTTTAAAATCAATAATAAAAGTTGTCTTTGTTTCCCAAATTATGTCTTTATTTTTTGCTTTTTCTTGGAAAATGGTATTCAGAAAAAACCTTTCAAAATAAATAATAACTGAAATTCAATCTGCATGATCACTTGTTATATGTGTCAGTTTCTAAATGCAATCACAAATCATATGTGCGGATTAATTAAAAAACCTGTTGAATACAATGACCCTGCACCCTCTCCCAACTTTAAATTCCCTATGTATGGGGCTGAAGAAGAAGATTATGATGAGATTCCAGAAGAGGTCTCAAGGTTGTTTGAGCACGAGGAAAATACCATTCAGCCATATAAAGAGCCATTGGAAGTGATCAATTTGGGTTTAGAGGAAGATCTGAAGGAAGTCAAGATTGGAGCATTGTTGCATCCTGATGTGAAGAGCAGGTTGATTGAGCTATTGAAAAAGCATGTGGATATTTTTTCTTGGTCTTATCAAGATATGCCTGGTCTAGATACAGATATTGTAGAGCACCATTTGCCGTTGAAGCCAGAGTGTCCACCAATCAAACAAAAGTTGAGAAGAACTCACCCAGATATGGAAGAAAAAATCAAAGAGGAGGTTCTAAAGCAGATTAATGCTGGTTTTCTTGTGACGTCAGTATATCCCCAATGGACTGCCAATATTGTCCCAGTATCGAAAAAAGACAGAAAGGTCCGCATGTGTGTATATTACAGAGATCTAAATAAAGCTAGTCCAAAAGATGATTTTCCATTGCCACGCATTGATATGTTAATGGATAGCACAACAAAATTTAAAGTATTCTCATTCATGGACGGATTTTCCGGGTATAATCAAATACGAATGGCTCCAGAGGACATGGAAAAAAAAACGTTTATCACAGCCTGGGGAACATTCTGTTACAGAGTGATTCCCTTCGGGTTGAAGAACGCTGGTGCAACGTACCAGAGGGCTATGACAACCCTATTCCATGATATGATGCACAAGGAAATCAAAGTACATGTTGATGATATTATTTACAAATCCCAGACTGAAGAAGGGCATGTAGAAGATCTGTTGAAGTTGTTTCAGCGTTTGAGGAAGTATCGTCTCCGCTTGAATCCAAATAAGTGTACCTTCGATGTCCGATCAGGGAAATTGTTGTGTTTCATTGTTATCCAGAAAGGAATTGAAGTTGAAACTGATAAAGTCAAGGAAATTCAAGAGATTCCAGCACCAAGAACTGAAAAGCAAGTCAGAGGTTTCCTCGGGCGTTTGAATTATATTACCAGATTCATCTCCCACATGACTGTAACATGTGAACCGATCTTTAAGTTGTTAAATAAAGATCTAGGTTGTGTATGGACGGATGATTGCCAAAGGGAATTTGAAAGTATTAAAGAATATCTGCTTGAACCTCCTATCTTGCTCCCTCCTGTAGAAGGAAGACCGTTGATTATGTATCTGACAGTGTTAGATAAATCCATGGGTTGTATTCTAGGACAACAAGATAAACAGGGAAGAAGGAGTTCTCCATTTATTATCTCAGTAAAAAATTCGCTGATTGTGAGTTGCGCTATTCCATGCTGGAAAAGACATGTTGTGCTTTAGCCTGGGCGGAAAAGCGTTTGCGGCAGTATATGTTGAATCACACTACTTGGTTGATCTCCAAAATGGATCCAATCAAGTACATTTTTGAAAAGCCTGCTCTTACTGGGAGAATTGCCCGCTGGAAGATGTTGTTATCTAAATATGATATTGAATACCGCACTCAAAAATCTATTAAAAGCAGCGTGTTGGCAGATTATCTTGCTCACCAACCAATGGAGGATCACCAATCTGTAGAATTTGAATTCCCCGATGAGGATGTGATGTTCCTGAAAGTGAAAGATTATGATGAACCATTGCCTGAGGAAGGTTCTGACCCTGAATCTCGTTGGAGTATGGTATTTGATGGAGCTGTAAATGCTTATGGTAAAGGAATTGGTGTTGTGATTTTCACTCCTCATGGATCGTACATTCGTTTTACCGCAAGGTTAACATTTGATTGTACTAATAATATGGTCGAATACGAGGCTTGCATCATAGGTCTCAAAGAAGCTATTGATCTCAGAATTAAAATTCTAGATGTGTATGGTGATTCAGCTTTGGTAATAAATGAGATTAAAGGAGAATGGGATACTCGTCACCCCGGCTTGATCCCTTACAATGATTATGCTATAAGATTACTACTCTTCTTCAATAAATTTGAATTCCATCACATTCCTAGAGACGAAAATCAAATGGCGGATGCTCTGGCAACTCTGGCTTCTATGTACCAAATGAATACTTGGAATGATATACCCTGAATTACGGTTCGACGACTAGATAGGCCCGCTCATGTGTTTACAGCAGAGGAGGTAGCAGATGAAAAACCTTGGTATTATGATATCAAGCATTTTATTCCGACTCAGGAATACCCGATTGGTGCGTCGAAGAAAGATAGAAAGACATTGAGAAGATTGGCAGGCAGTTTCTTCCTCAGTGAAGATGTGTTGTACAAGAGAAATTATGACATGGTCTTGCTCAGATACATGGATAGACACGAAGCAGACATGTTGATGCATGAGATTCATGAAGGTTCATTTGGCACTCATGCCAATGGACATTCGATGGCTGAAAAGATGCTAAGGGAAGGTTACTATTGGCTGACAATGGAGTCTGACTGTTATAAATTTGCAAAGAAGTGCCATAAATGCCAGATTTATGCAGACAAGGTACATCTGCCTCCGGCACTTCTCAATGTGATTTCCACCCCATGGCCTTTCTCTATATGGGGTATTGACATGATTGGGATGATAGAACCCAAAACTTCGAATAGACACCATTTTATTTTGGTAGCAATTGATTACTTCACCAAGTGGGTGGAGGCTGCTTCATATGCCAATGTTACTAAGCATGTGGTTGTGCGCTTCATTAAGAATAGCCGTATATGTCGGTATGGTGTGCCGAGCAGAATCATCATTGACAATGACTCGAATTTGAACAACAAGATGATGACAGAACTGTGCGAAGAATTCAAGATTGTCCATCACAATTCATTTCCGTACAGGCCAAAGATGAATGGGGCTATTGAAGCTGCTAATAAGAATATCAAGAGAATTGTCCAGAAAATGGTTGTTACTTATAAGGGTTGGCATGAAATGCTCCCTTTTGCTCTACATAGATATCTAACATCTGTCCATACTTCAACAAGAGCAACCCCGTTCTCCCTGGTGTATTGAATGGAAGTTGTACTCCCTATCGAGGTGGAGATTCCCTTTTTACGTGTGATAATGGAAACCAAATTGACAGAGGATGAATGGGTCCAGAACAGGTTTGACCAATTGAATTTGATTGAGGAGAAGAGAATGACGGCTTTGTGTCTTGGCCAGTTATATCAAAGAAGAATGAAGAAAGCTTTTGATAAAAAGGTCAAACCTCGTGAATTCAGAGAAGGCGACCTCGTGCTCAGGAAGATCATGTCTTTCAACGTTGATTCTATGGGCAAGTGGACTCCCAATTTTGAAGGCCCATATGTTGTCAAGAAAGCCTTCTCTGGCGGTGCATTAATTCTTGAAACTATGAAAGGCGAGGAGTTCCCACGTCCCATGAATGCTGACGCAATCAAGAAATACTTCTCCTAAAGAAATAAAAGAACAGCTCACTAAGCTGAAAACCCGAAAGGGCGGCTTAGGAAAAAAAGGAGCATCTCGGTAGGCCAAAAACCCGAAAGGGCGGTCTAGGGAAAAATTAGAGACCTAAATAGAATAAATTTCCCGCTAAGTTGAAAACTCGCAAGGGCAACTTAGGAAAAAGTTAGGGACTTTCTTGGAAAGTAACTACGTCAGACAAGACTTGATCGTTGAAGCAACAATCTTCCCAGATCCTCACCATACTTTAACAAAAACTTTTGCTCAGGATTTCAAAAGTTGTTAGAGGGGATAGTGGTCATTGTATCTCAATGTATCTTTTCCATTATATATTACCATTTTTCAAACTTTGTAATCATCTATGGAGTCTCGCCATTCGCAGACTACCATTCTATTAATGAAATTTGAGCTTTTACCCAATTCTTTATATTTCTTATTTTATTTATCTTGCAAAGACTCCATTTATTATTGATAATAACTTTCAAAGAAAAAAAGATTAAATAACAAAATTGATTTTTCAAAAAAAAAAGATTTTACAATCTGCTTTTACTTTAAGATTTATGATGAAACAATGACAATAAAAATGGTGGTCCCAGGAATGGACAAATTCCAGTTGTTTTGAGAAGTTTTGGTTCCCCTCGGGAAGGTTTACTCGGGATGTTTTCGCCGTATTGGGTTTATGATTCCGGTATCCTCGGTCAAGCTTGGATTCATTTCTCCTCTTTTCTGAGTTTTCATGATGTGAAGTTTCAATCCGCATTTTCTCCAGTGAAGTTTTTGTTTGGCCTAATGGAAGTTCTTTTTCCAGAGAAGTTGGTATCATAACCACTCTTGAAGAATGAAGGTCCCTGGTTTCTTTAAGTGAAGGACGTATTGTGGTTTTCCCTTTGTGGATGTAGTGTTAACCTCCTCAATGAAGTAGGCCTGGATTCCCCAATGAATGTTTTGATATTTTGGTGTCAGTCTGCTTTACTTGAGACTGGTTTTGCAATCTCCAGTAGGAATGTTACTTTTAAAAATGCTTGTTTCCCTGTTAAAGCCTGAAGAAGGATGTTCTATCCCTGTATCTGTACTATTCTGTCACTTTGTTTTGATTACTTCCGGATTATGTCGCTCCCCAGTAAAGCTAAAGCAGCCAGTAGGTTTTATTTTCTCAGTTGGTATTTACTTTTTCTTGGAATGATCATCTTGGATGAAGTTTATCCGAGTGTTGTTAGTGCCCGAGGTGGTTTTGCCTGGTTATTCCCAATGTTGTATATCTGTTTTGTCAGCATACGCACGATAACACTCATACATTCATACATACATCATGCATAGATAAAATTGGCAAATCATTGTTCATTGACATTTGTTAATATTTTTGTTGATATATCATCCTGTTTTGCAGAGTTACGTTGTCCTCTCTTTAATAGAGTGTTGGAGTTAAGCAGAAAGCGTATATTCTTTCAATTTCCCCACTGAGTTGGCCCTAGTGAAAGATTTTTGCTTTAGCCTTCCTGTACAGCTCCTTGTTTGGATGGATTTGGTTTTCCCTCTTGAGTTTATTTCTCAAAGGATGTATTTTGGTTGACTGATTCATTCCAGTTTATTTCTGGTTTGAATCTGTGGTTCCATGATAATATTATTTACTTTGGATTTCTGAAAACTTCAAGTTTTGGTTGGTGCATTTATTTTGCACGAGAATACTTTATCTCCTCAGTAGGAATAACGTGGCATATCCCCAGGAAGTTATATTTATCTCCCCATGAAGTCATATTTATTTCTCCAGGAAGTTATATTTCTCTCCCCAGGAAGTCATATTTCTTTCTCCACAAAGTCATATTCCTCTCCCCAGGAAGTCATATTTCTTTCTCCGGGAATTCATATTTCTCTCCCCAGGAAGTCATATTTCTTTCTCCGGGAAGTCATATTTCTCTCCCCAGAAAGTCATTTCTTTTTACAATCCTCCATGACAACAAGTAGCAGGTCTCTTTATTTGAGTAAATTGTGCTTCCCTGTAAAAGTCGACGTAACTTTATTTTTTGCTATCTCCTCTATGAGTGAATAGTTCGCAGTTTGTCGTCAGATTACGCCAACGGATGCCAAGACTTTCAATATCATAGAAACAGCTCGTTGTGAAATCTTTGCAAGTGGAAGGCTCTTTATTTGAGACAGCTTATATATTATCTTTTCCAGGTGGAGTGCCTTGGTTAAAAAAGAAGTTGAGACCCGTTCTAGGTGAAACGCCAGAATCTTGGGGAAACTTGTTATATTTTTGCTACCCTCAGTGAACGTTGGTAGTTCATCGTCAGTGAATGGTGATGCAATGATATATTCTCTTTCTACCTTCAGTGAAAGTTGGTAGGACATCGGCAGTGAACTTTGATGTTTGTTATCTTTTTGCTACCTTCAGTGAACGTTGGTAGTTCATCATCAGTGAATGGCGGTGCTATGATATTTTCTCTTTCTACCTTCAGTGAATGTTGGTAGGACATGGGCAGTGAAGGTCGATGTTTGTTATCTTTTTGCTACCTTCAGTGAACGTTGGTAGTTCATCGTTAGTGAACGGTGGTGCTATGATATATTCTCTTTCTACCTTCAGTGAAAGTTGGTAGGACATCGGCAGTGAACATCGATGTTTGTTATCTTTTACTACCTTCAGTGAACGTTGGTAGTTCATCGTCAGTGAATGGTGGTGCTATGATATATTCTCTTTCTACATTCAGTGAAAGTTGGTAGGACATAGATAATGAACGTCGATGTTTGTTATCTTTTTTCTACCTTCAGTGAACGTTGGTAGCTCATCGTCAGTGAATAGCGGTGCTATGATATTTTCTCTTTCTACCTTCAGTGAAAGTTCGTAGATCACCATCAGCGAAAGTTGGTGTTTGTTATCTTTTTGCTACCCTCAGTGAACGTTGGTAGTTCATCGTCAGTGAACGGAATTGCTATGATATTTCTTTTTCTCTACCTTTAGTGAAAGTCGGTAGGACATTGGTAGTGAACATCGATGTTTGTTATCTTTCTCTTTGCCTTCAGTAAACGTCGGTAGCTTCTCCTTCGATAGAAGTTGGTGTATCCTTTGACCATTCTACCATCCTCTTTGATTCATGTCTTTTGATCCACCAATGATTTACTTTCCTGGTGGGGTCGCTCTCTTGTTTCTTTATTATTTTTACATCCCCAGTGGTGATTTGCGTCCCTTTGGAATTGTCCATGTGGATTCATGATCATAAACATTTGCATGGCATCTTATGGCCAAAAATAGGGTTTGTTTTATATTTAAGTATCTTCGATCGTGTCGACACGAAGATTTTTAACCTTCGTATCTCCGGATAGAAGAAACTTAAATAAGGGCAGCTGTTGTACCCCAATTTTTTCCCCTAAGATCCCTTCATCATACCATGTTGATTCATTCACAACAAGATCACACTAGGATTCTTGGTTCCCCTCCCTATATGTAGCTTTGCCCTTTTGAGGAATCCCCAAGCACCTTGACTTATGCTCTTTTGTGATCATGAATATTGTTTTTGTCTTGATTTCTTCTTTCAACTAAATAAAATGCAATTTTGGTCTGTCTTGCTTGTAATCCATGTAGGTAAAGGCAATGGGATTTAACAAGTTACCCCATGGGTTCATGAGTTTATTTCCATGCCGTAGTCAATAAAGCTTGATAAGCTCAAACCTCACCATTGGCTTGGTTTTGGAAGAGTTGGCATGGCAAGTTTGTTTTGGTTCATCACATTTCAAGGTTATCAAATTTGGTTGAAAAGCACAAGGGATTGATTGGAGAAGTTGTCATGGTTGGACAAGATTTTATTCCATTTGGTCACAAGTTCATATTTCTCTCAATGTTCAATATATGGAAGTGGTTTTAGTGGCTATGAGTTCTCATTATCATCCTCAACAATTTCTATTTACAAATCATGTTTGTTGGTACAAGAAGTTTGTTCAAAATTGTCAAAGTTCCTCGAAGCATTCTCTTTATCTAAGGAGCTAGGGTTTTGAACTTCAAAGGAATATATCTTGCTCATCTCTTGGTATTTCTAAGTTATTCCAAAGACATCTTTCTCTTCAAAGGGTTATTAACAAATCACTTCAAAAGTTTCAAGGAGTTGTCATGAGGAAGAGACTCAATGAGGAAGAAAGATCACTAGTCCTCCAGATGAATCCTCAATTTTCCATGTGTGACTTCAAATGATCATAACTTGATCAATTTTTATCACCTTGAGCCCATTATTTTTCCATAATGATCTTGAAGGTGTGAACTTTATGCCTTATTTTATGTGCAAAGTGAGAAAATGGATGGAAGTTGCCTTAAGGATTCAAAAGATTATAGGTCATTTCATTAGAATTTGCCAACTTCAACAATTCATAACTCTCTCAATTTTTGGATATTTTGAATGCTTCAAGTTTCAAAATGTCATTCAAGAGATCTACTTCATGCCATCTTTTTTGTCTAAGAGAAAATTCCAAGTGGAACGCCATGTTTGGATGCAAGACATTATAGGTCATTTTTGAAAAAGAACTTGAAATATTTCTAAGTATGGAAAGTCAACTCTTTTTCTCCAACTTTGACTTTACACAACTTTCAGCTCAAGCATCCATTTGATTCCATTGCAAAGCTTGTAACCTCATCTTTCTAAAGCATCAAGAATCATGCCTTAAGACCCCTTGAGCTGAGAATGTCATTGTTTCAAAAGTGGTAACTTGGAATTGAAGTTTCATTGCAAGTCAGAATTTGAATGTCATGTTACAACCTCTAAACCTCAAATTAGCACGCATTTTGGGTCTAAACATGATTAGCCAACTTTCGCAAGTGGATTAGTACATCAAAACACTCATTTTGGATGAGTTTTTACAAAAGAGAAGTCACATTTTCTTCATGATGCAGACCGACACGAATTCCCTCCAAATTGCATCATTCACCCTTTCTTTTGATCCCATTTGCTTCTCCTATAAATACATGAGCAATCCATTCATTTTTCTCAAGCTTGGATAGCCAGAATCACCCTGCCAAACTTGTTCCACAACTCAAAATTCAGTAACTTCAAAATCCATTCTCGAGCCTTTTTCAATCCAATTTTTCCATCAATTCACCTTCCTTGATCTTCCCTGAAGCTAACCATATAATTACATTCAAGAATCGTGCCCTATACTGCTCCATAGAAGTCCAGTTTCAGAGCTCTGCAAATCAACTTCAATAGGTAGATTCCTTCATCAATTCTTCAAAACTCTGATATCATTGTGTTGCTCTCATTGCCCTGGTTTTAGTGCAACACTTACCTTTTACTGGAAACACGTTTTTACCAAGAAATTTCAAATCCCTTGTCAAAACTTTCTTTCCAAATTGTTTGAGCTACAGTTTATATAAATTTGGCGCGAGGGTGTGGTTGTCTTCGTCTTGAAGAGACGAAGCGAACATTATAGGTCTGAGCTTCTGATTTTACAGTTTGAGAGACCTGCAAATCACGTTAGCTGGAGGTTGAAGATGACCTACGTGTCATCTTACAACCAATGATGGCACGCCACTTGTTATTTTTGAAAATCTGATTTATATTTGATTATGTACTTTATTAACTAATGACCATGATATGCACAGCGCGCCAGATCCCTTGGATTTGATTACTAACGCGTTTCTACTCTCATCCAATGGTCCATATATTTTTACTTTTATTTTCTTTTCTGATTTTTATATTTTAATTTTTTTAAATTTCAAAAAATCATAGAAAATTCATTTTAAGCCCAAAAAATCTGAAAAAATTATGAAAAAATATTTTGATTATTCTCTTTCTGATTTTTATTTTTTCACAATTTAATTTTGTGTTTTGGTATTTTTTATAAATTTACAATTTATTTGAATTGTTTTAAATGTTTAAAAATACTTTTACATATTTTTAAATTCTGAAAAAATTATGGAGTGATCCAGTGATATTGTGACAAATATTGGTGACCTTATTTTTTTTTATGACCTTACTATTTTTTTATCATTTTTGGTTTATTTTACCCATTTCTTTTAATTTTAAAAATAGTTTCTGACTTTAAAAAATTACCAAAAAATTTGTAAAATTATTTGAGCCTTTTTTCTGATTTTTCTATGGTCTTACTTTTTATTTCTTGATTAATTTGAACATAGTTGATGTTTTTCTCTTTATTTTCTATTTTTAAACATTATTTTTAAACCCTTTTGTATATATTAAAATGTAATATTATTTTGTGACTATTTTCTAGCTGATCTTGGGTTAAATTTTGGATCATGAACTTTATTAACATCATTGGATCCATGGTGTTGAGTTTAACTCCACAAAAATGAATGAATGATTTTAATAATATTTTGATTAAATTTAATTCAAAAGTGGTTTGTATACTCTCTCCCATCCCTTTTCATCTCATCCCCTTCTTATTGCACTAAATGTTGTTGGAGCATGATCTCTATATCATGTTTCAAAATAAATGGTGCATAGATTGTTATTGACCAGTCTCAAAATAGGTGCGACTTCTATATAAGTCCACTTACGATTGCTTAACATAGCGCTAAATTTTGTCTCGATTCGAATAAATGATCATTTGTGGCCCAAACTTATGTTTGCAAGCCCAAGTATGTTAATTTGATCTCTTTGATCCAATAACCTTGAGATTCATTGTGTGGAGGCTTTGGTTCTACCAATCCTCTAATGGATCTACAACACCTTTGATCAGTGCGGATCACTTAAACATCGTTGATCATTAAATGGCACTTGTGAGAATTCCAAATGGATGATATACTTGACAAAAAGCAAATGCAACTTGTTGTGTGGAGGCTTTGGTTCTACCAATCCTCTAATGAGTTACAAATGTAAGTTTCAAGATGATCATCTAACTAACCACTAATCACTAATAATTGACTTTATCCTTTATTTTTATTATATGCCCCTTTTATTCTTATGCACTATTTACTTTTAGCATTTACATTTTATGCCATTTTCATCTTTACTCATTTGAGTATTTACTTTCTTGTCATTTTTACTTTGCTCACTTGAGCTTTTCTTTTTTTTAAGATACTTAATAATCAACATAAACCATAAAAATCTTTAATGGTACATGGACTATTTGGTTATTATCCTTGGCATTATGGAGCACGGGACTTTTTTCTTGGACTTAGGATTAGAAATCTTTGCCTATCTTGGAAGACCTTGTGATCTTATCTGATTTTTTTTGTCTGGAGTTCTTGAGGTTTACCTCAAGACATTGGGTTGCTTGTTTGTTTTTATGTGCAGGTTTTTGTGATTACACCCTTTGTTTGTAATCTGGAATTCACTCGTATACAGCCGTTACTCTGCCCAGTTTTTATGAGGATTAATACACTTGAAGTTTGGTTCTCTCAAGAGGTCCAGTATTTTTTGATTGATTGGTTTTCAATCCAAGGAATAGGAATTTTATCTTGGCTCATAATGTCAAGTATTGGCTTCTTGTTGGTTAGATGGTTCTTATCCCTAGCTTTTACCTTATGCTTTAGGATAGTCCGTTCTTCTCCTCCCATCTTCTGTAATTTCAAAAATCTTCTTCCTCCTTTTGAAAACTCTTCTTGTTTTTTTAAACTTGAACCACTTTCATAATAAACTTAGACTTATGTCCATGCATTTTCAAAACATTTTCATAAATAAACTTCAATCAACTTAACAATACTTTGACATTTTTGTGAGAAGACTAAAAGTCAATCAATCTCATTCAAACCATTTTTCCACTTTGTCTTTTATCTTTAAAACTTTTCTCAAAAGATTGAACTCTTGTCAATCCTTGTAGTGATGCAAACAACTATACTTCTACAATATGTAGTGAAGAGAGATATTTTCCACTTGGATGTTGAGTGAGGCATTGTTGATTTTAAAATCCAGGCCATATCCTCCACTTTGAGATGATGCAAATTCTCTTTTCTCATAATTGTGGGTAGTAGGTATGTTTTCCACACAGACAGTGACGGTGATGTTTTATCTCACAAAATTAACCAACACATTTGTGTTTTAAATTTTTAAAAGAGGAACTACGTGTACCCTGATCCCTTGTTGCACGAAAAGATGGTACATAGGCACTAAAGGTTCGCAACCGCGGCGGGTGCAAAAAACATTATAAAAAAAAATTATTTCTTTTCTCACCTCCACCATCCATTTTTATACAACATTTTTCATAGCAAAATATACAGATTTTACAAAGAGGTTCATGCGGAGTACCGTAGATGTTTAGGGTACTAATACCTTCCCTTTGCATAATCAACCCCCTTACCTTGAATCTTTCCCCTTCTTTTTGGGTTATTCTCTCTTTTCCCATTCCTTTGGAAACAATAAAGCGCAGTGGCGGTTTTTATTTTGATTTGTATAAAGTCAAGTCAATCCAATGTTTTAGTCTTAAAACATTTCAATTGCTACACCATGGCGTCAAGCAGGATTTGTTAACCAGTAAAGACGAAAAAGCTGAAGAGGCTAATTCCGATATCAGTAACATTGTCGGGACCAGCAAAATTACCCGAAGTGAAAGGGTTTTCTCTCTCGAGATCTCCCCGAAGACTGTTTCTAGGCCTGTTGTTATTCCATATGCATTCCTGCTACCACTTCTGCTACTACTCCCATCCTTACTCCAGTTGTTATCCCTGCCGATGAGTCATCTGGGACTCGGGGCAAAGAAGCTATATGTGAGCCTTCCCGGATGGAGGCATCTAGAGAAGTTATTTTGGAATCCTCTAAACAAGAAATGGAGGAAAATTTAAAAATAATCAATAAGAGCGACTACAATGTGGTCGAACTGCTGGGGAAGACCCCTTCGAAGATATCAATGTTGGCTCAACTACTGTGTTCCGAGGCCCATGCAAAGGCTTTTATTACATTTCACAAGACTGCGCATGTGCCGCAAGAAACCTCCGCTGACCAATTCAAGGACTGTGTGGCCAGTTTGACTGCCGATAATGGGTTGGATTTTTCTGATGCTAACTTGACACCCAAGGGGAGAAAGCATAATGATGCTCTGCATGTCTCTATCGAATGCAGGGGCATTACTATGGCCCATGTTCTAGTGGACACTGGGTTGTCACTGAATGTTCTTCCCAATAAGGCTCTTGACAGGCTAGATTGTGAAGGTTTGACCTTAAAGCCCAGTAACATTGTGGTGAGGGCTTTCGGCTGTTCAAAAAGAATGGTGCACGGGGAGGTGGACATCCCTGTCAAAGTGGGTTCCCATACCTTTAAATCCACCTTCTACGTGATGGATATCAGGCCATCTTATTCTTGTTTGTTGGGTCGTCCTTGGATCCATGAAGCCGGAGCCGTTACTTCTACGCTACACCAAATGTTGAGGTATCCAGTGAAGGGAAATATTGTCACCGTGAATGGTGAAGAAGAGTACATGGTAAGCCACCTGAACTCTTTCAGGTATGTAGAAATGGACGGCGAGTTCATAGAGACCCCTTGTCAAAATTTTGAAGAGGTTCCCCAGACTATGGTATCAACTGAGATTATTACCAGTGTGCCAAAGATCACCAGATCTCCCTTGAAGATGGCTTCTCTCAAGGACGCCAGAGTAGTAGTTGAAGAAGGTGGGTGTACCATTTGGGGGGAGCTCCCTGATTTCCCTTACAAAACTGACAAATTTGGTTTGGGCTTTACTTCAGGAGCTCAAAGGGTTGTTCGACGTGCTTGGGATGGAGGACCTCCTCTACGCATTAGCAATCATGGAATCAATGCTATAGAAGACAATGATGAGGATTCTGATATGGAAAACTGGATATACCCTACTACCAATGGTGGACCTAATAACTGGACGGCCAAAGATTTTGTGTCAATTACTTTTGTTCAGTAGTAATTGTCTTGCTTGTTTTTCGGATTTGTAATAAACAATATAAACTCTATGGCCTTGTGTCTTACCCGAGGCACAATGGTTTATTTGTGAGGGTTATTATATGTCATTATCATATGTCATCAATAAAACATTGGATGTTTTTGCATATAAATTTTGCGCTATCTGTTTTTTCCTTTCTGCCTTTTAGTTTGTTTAAACAATTATTCTCTTTCACACACTCACGTATCAACTGCAGATCCATATCCACTATGGATCCCATTGATAACAGTTATGCTATTTCCAGTTATAACTTCGAAAATACGATCAACCAAGTTGAGGACGAATGTGATACGGTGGGATAACTGACTGTGGTTTTGTGTTCATATTCGCACTTGTGCGGTTGAGCAAGAGTCGCCACCGACTTTTTATTTTATCCTAAAGGAAAAGTTGAAAAAGCACAGCAAAAACCTTTTGAGATATTTCACGGGTCCGGGGGGTAGATTATGAAAAGGGAAGGTATTAGCACCCTTTTCATCCATGGTTATCCATGGGCTCTTAGTTACTTGGTTTTTTTAGATCACTTGCCTTGATTTTCGATTGCTTGAAAATGGTGTGCAGGTGTGTGTGTTTTGAAAATGTTTTGGAAGAAGATGCCTTGTCTTAGGCTAACCTTGTAACAATTCTTTACTCGAATATTTTACAAAGGTGTGTATCTTTTCGAAAAGATGTTTCAAAATGTTTTGAGAGTTTGTTTTGAAAGTGCTTGTGGAATGTGGTTTTTGAAAAGAAGGCAAGTGTTTTTGCAAGTTGATCTCAAGTAACTAAGAGTTTTGTCTACCCTATTGTACTCAAAGGTTTTCTCTATGTTTTCAACCCTTTAACAATTTTGTTCCACCATTGAATTTGGTGGACAATCTTGCGTTTAGGATGTTTGTTCGGGACGGGCGCGGGTCATCGTATGGACCATGAATGCAATGGTGCCAAGTGTCTTTGGCAATTTGCTTTGAAGGGACTATGATCATTCCATTTAGGCAACATTCGAAAGCGTCATCGAGGGACTTATGATCATTTTGAATTCGTTTTGCCAAAGATACTCGACGTGCAAGCATGGCCCGTTTTGGAAGGCAACATGTGGGATTACCCTAGAGGGTGCAAGTGTGATTGTGTATTGATTTCATGTATTTGTCTTGTATTAGGTTATCTAGCGTTTGATTTTATGTACATGCAAACCCTAGGTCTAACCATGGTATAATTGAAAGCGGTAAATTGCGAAAATGTAAAGTCTACGCTATTACAAAATAAGCATCCAGGAGTGGGGGTACAAGTTTATGAATGGGGATGAGACTTAGGAATATAGTATCCAATAAGTTACAACCAAATCGAATTTGCGATCAAATGTAAATAATGTATATCAATGTATGGAAATAGCAATTGTATATGTGTCAAGTGTATAATGTGAAATGTATTGTAAGTGTAATTATTTACAGGTGCGAAATGTGAAATTGAATGTATTATTAAGTATGTATTGACTTAAAGAATTAAATGTTTGTTTAATTAATAATCTTGTATTTTCTTTAACATGTACAAAAAGAATGTTTTGATTAAATGTTTTAAATTGAATTAAATTATGAAAAAATGTATTTTTATTTGTTATGTACAAAGAATATTCTCATTTAAATGTTAAGAAATTAAATTATGCAAAAATGTATGTTTACTTATTATGTACAAAGAAAATTTAAATTAAATATTTTAAATAAAAATGTGTTTTTATGTGTTTTAGTATTAATGTATTATTGTAAAAAGATATATTAAGAAAAATTATATATTTATGTATGAAAAGAAAATTTTCATTAAATACCTTAAATTATATTATGTACAAATAGTGGTATTTTAGTTAAAAGAAAAACAAGGTTTTACATTTTAATTGTATGGTATGATAAAAAAAAGTATTTCAATTATAAAAATATTTTGATGTCAATAAATAATAAGAAAAGATTTTGTTAATTTAAATGTATGAGAAAAGAAAATGATGTTTTAAAAAAGGTTAGAAACAAGAAAAATCAGGAATGGGCTTTAGGCGCTTCAGAGGTGGGGGGTGTGAGTTGGAATGCAGTGGGCCTTAGGCGCGGTTGAAACGGAGCGAGGCCTAGTATTCTGAGACAATTTTAGGGTTGATTGTTTTGTTGTTCAGTTGGACAATACGCTTAGGGTTAGGTGAGGCAGCGGCGGCGTTCGTGTTTGTTTGTCCTCTTCTCCGTTCGTTTCCTTCATCTCTCCAACCTAGGGCTACTGATTCCCTCCAACCTTCGACTACCGGGCGCCACCTCCATCCTCATCTCTTCACAGTTGTTCAATTAAGACGGCAAGAAAGGTAACAAACTTTTGAACACTCTAAGGTTCTCTTTAATTAATGTCTTTGCATATCATGATTCCTTGATTATTGAATCTCAATTTGTGTTATTATTGTTTCTGTGAGCGACAAAAAGGGAAGAGAAGGGGTTTATACCTTAGGCTTTTGGGAGATGGAGATGAGGTGGACCGGAGGCGCTGAGGATGGCCGGTGGGTGGAGGATACGCGTGATGATGGACTCTTTGAGCTTCCTGGTACTCTTTATCTTTTTGCCATTTTTAGGGTTTCATGATGAACTGACTGAAAACCCCTTTTTGAAACTTCACTTCTTTCTTCTTCTCTCCTATTGTATATTCGTTGCCTTTGATGCTTTTGTTGTCTCTCTTCTTCGTCTCTGAGTTGCCTATTTCGTGTGCTATGCCCCTTTGAACGTTTGCATGTGTTGTTGCCTTGAGATGCTTCTTTTACTTGTCTCATGATGAGCCTAGGGTTCTGAGGGCCTGCCTTGAATGTGCTTCTGAATGTTGGTTGCCTTTGATTTTTTCTCTTCTTCTGACTTGTTGGCTTTTAATTGAATGCTTAGAATGTTTTTTCCCAATGATGCGTTTACTAAGGGTCTTTTGTGTGTTGGAAAATTTGGTTAGTATGCTCTGGTTTTTAGTTTGGCCAAGGTTATGCTACTATAGCTTAGGCTTTGAAAATGGCTATGGCTTTGGAGATTTCACAGGTTGTGAATTCAGGCTTTAGGTTTAAGGTTGGGAGGCTTATCAGTTTGTATATTTTCTTTGTGTTGGTTTTTTTGTTCTCTCCCCTCTACTGTGTTCAGTTCTTGTGTTTTTATATTTTTCTATCTTCCTGCCTAAAGCCTAAAAACCTGCTTTCTTTTCTCTCCTCTTCTCTCTCCAGTACACTTCAAAGAATATTAAAATATGTTTTTGTGTGTACTTTCTGAAAGGGCAAGTTGTTGGGAAATGATGCAGAAGTTTGCTTGCATATCACTTTTTCTCTGCATATTTTATCTCTTCCCTTTGACAGCTTGATATCTTTCCAAAATCTTCTTTTGACAGCTTGATATCTTTGTGACAGTTGCTTTATATTTTTGGCAGAAAGTTGAGTTTGGACCTTTGGTTTGGACTTGCTGTTTGCTTTGTAACATGCTGTTGAGATTTGAACTTATGCAATTTTGACAATTTTTGAATTGTGCATTTTTTAAACTTGTGCATTCAATTTTAGCAAATAAACTCGTCCCTCTTTATGAACCCGGAGAAATCCCGTGATTTGCAGAGAGGGTTAACTGATCCCAATCAGTGGCCCTTAATGATGAACTGTCTTTTATTTGTCTCTTTATTTATTTATCAGTCATTGACTTTTCTCCTTTTCTTTTGCAGATGAAAAATGGAACACTGGAGCGAGGGATAGCAGATGAAGAATTGAAGATTAGAAAAATATTTAGGATAGTTTTTATTTAACTTTGAATAAATGTAACCTTACTTTTGTAAACTTTTTGTAAACAAAAACAATTATACAACTGATTTAAAGATAAATAAAAAGTCCTTTTATTTAATTAATTCTTCTCTTCTCCAATTGTTTATTTATTATTTATAGTTCTTTAAATTAAAATAAATTGAAAATAAATTCCAACTTATTTAATCTTTAGAATAATAAATAATTAACTGAACAATATTTTAGTGTTGATCAATTAATAAACTTGACGCTTCCAATATTCAAAACAAAACAACAGTTAATCACAACAACTGATCAGACGCATTCCCCTTTCACTGATTTTTTAACAAACACTGTAAATCCAAACTGCATGGATCCTTTTACTGATCCAGTCAAACAAATGTGAATTCAATCCAAATGCATTCTTTTACTGATTAAGTCAAATAATGCGAATTCAACCCAAATCTCGGAATGTCTTGCAAAGCACTGTAGAATTTAGATCTTTCCGAGAACGCGCGCACAAACCCTAATTCCTGATTAAATGCCAAAGAAACATTCGCCTGATCGAATTTGAGCCAAAATCAACCAAAACCCTAAACCAACTGTTTGAAGCATTCCAGAGCCCTGAAAATCAATAAAACCCTAATTTTGCTTGGCTGACGAAAAAAGTCCGTTTGTCCGATTCTTGAGCCAGTTTAAGAAAATCAGGAAACGCCTGAAGCTGCAATTTCTTGTGGAAAAATGCGAGGGAAAATTTTGGGGTACAACAGTTGCCCCTGTTCAATCTTCTTGAACCTGAAGAGTTAGATTGGCAAGTTTGCCTTTCGCGACTTGAAGGTAAAAGAAGATTGGACACTAAAGTGCCCAGAAAATTTGCACTCGGCGATGTGATGGTAGAGGTGAATGGGCTTAAAGATGCCATTTGGTGATGGGCTTAAAGATGCCATCTGATGCGACAGGATCTTGTCGGGGGATGGGCTTAGAGATGCCATCTGATAATGGGCTTAAAGATGCCATTTGGCGACTGCTGGTAGAAGGATGGGCTTATAGATACCATCTGGACATGTTGAACTGTATGTCAATGGTGAGTGGACAAGTATCAGAAAGGCACCCACGTTTTGGAACATCTCTGAATTGGGGATCCGAGTAAGCAATAGATTGACATCCATGTTTGGAGAATCCGTAAACTATTTTAAAGTTGAGATTGAGTAAGCAATAGAGCCACATCCGTTGTTGGGAAGCGTCCGTAAACTATTTTCAAAAGTTGGCATCTGAACAAGTTGGTAGATTGACATCCGTTGTTGGGAAGAATCCGTAAACTCTTTTCAAAATTGCATCTGAACAAGCTGATAGATTAATATCCGTTGTTGGGAAGAATCCATAAACTGTTTTCAGAAGTCTCGAGAAGAATCTGAACAAGTGATGGGTTAGCCTCCGTTACTGGAGAACCCGTGAACTGTTTTCAGAAGTCTTGAAGTTGAAGAGGAACCGGTGTAGGGTTTCCTGATGATGCATCTGAATGGATCCGGAATAAGTATCAGAATGTCATTGTGTCCGGGTCACATCTGAACTAATTCTGGATGAATCTCGGGAGGTGATCTTTGTCTGTCGACTGATCTTACCTGACAAAGTAAAGGGTTAGTCGTATGCAATGTCATGATGCATGATGCAATGTATGTGACATCAATGTTTATAACATGAATGTGATGAATGCGCATGTAAGCTGATGAGCTATCTTGCTGAGGATAAATGAATCTTGGACGGCTGAAGATAAAAGAATCTTGACCGCTGCCGGGAAAATAATTCCTTGGCTGTTGCTGGGGAAGAGAATTCCTGATGACCTTTACTGGGGAGTTCCAAACTAGTAGACTCATGCTGGGGAGGTAAGACTGAGAATCTTCAGTTTGGTGGGAAGTATCTCTGGCGACTTCACTGGGGAACTCAATATTTACCCTCCCAAAACTCTGTGGGGAGAAGGTTCATTAGTCTGGCTCCGCTAGGGATTGATAATTTGAAGTTTTAGCTTTGCTGGAGATAATGAAACTTGACTCTGGGTGGAGTTAGCTTCTGGAAGGTTCTCTGGCTGGGGATTGCGAGAGTCCTCTGATTGCTGTAGGTGAAGGCTTGGAATCTGAACAAGCGATAGATTGACATCCGTTACTGGAGAATACGTAAACTATTTTCAGAACGTTGAGAAGAGTCTGAACAAGCGATAGGTTATCATCCGTTACTGGAGAACCCGTGAACTGTTTTCAGAACGTCTTGAGATTGAATAAGCAATAGAGCATCATCCGTTGTTGGGAAGCATTCGTAAACTGTTTTCAAAGGTTGCATCTTGAACAAGCTGATAGATTAACATCCGTTGTTGGGAAGAATCCATAAACTATTTTCAGAAGTCTTGAGAAGAATCTGAACAAGTGATAGGTTAACATCCGTTACTTGGAGAACCCGTGAACTGTTTTCAGAAATCTTGAGAAGAATCTGAACAAGTGATAGGTTAACATCCGTTACTTGGAGAACCCGTGAACTGTTTTCAGAAATCTTGAGATTGAATAAGCAATAGAGCAGCGTCCGTTGTTGGGAAGCGTCCGTAAACTGTTTTCAATGGTTACATCTGAACAAGTAATAGATTAACATCCGTTGTTGGGAAGAATCCATAAACTGTTTTCAGAAGTCTTGAGAAGAAACTGAACAAGCGATAGGTTAACATCCGTTACTTGGAGAACCCGTGAACTATTTTCAGAAATCTTGAAGTTGAATAAGCAATATAGCAGCATCCGTTGTTAGGAAGCGTCCACAAACTGTTTTCAATGGTTGCATCTGAACAAGTAATAGATTAACATCCGTTGTTGGGAAGAATCCATAAACTGTTTTCAGAAGTCTTGAAGAGGAACCGGTGTAGGGCTTCCTGAGGATGAGCTTGTGTAAAACTGCATCGGGTTTTTGAACACTTTTGACATTCGAATGCCCCAAGTGGTGATGTAGATAATTTCCTGGCTTGCTACAGGTGTTGGTCTACAATCGATCGTCCACAGATGTTTCCTGGCTTGCTACAGGTGTTGATCTGGAACTCTTCAGACGTGCCCTGGCTGGATACAAGAATCGAATCTGGAAATAGTCGTCAACAGATATGCCCTGGCTGGATGCAGGAATCGAATCCTCAAACTCTTCAGACGTGCCCTGGCTAGATACAGGAATCGAGTCTGGAAATGTGATAGTTGATTTGTTGAGCACTTTTGACATTCGAATGCCCCAAGTGGTGATGAAGGAGTCTTGAATTAGATTACTCTGCATATTGAGAGATTTCTTGAAATCTTGACTGGACTGCCCCAGGTTAACTGGATTTTGAAAGATCTGTTGGACCTTGACTGGACTGCCCCAGGTTAATGACATGTCATGCCCCTGCTGATAGGAGATTTGCAATGGAACTGTTATCCTTTTGAAGTGATTTTCACTTACTGAGAGAGTTTTCGTTCCTCTGAACATTCGCTGTATGAATTTCTTCGCTGTCAAACAAAAAGCCAAATGTAGACAGTGGTATTCAAGCAATGCAAAGTTTATGTTTGTCTCGAAGTTTTTGAAAAATGCGTTTTTAGCAGAAAACCTTTCATAAGACAAGTCAACACAAGATTTAGAGTAAAGCCCTACAGGAGTCAGGATACCTTTTGTAACAGTATGCTTTCGAACTAACCCATGCTTCAATTAGGACTTTTGAAGGGTTGTAACGTGGCTTGGTTTACGGTTTAAGAAACAAAGGATAAAGGCTCAAAATATATTTGTACCCACCCGCTCTTCGTGATGTTCTTCAACCTAAGCTCAGTTAATTGTGCGTCACACTCTGTTTTGAGTTTGGAACGACTTTTGGGCGATGGTTCACCAGTTGAATTTGGGGAGGCAGTCATCATCTCCTTTTTCTTTTTCAACATTTTTCATGTTGTTGAGGATTTTGTAATGACCTCACTATTTTGATTTTGATTTGTTATCCCTAACTTTTTCCTGACTGTTACCGTTTTCCGGGATTACCGTCAGCAGGATGCCCCAGCTTTCTTAAGCCTCCTTTATAGGTTTTGGCTCATTGGGCTTTTTCTCTTTTGAGAGATTGACTGTCTATGTGATAGGGAACCACCCCTGTCTTTTGATTCCAACGGAATGCTTTCTTTCTTTTTGACATCGTTCGTTGTATTACGAACTGAGAGTTTGTGACTTCAATGCGCATTTTCTTTTGAATTAAACTGAGATACTACCCTTCCCCAGGTTTATATCAAAGGTTTTGATTGTTTAGAACAGAAAACTCCTACTTCTTTGGCTCGAAGGGGTTGACTAGGGATTAACTTCCTTATAACTCCAGTGTTTGGGAATTGAAAGAAATGCATGTACATCATCAGCAAGGTCTGTTCGAAAGCATACTGTATAAGATCATGGTATTGTTTCGTCATCCTCCCTCTAAAGGCTTGCAGCTTTTTATCAAGAGTCAAATATCATAAAGAAAAGCATAAGAGTAGTGGAACGAATGGATGAATTCAAGACAAACATATGCAATGCATTAATGAAAACAGAGTTTAACATCAACAGATAATTGTTTGACAGCAAAAGAAATTACAACTTTGAAAATTCAAAAAGAAGCAAAAGTCTTTCATCTTGAGCTTCATCACTTCAAGCGGAGAACCCTTTAATGGAATATTTTCATCTCGCCGTCTGGCATGAATTCCAGCACCCCAATGTCGATCAGATCTTGAATCTTGTTCTTCAAGGCCCAACAGTCGTTGGTGACGTGTCCCGGGCTGTAGGAATGGTAAACACAAAATGCATCGGGACGGTAGTTAGGAGAGGAGGTATTTAGCTTCTAAGGAGGATCCTTTAAGGTAAGCAGGTTGACCTCCATCAGGCGCTTCAGTATAAAGAATGATGGTATTTCAGTCTCCGTGAACTGTCTTCCCGATGTTTCTTGCTTACACCGATTACCCCTTTGACGCTGGCGAGGTTGTTGATGGGCTTGTGACCCTGAAGCAAGCAAAGTAGCTTTCCCCTTGTCTTCTTGAGTGGATGGAGGCTGAGCGGTGACTTGCTCTTCAACCTCAGATGCTTGCCCCAGTTGGTTGTTTGGAAGCAGTTGGCGGACAAGAACTCTGAGTTCCTCTTGTCTTTGAGATAGGTCTTGGATGAGAGCCATCTGGCCCACCAACTGTCCCATCACTTGGGTCCTTAAGGTTGTCAGATCAAACTGCAGCTCCGCAAGCTGATCACTCCTAGCATTGTTGGAATTCTCCAAGCCCTTTGTGAGGAGAGCTTTCATCTCTTCTTGCCCCAGAGACAAGTTCAGGAACATCTCCTGCAGCTGAGCAGTCTGGTCTTGGATGTCTTTGACAGACCTTTCTAGAGCCATCTCTTGCTGAAATAAACAGCAGGAGAGTAAGGAAACCTGAAAAAGGAGAGACTGTCAAAATGCAATGCATGATATGTGGATGCATGCTTTCAAGGATCTCTTGGGGTAAACACAAGAAAATGTTAGAGGTTGAACTTTGCTCTTGGATTGGAGATCTCCGCACCGGTGGATGTCTTTCCACGAGAATCAAGCTCACCATGTCAAGAGGGTCATAGCCACTGATTCAAGTTGTTGTACTTGATCTTTGATTAGAGAACTTTGTATTGGTGGACGTCTTTCCACGAGAATCAAGCTCACCATGTCAAGTGGGTCATAGCCACTGATTCAAGTTGTTGTACTTGAACTTTGATTGCATTGGTTAGAGGAGAAACCCCTTGCCCCTTGATAGACGTCTGGTTCAATGTAACCCTGCATCAAAAGAACCCTCGAGATCCTTGAAATGGTTATTGAAAATGCTTATGGTATGGTGTCATGATGTTATGTAGATGTATGCAAAAAGCAGGTGAGTGCATATACAGGAAAACATATTCACACAAAGCAAACAAGTCCTGAGGTTTAGGCTTGTAGGAGGTTTAGGTAAGTACCCTCTTGAAGTTAGTTGGCTCATCCTGTCCTAAAATAGAAACCGGGTTCTAAGGAGCTCAATATCATTGGATTGTTTTCTATGTTCATTGTTTCGGTTTAGCTACTTACTGGCGACCAAAATATTCCAAGAAAACAATCCTCAAAAGAGTGTAGTATCGAGTATCTACCAACTTCGGACTGCACCAAAGTCGGTCATCTCACTACCCCTAAAAAGGCTAAGATGGTCAATTAAGGTTCTAAGAGTTCGTTAGTGCTTCATGACATCACACAGCGGCCCCGTACTCTCCTTGACTACTCAAGGGTTACCGGTACTCACAAATATGTCACACTAACATAGCTTACTGCTTCAACCATGTCGGTATACCCCGCACAGTTCCCTCGCAGTTTTTTGCTATTTACCTAAGAAGGTGCCCCAAATCCGGGTGGAGGATTTACAACAAACCCAAACAAAGAACCCAAAAAGATAAAGCAATCAAGTCAATCAAAGCAAGAAAGTAAATGTGATCTAAACCCTAAGGTAACCCCACTTTTAAGTTCTCCCCAGCAGAGTTTCCAGTTCTGTGATACGGTGGGAGAACTGACTGTGGTTTTGCGTTCGTATTCGCACTTGTGCGGTTGAGCAAGAGTCGCCACCGACTTTTTATTTTATCCTAAAGGAAAGGTTGAAAAAGCACAGCAAAAACCTTTTGAGATATTTCGGGGGTCCGAGGGGTAGATTATGAAAAGGGAAGGTATAGGCACCCTTTTCATCCATGGTTATCCATGGGCTCTTAGTTACTTGGTTTTTTTAGATCACTTGCCTTGATTTTCGATTGCTTGAAAATGGTGTGTAGGTGTGTGTGTTTTGAAAATGTTTTGGAAGAAGATGCCTTGTCTTAGGCTAACCTTGTAACAATTCTTTACTCGAATATTTTACAAAGGTGTGTATCTTTTCGAAAAGATGTTTCAAAATGTTTTGAGAGTTTATTTTGAAAGTGCTTGTGGAATGTGGTTTTTGAAAAGAAGGCAAGTGTTTTTGCAAGTTGATTTCAAGTAACTAAGAGTTTTGTCTACCCTATTGTACTCAAAGGTTTTCTCTATGTTTTCAACCCTATAACAATTTTGTTCCACCATTGAATTTGGTGGACAATCTTGCGTTTAGGATGTTTGTTCGGGACGGGTGCGGGTCATCGTATGGACCATGAATGCAATGGTGCCAAGTGTCTTTGGCAATTTGCTTTGAAGGGACTATGATCATTCCATTTAGGCAATATTCGAAAGCGTCATCGAGGGACTTATGATCATTTTGAATTCATTTTTCCAAAGATACTCGACGTGCAAGCATGGCCCATTTTGGAAGACAACATGTGGGATTACCCTAGAGGGTGCAAGTGTGATTGTGTATTGATTTCATGTATTTGTCTTGTATTAGGTTATCTAGCGTTTGATTTTATGTACATGCAAACCCTAGGTCTAACCATGGTATAATTGAAAGCGGTAAATTGCGAAAATGTAAAGTCTACGCTATTACAAAATAAGCATCCGGGAGTGGGGGTACAAATTTATGAATGGGGATGAGACTTAGGAATATAGTATCCAATAAGTTACAACCAAATCGAATTTGCGATCAAATGTAAATAATGTATATCAATGTATGGAAATAGCAATTGTATATGTGTCAAGTGTATAATGTGAAATGTATTGTAAGTGTAATTATTTACAGGTGCGAAATGTGAAATTGAATGTATTATTAAGTATGTATTGACTTAAAGAATTAAATGTTTGTTTAATTAATAATCTTGTATTTTCTTTAACATGTACAAAAATAATGTTTTGATTAAATGTTTTAAATTGAATTAAATTATGAAAAAATGTATTTTTATTTGTTATGTACAAAGAATATTCTCATTTAAATGTTAAGAAATTAAATTATGCAAAAATGTATGTTTACTTATTATGTACAAAGAAAATTTAAATTAAATATTTTAAATAAAAATGTGTTTTTATGTGTTTTAGTATTAATGTATTATTGTAAAAAGATATATTAAGAAAAATTATATATTTATGTATGAAAAGAAAATTTTCATTAAATACCTTAAATTATATTATGTACAAATAGTGGTATTTTAGTTAAAAGAAAAACAAGGTTTTACATTTTAATTGTATGGTATGATAAAAAAAAATGTATTTCAATTATAAAAATATTTTGATGTCAATAAATAATAAGAAAAGATTTTGTTAATTTAAATGTATGAGAAAAGAAAATGATGTTTTAAAAAAGGTTGGAAACAAGAAAAATCAAGAATGGGCTTTAGGCGCTTCAGAGGTGGGGGGTGTGAGTTGGAATGCAGTGGGCCTTAGGCGCGGTTGAAACGGAGCGAGGCCCAGTATTCTGAGACAATTTTAGGGTTGATTGTTTTGTTGTTCAGTTGGACAATACGCTTAGGGTTAGGTGAGGCAGCGGCGGCGTTCGTGTTTGTTCGTCCTCTTCTCCGTTCGTTTCCTTCATCTCTCCAACCTAGGGCTACTGATTCCCTCCAACCTTCGACTACCGGGCGCCACCTCCGTCCTCATCTCTTCACAGTTGTTCAATTAAGACGGCAAGAAAGGTAACAAACTTTTGAACACTCTAAGGTTCTCTTTAATTAATGTCTTTGCATATCATGATTCCTTGATTATTGAATCTCAATTTGTGTTATTATTGTTTCTGTGAGCGACAAAAAGGGAAGAGAAGGGGTTTATACCTTAGGCTTTTGGGAGATGGAGATGAGGCGGACCGGAGGCGCTGAGGATGGCCGGTGGGTGGAGGATACGTGTGATGATGGACTCTTTGAGCTTCCTGGTACTCTTTATCTTTTTGCCATTTTTAGGGTTTCATGATGAACTGACTGAAAACCCCTTTTTGAAACTTCACTTCTTTCTTCTTCTCTCCTATTGTATATTCGTTGCCTTTGATGCTTTTGTTGTCTCTCTTCTTCGTCTCTGAGTTGCCTATTTCGTGTGCTATGCCCCTTTGAACGTTTGCATGTGTTGTTGCCTTGAGATGCTTCTTTTACTTGTCTCATGATGAGCCTAGGGTTCTGAGGGCCTGCCTTGAATGTGCTTCTGAATGTTGGTTGCCTTTGATTTTTTCTCTTCTTCTGACTTGTTGGCTTTTAATTGAATGCTTAGAATGTTTTTTCCCAATGATGCGTTTACTGAGAGTCTTTTGTGTGTTGGAAAATTTGGTTAGTATGCTCTGGTTTTTAGTTTGGCCAAGGTTATGCTACTATAGCTTAGGCTTTGAAAATGGCTATGGCTTTGGAGATTTCACAGGTTGTGAATTCAGGCTTTAGGTTTAAGGTTGGGAGGCTTATCAGTTTGTATATTTTCTTTGTGTTGGTTTTTTTGTTCTCTCCCCTCTACTGTGTTCAGTTCTTGTGTTTTTATATTTTTCTATCTTCCTGCCTAAAGCCTAAAAACCTGCTTTCTTTTCTCTCCTCTTCTCTCTCCAGTACACTTCAAAGAATATTAAAATATGTTTTTGTGTGTACTTTTTGAAAGGGCAAGTTGTTGGGAAATGATGCAGAAGTTTGCTTGCATATCACTTTTTCTCTGCATATTTTATCTCTTCCCTTTGACAGCTTGATATCTTTCCAAAATCTTCTTTTGACAGCTTGATATCTTTGTGACAGTTGCTTTATATTTTTGGTAGAAAGTTGAGTTTGGACCTTTGGTTTGGACTTGCTGTTTGCTTTGTAACATGCTGTTGAGATTTGAACTTATGCAATTTTGACAATTTTTGAATTGTGCATTTTTTAAACTTGTGCATTCAATTTTAGCAAATAAACTCGTCCCTCTTTATGAACCGGGAGAAATCCCGTGATTTGCAGAGAGGGTTAACTGATCCCAATCAGTGGCCCTTAATGATGAACTGTCTTTTATTTGTCTCTTTATTTATTTATCAGTCATTGACTTTTCTCCTTTTCTTTTGCAGATGAAAAATGGAACACTGGAGCGAGGGATAGCAGATGAAGAATTGAAGATTAGAAAAATATTTAGGATAGTTTTTATTTAACTTTGAATAAATGTAACCTTATTTTCGTAAACATTTTGTAAACAAAAACAATTATACAAATGATTTAAAGATAAATAAAAAGTCCTTTTATTTAATTAATTCTTCTCTTCTCCAATTGTTTATTTATTATTTATAGTTCTTTAAATTAAAATAAATTGAAAATAAATTCCAACTTATTTAATCTTTAGAATAATAAATAATTAACTGAACAATATTTTAGTGTTGATCAATTAATAAACTTGACGCTTCCAATATTCAAAACAAAACAACAGTTAATCACAACAACTGATCACACGCATTCCCCTTTCACTGATTTTTTAACAAACACTGTAAATCCAAACTGCATGGATCCTTTTACTGATCTAGTCAAACAAATGTGAATTCAATCCAAATGCATTCTTTTACTGATTAAGTCAAATAATGCGAATTCAACCCAAATCTCGGAATGTCTTGCAAAGCACTGTATAATTTAGATCTTTCCGAGAACGCGCGCACAAACCCAAATTCCTGATTAAATGCCAAAGAAACATTCGCCTGATCGAAGTTGAGCCAAAATCAACCAAAACCCTAAACCAACTGTTTGAAGCATTCCAGAGCCCTGAAAATCAATAAAACCCTAATTTTGCTTGGCTGACGAAAAAAGTCTGTTTGTCCGATTCTTGAGCCAGTTTAAGAAAATCAGGAAACGCCTGAAGCTGCAATTTCTTGTGGAAAAATGTGAGGGCAAATTTTGGGGTACAACAACGAAGGTGAGGAAGATTGTGAGGTACCTGGAGAACTCGCTAGACTGTTACAGCAGGAAGAGAGGGCTATACAACCTCATGAAGATCTAGTTGAGACAATAAACTTGGGTACAGAGGAAGACAAGAAAGAAGTAAAGATAGGTGCAAATTTGGAGCTTAATGTCAAATAGAGGTTGATACAAATGTTGCACGACTATGTCGAGATCTTTGTCTGGTCATATGAAGACATGCCAAGACTGGATACAGATATCGTGATTCACCGGCTACCAACTAAAGAAGATTGCTCTTTGGTAAAGCCGAAGGTCTGCCGCATGCGCCCTGAAGTGTCAGAGAAGATCAAAGCAGAGGTTATGGAATAGTTCAACGCTGGGTTCTTAGCTGTCACCTCTTACCCCCAATGGGTTGCCAACATGGTGCCGGTACCTAAGAAGGACGGAAAGGTACGTATGTGTGTGGACTACAGAGACTTGAACAGGGCAAGCCCCAAGGATGACTTTCCGCTTCCCCACATTGATGTTCTGGTTGACAATACCACACAACACAAGATCTTTTCCTTCATGGATGGTTTCTCTGGGTACAATCAGATCAAGATGGCTCCTGAAGACATGGAGAAGACAACCTTTGTCATGCAGTGGGGCACTTTCTATTACAAGGTGATGCCATTTGGGTTGAAGTATGTTGGGGAAACCTATCAGCGAGCTATGGTAGCTTTGTTCCACGACATGATACATCACGAGATAGAGGTATATGTTGACGACATGATAGCCAAATCTCAAAATGAAAAACAACACCTCGATCATCTTCAAAAGCTATTTGATAGGTTGAAGACGTACAAGTTGATACTGAATCCGAACAAGTGCACCTTTGGGGTGAGGTCTGGTAAACTCTTAGGTTTCATTGTCAGTGACAAAGGTATTCAAGTAGACTCTGCAAAGGTAAAATCTATATAAGAGATGCCCACTCCTCGTACTGAGAAGGAAGTTAGGGGTTTCTTGGGATGTTTGAACTACATTGCCAGGTTCATTTCACACCTAACTGCTACTTGTGACCAATCTTCAAGCTTTTGAAGAAAGATCAAGTGGTAAAGTGGAATGACGAATGCCAAGCTTCCTTTGAAAGAATCAAAGATTACCTTCAAGAGCCTCCAATTCTGATTCCTCCTGTTGAAGGAAGACCTTTGATAATGTACTTAACAGTATTGGATAATTCAATGGGGTGTGTGTTGGGGCAGCATGACGAGTCTGGTCGAAAAGAGCATACAATATACTACCTTAGCAAAAAGTTTACCGACTATGAAACACGATATTCACTACTTGAGAAAGCTTGTTGCGCTTTGGCATGGGCTGCTCGCCAACTGAGACAGTATATGTTGACCCACACTACTTTGTTGATATCTAAGATGGATCCAATAAAATACATCTTTGAGAAGCCCACTCTATCCGAAAGAACAGCAAGATGGCAAATGATCCTAACTGAATACGACATTCAATACACGACCCAGAAAGCAATCAAGGGGAGTGTATTAGCTGATCATTTGGCTCATCAGGCCGTGGATGACTACCAGTCCATGAATTTTGAGTTCCCGGACGAGAATATTATGCTAGTAATTAACTATGAAGAACATGGACCAGATGAAGGACCTGAAGAAGGATCCCAATGGACTATGGTTTTTGATGGAGCTTTGAACACACACGGTAATGGCATTGGTGTTGTAATCATATCTCCTGAAGGCTGTCATACTCCTTTCACTGCCAAATGATGTTTCAACTGTACCAATAACATGGCGGAGTATGAAGCATGCATCATGGGTATCAAAGATGCTATTGACCTAAGGATCAAGTTCTTGAGTGTATTCGGGGATTCAGCTTTGGTAATAAGTTAAATCAAAGGCGAGTGGGACACGAAGCACCCAAATCTCATCCCTTACAAAGAGCACATGCTGACATTTCTTCCACACTTTGAAGAGGTCACCTTTGAACATTTCCCACAAGAAGAGAATCATTTATCGGACGCACTAGCTACCATGTTCTCTATGTTCAAGGTCAGGTGGGACAACGAGGCTCCTCGAATCACTATTGAGAGATTGGATGAACCAGCATACTGCTAGAAGATCGACACGGAAGGAGTAGCAGACAAACCTTGGTTCTATGAGGTGAAGAGATATCCCGAGGCTCAAGAGTATCCCGAGGGGGCATCTGTCAATGATAAGAAGTTTCTAAGAAGGTTCTCCACAAAATTCTTCCTCAGTAATGGAATCCTTTACAAGCACAACCATGACTCTACTTTACTTTGGTGCGTAGACAAGAGCAAAGCGGAAAGGATTATAGCAGAATTACATGAAGGTGCCTTCAGAACCCATTCGAGTGGACATACCATGGCTAAAAAAATCCTACGGGCAGGATACTATTGGTCCACTATGGAAGCAGACTGCTATCAGCATTCACGAACTTGTCACAAATTCCAGATCTATGATGATAAGGTGCATGTTGTAGCGGTGAAAATCGGAGATCAAGCTATTAATTAACTTGACTCACAAAAGCAAGAGTCGCCACCGTGCTTTATTATTTCCAAGGGAAAAGGGAAAAGAGCGAAATAAAACCCTAAAAAACATGCAATGTAAAATAAAAAGTAATACAATGCGTTTTTGAAAGAGATCAAGAGGTCGGGGGTTGGTTATGCAATGGGAAGGTATTAGCACCCAATGCATAGGAAACTTTTGAGATATCTGTTTTTTGGTTAAAAATTGTTTGTTATATACAAGGGTGTATTTATCTACAACTATGTTTGCCTAAGGGGAAAAAATGAGTTTTTATTATTGCGTTCGTGAGGGTTTCGCGACCCTTTTCCTACGTATCCAATGAAGGAATCAAAACACAGTAGTTCCTCTAGAAAAAAAGTTGATTTGTTTGTGTTTTTTAGTGGGTGACATTAACGCACACATTCTAGCAATAGGCACGGCCGGTATCGCGATAGAACGGGGATAACATGCCCTTGGGGGAGTTTTGATTTGTTGAGTGTTTTTGCATTTTTAAAAGTATGTTCAAGTAATGATTAAAGAGTGTTTTTGATCTTTTGGTTTGTTTATTTGTTGATTTTATCTTGCCTAATTACTAGCATTTGTAAAAAGTAAAAAATGCAGAAAGATAAAAACCTACTCTATTACAAACATATCAAAAGGCATAAAAAATATGAAGGAAAAAAAATATAAAAGTAAGAAAAAAGAGTGTATTTCGACCCAGGCAGTAGCACACTTCGACTGGAATTTTGTTGGCCTCCTTCGATTGGGGCTGGCAATAGCAAAGTCACGTATTTCGATTGGGCCTTGGCAGGGGAGAGGTCTTGTCCTTCGATTGGGCTTTGGCAGCAGCAAGTGGTATCCTTCGACTGAGAGTTCGCGCCAGTGAGGTTCTGTCCTTCGATTGGCCTGGAAGTCAGTGTGGAAACCAAAGGCTTCATTTCATACTCCTGTTTCCTGTTTCTTTCATTTCAAACATTAAACGACAACATGGCATGAGGCCATGCTAGTAAACAGTTTAATAAATTAAAGGGTTAACTTTTAAAAAAAAACATTTTAACAGGGTGGAAACGAAAGGAACAAAGGGTATATACATGTTGGAAACGAACAAAATATTATTTATATGTTATGAAATGAACACAAGTATTATATACATGTTATGCCATGAAACGAAAAGTTTAAGGGTAAGAGTGACTTACCTCGCTTCGGGCTGGGACGTGTGTTGGGCCTTGAGTGGTGGCCCTGGATGCTGGATTCGAAAGAGGGGTCACAGGTTGTGCTTGGAGCGTTGGATTTGAAGGAAAAGAGAAGCAAGTGTGATGCTTCTGTGATTCGAAGGGGACTGCAGTGTGGTTGTTCTTCAGAATCGAAGGAGACTGAAGTGTGTGGATTTTGGGTTTGTTCTCACAAGTATTGAAGGGACTTGAGAGATTTTTGTGTTTGGGAAAGTTTGGTGTTTTTTGAGAATTTTTCTGAAGATTTTCTAAAGTGTTTATGAATTTTGAGAGTTCTACTGTTTGAGAAAATTTGGGAGAGGTTTGTCTGGTCCAAAAGTCCTTCTTTCCATGTTGTGAAGCCTTGTATTTATAGGAGAGTTTTGATGTGGTTTTGGAGGGAAAACAAAATGATTTGAACAGTTTGGGAATGTTGTTTCGATCCTTTCTTCTATGCAGCTCTTGTGCACTCCTTTTTGGGCAAGTACAGGACTGTTGTAGCAGGCTCAGCAGTGTTTTGGAGCATAGTGGTAGGTTGGTGCAGGACTGCTGCATAGCAGCGCAGTAGTGTTTGTTGCATGGCAGTACAGTGGTCCAACTTGTGAATCGAAGGAGACTGTATTTCCAAATCGAAGCTTGTGGATCGAAACCAACATATTGCCCAATCGAAAACCCGTGTTTGAAGGAAGCAACGTTGCCCAATCGAAACATGTTTGCAGGCAGTAAATTTTGTCTAGGTCGAAGCAGGCTTGCAGGCAGCAAATTTGTCCAAATCGAAGTAGGCTTGCAGGCAGCAAATTTTTCCAAATCGAAGTAGGCCTAAACTTGCATTCAAAGGAGGCTTTAAGTTCAAAATGAAGGACATGCCCAAGTTGCATTCGAAGGAAACCTGTCAGCACATGAAATCAAAGAAACAAAAACACACATTTCGTGCTTGATTAGAAGTTAGTGATACACAGGCTAAAAATGTTCAAAACACTTGACAATTTCTGCATAATCAATGCTCAAAGGTGAGAAGTTAAAACCAACTGTATTTAATGACCTTGACTTTTATATAAAAATGCAAAAATGCAAATGGGATCTTAGGTCAAAAATTGGGGTACAACAGCTGCCCCTATTTAAGTTTCTTCTATCCGGAGATATGAAGATTTGAATCTTCATTTCGACGAGATTGAAGGGACTTAAATATAGAATACACAATTTTTGGCCTTAAGATACCACAATTATGTTTATGATATGATATGAATGCAATGCTCTGAATTTTATGGGGAATGACGCCATATGAGACAGACTAATGCTGGAGAAATCAAGCCCATTATACAGTAATCCCACAGGGAAAGAGATTATAACTTCACTGGGGAAATAAGAGTCATAGGCTTCAAATGAGAGACTCTTGAATGATTTACATCAGTATTGAGACTGAAAAAGAAATGATTTACATCAGTACTATGACTGGAAAAAGAAATGATTTACATCAGTACTGTGACTGGAAAAAGAAATGATTGACATTAGTACTTAGAGTGGAAAACAAAATGATTGACATCAGTACTGAGACTGGGAATCAACATCTCTGACTTCTGAATTTCACCAAGAACGGTAACACAATTCTCCTTTAACCAAGATATCGCTTGAAAAGGATAAAATGCAAACTTCCCCACGGGACTTTTCCGAAGGGATGCCATTTGCTGAGTAGACATTATTGTTGGGGATACACAAGCTGCTCAAATAAAGAGGCCGCCACTTGCTTCCTTTCAAAGGTGCTATGACATACAAGCTGCTCAAATAAAGAAGCTGTCACTTGCTATCTTTAAAGAATATTAAAGCACACAAGCTGCTCATGAAGAGTTCGCCACTTGTTGCCAATAAACCACAAGCTGCTCATAAAGAAGCTTCCACTTGTTGTCTTCAAAGAATATTAAAGCACACAAGCTGCTCATGAAGAGTCCGCCACTTGTTGCTTATAACCCACAAGCTGCTCATAAAGAGACCGCCACTTGTTGTCTTTAAAGAATATTAAAGCACACAAGCTGCTCATGAAGAGTCTGCCACTTGTTGCTTATAACCCACAAGCTGCTCATAAAGAGATTGCCACTTGCTGTCTTCAAAGAATATTAAAGCACACAATCTGCTCATGAAGAGTCCGCCACTTGTTGCTTATAACCCACAAGCTGCTCATAAAGAAGCTGCCACTTGCTGTCTTCAAATAATATTAAAGCACACAAGCTGCTCATGAAGATTCCGCCACTTATTGCCAATAACCCACAAGCTGCTCATAAAGAGACCGCCACTTGTTGTCTTCAAAGAAAATTAAATCACACAAGCTGCTCATGAAGAGTCCGCCACTTGTTGCTTATAACCCACAAGCTGCTCATAAAGAAGCTGCCACTTGTTGTCTTCGAAGAAAAATAACGTACAAGCTGCCCATGAAGAGACTGCCACTTGCCGTTTTCCGAAGAATAATAATGTACAAGCTGCCCATGAAGAGACTGCCACTTGCCGTTTTCCGAAGAATAATAACGTACAAGCTGCCCATGAAGAGACTGCCACTTGCCGTTTTCCGAAGAATATTAAAGCACACAAGCTGCTCATGAAGAGTCCGCCACTTGTTGCTTTCAAAGATATCAATAACACATCATGAAGATATTGTTGGAGGTGAGAATCAATAATTTCATCTGGGATGGACAAACTGCTCATGAAGAGACCGCCATTTGTCATAACATGAAGAAATTCAGAAATAATCAAACTGCTCAAATAAAGAGTCAGTCGCTTGTTGTCACGTCGATATTCCAGAAGAAGGTTATGATAACACTACTACGGAATAAAGTTCATCTTCAATGGGGAACCATGAATAAATCCTTCATGAGGAGACCAAGTATTTACATTGCAAAATAAATTCACTCTCCATCTAGGTTTCGTAGCCTAGGGATATCCACAGGGTATCGTTCACAAGAGACAAAGCTCAGTCCAGGAATGAACTGGAGAGAAAACAGTCAAACAAGACTCCACCCAATGAGGAAACAACTCAAATGGGGATTTATCCTATCCATAGATGGAAAAGGAAAGCTAAAGCAAGATTCTTCCACGAGAGTTAACTCAGTGGGGAATTAGAAACGAGGCGCACTTTCTGCTTAAGTTGACACTCTATTTGGAAAGATCAAATACACTATTTGAATAGACATAACCAAGGTATACAGATCAAGAACATCAACAAATATCAATGTGTGTGCATGATGCAAGTATGAATGAATGAATGAATGTCATGTATATGCTGACAAAACAGACAGAGGAGATACACAAAAGATGATAAGACGTCCCAGCATAAACTGACGCTCGGCTAATCTCAACAAGATGGGAACATTACTGGAGATAGAACACAGGCCATCATTGGAGCAAAGTCCTTTTACAAGGCTTAAATATCTCTGGAGAGGAAGATATTTTCAGGTAGAAAACCCAAAGTCCAGTCTTCTATTGCAAACAATCCATTGAAAGGATAACAACACAGACAATGTTTCAGCTGGAAAAAGTCATGCTTAGCTGGAGATACTGGGAACACCACCCTCTGATAATGTGTGCAAAACATATCTTGACAAATCTGGATTGCCCCTGGGACTAATTTTGGATGCCCCAAGTTTACTGCTGATAAGCTGCATGTTGCACGACAATTCTTACGAATAACTTAACTTCTAAAATGCCCCAAGCTATATGGTTGATTAGGAGAAATCGTCTCAAGAGGATTTTACAAAAGACCTGGCATTCATCATGCTCTGGTGTCTTCAAACTCTTAGAGAGATTCATCAAATCTCGACGTGATTTCCCGGGATTGACTGTAGTTGGCACAACAAAGTCTTCCAATTTTGCCCAAAAGAGTAAACAAGTTGGGGAAGCATTGACTAGGAGAAGCAACATGTTCGTGCTCAAGGTCTTCAGGTGACATGTCCCCGGATATGATTTTTTTCTTGAAATGGTTCGCCAATTACTCAATCATAGTTTCAGGCCTTAAAAGAATAAACTCATCACTAGTGCTTATATGTGAGCTCCCTTGATATCAAACAAATGTTTTGCAGTTAGAAAAAGTTTATTATGAGAATGAAAATTCTAATGCAACAGTTATGTAAGTCTTGAAGATTTTGAAAAGATATCGCACAAATTTTGCGAGTTAGAGCACCATTTATTTTTGTATAGGAAAAACATATGATACCAACATAACTATTTAGAACATTCATGGGAGTCAGGAACACTATCTCATTGAAGTATGCTTTCAAAATAACCTTGCTTCAATTAGGACTTTTAAAGGTTGTAACGTGGTCTGGTTCATGGCTTTAGAAAAAAGATTTTAAGGCTCAAAATATTTGGTGCCCACCCATTCTCCGTGATGTTCTCCAACCCTATGTTCAGTTAATTCAACATGAGTGTTCATCTCTCAAAAGGATTTTGTGACGGTTAAGGAAACGACGAGGCTTTCGGAGTAGAAACCACCCTCATGTCTTCGTGTTTGTAGTCACCAATTTGTTCTTTGCTGAGGAATTTTTCTTTGTATTCCTTTCTTTGCAATTTTTTATTTTCCCTAACTTTTGCCTGAACTAATTCTTTTGAATTGATAGTCCAGCGGGATGCCTTAATTTTTGCCTAAGTCGCACGTTTTCAAGTTTTCGACTTAGCAGACTTTTTCTTTTTCTTTTTTCTTGATTTTTGATTTTTGAACAAAATGTGTGACATTAACTTGTCTTTACTTGTTGAGAGGATTGTGATTGCCTCGTTTCTTGATGAATGAGGGATAACATTGTGGTTCCATATCTTCTGGCTTCATTATACATGAAGGATAGCCCTCGTAGTTTCTCTTCAGAAATATCTTTCTTATGAATTTTGAACACTCAATCAGATTAACTGAAAAACTACCCTGCCCTAGGTTAAATTTTGAGTTTTTTTTTGTATAGAAAAGAAACTTCTACTTCAAAGGCTCAAAAGGGGTTAGCAAGGGATTATCTTCCTTATATCTCCGGTGTTTAGGGATTTGAAACAATGCTTGTACATCGTCAGCAAGATTTTATTCAAAAGCATGCAACCAGAGATTTTGTGTTCTTTAGATCATCATCCTCCCTTCAATCTCTGCCTATGCAAGAGAATGAGCAACAAGTTGGTATCATAATGCAAAAGCAATTTAAAATTTGAAAACAATATGGGTGAAACGAATGAATTTCTTCAAGACAAACATACTCATTGTATTAAGATGATCATTCAGATGCAAACAAGTTCTTACAGAGATTCAACAGAGATTCACTTATGTTTTAGCAAAGGGGTTGACTTGGGCGGCAACCAAAATTTCAACCAAACCGGTTAAGTGCTCCATACTAGCTTTCAAAATAGTCATCTCTCTGCAGAGTTCAGAAACCTCTTGTTTGATATTCTCCATTGTTCCCTTAGCGTGAGTGTTGTACTAGTCAGACCAAAGAAAAAATAAGACTTGGAAAAAGACCTTTGAAAGTGAAACCAAAAATGTAGAATGATGCATGATATGCAAAAGAGAGTTTTTATTTGACTTTCAAGGAACTCAAGATATTAAGTTGTAAACATCAAAGTATGAAGATAGAAGATGAATTTTAAATTGGCTCCAAACATTGATCAAGTTATCATCAAGATCAATCATCCATTTTGGTGGATTAGGGTTTTCACCCTATCAACACCCAAGATCCATTGAGCTTGATGAAACTTGTGATGTTTACAAAGAAAGACCTCCAAATTCCTTGAAAATCAAGTGAAAAGGGTTTCATGGATGCATGAATGCATGGCTATGCAACAACCACAAGCAAGGTCACAAATAGAGTTGAAAGGTTCAACGTCATGAGCATGGAGTCAAAGGTAAAGAAACATCCCCAAGGTATGTACTAACAGTTTAATCACACCTGCAAGACAAGGTTCTAAGAGTTCCCGGAGTCTACATTCCTCCTTCGGATATTACCAACGTCTTGATTACTCAATAATCAGCAATATTCTCAACAGAAACTCATCCGAGCGTAGCATCGCATAACAATTACTTCCGGATTACTCCGTTATAATCTCCGCGCTACACCTAAAAGGCCAAGGTGGGTTAAGGTTCTACGATTCTCAGCTTCTCTGGCTACCAGGTCGAAAATAATAATGTCTTCCCGATTACTCGGTAAACAAATATTACGTTCAAAAGGGCCTTCCATTGAGTGGGGGATCTCATGCCTTCTTATTCGGGATTACTCCCTCAAAGTTAACATGACTATACCGCCCATCCTATTCCTAAGTGTAACTTAGTCCGGGTATAGGACTTGTCCTTTGTAAATACCCAAATAACCACAATATATACATATATAATCAAACAAACAAGTAATAATAACAAAAAACAAATATGACAAATTAGGCTTAACCCACTTAGGGATGGACCAGCAAGAGGTCAATCTTTCCCCAGCAGAGTCGCCAATTCTGTAGCGGTGAAAATCGGAGATCAAGCTATTAATTAACTTGACTCACAAAAGCAAGAGTCGCCACCGCGCTTTATTATTTCCAAGGTAAAAGAGCAAAGAGCGAAATAAAACCCTAAAAAACATGCAATGTAAAATAAAAAGTAATACAATGCGTTTTTGAAAGAGATCAAGAGTTCGGGGGTTGGTTATGCAATGGGAAGGTATTAGCACCCAATGCATCTGCGTTACTCCGTAGGAACCTTTTGAAATATCTGTTTTTTGGTTAAAAATTGTTTGTTATATACAAGGGTGTATTAATCTACAACTATGTTTGCCTAAGGGGAAAAAATGAGTTTTTATTATTGCGTTCGTGAGGGTTTCGCGACCCTTTGCCTACGTATCCAATGAAGGAATCAAAACATCGTAGTTCCTCTAGAAAAAAAGTTGATTTGTTTGTGTTTTTTAGTGGGCGACATTAACGCACGCATTCTAGCAATAGGCACGGCCAGTATCGCGATAGAACGGGGATAACATGCCCTTGGGGAAGTTTTGATTTGTTGAGTGTTTTTGCATTTTTAAAAGTATGTTCAAGTAATGATTAAAGAGTGTTTTTGATCTTTTGGTTTGTTTATTTGTTGATTTTATCTTGCCTAATTACTAGAATTTGTACAAAGTAAAAAATGCATAAATATAAAAACCTACGCTATTACAAACATATCAAAAGGCATAAAAAATATGAAGGAAAAAAAATATAAAAGTAAGAAAAAAGAGTGTATTTCGACCCAGGAAGTAGCACACTTCGACTGGCATTTTGTTGGCCTCCTTCGATTGGGGCTGGCAACAGCAAAGTTACGTCTTTCGGTTGGGCCTTGGCAGGGGCGAGGTCCTGTCCTTCGATTGGGCTTTGGCAGCAGCAAGTGGTATCCTTCGACTGGGAGTTCGCGCCAGTGAGGTTCTGTCCTTCGATTGGCCTGGAAGTTAGTGTGGAAACCAAAGGCTTCGTTTCATACTCCTGTTTCCTGTTTCTTTCATTTCAAACATTAAATGACAACATGGCCTGAGGCCATGCTAGTAAACAGTTTAATAAATTAAAGGGTTAACTTTTTAAAAAAAAACATTTTAACAGGGTGGAAACGAAAGGAACAAAGGGTACATACATGCTGGAAACGAACAAAGTATTATTTATATGTTATGAAATGAACACAAGTATTATTTACATATTATGCCATTAAACGAAAAGTTTAAGGGTAAGAGTGACTTACCTCGCTTCGGGCTGGGATGTGTGCTGGGCCTTGAGTGGTGGCCCTGGATGCTGGATTCGAAAGAGGGGTCACAGGTTGTGCTTGGAGCGCTGGATTTGAAGGAAAAGAGAAGCAAGTGTGATGCTTCTATGATTCGAAGGGGACTGCAGTGTGGTTGTTCTTCGGAATCGAAGGAGACTGAAGTGTGTGGATTCTGGGTTTGTTCTCACAAGTATTGAAGGGACTTGAGAGATTTTTGTGTTTGGGAAAGTTTGGTGTTTTTTTGAGAATTTTTCTGAAGATTTTCTAAAGTGTTTATGAATTTTGAGAGTTCTACTGTTTGAGAAAATTTGGGAGAGGTTTGTCTGGTTCAAAAGTCCTTCTTTCCATGTTGTGAAGCCTTGTATTTATAGGCGAGTTTTGATGTGGTTTTGGAGGGAAAACAAAATGATTTGAACAGTTTGGGAATGCTGTTTCGATCCTTTCTTCTACGCAGCTCTTGTGCACTCCTTTTTGGGCAAGTACAGGACTGTTGTAGCAGGCTCAGCACTATTTTGGAGCGTAGTGGTAGGTTGGTGCAGGACTGCTGCATAGCAGCGCAGTAGTGTTTGTTGCATGGAAGTACAGTGGTCCAACGTGTGAATTGAAGGAGACTGTATTTTCAAATCGAAGCTTGTGGATCGAAACCAACATATTTCCCAATCGAAAGCCCATGTTCGAAGGAAGCAATGTTGCCCAATCGAAACATGTTTGCAGGCAGCAAATTTTGTCTAGGTCGAAGCAGGCTTGTAGGCAGCAAATTTGTCCAAATCGAAGTAGGCTTGCAGGGAGCAAATTTTTCCAAATCGAAGTAGGCCTAAACTTGCATTCGAAGGAGGCTTTAAGTTCAAAATGAAGGACATGCCCAAGTTGCATTCGAAGGAAACCTGTCAGCACATGAAATCAAAGAAACAAAAACACACATTTTGTGCTTGATTAGAAGTTAGTGATACACGGGCTAAAAATGTTCAAAACACTTGACAATTTCTGCATAATCAATGCTCAAAGGTGAGAAGTTAAAACCAGCTGTATTTAATGACCTTGACTTTTATATAAAAATGCAAAAATGCAAATGGGATCTTAGGTTAAAAATTAGGGTACAACACATGTACCTCTGGTTCCTTTGAACATCTTGACGGCTCCTTGGCCCTTTGCAATGTGGGGCATTGACATGATCAGAGAGATTAGACCTACTGCTTCCAATAGGCATCGCTTCATCCTGATAGCCATTGATTATTTCACGAAGTGGGTCGAAGCTGCATCTTTTGCTACTATTACCAAGAAAATTGTGGCGCGGTTTATCAAGTATAACCTGATCTGTCGGTACGGTGTGCCAAAGATAATTATCACTGTCAATGGTACAAATCTCAACAATACAATGATAACCGAACTCTGTAAACAATTCAAGGTCCAACATCATAATTCTTCCCCTTACCGATCGAAGATGAATGGCGTTGTTGAAGCTACAAATAAGAACATTAATAAGATCATACAGAAGATGACGGAGACATACAAAGACTGGCATGAGATGTTACCATTTTCTCTTCATGGTTACCGCACCTCAGCGCGTACGTAAACAGAGGCAACACCTTATTCTCTGGTATACGGTATGGAGGTTGTCCTACCAATTGAGGTCCAGATCCCTTCTCTGAGGATTATGAAGGATGCGGGTTTAAACGAGGACGATTGGATCCAGACTCGACTTGATCAACTGAATCTGATTGATGAGAAAAGGCTTACTGCTACTTGTCATGGTCAAATGTGCCATAAACGGATGATCAAGTCTTTCACAAAAAGGTCATAAGTCAGGTATATCAAGCGGGTGATCTAGTAATCAAGCGCATCATCCTGCCGCAAGGTGATCTCAGGGGCAAATTGACCGCCACATACGAAGGGCCATTTGTAATCAAGAACATATTTTCTGGTGGAGCCATGATTCTAACCACCAAGGATGGTGATGACCTTCCCCACCCTGTGAATGCAGAAATAGTGAAAAGATACTATGTGTTGCACCCCAAAATTTTCCCTCCCATTTTACTAAACATATGCTCATTAAGACCCTCAACTTGCTCAAGGATGCCCAGGAGTTGACCAGACAAACTCCCTCCTAAATCAATGAACCTCCAATTAGGGTTTCCATTTTCATCAATATGGGTGAGCTCCAAAGGCCTCATATGCTCTCCATAGGCCTAATATGTTCTCAAGACCCTCCACGTCAAATTTCAAGCCTTGTACAAGAAGTTTGCCCAATCAGTTGCTCAGATGCTTGAAAATCAACTATATTAGGTCAAAAGTCAACTGTGACCCACATACAGTCAAACTTCAAGATTTTTAGTCAACATCAACATTTTGAAGTGATATCCATCATTTGATCAAGGGTTGACCAAGATTCCCCAAGGAATGTTCCTAATTCATCAAAACTCAAAAGTTGTTAAATTAGGGTTTCTCAGGAAAAGTCAACCAAACTTTGACCAAGCATAACTTTCTCACTCTATCAGAAATTTATCATCCAAGGCTCATTTTGAAGGGAATTAAATTTCCTAAAACTCATCTTCAGCCCTCAAGTTCAAAAAATGCACTCATAAAAAGATATGGATTTCTACATTATAGGTCCTTTTGAAAAGTCAACAAAAACACCTTTTGGGTCAAAGCTTCTTACATGAACATGGAAGACTCAATTGAGATGAGACTAAAAGTGATGTGTAAGGGACATCCTAAGCTTTCTAAAAAGTCCAAGAAAACCTCTCTAGGGTTAAAATTGGAAGAGTTATGCATTGTCAAAGTTGACCATTTTTGGAAAATTGCCAAAAGTCAAATGTGATCAAAAATGCATTTTTTGCCAAAAGGGCCTAGCATTTCAGGATTTTATCTTGTTAAGGACATGATCCACGACCCAAATCAGCAGCCATATATTATTTTCTCTATATATTTATTTTATTTTGATTTTTACCTATTAAAAATCACATTAAATCAAATAAATGACAAAAAATATGAAAGATTGTTTTTTTGATCTGATTTTTATGAGAATCAAATCCATTTCAGCTGGCCTAATCAAGCCTAATCGAATAAAGGCAAAAAAGGCATGATTTGGTCAAGTTTGGAATGAAAGAATATGGCTTAAAGATCAAAGATTTTATCCATCAACTCCCAAGATTGGATCCAAATTCGTTAACCTAATTAGACTCAATACATATACTGAGGTTTGTTTGAACCCTAGGGGGAAGAGAGAGAGAGGCGCAGCTACTCAAAAGATACCATGTACACAAGCTTGAATTTGAAGAAAAAGTGATCATTGAATTTGGATTTTGAGGAAGATTCAAGAGGTTTTAAAGGTTGCAATGCAATCCTGGAGACACACTGAGACTAACTACATTATTTTCAAGTGTCAAAACTCTCAGAATCACGACCAATCCAATCACGGTTTGAATTTTTTTTTCAAAAAAACAATTACAATCATACACGCGTTATAAATACTTTTTGATCATGCATTCTTGTTTGTATGGATGTTTTGAACATGTTTGAATGGTTTAATTGACGTTTTGATGCATATACTAATGATTACCATGATTAGGGTTTAAGAAGCCATTTTGGGGCTTCTCTGTACAGATAAAATTAGGCCAAGAAAATGATGTCATGATACTCGTGAGATCAAGACGAGTTGATTGGTGTATTTAAAATTAATTTATCATGTGTGGTATGGATTTCTGAAGTTTGCAGGTTTATGGCTATGGAGCTTTGTCCGTAGGTATAGATCTGATACCTAAGACGACGGACAGGGAAGAAGATGATGATTTGTCACCATCCTAGTGGCCAGTTTGAATAATCACGCATTTTTCAGTCCATCCACTTTTTTGTACATATTATGCTTTAATGTTATTTTTATTTCAACTAAGCAGCGTAGTACAGATGGCCAGGGCAAGCATGGAATGAGTGGAAGGACCTGGGTTCGATCCCAGGTCCCAGCATTTTCTTTATTTTCTCAATATACACTTGCAGATTCCATACATTCCAAAGCCAGACGTCCATCATGCGCCCCACTGATCCAGCCATTGGATCGTTGCCAGTACAGATCCAACGTTCCAATCAAGGAGAGACTATGGTGCACCTCCCAAGCGTGCCAACACAGAACCAAGCATGAGTGGGTTGGCCATATTGGGCCTGAACAAATTCAGAAAGTCACCCCCCCATTTGCTTATGCAGGCCCAATTTCACCCTTTTTTATTTAAATTCTTTTTCTTATTATTTATTAACTATGTCCTTTTTAAATAACTCAAAAAATCATGTTTTCTTTTATTTAACCAAAAAATCATAAAAAATATTTAAAAAAATTTATAAAAAAATATTTTATTATTTAATTAGTTTAATTAAATTAGGGTAATTTAATTATCTTTTTTATTATAATTCAAAATAATTAGAATTAGGGTTTAATTATGTACTTAACCTAATTTTTTCCTCAAAAACAACATAAGTATTTTATCAAATTATATTTTTAGGTTGTCTAATTATTTCTCGTTGTTGTACCCCAAAATTTGCCCTCTCACTTATCAAGAATTTACCCACAAGATCTCTTTGACTCAAGACTAGAGTAGGGTTTGATCAGCTCAAGACACCTCCTCATGCACTGATGACTAAAATTAGGGTTTGAGTTTGCACAAGTATTTTTGGACTATCAATGCTTCATATGACTTTCAAGGATCATTAGGTACCCCTAAGAATACTCATGTCAAGTTTCAAACTTTGAATCACAATTGACCTAAAAATCAGCTGTATTGGGGAAAAAGTCAACCATGGCCAATTTACAGTCAAACTCCATAATTTTTTATCCACATCAACATCTTAGACTCATATGTATCATTTGATCAAGTTTGGACCACAATTCCCCAAGAAATTTGATCAAATCATCAAAAGGGCAAAATGGTCAAAATTAGGGTTTTGAATGAGAAGGGACAATTTCTGATTTTTGACCTAGCAAATGATCAATTGGTTTGAAACATGATTTCAAGAGTTCAATTGCATCATCTTTACCTAATTACATGATTCAAAACATTACAAATTCATTGGATTAACAGATGAAGTTTTCAGTCAACTAATCAAAAGTCAACTATATACTGAAAAGTCAAACTTTGTCTTTTTGGTCAAATTCAAATGCCAAAGATCACAATTCATCAAAACATGCAAAAATGCGAAACTTGTTCATCAAGAAATCAAGGATTGAAGATCTTATTTTGAAATTTGAAATTTTCTTAACTTAGAAATTTTTTAAGTATAGAAAATTTCTTATTTTTTTCTCAACTTTAGGCCAAATTTTCACCATGATACAAAATGATTCAAAGGAAGGTCCCAACATGAAAGTTGTAGATCTCCATGAAATCTACAACTTTGCTTCACACAGTTTCTCCTAAATATGCTTGTATCTCAATATATAATTTTGTGAATACATGCTCATGAACTAAAATAACTTAGTAAAATTTTGCCCTAGTTAGGCAGGTTTTTGACCTAACTTCATGGCAACTTTTCACCTAGTTACAAGATGAATTTTCAAAAGCATTTCAAAGATGGGTTGTAGAGCACATTACAAGATTTCCAAAATGTCCAAGAAATCCTTGAGATAATTCTTGAGTAAGGAGAATCGAAGAGATGAAGTTAGGGTTTTATCACTTTGATTATAGGTCATTTTCATGAAGAACAAGTTTTCAATTTTGCAAATTGGCTGTACAAACATCACTTTTCAGGCCTCAAACTCGTTTGTCACTCCACCATTAATGAATTGCACAAGGTTTCATGCCCTAAAGCCAAGAATTCAATGCATTGTACAAGAAAATAGCCATTTTTGGAAGAAAGACAACATTGCCATTTTGGAAAAGCATGCTTTTTGCATTTTTTTTTCCATTTTCTTGAGCCTTGGACTTGTTCTATATGCATAAACCAAGTCTCTAAACCTGAACAAATAATGTTTAAAGCTTCAATCCACCCTACAAGATCAGAATCATGCCTTAAGAAGTCACTTCTCACACTTGCTTCAAAAATAAGAAATGTAGCAAGACATGTGATCTTGTACTTCTGAACAATCACAAGTCCTCTAACCTTTTGCTCTATATAAAGCCATCATTTTGCAACTAAAACCACGAATTCCCAAGCCTTGAAACACCCTAGAATCAGAAGTTGCATACCAAGCCTCCAAACTAATCATTTCTGACTTGTGAACTGGATCTTCCATTTCACTCGTGCGTTTTCAGGCCTTTTGCTTTCCCAAGCTTCCTTACCTTACAAGTAAACCATCCCACACCCTGAAACATCATTGTAACTCCATCTTCCCCATTGTTGAAGTTCAAAAACAGAGTAACACAGGTGGACTTCTCCAGACTATTCCAGCCACCCTCAAGACAAGCTAAGCATTGCATTACCTTCCTAGAGGTTCAAGGAAGCTAACCTGATCATCACAGCATCCTAAAGCAAGCTCATTTTCAAAACACGATTTCCATTTTCAAGGTGAGTTTTCTTTTTTTTCTAACTCTTAATACAGGCATAGTTAGCTTTCCATTTGTGAATATAGAATGTAGGCATCATTGCTACAAAGCTGTACATATCCATAGCTTGCATTTATTTGGCTTAAGTTTAGAGAATTTTAAGTTTGAAGTTTCTGAGAAAATTAGGTTAAGAATTAGGGCCAACAAAATTCTCTCTGATCTTGGACTTATAGTTTTAGTTATGCACATGGTTAGAATCGTGAGATAAAATGCTATAATGTTCATGTTATCACTTTCCATTTTTGTTGAGAAATGAAAAAGTTACAGGGGGTCCAGTTGGCTAGAGGTTGAAGATGAAGTACAGGGCAAGGCAATGTTTTGTGTTTTCACTTAGACTAACGGATGTACAGCCACCCCAGTGGTAAGGTAGCGCGCAAAAATGCCCTAGGTCGTGGATTCGAGCCTTGGCGCTGCCTTTTGCAATTTTTCATATTTTTCCAATCTTTTTTTGCTAGCTTGCAGCGTGGGCCTCTTATTGTTGGGTTTGTTGTTTTTTTCTAACTTCCTATCCTTGTTTGCTGGCAGCACCCCCTGGCCCAAATATTTTATTTACTTATTTTATTTTTATTTTTATTTTACCAAATATATTTTCTTAATCATAAAAAATATAAAAATGATAAATATTATATTTTGTTTTATTTTATTTTATTTTCTCATAAAAAATATTTATTTTTTTTATTTAAGTTATATACTATCTCTTTTAATAAACTTGTAAATTAAAATAGAATTAGTTTAAATATTTATTTTTCTTCATATTTATTAAACATATTATTTTTAATACAAAAGACCAAAATACCTCATAAATACTATATATTGTTTTTCAAGACAAAAAATGTAAAAATACTTTATTTTTTCTCAAAGAAGTTTATTCCCTTTTAATAAAATAGAATTAGGGTTTATTAAAAACCTTCTCTAAAAATAATTTCTTTTCTTAATTAATTTGAGACAATCTTGATTTATTTATTAGGTTTAGGTTAAAACTTTTTCCACATAAAAAAACCAAACAAAATCTTCTTTGCATTCATACTTCTTTGCATATTTAATTTTTCTTGTATATTATTTATTCCAATATTTGTACATATTCAATTTGGTTGTAATAGCTTAATTAGGTTTATATTATTGCAAATCCTCGTTCATAAATTATATTCCCCCCTCCCACAAATGTTGTAATAGCGTAGGACATTTAAATTTCGCAATTTATCGCTTTTATATAACATGCTAGTAATTAGGGTTTGTATGGCAAGATAAAATCAACCAAATAGAAAACCCTAATACAAGATAAAATCAAGCATGAAAATGACACACTTGCACACAAAACACCCCTAGGGTTATCCCATTTGGCTGCCTTATATAAAATGGCCATATTACGCATGTGAGGTATCTTAGCAAATCAAACAAATACAAGATCATAGACCCTCGATGACGCTATTCCAAGTTATCTTACAAAAATGATCTTAGTCCCTCAAAAATGCTAAGATACTTTGCAACATTGCCAATCATGGCTATACGATGACCCGCGCCCGTCCCGTTTACATCCAAAGATAGGGTTGTTTACCAAATCAATAGTAAGACAACAATGTCAAAGGAAAAGAAAATGAACAAGAAAGACATTTGAGTAGGTAGATTTCTCCTAGTTACTTGCTCCATTTCAAAATAAATATACTTGCAATTTTAAAAACAAACACACACATTTCCAAACATCTTACAAAATTGAAAACATTTTCAAAATGATCAACATCTTTGTATACATTATTATGAACTAGAATCATTACAAAGATTGCCTAAACAATGGCCTCTTTTACAAAATACTTTCAAAACCACACAAAGCACAATTTCAAGCAAAAGCAAGTGATCTAGCAAGTAACTAAGAGCCCATGGAAAACCATGGATGAAAAGGGTGCTAATATCTTCCCTTTTCATAATCTACCCCCCGAACTCAAGAAACAATCTCAAAGGTCTTTCCTGTGCTTTTTTACCTTTCCTTTTGGATAAAAGAAAAGTCGGTGGCGACTCTTGCTAACCACAACATTTGCGATAAAATGCAAAACCTTCAAGTCAGTTCTCCCACCGTATCACAGAACTGGCGACTCTACTGGGGAAAATTTTAAAAGTGGGGTTACCTTAGGGTTTAGGTCACATTTACTAGCTTATATTGTTTGACTTGTATGCTTTACATTATGGTTCTTTGTTTGGGTTTGAATCATCTACCCGGATTTGGGGATACATTATAGGTAAGTAGCAATACGTTGTGGAAACTGTGCGGGGTATACCGACATGGTCTAAGAAATAGCTATGTTAGTGCGACATATTTGTGGGTACCGGTAACCTTTGAGTTAACCAAATAGAATACGGGGCCGCTGAGTGATGTCATGAAGCACTAATGAACTTCTAGAACCTTTACTTGACCAACCTGGCCTTTAGGATGTAGTGAGATGACCGGCTTTGGAGCAGTCCGAAGTTGGTAGATACTTGATACTACACTCATTGAGGTTTGGTTTCTTGGGATATTTCGGTTGCCATTAAAGAGGTTTGAGCTGAAACAATGACCAAGGAAACAATCCAGTGATATTGAGCTCCTTAGAACCCGGTTAATATTGCTATGACAGGTTTAAGCCAACTAAACTTCAAGAGGGTACTTACCTATGAAACTTCATGCAAGCCTAAACCTAAGGATTTGTTTGCTTTGTTTGTATATGCATACTTGTACATAAGATCATGGATATCATGAACATCATATACATCCACTAACCATTTCAAGGATTTTGGGATTCATCTTTGTTCTTGTTTTGTAGGAAATGGATTCACTTTGCAGGAAAACTATTCAAGTCAACCTTGTAAGAATTCCTCCACAACTTAAGAAACTAGCTTCAAAGATTCCTGAGAACTCTCCATTCACCGAAAGACATGGACGTCTAATCAACTTGGTCACCTCCAACACATATGAGGATATAAAAGGTGCTCTTTCAGTTCTTTGATCCTTTGCACCATTGCTTCATATTTTCCGACTATCAACTTGTTCCTACTTTGGAAGAATTCTCCTAACTCTTGAGGATTCACATTCTCAATCAACTACCTTTCAACGGTACGGAAAGAGATCCAAAGCCAGAAGAGATTGCTCAAGCTCTACATTTGCACTCATCTGATGTCACAACTCATTGGGAAACTAGGAGTGGTGTCAAAGGCTTCTTAGCAAAGTTCCTGTTTGAGAAAGCCCAAAGTTGTTGGAATTCCTTAGACTTGCAAGCCTTTGAGGAAATTGTGGCTCTTCTCATCTTTGGGATGGTTTTGTTTCCAAATCCTGACCAACTCATAGATGTGAACGTCGTCAAAGTCTTCATGTCACGCAACCCGGTGCCTACATTGCTAGGGGATATCCTACACTCTTTTCACACTCGCACAATGAGGAAAAGAGGTGTCCTTATGTGTTGCACTCCTCTCCTGGAAAGATGGTTTATTTCTCATCTTCCCCAATCAGTCTTAAAGAATGAGAAAGGTTCAAGGTGGTCTCAAAGGTTGATGACGCTCAAACATTCAGACATTCATTGGTGCTCCCGATCCAAAGAGAATGCTATCATTATCGACCGTTGTGGAGAATTTCCTAATGTCCCTTTACTTGGCATTAGGGGAGGTATCACCTACAACCCCTGCTTAGCCTTAAGACAGTTTGGTTATGCCCGAAGGGATGGCCCGCACGAGATGCTGATTCAAGGTTTGGTATTCGACTACGACAACAACAATCAAGGTCTTCGCCAGAGATTTATCCGAGCTTGGAGGATGTTAAACAAGGTGGATAGCAAGACTTTGGGACACAAGAATTCCATCCCTCTTAAGCCTTATCTCAAATGGGTACGAACTCGTGCTCAGAGTCTTATGATGCCATACCACTCCATTCTCCCGATAATCATTGAGCCTGTTAAGGAAGGAGATATTCCATACACCATCCTACATCCTGACATATCCACATCTCTTGAAGACCTCCAAAGGGATTGGATACAACTAAAAGGAGAGCGAGATACTTTCGAAGCCCAATTCTACGCAAGCGAAAAGAAGGTTTTGGAGCTTACTAGGCTACTTCATGAGGAGCAGATTCTGAATGCCTACATTGCACCAAAGAGGATGCGCACTACTTTTCTATCTTAGAGTTTTGTATTATTTTGCCCAAGGGGCATTGATGTACTAAAACTTTATCTTATTAATATAACGTGTGTTTCCTTTTTGTCTAAAGCAAATTTGAATCTTTGAAATCCTTGAAAACATTGCATATGCACATATCATTCATCATAACACAAACAGGTCTTTTGCAACAAATATCCTCATCTCTCTACTGTTTATTTCAGTAAGATGGATCTCGAGCAAACTGTGAAAGATCTCCAAGCTTAGATACGCAGTTTCAACAGTTGCTCATGACCCTAGCCAAGGGGCAAGAAGAATTGAAGACTCTGCTAGCTGAAGAGAGGAAAAAGAAAACAAAGAAGATAATCGGAGTCTTAAACATGGGAAGAAGATTTCATGGGAAGACAAGAAGGACTTTGGACTTTGCAACAACATCCGGTGAAGGAGAGGGTGAAAGGAAAGGAAATAGTTATTCCGTCAGAATTGGAAGAAGAGGAAGAAGAGGAAGACTACTCTGAAGAACAGTACCCTCCATCTGATGATAAGTATAAACATCTTGAAGAGCGGTTGAGCGCGATGGAAATACAAAAGGTGTCAGGCTTAGACTTTGAGGAATTGGGACTAGTGTCGGGGATTTTGATTCCTATGAAATTCAAAGTGCCTATGTTTGCAAAATATGATGGAGTGTCATTCCCTAAAATGCATCTCCGGTCATATGTGAGAAAAATCCAACCCCATACCGCTGATAAAGACTTATGGGTGCACTTTTTCCAAGACAGTCTGTCTAAAATACAACTCGACTGGTTTTACCAACTAGAAAGAGCCAACATCCATAATTGGGAAGATCTTGCCGCAGCTTTCTACAAGCAATATCAATACAATGCTGATTTGGCGCCTACCCGTACTCAACTCCAGAGTATGGCCATGGCTTCCAATGAAGGTTTCAAAGATTATGCACAAAAATGGAGAGATTTGGCTGGAAGAGTTCAACCCCCTCTGTCTGAAAGGGAATTGGTGGACATGTTCTTAGGCACCTTATCTGGACCCTTCTTCAACCATTTAATCGGAAGTTCGTCTGCAGGCTTTACTAAACTAATATTAACCAGAGAGAGGGTGGAAGCTGGCATAAAAAGTGGAAAGACTCAGAAGGATTCATCTTCTTCTACAGCTGTAAGGAAGCCTTTCATCGGGAAGAAAGAGGTAGTTGTTGTATATCTGCAAAGGAACCAAGATAGGGCCGAACGCCGACCAATGGTGGGGGCTATTATGATTCCCAAGCCTACATCTCATCAACAAAGAAGTAATCAACCAAGGGTGGAAAGGCAAGTCAGGAAATTCACCAGAATTAACATGACTTTGTCTCAAGTATTATCGCATCTTCTGAGATCCAATTTGGTAACCTTGAAAGAAGCTCCGAAAAACCCCAATATAACATCCCCTCGTTATCATCCCAATGCCCGTTGCGCATATCACTCTGAAAGTCCTGGTCACAATACTAATAACTGCTGGGCCTGGAAGAATAAAATACAAGACCTCATTGAAGCAAAAGAAATTGAGTTTGATGTGCCCGAGAAGCCAAATGTCATTTCTGCTCCTATGCCCATACATGGTCACAATACCAATGCTATTGAAGAAGATTTGTTTATTAGCACAGTTGATGAACTCATGACTCCACTTCCAACCATTAAGATAAACTTGTTGAAAGCCGGTGTGTTCCCGGGCTATAATGAAGTTTGCCATCTCTGCTTGTCCTCACCAACTGATTGCCCTTTGTTGAAGGCAGGAATTTAATGCCTGATAGATAACAATGAGATTTTGTTTGAAAAAACTCTTGTTTCACCTATTTCTGTTGAAGATGTTTCAATCATTGCCATTTCCGCCAATTCTTCCATGGTCTCCACCAAAAGACCCGTTAGAATTACATCAGTTGCGAAAGCAACTCCTCTAATAATCACAATGCCTGGGCCAGTCCCATATGAATCAGACAAAACCGTGTCGTGGAATTACGGAGGGGGCATTTACTACCATGGCATCAAACAAGACTGGTCGGCTGCCGAAGAGATAAACTCCAAAGAAGAAGATTCTGACATTAGCAATATTGTCGGAACTAGTAAAATTACCCGAAGCGGTAGGATCTTTTCTCCAGAAATTTCTCCCTGTAAAGCAATTTCTGGACCCGTGATCATCCTTGCGGCTGCTCCAAAGGTTACTTCCATACCCATAATCATCTCTGCAAGCGCTCCTATTGACGAAGACGTTACAAACCCTGTTATCATTCCTACAAACACTCCTGCTGCTGAAACTCGAGGAAAAAGTATTTTGGTCGAGCCTGTCCGAACGAAGGCCCAGTCATTAACTATCCCCGAGACTTCCAAGAAAGAAATGGAGGAGATCCTAAAAATTATAAAGAATAGCGACTACGATGTAGTTGAACAATTGGGGAAAACTCCCTCCAAAATCTCCATGCTGGCATTACTACTGTATTCTGAGGCACATGCGAAAGCCTTGGTGAAGTTCTTAAAAACAGCCCATTTACCTCAAGAGACGTCTGTTGATCAATTCCAAGACTGCATGGCCAACTTGACAGCGGATAACGTCCTAGGCTTCTCAGATGCTGATCTAACACCAAGGGGAAGAAAGCGCAATGAGGCCTTGCATGTCTCAGTGGAATGTAGGGGTACCACTCTGGCGCATGTTTTGGTGGATACTGGCTCATCTTTGAATGTATTACCCAAAAAAGCTCTTGATAGACTTGACTGTGAGGGGTTGACTTTGAAGCTAAGCAATATAGTGGTAAGGGCTTTTGATGGCTCAAAGAGGATGGAACATGGGGAGGTGGACATTCCCATAAAGGTTGGAACCCAAACCTTCAATTCAACTTTTTATGTGATGGACATCCGCCCTTCATATTCATGCCTGCTAGGCCGACCATGGATCCACAATGCTGGCGCTGTTACCTCTACATTGCACCAGATGCTAAAGTATCTGGTTCAAGGGAAGATTATCATTGTCCATGGAGAGGAAGAATACATGATCAGCCATCTCAATTCCTTCTGATATGTGGAATTGGACGGCGAATTCATTGAAACCCCATTTCAACACTTCGAAGAGGTCCCCCGAGAGGTGGCAGTGACCAAGGCCATTCCCAAGATTACAAGGCCTCCACTCCGGATGTCATCACTAAAGAATGCCAAAGCAGTGGTAGAAGAAGGGGGATGCACTATCTGGGGACAACTTCCAGATATCCCGTATAAGTCCGACAAGTTTGGCTTAGGTTTCACTTCAAGTGCTCAAAAGGATGTACGCTATGCCCGTACTGGAGGGCCACCCTTGAAGATCAGCAACTGTGAAGTCAAAGCGGTAGAAGATGGTGAAGATGGTTGCAACCTGTAGGAATGGATCTTTCTGATTGTCAATGGAGGGCTCAACAATTGGGAGGCCAGAGATTTCATCCCAATCACTTTCATCCCTCAGTAATTTATCTTTACATTTTGTTGGATATGTAATATTCAAAACAATTCGCACTCTTAAAACCTTGTGTCTTACCCGAGGCACAATGGTCCATTTGTAAGGGTTATTATTTCATCTTCATATGACATCAATGAATCATGGACGTTTTCGCATACAAACTTTTATGCTCATTGTTTTTCTTTTACATTTTATTTTCTTTCAAAGATAGTTATACCCTTACACACACCCACACTCACAATGCAGGTATACATCCATTCTGGATCCCATGGGTAACGATAGTGCTATGGACTTTTGTGACTCTGAGAATCTGATCTACCAAGTCGAAGACGAAGGTGAGGAAGATTGTGAAGTACCAGGGGAACTTTCCAGACTGCTACAACAAGAAGAAAGAACCATTCAGCCTCACGAGGAACCCATGGATACGATCAACCTAGGTACCGAAGAAGATCAAAAAGAGGTCAAAGTGGGTGCCAATCTGGAACCCAGTATCAAGAAGCATTTGATTCAGCTGTTGCATGATTATGTCGAAGTATTTTCCTGGTCATATGAAGACATGCCAGGACTTGATGAAGATATTATGGTACATCATCTGCCTACAAGAGAGTATTATCCGCCAGTAAAGCAAAAGGTACATCGAATAAGGCCTGATATGTTAGAAAAAATTAAAGCAGAGGTCAGGAAGCAATTTAACGCTGGATTCTTGGTTGTCACCTCTTACCCCCAATGGGTTGCCAATGTTGTTCCCATGCCCAAAAAGGACGGCAAGGTACGAATGTGTGTGGACAATCAAGATTTGAATAGGGCAAGCCCTAAGGATGATTTTCCACTCCCCCACATTGATATCCTAGTTGACAATACAGCACAACACAAAGTTTTTTCCTTCATGGAGGGATTCTCAGGTTACAACCAAATCAAATTGGCACCTGAGGACATGGAGAAAACAACATTTGTCACACAGTGGGGAACATTCTGCTACAAGCTGATGCCATTCGGACTGAAGAATGTTGGGGCAACCTATCAACGTGCCATGGTAGCTTTATTTCACGACATGATACATCATGAAATAGAAGTCTATGTGGACAATATGATAGCCAGATCGCAAACAGAAGAAGAGCACCTTGATCACTTACAAAAATTGTTTGAGAGATTGAAGAAGTACAGGCTGAGGTTGAATCCAAACAAGTGTACATTTGGGGTACGGTCTGGTAAACTCCTAGGCTTTATCGTCAGCAACAAAGGTATTGAGGTCGATCCTGCCAAAGTTAAAGAAATACAAGAGATGCCTGCTCCTCGCACTGAGAAGGAAGTCAGAGGATTCTTGGGACGTTTGAACTTTATTGCCAGATTCATTTCTCACCTAACAACTACTTGTGAGCCAATCTTCAAACTATTGAAGAAAGATCAAGTAGTCAAATGGAATGATGAATGCCAAGTTGCTTTTGATAAAATCAAAGAGTACTTACAAGAGCCTCATGTGTTGATGCCACCAGTCGAGGGAAGACCGTTGATTATGTATCTGACTGTTTTAGAAAATTCAATGGGGGTGTGTATTGGGGCAGCATCACGAGTCTGGCCAAAAAGAGCATGCTATTTACTACCTGAGCAAAAAGTTTACCGACTATGAAACCAGATATTCACTGCTCGAGAAAACTTGATGCGCTCTAGCATGGGCTGCTCGCCGGCTAAGACATTATATGTTGACTCATACTACCTTGTTTATATCTAAGATGGATCCGATAAAGTACATCTTCAAGAAACCCGCTCTTTCTAGGAGAATAGCGAGATGGCAGATGATCCTGACAGAGTATGACATACAGTATACTACCCAGAAAGCTATAAAGGGCAGTGTATTAGCCGATCACCTCGCTCACCAAGCTGTAGAAGACTACCAGTCAATGAAGTTTGAATTTTTGGATGAAGACATCATGACATTAGACAACCGTGAAGAATTCAAGCCATGTGACGGACCTGAACAAGGATCCCGATGGAACCTGTTCTTCGATGGAGCCTCCAATGCACTCGGAAATGGTATTGGTGATGTACTCATATCTCCAAAAGGTTGTCATACTCCCTTTACTGCCAGACTTTGCTTCAATTGTACAAACAACATGGCGGAATACGAAGCGTGCATCTTCGGTCTCAGAGCTGCCATAAACTTGGGGATCAAATCCTTGGATGTATTTGGAGATTCAGCTTTGGAAATCAGTCAGATCAAAGGGAAATGGGACACCAAACACCCGAACCTTATCCCTTATAAAGAACATGTTTTGACATTGTTACCACATTTTGAGAAGATTACCTTTGAGCATTTCCCGCGAGAAGAAAATCAGCTAGCAGACGCTCTAGCCACAATGTCATCTATGTTTAAACTTAATTGGGATAACGAGGCTCCCCAGATCACTCTCGAACGAATGGATGAACCAGCACACTGTTATGAGATTAATATTGAAGAAGTAGTGGGCTAGCCTTGGTTTCATGAAGTCAAAAGGTATCTCGAGGTTCAAGAATATCCAGAAGGAGCTTCAATCAATAATAAGAAGTTCTTAAGGAGATTTTCTGCTAAGTTCTTCCTTAGTAATGGCATCCTGTACAAACGCAATCATGACTCTGTGTTACTTCGGTGTGTAGATAAGGTTGAAGCGGAAAGGATCATGGCTGAATTACATGAAGGCACTTTTGGCACCCATTCTAGTGGGCATACGATGGCAAAGAAAATCCTACGGGAAGGCTATTACTGGTCTACCATGGAAGCAGATTGCTATCAACACTCTCGAACCTGCCATAAGTGTCAAATTTATGCTGACAGGGTGCATGTACCTCCGGTTCCTCTGAATTTCTTGACGGCTCCTTGGCCCTTCACTATGTGGGGAATAGATATGATTGGGGAAATCAAGCTGACAGCCTCCAATGGACACCGATTCATCCTAGTGGTCATTGACTATTTTACAAAGTGGGTGGAGGAAGCTTCCTTCGCTTCTGTCACCAAGAACATTGTTTCCAGTTTCATCAAGTAAAATCTCATTTACCAGTACGGTATCCCTGAAAGGATCATCACTGACAACGGTACAAATCTCAACAACACTATGATCACCGCATTGTGCGAGCAATTCAAGATTCAGCATCATAATTCTTCTCCCTATCAGCCAAAGATGAAAGGTGCTGTCGAAGCTGCAAATAAAAACATTAAAAAGATCATACAGAAAATGACCGTCACATACAAAGACTGGCATGAGATGTTACCATTTGCTCTCCACAGATATCTTACCACGGCTCATACATCAACCGGGGAAACACCCTATTCTTTGGTTTACGGCATGGAAGCTATCTTGCCTATTGAGGTTCAGATCCCCTCTCTGAGGATTATGAAGGATACAGGGTTGAACGAAGACGATTGGATCCATACTCGACTTGATCAACTGAACTTGATTGATGAAAAGAGACTTTATGTTGTTTTCCATGGTCAAATGTATCAAAAACGGATGATCAAGGCTTTCAACAAGAAACTCAGGCGCCAAGTGTATCAAGTCGGAGATCTAGTGATCAAACGTATCATCTTGCCACACGGTGATCCCAGGGGCAAATGGACTCCTACCTATGAAGGACCATTTGTAATCAAAAACATTTTCTCCAGTGGGGCAATGATCTTGACCACCATGGATGGCGATGACCTGCCGCACCCTGCAAACACGGACATAGTCAAAAGATACTATGCATAAGAGACCCGCTAGGTTGACATACCTAGGAAAAAAAAGGGCATCCCGACGAACCGAAAAGGTTCGGGCAAAAGTTAGGGATAAAACAAAAAAATTTGTACACCCGACAAGTTGAAAACTCGAAAGGGCGACTTGGGCAAAAAAGGGTTTCCCGGTGGACTGAAAACCCGAAAGGGAGGTCCAGGCAAAAGTTAGGGAATTAAGGCGTACGACTATGTCCCGTTGGATCACTTTACAGACAACCTTTGGCTTCCAATGACAAACTCATAGGTTCTGATCGATTCAATCAGCTTCGGACAAGGCAACAAATAGACAAGACGCTCGGAGATACGAAGGCTATAGCAGAATGGAAACCCCATGGGATTTTTGTACACATAGCTATCTTTTTCTTTGTATCAAAATTTTCATTTTTTACGATAGCATTCTCTTACTAGAATGTTTGTCCCCTTGTACAAAAACATTTACTCAAAGTTAATACAAAATGTCCCTTTGAAAGTGCAAAATCTATTTGTCTTTTCTTTACGCTCGTGTTTTGTTTACAAAAACGTCCAATGATTCATTGTTGAACATATGCATTTGAACATAATTATTATTTACAAATAAACAAAACGGGAAAGAATAATTACTGATAGGTTGAAAAGATAGGGAAATACCTCTAGGTTATTCCATAAGTAATCCCCTATAGTACAATATTTAAATCCCCAACGGAACAAAGTTTAAAATTGTTAATCCCCGGTAGAAGTCGTCGAATTTCTCAGGATTCCCCAACACGATTCTACAAGCAGTACACGGCGTTTTCCTTACAACAGAGTTTATTTCTCAAAGTGAAATTCATCAACATTCCAACTTCAAGACATGAAGACTTACATATCCTCAACAATAGTCATGGATTTATTTTCCCCAATCCAACAGCAGTGCAGCAAACTAGCTCATATACGCATACATTGCATCCATATATCATAAACATTGATAACACGAATGCATTATACTATGCATTTCATATAACATGAGCATTATGTTTTAAGCTAACATTTTTACCCTTTTCAGGATAAGATTAACAGCTATCATTTGCAATATTCAAAAACTGATACAGTTCAGATACGCTCCAAACACGGATGTCATTCTAATACTCATTCAATATTCAACTTTCAGATATAGTTCAGATACGCAACAGATACGGATGCCATGATGATACTCATTCAGATTCAAACTTTTGATACAGTTCAGATACGCTCCCGACACGAATGCCATCTTGATACTCATTCAGATTCAACCTTTTGATATAGTTCAGATACGCTCCAGACACGGACGCCATTCTGACACTCATTCAGATTCAAACTTTCAGATACAGTTCAGATACGCTCCAGACACGGACGCCATTCTGACCTTCATTCAGATTCAAGCTTTCAGATACAGTTCGGATACGCTCCAGACACAGACGCTATTCTAATACTCATTTAACCCTCAGATACAGTTCAGATATGCTCCAGACACGGACGCCATTATGATACCCATACAATTTCATCTCACGAATTAGGTTCAACAATCATTTTCGAATGGCATCTACAAGCCCATCTCCAACAACTTTCTATCATCTCTCCAAATGGCATCTGTAAGCCCATTCCTTCTATCAGCACATCATCGAGTGCAAATTTATGGGCACTCTAGTGTCCAATCATCTTCCACCTTCGACTCACGAATGGCAAGACTCGCCAGTCTAACTCTCCAGGTTTAAGAAGATTGAACAGGGGCAGCTGTTGTACCCCAAAATTTGCCCTCTCACTTATCAAGAATTTACTCACAAGATCTCTTTGACTCAAGACTGGAGTAGGGTTTGACCAGCTTAAGACACCTCCTCATGCACTGATGACTAAAATTAGGGTTTGATTTTGCACAAGTATTTTTGGACTATAAATGCTTCATATGACTTTCAAGGATCATTAGGGACCCCCAAGAATACTCATGCCAAGTTTCAAACTTTGAATCACAGTTAACCTAAAAATCAGTTGTATTGGGGAAAAAGTCAACCATGGCCAATTTACAGTCAAACTCCATAATTTTTTATCCACATCAACATCTTAGACTCATATGTATCATTTGATCAAGTTTGTACCACAATTCCCCAAGAAATTTGATCAAATCATCAAAAGGGCAAAATGGTCAAAATTAGGGTTTTGACTGAGAAGGGACAATTTCTGATTTTTGACCTAGCAAATGATCAATTGGTTTGAAACATGATTTCAAGAGTTCAATTGCATCATCTTAACCTAATGACATGATTAAAAACATTACAAATTCATTGGATTAACAGATGAATTTTTCAGTCAACTGATCAAAAGTCAACTGTATACTGAAAAGTCAAACTTTGACTATTTGGTCAAATTCAAATGCCAAAGATCACAATTCATCAAAACATGCCAAAATGTGAAACTTGTTCATCAAGAAATCAAGGATTGAAGATCTTGTTTTTAAATTTGGAATTTTCTTAACTTCGAAATTTTTTAAGTATAGAAAATTTCTTATTTTTTCTCAACTTTAGGCCAAATTTTCACAATGATACAAAATGATTCAAAGGAAGGTCCCAACATGAAAGTGGTAGATCTCCATGAAAACTACAACTTTTATTCATACAATTTCTCCTAAAGATGCTTGGATCTCAAGATATAATTTTGTGAATACATGCTCATGAACTAAAATAACTTAGTGAAATTTTGCCCTAGTTAGGCACGTTTTTTACCTAACTTCATGGCAACTTTTCACCTAGTTCCAAGAGGAATTTTCAAAATCATTTCAAAGATGGGTTATAGAGAACATTACAAGCTTTCCAAAATGTCAAAGAACTCCTTGAGATCATTCTTGAGTAAGGAGAATCGAAGAGATGAAGTTAGGGTTTTATCACTTTGATTATAGGTCATTTTCATGAAGAACAAGTTTTCAAATTTGCAAATTGGCTGTACAATCTTCACTTCTCAGGCCTCAAACTCGTTTGTCACTCCACCATTAATGAATTGCACAAGGTTTAATGCCCTAAAACCAAGCGTTCAATGCATTGTACAAGAAAATAGCCATTTTTGGAAGAAATGCAACATTGCCATTTTGGAAAAGCATGCTTTTTGCATTTTTCCATTTTCTTGAGCCTTGGACTTGTTCTCTCTGCACAAACCAAGTTTGTAAACCTGAACAAAACATGTTTAAAGCTTCAAGCCACCCTACAAGATCAGAATCATGCCTTAAGAAGTCACTTCTCACACTTGCTTCAAAAACAAGAAATGTAGCAAGACATGTGATCTTGTACTTCTGAACAAGCATAAGTCCTCTAACCTTTTGCTCTATATAAAGCCAGCATTTTGCAACTAAAACCACGAATTCCCAAGCCTTGAAACACCCTAGAATCATAAGTTGCATACCAAGCCTCCAAACTTTGCATTTCTGACTTGTGAACTGGATCTTCCAATTCACTCGTGCGTTTTCAGGCCTTTTGCTTTCCCAAGCTTCCTTACCTTACAAGTAAACCATCCCACACTCTGAAACATCATTGTAACTCCATCTTCCCTATTGTTGAAGTTCAAAAACAGAGTAACATAGGTGGACTTCTCCAGACCATTCCAGCCTCCCTCAAGACAAGCTAAAAATTGCATTAGCTTCCTAGAGGTTCAAGGAAGCTAACCTGATCATCACAGCATCCTAAAGCAAGCTCATTTCCATAACACGATTTCCATTTTCAAGGTGAGTTTTCTGTTTTTCTAACTCTTAATACAGGCATAGTTAGCTTTCCATTTGTGAATATAGAATGTAGGCATCATTTCTACGAAGTTATACATATCTATAGCTTGCATTTAATTGGATTAAGTTTAGAGAATTTTAAGTTTAAAGTTTTTGAGAAAATTAGGTTAAGAATTAGGGCCAACAAAATTCTCTCTGATCTTCGACTTATAGTTTTAGTTATGCACATGGTTAGAATCATGAGATAAAATGCTATAATGTTCATGTTATCACTTTCCATTTTTGTTGAGAAATGAAAAAGTTACAGGGGGTCCGGCTGGCTAGAGGTTAAAGATGAAGTACAGGGCAAGGCAATATTTTGTGTTATGTATTTGTGTTTTCACTTAGACTAACGGATGTACAGCCACCCCAGTGGTAAGGCAGCGTGCAAAAATGCCCTGGTCGTGGGTTCGAGCCTTGGTGCCGCCTTTTGAAATTTTTCATATTTTTCCAATCTTTTTTTGCTAGCTTGCAGCATGGGCCTCTGATTGTTGGGCTTGTTGTTTTTTTCTAACTTCATATCCCTGTTTGCTGGCAGCACCCCCTGGCCCAAATATTTTATTTACTTATTTTATTTTTATTTTCATTTTACCAAATATATTTTCTTAATCATAAAAAATATAAAAATGATAAATATTATATTTTGTTTTATTTTATTTTCTCATAAAAAATATTTATTTTTTTTATTTAAGTTATATACTATCTCTTTTAATAAACTTGTAAATTAAAATAGAATTAGGTTAAATATTTATTTTTCTTCATTTTTCTTCATATTTATTAAACATATTATTTTTAATACAAAAGACCAAAATTTCTTATAAATACCATATATTATTTTTCAAGACAAAAAATGTAAAAATACTTTATTTTTTCTCAAAGAAGTTTATTCCCTTTTAATAAAATAGAATTAGGGTTTATTAAAAACCTTCTCTAAAAATAATTTCTTTTCTTAATTAATTTGAGACAGTCTTGATTTATTTATTAGGTTTCGGTTAAAACTTTTTCCAAATAAAAAACCAAACAAAATCTTCGTTGCATTCATACATCTTTGCATATTTAATTTTTCTTGTATATTATTTATTCCAATATTTGTACATATTCAATTTGGTTGTAATAGCTTAGTTAGGTTTATATTATTGCAAATCCCCATTCATAAATTGTATTCCCCCCTCCCACAAATGTTGTAATAGCGTAGGACATTTAAATTTCGCAATTTATCGCTTTTATATAACATGCTAGTAATTAGGGTTTATATGGCAAGATAAAATAAATCAAATAGAAAACCCTAATCCAATACAAAATCAAGCATTAAAATGACACACTTACACACAAAACACCCCTAGGGTTATCCCGTTTGGCTGCCTTATGCAAAATGACCATATTACGCATGTGAGGTATCTTAGCAAAACAAACAAATACAAGATCATAGACCCTCGATGACGCTATTCCAAGTTTCCTTACAAAAATGATCTTAATCCCTCAAAAATGCTAAGATACTTTGCAACATTGCCAATCATGGCTATACGATGACCCGCGCCCGTCTCGTTTACATCCAAAGATAGGGTTGCTTACCAAATCAATAGTAAGACATCAATGTCAAAGGAAAATAAAATGAACAAGAAAGACAATTGAGTAGGTAGATTACTCCTAGTTATTTGCTCCATTTCAAAACAAATATCCTTGCAATTTTCAAAATAAACACACACAAACATATTACAAAATTGAAAACATTTTCAAAAAGATCAACATCTTTGTATACATTCTTACGAACGAGAATCATTACAAATATTGCCTAAACAATGGCCTCTTTTATAAAATACTTTCAAAACCATACAAAGCACAATTTCAAACAAAAGCAAGTGATCTAGAAAGTAACTAAGAGCCCATGGAAAACCATGGATGAAAAGGGTGCTAATACCTTCCCTTTTCATAATCTACCCCCCGAACTCAAGGAAAAATATCAAAGGTCTTTCATGTGCTTTTTTACCTTTCCTTTTGGATAAAAGAAAAGTCGGTGGCGACTCTTGCTAACCGCAACATTTGCGATAAAACGCAAAACCTTCAAGTCAGTTCTCCCACCGTATCACACTCATATTTAATTTTCCGTGCCCTTTTAATTTCCCTTCTTTATCATTATTTGTAAATGCTCCGAGTTTGTAATAGATTTAAATAGGGTTTTTAATTCCGTATTTTATTTTCAGTCAAAATAATTATGTATCTGCCCAAAGCCATGTAATAATTAGGACTCTAACTTCTGGCATTTTAATTTCCGCAAACTATAATTTGCTTAGATGTATGTATAGGATTGTATAGAAAGACGAACTGAAATTAAAACAGTAGAAAACCCTAATTATGCAAAGATAATTAATTGAAAAATACACTTGCACATGTTCACTCCTAGGGTTTACTCCACTCCGGTTGCCTTCGGTAAACGGTCATAAAGTATAGGGAATGTTAGTGGTCGTCTTCAAGTCCCAAAAGATCTAAAATGACCCATTCAGATGTTGCCTCGGAAAAAGATCTTTAAGACTTTAGGATTATTACTAAAATTTCCTAACATTGCTTTTGTGATCGTATTTGTCCCTTCAAATGTCCCTTAAAACTCCAACAACGGTGCTACCTATTTCTTAGTAATAGGATAGTGTTGTCTAAAGAAAAACGAATAGACTTTTTTCGAGTAGGTAGATTAATTCCTAGGTACTTGCTCAAACAAAACTTTTCACACAAACACTTTTCAAAACAATTTTCAAAACAACTTTATCACACTCTTGAGGACTGATACAAGGGTTATCATGAAGTAAAACTTTTTCAAAACAAGCACGCACAAGCAATTTTAAAAATGAGCAAAGTACCTAAGAGCCCGTGGAAAACCACTGATAGAAAGGGTGCTAACACCTTCCCTTTCTATAATCTACCCCCCGTACTCAAAAACATTCTCGAAAAAGGTTGATTCTGTTCTTTTTTCTTTCCCTTTGTTGGATAAAATAAAAGTCGGTGGCGACTCTTGCTTACCGCGACATTTATGAATACAAAATGCAAACCAGTATTAACAGTCGGTTCTGCCACCGTATTATAGAACTGGCGACTCTGCTGGGGACTAAATAAGTGGGGTATACCTTAGGATCTAGGTCATTTTTAACTTGCTTGCTTGTCTCTTTGCTTTGCCTGCTTTATATTCAAGGGTTTTGTTGGGGTTATATAGATCCTATACCCAGATTTGGGGAACACCTTTTAGGTAAGTAGCAATAAACTGTGAGGGAACTGTGCAGGGTATATCGACACTGTTGAAGCAGTAGCTACGTTGATGTGGCACTTTGGTTGGTACTGGTAACCCTTGAGTCAATCAGGGAGAGTACGGGGCTTCCGCGTGGTGTCGTGAAGCATCAACTAACCTTAGAAACTTTAATTATACAACTTGGCCAGTAGGACGTAGCGAGATGGCTGACTTTGGTGTATTCCCAAGGTCGACAGATACTCGATGCTACGCTCATTGAGTTTGGCTCTTGAGTTTTGTTTAGTTACAAGTCAATCGCCTATTGAACGAAGATGGGAGAAAGATTAGTGATATTCAGATCCCTTAGAACCCGGTTACTATTTATAGGACAGGTTGAACCAATCCAGCTTCAAGAGGGTATGACCTTAAAACTCATTTAGGCCTTAAACCTAAGGACTTGATGTGACTTGTTTGTTGTTTGCTATACCTGTGATTTTATAATATAATCATGACATCATAAAGCATGGCATATCATGACTAACCATTTCAAGGATTTCCTAGGGCTCATTTTTGCTTTATTTTGTAGGACATGGCATCCGCCCGTAGGAAAACTATACATATTAACCTGGTGAAAGTGTCTCTCCAACTAAAGGACCTGGCATTAAGGGTTCTTGAAATTTCTCATTTCACTAAAAAGCATGGTCAGTTGCTCAATTTGGTCACTGCAAAACCTGATGAAGAGTTATTAAAAGTGATGTTTCAGTTCTTCGATCATGTGCACCATTGTTTCACCATCCCGGATTACCAGCTAGTACCTACTATGGAGGAATTTTTCTCAGTTGTTCGGGGTGCCTATTCTTGATCAGTTACCTTTCAAAGGTACGGAAGAACATCCAAAGCCTAAAGAAATTACTAGAGCTCTGTCCTTACAACGATCTGACATAGTGACAAATTGGGAGACTAGAGGGAATGTCCAAGGAATTCCGGTTAAGTTTCTATTCGAGAAGGCCTACCATTTTTGGGATACCCTATATTTGCAAGCTTTCGAAGAGGTGCTGGCACTTCTCGTTTACGGGATGGTACTTTTCCCTAATGCGGAGCAACTCGTAGATGTGAGCACTATTAAGGTTTTTGTCTCATAATCCAGTGCCTACATTACTCGGGGATATTCTGCACTCTCTGCATGCTCGCACTCTAAAGAGAAGGGGGACCATCCTGTGTTGCACTCCTCTATTGGCTAGGTGGTTTATTTCACACCTACCCAGGTCTGTTTTGAAGAATGAGCAGGGTTTGAAATGGTCTCGTAGGCTGATGTCCGTTAAGAATTCAGACATTCATTAGTGTTCACGATTCTCGGAAGATATTATCATCATTGATCGTTGTGGTGAATTCCCTAATGTCCCTCTCTTAGGCATTAGGGGAGGAATCACTTACAACCCTTGTTTGGCACTGCGTCAGTTTGGTTATGCAAGAAGAGATGGTCCTCACGACACGCTTATCCAAGGAATCACCTTCAACTACGAGAATGATGCTCAGGGGTACCGCGGGAGGTTCATAAAATCTTGGGGCATGGTGCATGAAATTGATAACAGAACGCTAGGGCACAAGAATTCCATTCCTCTTGAGCCTTATCTCTGGTGGGTACGAGCTCGCTCCCAAAGCCTTATGATGCCTTACCCTGCTATCCTACCAGTAACTCTGGAGCCACCTATTGAAGGAGACACTACTTCACTTGGTCATCATCCTGACATGCCAACCGATCATGAAGAGTGTGATACGGTGGGAGAACTGACTAGAGGTTTTGCGTTTTGTTCGCACTTGTGCAGTTAGCAAGAGTCGCCACCGACTTTTCTTTTATCCAAAAGGAAAGGTAAAAAAATCACAGGAAAGACTTTTCGAGAATTTTCTCGGGTTTGGGGGGTAGGTTATGAAAAGGGAAGGTGCTAGCACCCTTTTCATCCATGGTTTTCCATGGGCTCTTAGTTACTCGTTTAGATCACTTGCTTTTGTTTGATTGTGTGCTTGTGGTGTGGGTTTTGAAAGTATTTTGGAAAGTTTCTTTGTAATGGTTCTCGTCTCTATAAGAACGTATACAAAGTTTTGTTTTGAAAAATGGTTCAAAGATGTGTTTGTGAATCGTGTTTTGAAAAAGTGTTTTGAAAAGAGGTTTCGTAATGGTTCTCGCCTCTATAAGAACGTATACGAAACGTTTCATCTTTTGAAAATGTTTTGAAATGGAAGTGTAGGTGTGAAAGTTTTTGTCGTGAGCAAGCGAGTAACTAAGAGCGAATCTATCTACTCGAAAGGTCTTAAATTGTTCTTTTTTCTTCCTTTTAATGGTGCTATCTTACCATTAATTTGGTAAGAAGCCCCATCTTTGGAAATGAAAGGACAGGCGCGGGTCAATTTTACAATCATTGAAGGCAACTTGTGAGACGCTCTAGCAATTTTGTAAGGGACGAGATCATTTTATCGAAGGCAACATCGAGGGTCATCGAGGGACTACGATCTTTGTTTACCGAAGGGTCATTTGCTAGAGTGTCTCATATTAGAGGGACATGATTATATTTTCGAGACAGTAAGCGAGGTTACCCTAGAGGTGAACGTGTGAGAAGTGTGTTGATTTCAAGTTATTTATTCTTGGATTAGGTTATCTAGCGATTGATTTTTTTGAATCTTGCCATACATGCCTAATTACCACATAGTATATAGAAAGCAATAAATTGCGAGAATTAAAAGTCTAAGCTATTACAAAAGTATCCGGGAATGGGGGTACAATTATTACAAATGGGGATGAATCACATAAGAATAGCAATGTCCAAATAATACAACCAAATCGAATTGCTGTGCGATTCAATATGAAACTATGACAATTTATGAAATAAAGAAATCAATAAAGTATGAAATGCAATGTATTTACTTGGAAAAAATAAAATTCAATCTAAAAATAAAAATGATTTAAATTAAAAATATTTATTATATTTTGTGTATTTTATTAAATGTAACAAATTAATAAACATAAGTTATAAAAGAAGAAAATAGTGGAAAAAAATATTTTTAAGACTTAAAAAATTGTACAAAAGCATTATTAGTAATTTTTAAAACAAATAAAAACAAATTAAAGGGAAAGAAAATGGGCTTAAGGTTTTTTTTTTGGAAAAGAAATGGCCCAAAGGGATTATTGTCTTGCTGAAACAAAAACAAGGCAGATGGGGGTAAGTTAGCAAAACGTGTTGGGCTTAAGGGTTTGTGAAAAAAACAATGGCCCAATTTCTCTTAAGCTTGCTTAATGCATCTGATTATGGGAAACATAAAAAAATTAGGGTTTGTGCTTTGTGAGTCTCACAGCGGCGCCACTCTGTTCGTCTCTCACTTCTCTCAAATTCATTCATCTTTCTCGCTCTGAGTCCCTAATCGTTACTGATTCATGAGAGAAACGCTTTTTTTGGGGTAAAACCTAGGTTCTGAGATGGATTCATCTAAAGGGTTTGACATGCACGCTTATTCTGATCTTCCTCCCACCCTTGTTACCGGAGCCCCTCTCTCACTACCTAGCCAAGCCCTAATGGCTTCGCTCTTGAAAGGGTATGATTCTGTTCTTTTTTGTTACGATTTTGTTTGATGTTTAAACGAGTTTTTGTTGTTGTTTCTTTTTCTTTGTTATGTTTTCTCTGTTAACCTATTGTGTTTATACATTTGAGATGTGGGGAACAGTTTATGAAGAATGCGAATAATCCATACCTTTGGAGCTTTTCTGTGGAGAGGATAGTGAGATTGAGGTGCTCCCTGGTGACGGGTTTGGAAAGGATGAGGAAATGATGATGAAGGTGCTAGGTAACCTTCCCTCTTTGCTTTGAACAATGATGATGTTTGCTTCTGAGACTTTGTTATTTTTCGTGCTTTGAATGATGTTGTTTGATGATGATGATGTTGATTGCTTCTGAGATTTTGTTTTCTTGTAAGTTTGCTGGATATTGCTTTGATACCTTGACATCTTGATGGTTTGCAAGTTGGTTTGAAAAAAAATTTTTGGGGGTTTACTGTTTTTTTTAACTGTTGAAGGTTGTTGGTGTTTTTACAGTTTGCTATAGATTTTTTTATGTTTCAGCTGAGTTATGCAGGTTTGGAATGTGTTGTGATTGGAGGTTTGCTATGTTTTGGGATGGCTGGACAGTTTGAGATATTTTCTGAAAGTTATTGTTTTGGTTACAGTTTGCAGGGTTTTGGTTGTTTTAACTTGGTTATTTTTGATGGTTTTTTAGGCCTGGTGTATTGGTTAACAGGTTTTGTTGAAAATGGTTTTTGACAGTTTGAAATGGTTGGGATGTTTGAAATGAGTTATATGTTTTTTGTTGTGTTTGATGGAAGTTTTGATACTTGGTTTTGTTTGTTTTGGGTTAATGATGATGTTGGTTTTTAGTTTGAAAACTGGCTTGGGATTTTGACAGTGCCGGTTTGATATTGTTACTGTTGGTTTTGTTTTTGGGTTGATGAGGATGTTGGACTATTTTAGTTTGACAGTTTGAGGAATGTTGTTGTTACAGTCGCAGGTTTTGTGTGTTTGATGGAATTTTTGAAGGTTGGTTAGCTTGAAGGTTTTTTTTTTGACAGTTTTTGAGAGAGTTTTGATAAAAATGTTTTTTTTTCTTGAGCCTCTTTCTACTGTTATATCATGTTGCCTCTTTGCAGTTTTGCAGCTTATTCAAAATGGTGGGAAACCACCAAATTTTGAATACTTTGGGATTTTCTTCTTAGGCTCTTTTCCTTGCAGTTTTGTTTACTAGCATTTTTGGTGCAATTGTAACAGCAGGACAGCATCCCCTAGGTGACTTCTTTCCTCTTCCTCTCTTAATGACCCTAAGCCAAATATTTTCTGAAAAGTTTGCAATTTTTAATTTGGAAAATGATGAAAAAGCTCATGAACAAGCCTCTTGCTTGTTGACTTAGTTTTATATTTTCTTCTTGCTGATGCTCTTTTGTCTGCTTATGCTGCCTCGTTCTTGCTGTTTGTATTTTGTTTGCATTCTGGTATGCTGACATGCTGCTGTCTTGTGTAATTTGCGCGCCTGCTGCCTGTTTGGCCATGCTGCTTGTATATTTTCACTTGTTTGGGCAATTTGCGCGCCTGCTGCCTGTTTGGCCATGCTGCTTGTATATTTTCACTTGTTTGGCCAGCTTTGCTTGTATTTGGATAAATTGCTTGTATTTTTATTTGGACAGCTTTGCTTGTATTTTTATTTTTATTTTTGTGAACCAAGAAGAATAATCTTCTTGTGATTTGCAAATAGAAAAATAAAAACGTGATGAAATAAAAGTAGCCTTCTGATTCCGAATTGCAAACTTTTATGATGAACACATTTTTCTCTTTTGAAAAATTCTTAATCATGTCCAATTAACTGTACTGATCATTTTTCTGTCTTTTGTTTTTCATGTGAGCGCAAACTGGATGGTGGCAAAGCAGAGGAAGCATAAGATTCTTTGTCAAGCATGGAAGCAATGGAAGCTTAGTCATTCTTAGGCTTAGATTTTTCCTTTGTAATTTAGATAGGAATACTCAAATAATTGTACTAATTTATTTTTTCAAATACAATAAGTTGTAAAACTTAAAGAATTTAAATAATAAATTGTATTGTACAAATTTTTGAAATAAATGAAAGAAAGTCTTATGAGGTATTCTGATGTCCATTAAAATCTTTACTGTCAACAACTTGCAATTTTCTCTTCGCATCTTCACTAATTCTTTAAGATTCCTGATTAAGATAATTGAAACTGTATTCCAATAATTCCAACCAAGATAACTTAAATTCCAATGATCATGTAATCTTGCCACTGCATTCCAAATGAACACGCACTGTGTATTCCTCAAACAAATGTTTATTCCATAAACAAACAAATACTTATTCCATTAACAAGCAAATGTCTTAACATACGCAAATTATCTGGTTAACTTGGATCGAACAAAACATGAATATTCCAAATGACAGTCTTAGATCCCATCTCTTGTCCCAAATGAATATGCCTTGAGAACAAACAGTAATCTTTCAGTAAACTTGAAAAAGCATGAGAACGTGTGAAAGCCAATTGGATCTTGGTGAATTCATTTTTTCTAAGAACTGCAAGTAAAAACCCTAATTGTTGGTTTATTGCCAAAGGAGAAAATTTGTCTGATCGATTCCTGAGCCATTCTTGAATATCTGAGGAACCCTAGGGTTGTGATTTCTGTGAAAAGTGGGAGGGCAAATTTTGGGGTACAACAAAGAGTTACAGAAGTCCTGGGTTCAACTCAAAGAGGAGCAGGACACGTTTGAAGCTCAGTTCTATGCTAGCGAGAAGAAGGTCCTGGATCTCACTAAGCTACTTCATGAATAAAGAAACATAAACACCTACATCGTGCCAAAGAGGATGCTCTCCTGGGAGACCCGGTTTATTTTTTGCTTTAAGTTTTGTTTTGTTTAATTGTAAGCCTAAAAGGCATTCTGTGTAACAATTCGAACTTATTAATGCAATTAACGTGTGTTTCTTTTGGTTAAACAAATCTGAGCCTTTAAGAATCCTTGAAATCATTGCATACGCATCCCATTCATAGCATCGCAAAAACAGGTACCATTACAGGTTTCTCATCTTCTTCGATGTTTATTTCAGCAGAAATTTCTTCCGAACAAAGCATCAAGGATCTTAAGGCACAAAATGCCCAGTTCCAACAGATGTTCATAAATCTGGAAAAAGGGCAGGAGGATCTGAAGGCCCTCATCCTGAAGGAGAAGAAGAAAAAGAAGAAGGTTGCTGGTATTCTGAATATGGGCAGAAGGTTTAGGGGGTCGTTAAAGTAGCAAGTCAATCTGACCTCTTCATCCAGAGAAAGGGAGAATCAAGAAGAAGAGACAAGGGAAAAGGACCTCAGTTCTGAAGTTTCTGAAAATGACACGGATTACAATGATGAGCAGTATCCTCCTACTGAGGATAGATACAAGCAGTTGGAAGATCGTCTGAGCGCTATGGAAGTCCAGAGGATACCTGGGTTGGATTTTGTAGATTTGGGATTGGTGTCGAGAGTGGTCATCCCGCAGAAGTTCAAGGCTCCAATTTTTGCTAAGTACGATGGGGTGTCTTGCCCAAAACTCCATCTTTGTTCCTACGCCAGAAAGATCCAGCCCCACACCGCTTATAGAAATTTGTGGGTTCACTTCTTTCAAGACAGCCTGTCAGGGACTCAGCTTGAATGGTTCTACCAACTGGAGAGAGCCAATGTTCGAAATTGGGAAGACCCGGTTGCTGCTTTTTACAAGCAATATCAGTATAACGCCGACCTTGCTCCTACTCGTACTCAACTTCAGAGTATGTCCATGGGTGCAAGTGAAGGCTTTAAGGACTATGCACAGAAGTGGAGAGACTTGGCTGGAAGAGTCCAACCCCCGTTGTCTGATAGGGAGTTGGTCGATATGTTTCTGGGGACGCTATCTGGTCCATTCTTTAATCCTTTGATCGGCAGCTCGTCAGCTGATTTCACCGAGCTGATCCTAACTGGAGAGAGAGTAGAAGTTGGGATTCGGAGCCGTAAAATACATAAGGATGCCTCTTCGAGTTTGGTAAAGAAGCCTTTTACTGGTAAGAAGGAGGTCAGTGCCATCTATAGCCTGATAGGCCAAAGCAGAGCTGAACACCGTCAGACAGTAAGTTCCGTAATGATACCTAGGCCTGCAGTTTCTCCATAACGCAACAATCAACAAAGGGCGGAAAGACCACAACATCCGTTTAACCGGATCAACATGACATTGGCTGAAGTTCTACCCCATCTGCTGAGATCCAACTTGACGACTTTGAAAGAGGCTCCCAAGAATCCGAACACCACATCTCCCCGATATAATCCAAATGCTCGGTATGCCTATCATTCTGAGAGTCCTGGCCACGACACCAACGACTGTTGGGCTCTGAGAAATAAGGTACAGGATCTGATCAAAGCCAAGGAGATTGATTTCGATGCTCCAGAAAATCCCAACGTCATAACTTCTCCCATGCCTAAGCACGATCGTGGAGTTAATGCTGTGGATACCGATCTGTTTGTGACTTTGGTGGATAAAGTTTCTACTCCTCTTATGACGGTTAAGAAGAATTTGTTGTTGGCCGGTTTATTTCCGGGTTATGGTGAAGGTTGCCACATGTGTTTATTTCTTCCTTCTGGTTGCCATTTGCTGAAGTCAGGTGTTCAGCGCCTGATGGACAGCAAAGAAATTTTGTTCGAGAAAACTTTGATTCCCGTTGTTCCATTTGAAGACGTTGCTATTATAACCATTTCCACCAATCCTTCCAAGGTCTCCTCGAGAATACCTGTTAGGATTACATCTGTTCCAAGAGTCGCTCCACTAATAATCACCGTTCCTGGTCTTGTCTCGTATTCCTCAGACAAAGCTGTCCCCTGGCATTATGGCACCCATGTGTACTATCATGGCATCAAACAAGATCTGAAAAATGAAGAGGCTGATCCTAATGTCAGTAACATTGTCGGGACCAGCAAGGTTACCCGAAGTGGAAGGGTTTTCTCTCCCGAGATTTCCCCGAAGACTGTCAATGGGCCTATTGTTATTCCATCTGCTACTCTTGTTGGTACATTAACTACTACTCCTGTGCTTACTCCAATTATCACTCTCGGCATCGAGTCATCTAGGACCCGAGGCAAAGAAGTTATAGGTGAGCCTGCCCGGACGGAGGCGCCTAGAAAAATTGTCGTGGAAGCCTCTAAGCAAGAGATAGAGGAAATACTTAAAATAATCAAAAAGAGAGACTACAATATGGTCGAGCAGCTGGGGCAGACCCCCTCAAAGATATCCATGTTGTCCCTAATGTTGTGCTCCGAGGCCCATGCGAAGGCTTTGATTGCATTCCTTAAGACTGCACATGTGCCGCAAGAGACCTCAGCTGATCAATTCAAAGATTGTATGGCCAGCCTGACTGCTGACAATGGGCTGGGTTTTCAGATGCAGACATGACACCGAAGGGGAGGAAGCATAATGATGCTCTGCATGTCTCGATTGAATGCAGGGGCACCACTATGGCTCATGTGCTGGTAGATACTGGGTCTTCGCTGAATGTTCTACCTAAGAAGGAATTAGATCGGTTGGACTGTGAGGGCTTAACCTTAAAGCCTAGTAACATTATGGTGAGGGCTTTTGATGGGTCGAAGAGAATGGTGCATGTGGAAGTGGACATCCCCGTCAAAGTAGGTTCCCAGACTTTTGAGTCCATTTTCTATGTAATGGACATCCGACCGTCATACTCTTGTTTGTTGGGTCATCCCTGGATCCATGAAGCTGGGGAAGTTACTTCTACACTGCACCAAATGCTGAAGTATCCAGTAAAAGGGAAGATTGTCATTGTGCGTGGTAAGGAGGAGTATATGGTGAGCCACCTCAATTCCTTCAGGTATGTACAGATGGACGGGGAATTCATAGAGACTCCTCGCCAGAACTTGGAAGAGGTTCCCCAGATCTTAGCATCGGCTGAAACTACTACCAACAAACCTCCCCTGAAGATGGCTTCTCTCAAAGACGCCAGAGCAGTGGTTGAAGAAGGTGGGTATACCAATTGGGGACAACTCCCTGATTTTACTCACAAAATTGACAAGTTTGGTTTGGGCTTTACTTCAGGAGCTCAAAGGGATGTTCGACGCGCTCGAGCTGGAGGACCTCCCCTACGCATCAGCAATCGGGGAATTAATTCCATTTAAGACAACGAGGAAGACTCAGGCATTGACACCTGGATCTACCCAACTACCAACGGTGGACCGAGTAACTGGACGACTAGGGACTTTATACCAGTTTATCAAAACAGCTATGCTCTTACACACACTCACGTATCATACTGCATATCCATATCCACTATGGATCCCATTGATAACAGCTCTGCTACTGTCCGTTATGACTTTGAAAATCCGATCAACCAAGCCGAAGACAAAGGTGAGGATAATTGTGAGGTGCCTGGAGAACTTGCTAGACTATTACAGCAGGAAGAAAGGGCGATACAGCCTTATGAAGAGCCAGTTGAGACGATAAACCAGGGCACAGAGATAGACAGAAAAGAAGTCAAGATCGGCGCAAATTTGGAAGTTAAGATTAAACAGCGGTTGATACAAATGTTGCACGACTATGTTGAGATCTTCGCCTGGTCATATGAAGACATGCCAGGCTTAGACACTGATATTGTGGTTCATCGTCTACCGACCAAAGAAGATTGTTCTCTGGTTAAACAGAAGGTTTTTCGTATGCGCCTTGAAATGTCATAGAATATCAAGGCAGAGGTCATGAAGCAGTTTGACACAGGTTTCTTAGTTGTCACTTCCTATCCACAGTGGGTTGCTAATGTCGTTCTGGCACCTAAGAAAGACGGTAAGGTATGGATGTGTGTGGATTACAGAGATATGAACAGGGAAAGCCCCAAGGATGACTTCCCACTTCCTCACATTGACGTTCTGGATGATAACACTGCGCATCATAAAATCTTCTCCTTCATGGATGGTTTCTCTGGCTATAACCAAATCAAGATGGCTTCTGAAGACAACCTTCGTCACACAGTGGGGCACCTTCTGTTACAAGGTGATGCCTTTCAGGTTGAAGAATGTTGGGGCAACTTATCAGCGCACCATGGGCGCTTTGTTCCACGATATGATTCATCACGAGATCAAAGTTTATGTTGATGACATGATAGCCAGGTATCAAACTGAGTAAGAGCACCTTGATCATATACAAAAGTTGTTCGACAGGTTAAAGATATACAAGCTGAGGTTGAATCCGAACAAGTGCACCTTTGGGGTAAGGTCTGGTAAACTTCTGGGTTTCATTGTCAGCGACAAAGGCATCCAAGTAGACCCTGCGAAGGTAAAAGCCATACAAGAGATGTCGGTTGACCATACAGAGAAGGGAGTTAGAGGTTTCTTAGGATGCTTGAATTATATTGTCAGGTTCATTTCACATATGACTGCTACTTGTGAGCCCATCTTCAAGCTTTTGAAGAAAGATCAAGTGGTAAAGTGGAATGACGAATGCCAGACAGCTTTCGAGAGAATCAAGGAATACCTTCAAGAACCGTCAATTCTGATGCCTCTGGTTGAAGGAAGACCTTAGATATTGTACTTAACAGTGCTTGACAATTCAATGGGGTGTGTGCTGGGGCAGCATGACGAGTCTGGTCGGAAAGAGCACACAATATACTACCTTAGCAAAAAGTTTACCGACTGTGAGACACGATAATCACTTCTCAAGAAAACTTGTTGCGCTTTGGCATGGGCTGCTCGCCGACTAAGACATCATATGTTGACCCACACTACTTTGTTGATATCTAAGATGGATCCGATCAAATACATCTTCGAGAAACCTGCTCTCTCCGGAAGAATAGCAAGATGGCAGATGATCTTAACCGAGTACGATATACAATATACAACCCAGAAAGCAATCAAGGGGAGTGTATTGGCTGATCATTTGGCTCATCAGGCCGTGGATGACTACCAGTCCATGAATTTTGAATTCCCATATGAGAATATTATGCTGGTGACTGACTACGAAGAACCTGGACCGGATGAAGGACCCGAAGAGGGATCCCGATGGACTATGGTCTTTGACGGGGCTTCAAACGCACTTGGTAATGGCATCTGCGTCGTAATCATATCTTCTGAGGGCTATCATACTCCTTTCACTGCTCGGCTATGTTTCAACTGCACTAATAACATGGCGGAGTATGAAGCCTGCATCATGGGTCTCAAGGCCGCTATTGACCTCAAGATTAAGTTCTTGGATGTTTTCATGGATTCAGCCTTGGTAATAAGTCAGATCAAAGGCGAATGGGATATGAAACACCCGAATCTCATCCCATACAAAGAGCTTGTACTGACATTGCTCCCACACTTTGAGGAGATAACTTTTGAACATTTCCCGCGAGAGGAGAACTAGATAGCGGACGCGCTAGCTACGATGTCTTCTATGTTCAAAGTTAGGTGGGACAACGAAGCTCCCCAAATCACCATTGAGAGATTGGATGAACCAGCACACTGCTGTGAAATTGATACCTAAGAGGTGGCAGACAAACCCTGGTTTCACGAAGTAAAAAGGTATCTCGAGGCTCAAGAGTATCCCGAAGGGGAATCTTTCAATGATAAGAAGTTTCTGAGACGGTTTACTGCGAAGGTATTCCTCAGTAATGGAATCCTCTACAAGCGCAATCATGACTCTACACTACTATGGTGTGTAGACAAGAGCGAAGAAGAGAGGATCATGAAAGATCTAAATGAAGGTACCTTCGGAACCCATTCCAGTGGACATACCATGGCTAAGAAGATCCTACGGGCAGGATATTACTGGTCCACTATGGAAGCCGATTGTTATCAGTATTCTCGAACTTGTCATAAGTGCCAAATCTACGCTGATAAGGTGCATGTACCTCTGGTTCCCTTAAACGTCTTGACAGCTCCGTGGCCCTTTGCTACGTGGGTCATTGACATGATCGGAGAAATCAGGCCCACTGCTTCCAATGGACATCGCTTCATTCTAGTGGCCATCGATTACTTCACAAAGTGGGTTAAGGCGGCCTCTTTTGCTACAGTAACCAAGAACATTGTGGAGCGGTTTATCTGACATAATCTAATATGTCGGTATGGTGGGCTAGAGATAATTATTACTAACAATGGTATGAATCTCAACAACACAATGATCAACGATCTCTGTAAACAGTTCAAGATACAGCATCATAACTCTTCTCCCTACCGGCCGAAGATGAATGGCGTTGTTGAAGCGGCTAACAAGAACATCAAGAAAATTATACAGAAGATGATGGTGACATACAAAGACTGGCATGAGATGTTACCATTTGTCCTTCATGGATACCGTACCTCAGCACGGCGTCGACATGGGCAACACCCTACTCTCTGGTATATGGCATGGAGGCATTCCTATCCATCGAAGTCCATATACCTTCTCTCAGGATTATGAAGGATGCGGGTTTGAACGAAGACGACTGGATCCAAACTCGACTTGATCAGTTAGATCTAATCGATGAGAAGAGACTTACTGCTATCTGCCATGGTTAGACGTATCAAAAGTGAATGATCAAGGCTTTTAACAAGAAAGTCAGACGTCAAGAATATTAAGTCGGGGATCTAGTGATCAAGCGCATCATACTGCCGCAAGGTGATCCCAGGGGCAAATGGACTCCCACATATGAAGGGCCATTTGTGGTTAAGAACATTTTCTCGGGTGGAGCCATGATTCTAACCACCATGGACGGTGACGACCTTCCTCACCCTGTCAATGCAGACATAGTGAAAAGATACTACGTCTAATCAAAAGACCCGCTAGGTTGACTGGCCTAGGTAAAAATAGGGGCTTCCCGGTGAACCAAAAGGGTTCGGGAAAAAATAAGGGATGAAAATGAAAAACTTTGTACACCCGACAAGCCGAAAACATGAAAAGGAGGCTTGGGCAAAAAAGGGTATCCCGGTGGACTGAAAACCCGAAAGGGAAGTCCAGGCAAAAATTAGGGATGCAAAGAGTATCACTATGTCCCATTGGATCACTTTGAGACCAGACTTCGGTATCAATTATCAAGATCGAACGACATCGATCAACCTAATCAACTTCAGACAAACAGCAAAGTGATGAGACGCTCGAAGACATAGGGGCAATAGCAGAGTTGGAACTCCATGGGATTGTTTCACATAGTTGTTTTCTTTTACACAAATTTGTATAGCTTCTATTTTGACTGCGGTGTTCTCTTACTAGAACTTCAGCCTCCTTGTACGAAAACGCCTATTACAGGCCAACTTCAAAAGTCAATATAAAATCATTTTCAGAAGAAACTTTGAGTTTTTCCTTTTTCTGTTTTGTTTTACAAGAACGTCCAATGATTTACCCTTGACATATGCATTTGAATATGATTGCTGCTCATAAATATTTACATAAGAAACAAAAGACAATTACTCGTAATTCCAGAAACAGGGGAAAAAACAAGTGTCAAACTCGACAGTTACTCTGCCCAGCAGGTATCGGGACAGCGACAACTTTGGAGCACAATCATCAGTGCAAACACTCCCCACAGAGTAAAAGTATTCAAAAGAATTGATGTTGGCTTCCCCGAAACAGGAAGTAACCTCCCCAGCCAGGGTCATTCAGAAACCTGATAGTTATATCCTCCAGCCGAATTTCATAGTCGTGAGCGGGTTAGTAAATTTCATCTCCCAAGCAGAGTTTATTTCTTTGGATATAGAAGCTCAATCCCCGACAAAGCTCATCACTTCGGCTACAGAAATTCACTTTCCAAGTTGTTCCCCGCAGAGTTACTCAAACAGAATCTCTTCCTGACAAAATATTCATGAATAACAAAGAGTAAATCTCCAGCAGCAGTCAGAGATTTTTTTTTCCAGACTCGGACATACCCCGATAGCATTTCATGTACATACATCATGACATGCGCACACATATCATATACAGCATAATCTCATTTATTTTGAGAACATCATCCCATCACGCATTTCATGCATCAGATATAATTAACCCTGTTGTCTTTTCAGGAAAGACGATTATCTTCAACAAACCCAACAGTTATACAGGTCACGTCTGCAAGACGACTAATGGAAACTCAGTTCCCAAAACCAAACGGGTCAACTAATCTACATGATCAAATGAAGCAGCCCTATAATCCAGGTTTTCATTTCGACGTAACCCTACTATCCAGGTTCCTTCCCATAGCCCTACTATCCAGGCTTTCATTTCGAAGTAACCCTATTATCCAGGTTCCTTCCCATAGCCCTACAATCCAGGCTTTCATCCTGAAGTAACCCTACTATCCAGGTTCCTTCCCATAGCCCTACTATCCAGGCTTTCATCTTGAAGTAACCCTACCATCTAGGTTCCTTCCCATAGCCCTACAATCCAGGCTTTCATCCTGAAGTAACCCTACTATCCAGGTTCCTTCCCATAGCCCTACTATCTAGGCTTTCATCTTAAAGTAACCCTACCATCCAGGTTCCTTCCCATAGCCCTACTATCCAGGCTTTCATCTTGAAGTAACCCTACTATCCAGGTTCCTTCCCATAGCCCTAATATCCATGCTTTCATCTTGAAGTAACCCTACTATCCAGGTTCCTTCCCATATCCCTACTATCCAGGCTTTCATTTCGAAGTAACACTACCATCCAGGTTCCTTCCTATAGCCCTACTATCTAGGATTTCATCTTGAAGTAACCCTACTATCCAGGTTCCTTCTCATAGCCCTATTATTCAGGCTTTCATCTTGAAGTAACCCTACTATCCAGGCTCCTTCCTATAGCCCTACTATCCAGGATTTCATTTCGAAGTAACCCTACTATCCAGGTTCCTTCTCATAGCCCTACTATCCAGGCTTTCATCTTGAAGTAACCCTATTATCCAGGTTCCTTCCCATAGCCCTACTATCCAGGATTTCATTTCGAAGTAACCCTACTATCCAGGTTCCTTCTCATAGCCCTACTAAACAGGCTCTCATTTCGAAGCAACCCTACTATCCAGGTTCCTTCTCTCTTATCTCTAGACAGCAGTTTACAACACTGTAAGACCTGGAACTGACCAGATACAGTCGAGTTCACATTTCCCCAGTAAGTCGTTGTGCATCCTGGACCCTGACCAGATGTGCAGGTCACTTCCATCTCCTCAATCAAGAATTAACTCCCCAGTAGAGTAATGGACAACCGAATCTCCTAGACTCAATTTCCCAAGACATAAATCAACATTCCACGATGAAGTCCTCCTCAATGGGCGGTACAAGAATTCTCGTGAAGGAATCTTTATACAGCCAATATCTTTTCTGGAAGGCATCTTTAAGCCCATCTCCGACAATTTTATGCCGACTTCCAAATGGCATCTGTAAACCCATTCCCGATATCACCAATCACTAGGCACTACATGTGAGTGCAAATTTCTAGGCACTCTAGTGTTCAATCATTTCCCACCTTCAGATCACGAAAGGCAGACAAGCCAATCTACATCCTCAAGTGTAAGAAGTTTGAATAGGGGCAGCTGTTGTACCCCAAAATTTGTCCTCCCATTTTACTCAACATATGCTCATTAAGACCCTCAAGTTGCTCAAGGATGCCCAAGAGTTGACCAGACAAACTCCCTCCTAAAGCAATGAACCTCCAATTAGGGTTTCCATTTTCATCAAGATGGGTGAGCTCCAAAGGCCTCATATGATCTCCATATGCCTAATATGTTCTCAAGACCCTCCATGTCAAATTTCAACCCTTGCGCAAGAAGTTTGCTCAGACAGTTGCTCAGATGCTTGAAAATCAACTATATTAGGTCAAACGTCAACAGTGACCCACATACAGTCAAACTTCAAGATTTTTAGTCAACATCAACATTTTGAAGTGATATCCATCATTTTATCAAGGGCTGACCATGATTCCCCAAGGAATGTTCCTAATTCATCAAAACTCAAAAGTTGCTAAATTAGGGTTTCTCAGGAAAAGTCAACCAAACTTGGACCAAGCATAACTTTCTCACTTTATCAGAAATTTCTCATCCAAGGCTCATTTTGAAGGTAATTCAATTTCCTACAACTCATCTTCAGCCCTCAAGTTCAAAAAATGCACTCAAAAAGATATGGATTTCTACATTATAGGTCCTTTTGAAAAGTCAACAAAAACACCTTTTGGATCAAAGCTTCTTACATGAACATGGAAGACTCAATTGAGATGAGACCAAAAGGGTTGTGTAGGGGAAATCCTAAGTTTCTAAAAAGTCCAAGAACACCTCTCTAGGGTTAAAATTGTAAGAGTTATGCATTGTCAAAGTTGACCATTTTGGGAAAATTGTCAAAAGTCAAATGTGCTCAAAAATGAATTTTTGCCAAAAGGGCCTAGCATTTCAGGATTGTATCTTGTTAAGGAAATGATCCACGACCCAAATCAGCAGCCATATATTATTTTCTCTATTTACTTCTTTTATTTTTATTTTTATCTATTAAAAATCACATTAAATCAAATAAATGACAAAAAATATGAAAGATTGTTTTTTTGATCTGATTTTTATGAGAATCAAATCCATTTCAGCTGGCCTAATCAAGCCTAATCGAATCAAGGCAAAAAGGCATGATTTGGTCAAGTTTGGAATGAAAGAATATGGCTTAAAGATCAAAAAATTTATCCATCAACTCCCAAGATTGGATCCAAATTCGTTAACCTAATTAGACTCAATACATATACTGAGGTTTGTTTGAACCCTAGGGGGAAGAGAGAGAGAGGCGCGGCTGCTCAAAAGATACCATGTACACAAGCTTGAATTTGAAGAAAAAGTGATCATTGAATTTGGATTTTGAGGCAGATTCAAGAGGTTCTAAAGGTTGCAACGCATTCCTGGAGACACACTGAGACTAACTGCATTATTTCCAAGTGTCAAAACTCTCAGAATCACGACCAATCCAATCACGATTTGCATTTTTTTCTTTCAACATAACAATTACAATCATACACGCGTTATAAATACTTTTTGATCATGCATACTTGTCTGTATAGATGTTTAGAACATGTTTGAATGGTTTAATTGACGTTTTGATGCATATACTGATGATTACCATGATTAGGGTTTAAGAAACCATTTTGGGGCTTCTCTGTACAGATAAAATTAGGCCAAGAAAATGATGCCATGATACTCGTGAGATCAAGACGAGTTGATTGGTGTATTTAGAATTAATTTATCATGTGTGGTATGGATTTCTGAAGTTTGCAGGTTTATGGCTATGGAGCTTTGTCCGTAGGTATAGATCTGATGCCTAAGACGACGGACATGGAAGAAGATGATGATTTGTCAGCATCCCAGTGGCCAGTTTGAATAATCGTGCGTTTTTCAGTCCATCCACTTTGTTTTAAATATTATTCTTTAATGTTATTATTATTTCAACTAAGCAGCGTAGTACAGATGGCAAGGGCAAGCGTGGAATGAGTGGAAGGACCTGGGTCCAATCCCAGGTTCCAGCATTTTCTTTATTTTCTCAATATACACTTGCAGATTCCATACATTCCAAAGTCAGACGTCCATCATGCGCCCCACTAATCCAGCCACTGGATCGTTTCCAGTACAGATCCAACGTTCCAATCAAGGAGAGACTATGGTGCACCTCTCAAGCGTGCCAACAAAGAACCAAACGCAGGAGTGGGCCTGGCCATATTGGGTCTGGACAAATTCAGAAAGCCACCCCCCATTTGCTTATGCAGGCCCAATTTCACCCTTTTTTATTTAAATTCTTTTTCTTATTATTTATTAATTATGTCCTTTTTAAATAACTCAAAAAATCATGTTTTCTTTTATTTAACCAAAAAATCATAAAAAATATAAAAATCTTTTTTATAAAAAATATTTTATTATTTAATTAGTTTAATTAAATTAGGATAATTTAATTCTCTTTTTTATTATAATTCAAAATAATTAGAATTAGGGTTTAATTCTGTACTTAACCTAATTTTTTCCTCAAAAACAACATAAATATTTTCTCAAGTTAGATTTTTAGGTCGTCTAATTATTTCTCGCATTTAATTTTCCGCGCACTTTTAATTTCCCTTTATTATTATTTGTAACTGCTCCGAGTTTGTGATAGATTTAAATAGGGTTTTTAATTCCGCATTTTATTTTCAGTCGAAATAATTATGTATCTGCCCAAAGCCATGTAATAATTAGGACTCTAACTTCTCGCGTTTTAATTTCCGCAAACTATAAACTGCTTAGATGTATGTATAGGATTGTATGGAAAGACGAACTGAAATTACAACAGTAGAAAACCCTAATTGTGCAAAGATAGTTAATTGAAAAATACACTTGCACATGTTCACTCCTAGGGTTTACTCCACTCCGGTTGCCTTCGGTAAACGATCATAAAGTATAGGGAATGTTAGTGGTCGTCCTCTAGTTCCAAAAGATCTAAAATGACCCATTTGGATGTTGCCTCGGAAAAAGATCTTTAAGACTTTAGGATGATTAATAAAATTTGCTAACATTGCTTTTGTGATCGTATTTGTCCCTTCAAACGTCCCTTAAAACTCCAATGACAGTGCTACATATTCCTTAATAATAGGATAGCGTTGTCTAAAGGAAAATGAACAAACTTTTTTTGAGTAGGTAGATTAGTTCTTAGGTACTTGCTCAAACAAAACTTTTCACACAAACACTTTTCAAAACAATTTTCAAAACAACTTCGTCACACTCTTGAGGACTGATACAAGGGTTATCACGAAGTAAAACTTTTTCAAAACAAGCACGCACAAGCAATTTTAAAAATGAGCAAAGTACCTAAGATTCCATGGAAAACCACGGATATAAAGGGTGATAACACCTTCCCTTTCTATAATCTACCCCCCGTACTCAGAAACATTCTCGAAAAAGGTTTTTTCTATTCTTTTTCCTTTCCCTTTGTTGGATAAAATAAAAGTCGGTGGCGACTCTTGCTTACCGCGATATTTGTGAATACAAAATGCAAACCAGTATTAACAGTCGGTTCTGCCACCGTATCACACTATGCATGATTAAAGACCCGCTAGGTCGACTGGCCTAGGCAAAAATAGGGGCATCTCGAAGAACCAAAAGGGTTCGGGCAAAAATTATGGATAAAAACAAAAAAAAATATGTACACCCGGCAAGTCGAAAACCCAAAAGGGCGGCTTGGGCAAAAAAGGTATCTCAGTGGACTGAAAACCCGAAAGGGCGGTCCAGGAAAAAATTAGGGATTTAAGGCCTATAACTATGTCTCGTTGGATCACCTTGCGATCAAACTTCAGTATCAGACTATCAAACTCAAGCGGTAGCGATCAATCCAGTCAACTTCGGACAAGCAGCAAAGAGATGAGACACTCGAAGGCATAAGAGCAATAGCAGAATTGAAACTCAATGGGATCGTTATACATAGTTGTTTTCTCTTTGTATATAACTTTGTATAAATACTTATTGCGACGGCATTTTCTTAGTAGAATGTCTGTCTCCTTGTATATAAACGCCTTTTATAGGCAAACTTCAAAAATCAATATAAATCAGTTCTTGAAAGTTCAAAACTACTTGTTTTCTATTTTTCTGTTTTGTTTTGTAAAAACGTCCAGTGATTATTTGTGGCATATGGATATTGAATATGATTACTGTTTGCAAATATTTACATAAAGAACAGAAAGACAATTGCTAATGGCTTAAGGAACAAAGCAATGTCTGAAAGCTAGTCCTAGTCTCTACAGTTTTTTTCCCAGGCAGGAATTTCCTTCTCCAACAGAATTCTTCTGAAATTTGAAATCCATGAATTCTTCTGAAATTTGAAATCCATGATTTCCTTATCCAACAAAATTCTTCTGAAATATGAAGCCTCGTCCCCGCGGAGTAAAACGACCAAAGTTTGACCTCTCATTCCCCACATAGCTTTATAATCTCCGGCAGCTTTCAAATCTTCATACCCATTAGAGTTTATTTCTCTGGCAGCAAAAGATTATCCTCAACATAGTTCCTTTTTCCTAGCTACTGAATATTCCCTATTAGAGTCTCCAACAAAATTATTTTCTCACTATGGAATTTTCCAACAGAAGAATTCTTCTCCCTCAGCGGAACACTCCCCAAATAGAGCATCTTCTCCCCAGTGGAATATTCGCAAACAGAAGTACTTGTCTCCCCACAGATTCATTCTTAAATAGAAGATTAAAGAAATCTCAGCCGAGTATTCTCAAACAGAAAGAGGAAATCCTCGACAAATCATCTCTACTCATCATCCCCGACGGAGGTAGAAGAACCACTTTTTCTATAACGGTCAGGAATTCAATTTCCAGTACTCTCTAGCAGTAGTTCGGGATTTATTTTCCTAGACTGGGAAGCATCGCAATAGCAGCCCCTGTTCATACATCATGGCATGTGCATACGCATCGCATACAACATAATCTCATTTATTTTTAGAACATCATCACAATGCATTTCATACATCATGACATTGCATATGACTAATTCTTTACCTTTTTCAGGGAAAGGTCAAATCAACAAATACCGTTGACTACTTATGTGACCTGGTAGTCTTCTCAAAAGACACGTATAACCAAGGGTTATCTCAGGATCTTCCTCAGAAAGATGCCCTCACAAAACCTTCTATGGTTGAGATCGCCACTAAGATCTCTCTGATTTCTATTCCAGATGAAGATACTCCAAGACTTTTGTCTGGTTCAGCGGAATCGATGCTAAGATTCTTCTGATTTCCATTCTAGTCAAAGTTAATCCAAAACCTTCTCTGGTTCAGTTAGATCGATACTAAGATCTCTCTGATTTCCATGTCGATTGAAGACACTGTGAAGCCTGGGTTCCGACTAGATAACAATATAAGGTGCTGCGAAGCCTGGAATTCGACCAGATAGTAGTTCACTCCTTCAAAGACACTTTGAAGCCTAGATTTCGACCAGATAACAGCATGAGGTGTTGTGAAGCCTGGAATCCGACTAGATAGTAGTTCACTCCTTCAAAGACACTGTGAAGCCTAGGTTCCGACCAGATAACAGTATAAGGTGCTGCGAAGCCTGGAATCCGACCATATAGTAGTTCACTCCTTCAAAGACACTGTGAAGCCTGAGTTTTGACCAGATAATAGTATGAGGTGCTGCAAAGCCTAGAATCCGACCAGATAGTAGTTCACTCCTTCAACGACACTGTGAAGCCTGGGTTCCGACCATATAACAGTATAAGGTGTTGTGAAGCCTGGAATCCGACCATATAGTATTTCACTTCTTCAAAGACACTGCGAAGCCTGGGTTTCGACCAGATAACCGTATAAGGTACTATGAATCCTGGAATCCGACCAGATAGTAGTCCACTTCTTTAGACACTATGAAGCCTGGGTTTCGACTAGATAGTAGTTTAAGTTGCTACGAAGCCTGGAATACAACCAGATAACAGTTAACTTCTTTAGACACTTCAAAGCCTGGAATTCGACCAGATATCAGTTTATTCTGTCAATTATTATGAAGCCTGGACTCGACCAGATAATAGTATACCTCAGATTCAAGTTGAAGCCTGGACCCGACCAGATAACAACTTAATTTCTTCAAATTACCGAAGCCTGGGTATGACCAGATAACGACATGCCTCAGATTTAAGTTGAAGCCTGGACCCGACCAGATAACAACTTAATTTGTTCAAGTCACTAAAGCCTGGATTCCGACCAGATAACAGTTTGAGTTACTGTGAATCCTGGAGCACGACCAGATAATAGTTCAATCTCATTTCACCAGTAAGTCATTGTGAAGCCTGGAATACAACCAGATAGCAGTCAGCCTTATCATCCTCAGCAAGTCACTGCAAAGCCTGGATCCTGACCAGATGGAATTTCATTTCAGTCTCTTCAGTCAAGAGATGACTCCCCAGTAGAGTAATAGACAACCGAGGCGCCTAGACTTTATTCCCCTGAGAAACATTTCCCAGCGGACTCCTCCTCATACAACAGGAGCAGGAATCCCCACAAAGAGAATTCTTATGAAGTCAGCATCTATTTTGGATGGCATCTTTAAGCCCATCTCCGACAGTCTCCTATCATATTTTCCAAATGGCATCCATAAGCCCATTCCTGATATTACCTACACAGCCAGGTATCATTTCAGACGAGTGCAAAGTTCTGGGCACTCTAGTGTTCAATCATCTTCCACCTTCAGATCACGAAAGGCAGACAAGCCAATCTATATCTTCAAGTTTAAGAAGATTGAATCGGGGAAACTGTTGTACCCCAAACTTTTCCCTCTCATTTTACTCAACACATGCCTATTGAGATCTTCAACTTGCCCCAAGGATGCTCAATAATTGATCAGGAAAATTCTCCTCCTAAGGTAATGAGCCCCCAACTTGGGTTCCCATTTTCATCAAGGTGTTTGAACTCCAATGGTATCCAATTCTTCCCATGGTCCTAACATGTCCTGAAGATCATCCAGACCAAGTTTTATGCTTTGCTCAATAAGTTTTCTCAAACAATTGCTCAAGTATTGGAAAATCAATTGTGTTAGGTCAAAAGTCAACTGTGACCTATATACAGTCAAACTTCAATATTTTTGGTCAACATCAATGTTTTGAAGTGATATCCATCATTTGATCAAGGGTTGATCATGATTCCTCAGGAAATGCTCCTAATTCATCAAAAGTCAAAAATAGCAAATTAGGGTTTCTATAGGAAAAATCAACCAAACTTTGACCAATCATAACTTTCTCATAATTTATCAGAAATTTTCCAAACAAATCTCACTTTGAAGAGAATCCAATTCCCTACAACTTCTCTTCATTCCTCAAGTACAATAAATGCACCATTTTAAAGATACAAGTTCATACATTACATGTCTTTCTTAAAAAGTCAATAAAAGCCACTTTTTCCAAGACCTTTAACATCAAGATAACATCTTCAAAAGAAAAATTGATCAAAAGAGGGATTGAAGTAGACATATTAGGCTTTCCAAAAAGTACAAGATCATCATCATGAGGTAAACATTGAGAAAGTTATGGCTTGCCCAAGTTGAGAAAATTTGGGAAATTTCAAGAAATATGCATTGGGCAAATTTGAATTTTTAAGGCAATGGCTCAAATTCTTGAACTTCAAACATATTTCTAAGACCATAGAGGACTCCTAAAAACATTTTTGCATAGTCTTGACTTTATTTTCATTTTATATTAATTTTATTTAATTAAAAATAAAATAAATCAATATTATTACAAATAATATGTTTAAGGCTTGCTTTAATACATGGAGGGGTCCCCATTTTCGTGTACAGTAGGGCCAAGATGTTTGCACTCATTCAAAATTCAAAAATGGGCAAAATCCCATGACTTTGGCCAAAGTTACAAATGGCCATTCATGGCATTCAAGAGCTTGTTCATGGCTGTTACAAACATGGCATTTTCGTGTTCTCTCACCACTCTCTATATAAACAAGCTTTTGGCAAGCGTCAAAGGGACACACGGCCTGGAGAACCCCTTCCATTTTACAAAAAAAATTCAAAGTTGTCAAACTCGAAATTTAATTTCCAGCCTTCATTAGTCCAAACCAAGTATTCTAATCAACTCTTGGAGTTTCTCTGAAGTTATCCTGCCCATTGCCAAGTCTTGAAGCATTGCCAAATGCGCCCTCCATCCCTCACGGTTTGTTACATTTTTTTAAACTCGTTTTGTATAATTCAATAAATTTCAATATGTTTTAATCGCGCATGTCTAACCTTTTGAACATTTGCAAGCTTCTGGTTTAGTTTAATTGCAGTTTGGATGCCGAATTTACATATTACCATTTTTAAGGTTAAACCCTTAGATTTGGGATTTTCCAAAATAGCTAAAATTGGACCCAACCAGTGACATCATCGTGTTCAGGAGGTTGAACACAGTTGATTCATGGCCTCAAAAATTATTTTTGTTGTGTATTTTGTTGATTTCATATGTAGGGGTTACATTGACGGATAAAAAACCGTCATTGTAGGTGCTTTTACCTAAAGCGACGGACAGAGGAAGAAGACGGGCGCGTGGCATCCTCCCAATGGCTCGTTTGAATCAGCGCGCCATTTTTTTCTTTTCTATAATATTGACTCTTTTTTTATATATTATTATTGAACGATTACATATAACTAATGAACATATAGCTCAATTGGCAAAGTAGCGCGCTTGTGAGGGAAGGGACCTGGGTTCGAATCCCAGGTCCAACAATTTATGTTTTCTTAATATTCCATACAAGATCCAGCATAACCCATGGCCAGAAGCGCATCATGGACCATCAATCTGAGCCATCTGATCACCACTGAATCCAGATCTAGCGCCTCCAATGTACAGACCACCATGTACCCCTTCAGCTTGGATGCACAGGATCCTGGACAAAGGTTTTGGGTTCTGAGTTATTGGGCCCAACGTTTTCTTATTAGCACCCCCTGTTTATTATTACACCCCCAGACCCATTGTTTTGTTTTAATTCTTTTTTTTTTACTTTCATTATTTAATTAAGCATAAAAAATCAGAAAAATAACCAAAAATATTAGATTAGTTTCTTTTTTAATTAAACTAATTTTGTAAAGAATTTAATAAATATTTTAACTATTTTCTTTAATTTAAAATAAAGTAGAACTTATGATTTAATTAGATTTAATTATTTTTCTCTTCATAATAAAAAAACTAAAAAAACTTAGACTATTTTTCTTAAATAATTTTTATTTTTTTAAAATAGACTTTAGGATATTTAATCTAATTATTTTTATTAATTAAAACAAAAAAATCAAACAAATAAGTCTTTTACTTAACTCTTTTTTAGGTTTTTAGACGCTTATTTATTTCGCGCGTTTATCTTATTCTCGCATTTTCTTAATATTGTAACTGATCATGGATGTAATAGTTTAGGACTTAAATTTCCCCAATTTTAATTCTGCACTCTACTTTTTTGCCCATTATTATGTATCTATACCAAAGCCCTGTAATAGCGTAGGAACCTTTATTTCTCGCTTTTTATATTTTTGTATGCTTGTGTATAATTGTTAGTAAGTAGGAGTGTATGACAAGATTAATCAAATTAATCGTAGATCACTAACTTCAAGATAATATAACTGAAAAAACACACTCCTCAAACTTGCATCCTCTAGGGTATCCCCACTTCGGTTGCCTTCGGAAAATAGTCACAATTCTCGAAATGCGAGAAGTTTTAGTGACTATCCTCCAGTTTAAAGATCACTAGTCCCTTGATGACCCTCTCGATGTTGCCTCGGTTAAAAGTGATCTAGAACTTTAGGGTGGTTACTAAAGCTTCTTTCCAAGTTACCTTTGTAACTGTAAACGTCCCTTCGATTGTCCCTCAAACATCCAACGGTAGGGCTACCTACTCACTAATAGTAGGATAGCACTGTCTAAAGGAAAAGAGGAAAAGAACGACCCTTTTCAAGTATAAAAGTAGATAGTTGTTAGAAGTTTGCTCAAACATTTTACACTAACCCAAAAACTAATTTTCAAAAGACATTTCAAAACACTTTGTATACTTTCTCCACTATCCCGAGAAACATTACAAAGTCCACCATACTAAGGTGTTTTTCAAAAAAAAATTCACACACAAAGCACAATGGTATTTCAAAAATGAGCAAACCTCTAAGATCCCAGAGAAAACTATGGATAGAAAGGGTGCTAACACGTTCCCTTTCCATAATCTACCCCCCTTACTCAGAAAACTCTCGAAAAAGGTTTTTTCTGTTCTTTTTCCCTTTTCCTTTGTTGGATAAAATAAAAGACAGTGGAGACTCTTGCTTACTGCACATTTGCAAACACAAACGCAAAAACCAGTATTAAACAGTCAGTTCTGCCACCATATCACACCATACAAAATACGAATTGGGACTCTGATTCCTCATAAGAGGATACGTAGGCATACGATAAAAAATCGTAGCGAGTTCCCCTATAAAAAATTTAAACCCTTCCCCTATTAAAATTTAAAACCCTATTTTATCCAAACCTAATATCCTTGTAAACAAGGTAGATGAAAGGTTCCTAACACCTTCCTTTCGTCTAAAGAAGTCCGAAACCTAGAATCTCTGTCCGCGATTTTGGGTTTTCTGTTAGATTCCCTTCCCTAGGATAAAAACTAATAGTGGCGGTTCTGATTTAAAAACCATTCGCAACAGCTGGTGACTCTGCTGGGGAATTCAACTTTAGGTTTTAGGGTTTTTACTTTGGGGTTTTTTATTTATTTATTTATTGGGTTATTTATTTATTACATTATTTATTTATTGCATTTATTTATTTATTGTCAATTCTTTTTATCATATATTTACTGCATGGCGGGTATTTTTATTTCCAAAAATATATATATTTTCAGTAACCCTTAGAAAGAAGGTCCGTCTATTATCTTAGGGGGTACATCATCCGTGCGAGTTTATGTGGAAACTTCTCCTAGAGTCGGTGAACTTCCGAAAAAGGAATACTTATCGAGATATGTCCTCTTGACGAGTAGGACTTTGGAAGGTCACCCATGATTCTTTGTAACAACCTTAACCTAAAATCTCATGACGAGACCTTTCACGACTTTGAGACGAAAGTTTCAGTCCGTAAAGAGGCTCCACCTAAGGGAGGCCCTTGTTCCTTTTCCCTCTTGTCTTATTCATGAAACCCTTAAGGAAGCCACCTTTTGGGAGGGTAAACCAACCATAGGTAAAAATTAAGGAACCTACCTTCTAAGGGTACCTACCACAAAACCCCGCCACTAAACCATACATCCATACATTCATGCATTCATATTTGTCATATATTAATTAGTTGTGTCTTTTATCTGTCTTATTCACAGGGTACCAAAACAAAAGATAATAAAATCAAGTTTTTGGGGACTGTCTAAAAAAATGGACACCAAAGGGAAACAACTCGTCCGCGTCAATGCCTTCCAGCCTGACCTTTCTGAAATCAAAACTATAAAGGGGAAATCATCTGAGAGAGATCTGAAGATGTACGCTCGCTGCTATGGGGATACCCTCGAATTGACCAGAGTAGATATTCAAATAGATGTTGTGTCTGCCCTCATTCAGTTCTACGACCCTCCGCTGCGATGCTTTACTTTCCAAGACTTCCAGCTAGCATCGGCTCTGGAAGAATTTGACAGAATTCTGAACTTTTCAAAAGAGATGGCCTATGTAGGTAACGGACAAGCTGTTGAAGTCAAAGTTTTGGCAAAAGGCTTAGGGATCCCTTACCCTGAGTTAGTGCAAAATCACCGTCGGAAAGGTCCGATACAAGGAATCAAGAGGATATACCTGGAAGCTAAGGCACTTGAATTTTCTAACTATAAAGAATGGGAATCTTGTGTTGATTGTTTAGGGCTACTGGTATTTGGTGTAATTTTATTTCCTCGAACCATAGACTATATCGAACCTGCAGCCATTAGCATATTTTGGGGCGCGAAAATCTTTAATATTGATCCAACTCCTGCTCTACTTGCCGACATTTATTACACTTTGCATATGATGTATGAAAAGAGAAAAGGCACTTTTAATTTTTGCATTCCACTCCTATATACTTGGTTCATGACCAATCTTTACAAAGAAGACTACATGATTCCGAAGCTAGCCAAATGTGAATGGCCCCAGAAATTAAAGTCTATCATTGCAAACTCGGTACTATGGTACGCGAGGAAGCTAGACATTGATGACATCACTATTAGCTGTGGAGACTTTCCTAATGTCCCGTTGATTGGATCACGAGGTTGTATTAACTACAACCCTGCTTTGGCCCTGCGACAGCTAGGGTATCCTTTGGAAGATAGACCTACGGACGAACAACTCCAACCATTAATCATCCACGACATGGGTACAAAAGACCAAGATTTGCTCAACAAGGTTATCTGGGCCTGGAATAAGGTCAATAAGAGGAGAGTTGAAAGAAAGAATGTCGTAGCAAGAGAGCCTTACACCAGATGGGTCAAAGATAGGGTACAGATTATCAAGCTGCCATTTGAGATAGATCCAGGGTACAAGGCAGAGATCCCAGAGGTCACGCCTATATCCTTGGAAGAAGTTGACAATTTGAAAAATGCCCTAAAGCAAGCTCAAAGGGAAAAGAAAGAGTTAGAACTCAACCTTCACAATCTGACCAAAGAGAAGAAGCAGATGCAGCTCATACTTGAGTCCAAGGATCTATAAATTGAGAGAGATCAAAAGGTATTGGAAAAGGAGAGTCTCAAGCGAAAGCGCACAACCGAAGGGCTGCTAAGTGCAACCTTTAATCTGGATTCCCACAACCAAAGGTTAGAAGATGCTGTTGTTGAAATTGGAAAGTTAACCAGATGGTATGAAAAGGTTACACATGACAAAAAGGTACTAGAGGAGGACCTAAGAACCCAGATCCAAGGTTTAACACAAGCTTCCTTAGAACAAGAAGAGCAAATAAAGTACCTCACCACTGAATTTCAAGACAGCCAAGAAGCAGAGAATAAGGAACGTCTCGAGAGGATGGAGGCATAAGGATTCTTAGTTCAGAAAATTGAAGAATACGAGCAAGTATGCCTAGAATTGTAGAGTCTCGAAAAAGACTTCCTTATTCAGCAGAGACTTTATACGGAAATGAGGGGTGAAAAGATGTATTGGGAAAAGCAGTATGTCAAGATCGCCCAAGCAGGGAGAGACAACCATAAGATAATCCCACATCTTTATCAATAGTACCGGTATTACAAAGAAAGACATGAAAAGCTTGTCTTCTTAGCCAACAATCTTATTGAGGATATCCCTAGAAGTCTGAGAGACGCAGAAAGTGTGATGGTTCCTCTCCCGAAGGATGTTAAAGACTTTCTCCATCTTTGTTGAGCAATGGTTGATGGTTTCAAAGCACACATCCGCAGGCGCACCTAGAAGATTTATTTCCCTTCATTTATGTTTATGTAAATAAGTTTTGATTCAAAGTTGTAATATTTTTCAATATCTGGATTATGTTACTTTCAATAAAGGCATTTTGTTTCTGTATCTCGTTTGCGTATCCATTTCAAAGACAGACACCAATTAAAATAATAATAAACAAAAGATAACTTTGTACCCAAATGAATAAGACATTTCATGTTCATACACATTCATCTGCATGCATGCATTCACAAAACACTTGCATATCATATCAAAACGCATCTCTCGCAAAATCTCTCCAGTAAACCATTGGTAGAAGAAGATCTCAACCTCCTTGGCCTTCATATCAAACAAGGGCCTACCAGCAAAATGCAATGGAACAAATTGAGGAGACTCAGGCTGCGTTCAAAGAAGATCTCAACCAAGTAAAGGGTGATGTGAGTTCAATGAAGGGAGATCTGAGCCAAGTTCTTCTAGCTCTGAAGAACATCATTGACAGGCAGGACCAGATTCCCAGGGTAGCTTTCGAGGAAGTAGCCCAAACCATTGGTGCATCAAGCAGTCACCAACTAAGGGAAGAACCAGAGGCAGGACTCCAAAAGTTCGCCATGGCTCAATAAGAAGCTGAGACTGAAGGGTTTTTCCCACCACCATCAAAAGCAGGGACCCTGCAAATCCAAGTTGTGATACGGTGGGAGAACTAACTTGAGGTTTTACGTTTGTATTCGCATTTGTTCGGTTTAGCAAGAGTCGCCATCGACTTTTTATTTTATCCTAAAGGAAAGGTTAAAAAGCACAGGAAAAACCTTTTGAGATGTTTCGTGGGTTCGGGGGGTAGATTATGAAAAGGGAAGGTATTAGCACCCTTTTCATCCATGGTTATCCATGGGCTCTTAGTTACTTGTTTTAGATCACTTGCCTTTGATTTTCAATTGCTTGAAATGGTGTGTGTGTGTGTGTGTGTGTGTGTGTGTGTGTGTGTTTTGAAAATGTTTTGAAAAAGAGGCCTTGTCTAGGCAACCGTTGTAACAATTCTTTACTCGAATGTTTTACAAAGGTGTGTATCTTTTCGAAAAGATGTTTCAAATGTTTTTGAAAGTTTGTTTTGAAAGTGTTTGTGGAGTGGATTTTGAAAAGTAGGCAAGTGTGTTTTTCAAGTTTGATCAACTAACTAAGAGTTGTCTACCCCTAAATTTACTCAAAGGTTTTCCTCATGTTTTAACCCTTTTAACAATTTTGTTCCACCATTGTATTTGGTGGACAATCTTGTGTTAGGATGTTAACGAGACGGACGCGGGTCATCGTATGGACCATGAATGCAATGGTGCCAAGTGTCTTTGGCAATTTGCTTGAAGGGACTATGATCATTTTGATTAGGCAACTTTCGAAAGCGTCATCGAGGGACTTATGATCATTTGAATTGTTTTGCCAAAGAAACTCAATGTGCAAGCATGGCCCATTTTGGAAGGCAACGGGTGGGATACCCTAGGGGTGCAAGTGTGAATTGTGTATTGATTTTTATGCATTTGTCTTTGTATTAGGTTATCTAACGTTTGATTTTATTTACATACAAACCCTAGGTCTAACCATGGTATATTTGGAAAGCGATAAATTGCGGGAATTTAAAGTCTACGCTATTACAAATAAGTATCCGAGAATGGGGGTACAAATATTTACAAATGGGGATGAGACTTAATAGGAGAGTAGTGTCCAAATAAATTTACAACCAAATTGAATTGCGATCTCGAATGTAATATGTATCAATGTATAGGAATAAAGCAATGTAAATGTGTCAATGTATTTGTGTAAGTGCATGTGAATATTTACAAGTGAGAATGATGTTTAACTTAATGAAAAAAAATTAAGTATTGTTTATTTATTTTTATGTGTTTTTGTTAATTATGTACAAACAAAATATTTTAAGAAAAGAAAAGAAAATGGTCTTAAGAAATTCTATTTTTTCATGTATTAATGTTAATGTATATAACATGTTTTAGTTATAAAAAAAAAGAATATTCAACCTTAAAAAAAGAAGTCTATTTTTTATGTATTTTATAATTATACTAACTAAAAGTAGTTAAGAAAATTTTATATAGAAAAGGTTAAGGTATTATTTGTTTATAAAGAAAAGGATTAAATTATGAAAGAAAAAATGAAAAGTTTGGTTAAAAAACAAAAGAAATTCACATGGGCCTTAAATTGAACAACTGGCCCATAATGAAATTATGAGGAGAACAGGAAGAGGGGGGTATCAATTATTGAAACGGGCTTAGGCGCTGATGGGGCGACCCGGCCCATTGTGTTTTACACGTTTTGTTTTAGGGTTGAAATGGTTTTGTGCATTTGGGATTAGGGTTTGTCGAATACAGAGGCGTCGTTCCTTCTTCGCTTTCGTTCCTCTTCATCCCTTCTGAGCAAGGCCTCTGAACGCTCCTCTGCCTAGGGCCACCGAGCGCCATTGCTACTTCCTCTTCCCTCCATGGATTACTCAATGATGTTGTACACAGGTAATGACTCTTGTCTTATTATGGTTTTATGCTTCGCATGTATTACTTTCGTGTTCTGCTGTTTATATTGTTATTTGTGTTCTATTTGAGGTGTATGAAAAGAAGAGAAATTATACCTTTGTTGGAGACAGAGGAAGACGGAGCTGGAGGCGCTCTAGGCGGCCAAGGGCGAGGGCGCGTGGTTTTGAGCTGGCTCTGGAAATTCTGGTACTCGTATTTGCTCTTTGTTAGGTTTGATAATGATTGCTTGAAAACCTAGTTCATTCGCTTCTTTTTCTCTTTTGAACGTTGGCTTTTTGCTTCTGTACGTTGCTTGATATGTTTTAAATGATGAACCCTTTTGGTTCTGAGAATTTCGTTTGGGTGTTTGCCTGCTTGAGATTGAACACTTCTTTTTCTTTTCTTGATTGTTGGCTTCTAAGTTGTCTTGATGATGGTGGCCCAGTGATGAACACAATTCTGAGGGCCTTTGTTGGTTATGATGCTTCAGTGTTTTATTTGAGTGGCCCTTTGCTTGCTTCGATTATTGGCTTCTTTTCCTCTTTTGTTTGCCTCTGATGATGTTCTTGATGATTTTGGTTATCTTTGATTTGCTAACCCTATGATGAGGTTAACTCTGAGGGTGGCCTGTGTGCTTGCTTTCTCTTTTGGTTTATGAGGCTTGTAAGCTTGTAGGGCTTAAGCAGGTTAAGGCTTATGTTGGTGGTTCAGGCTTCAAGGTTTATCTGGCTTCAGGCTTTTATGCAGGCATGAGGCTTTGGCTTGCTGTTTGTATGGTTAGGCTATGGCTTGATATGAGTTTGTGTTTGACAGTTTTGCTTGTAAGTTTGCTTCAGAAGTTTGTTTGAAGCAGGTTAGCAGGTAAAGGCTTTGGCTGTTTTGTTTTAAGTTTACAGGTTTGTGCAGGATGGCCTTATTACAGGGTTCTGGTTTTGAGCTTGTGTTGAAACAGGTTTTGGCTTTTTGTTTGTGTTGGAGGCAGGCTGTCTTCTTGATACAGTTTTTGGTATTTTGCTTTGTGATATTTTCTGCCCCCTTTTCTCTTTGTCTGATATGCTTGTTATATCTTTTTTTTCTTCAAGCCTAAGCCTGCTGTAAGCCTTCTTTCCCTCTCTCTTTTTCTCTCTCTCTACAGTTTAAAAAGCATTTAATATTGCTTAGAACTATACTATGCCGAAAAAGCAACTGGCCTAGGAAAATGATGATTTGAACCTTTGCTTGCATACTAGTTTTCCTCTGTATACTTTATACTTCTTGATATCTGCATATCTCTTTGACAGCTTTTTGGTGTTTGATATCTTTCCATATCCTTTTGGACAGCTTTTGACATCTTTGGCTTTGGGCAGCTCTAGTTGACATTGGACTTAGTTTGAAATTGTGACTTGCATTGTTCTTTTGGCATAATCAGTAATTGTTCAGTTTGCCTTTTTTTTTTGGTTGACCATTTGGATTTATGCAGTATGTTTGACAAACTTTGAATTTGTGCAATTTGTAAATTTGTGCATTTCATACTTTTTTTGCAAGCATTTTTATCCCTCCTTGTGAACCGAGAGTAATCTCGTGATTTGCAGAGAGGGCAAACTGATTTCGGCCAGTCGCTTTTAATGATGAGTCCATTTTTTCTGTCTGCTTTTAATTTCATTTCATCTGCTTTTGACTTTTTCTTTTTCTTTGTTTTGCAGATAAAAATCAATGGAGCAAAAGAGGAGTAGCAGTAGAAGATGAAGATTTAGGAAATTTTAGGATGCAATTTTTATTTTACTTTTAATCATTGTAACATTATTAATGTAAACATCTGTAAATAAATTTGCAGTGTACAAATAATAATTGTAACAAATAATTAAAGATGAATAAAATCCATTTTTGATCAGTTAATTCTTTTTTCAGCTGTCTATTTAATCACTTATAAATTCTTAAATTATAATAAATGGAAATAAATCCCAATTATCCTAACTTAGAATAAATAATCAATTAATAAACACTGTGGTCAATCAATAATAAACCCAGCGTTTCAAAAATCCAAAGCAATGCACAGTCAATCACAACAAATGCCCAAATGTCCTTTCCTTTTACTGATTAAATCCAAACACTGCAAACTCAGATCAAATGCCTCAGCTCATCTCCTAGAGTAAATTGAAAAGAACTGTAAAATTAATTCTTTCTGAGAGTGCGCACAAAAAACCCTGATTCTTGATTAAACGCCAAAGAAGCGTTCGCCTGATCAAAACCTGAGCCAACTCAACCAAACCCTAAGCAATCTGTTTGAACTGCTTCAAAAATTAATGGAAACCCTAATTTTGTCTGACTGACGAGAAAAGTCTGTTTGACCGATTCTTGAGCCAGTCTAAAAAATCAGGAAAAGCCCGAAGTTGTGATTTCTTGTGGGAAAAAAGGAGGGCAAATTTTGGGGTACAACAGTTGCCCCTGTTCAATCTTCTTGAACCTGAAGAGTTAGATTGGCGAGCTTGCCTTTTGCGACTCGAGGGTAAAAGGAGATTGGACACTAGAGTGCCCAAAAAATTTGCACTCGGTTATGTGATGGTAGAGGGAATGGGCTTACAGATTCCATTTGGTGATGGGCTTAGAGATGCCATCTGGAAATGTGACAGAATCCTGTCGGGGGATGGGCTTAGAGATGCCATCTGGAAATGTTTGGAGGAGGATGGGCTTAGAGATGCCATCTGGAAATTGCTGGTAGGAGGATGGGCTTAGAGATGCCATCTGGAAGTTGTTGAACTGTATGTCATTGGTGAGTGGACGAGTATCAGAAAGGCATCCATGTTTTGGAACATCTCTGAACTGGGGTTCTGAACAAGCGATAGATTGACATCCATGTTTGGAGAATCCATAAACTGTTTTCAGGAGTCTTGAAGTTGAATAAGCAATAGAGCAGCATCTGTTGTTGGGAAGCATCCGTAAACTATTTTCAAAAGTTTAGAAGAATCTGAATAAGCGATAGGTTGACATCCGTTACTGGAGAACCTGTAAACTGTTTTTAGAGGTCTTTGAAAGTTGAATAAGCAATAGAGCAGCATCCCTGTTGGGAAGCTTCCGTAAACTATTTTCAAAAGTCTGGAAAGAATCTGAACAAGCGATAGGTTAACATCCGTTACTGGAGAACCCGTAAACTGTTTTCAGAGGTCTTTGAAAGTTGAATAAGCAATAGAGCAGCATCCATGTTGGGAAGCGTCCGTAAACTGTTTTCAAAAGTCTTGAAGTGGAGAAGGAACCGGTGTAGGGTTTCGTGATGATGAGTCCGTGTAAAACTGCATCTGGATGAATCTGGAATAAGTATCAGAATGTCGCCATGTCTGGGTCACATCTGAACTATTTCTAGAAAGAATCTCGGGAGATGATGATCTTTGTTTGTCGACTGATCTTTCCTGAAAAGGTAAAGAGTTAGTTGTATGCAATGTCATGATGCATGATGCAATGTATGTTATATCAATGTTTATGATATGAATGCAATGAATGCGCATGTAAGCTGATGAGCTGTCTTGCTGAGGATATTTGAATCCTGGATGGCTGGAGATAAAAGAATCTTGACTGCTGCCAGGGAAAATAATTCCTTGGCTGCTGCTGGGGAGGGCAAGAATCTTTTGATCATTGAAAATGAGAAGTCCTGGGACCACTGTTGGGGGATCAGGAGCTTCGGTTGTAGGCCAATCTACTGGGGATTCCTGTCTTGAGGGGATCTTCACTGGAGAATATTCGAATATCCTATGAGGTGCTGAGAACGAGAGTCTTCATTCTGCTTGGGGATTAATAGTTGGAAGTTTTAGCTTCGCTGAGGATTTTGAATCTTGACTCTGAGGGGAATTAGATTCTGGAAGGCTCTCTGGCTGGGGATTGCAAGAATCTTCTGATTGCTGCAGGTGTTGATCTGGAATAAGTTATGGAATGTCGCCATCTCTGGGTCACATCTTGAACTATCTCTAGAAGCAAATCTTGAATAAGTTATGGAATGTCGCCAAACCTGGGTCACATCTGAACTATTTCTGTAAGGAAATCTTGAATAAGTTACGGAATATCGCCAAATCTTGGGTCACATCTTGAACTATTTCTAGAAGGAAATCTTGAATAAGTTACGGAATGTCGCCAAACTTGGGTCACATCTGAACTATTTCTGGAAGGAAATCTTGAATAAGTTACGGAATGTCGCCAAACCTAGGTCACATCTGAACTATCTCTAGAATGAAATCTTGAATAAGTTACGGAATGTCGCCAAACCTGGGTCACATCTGAACTATCTCTAGAATGAAATCTTGAATAAGTTACGGAATGTCGCCAAACCTGGGTCACATCTGAACTATTTCTAGAAGCAAATCTTGAATAAGTATCGGAATGTCGCCAAACCTTGGTCACATCTGAACTATTTCTAGAATGAAATCTTGATCTTGATTTTGTTAAGGGTCAGAAATTGGGAGTATACCAATCTTCTGAGGTGATAAGGATGAGAGTCTTCACTCTTGAGAGAAACAGATTTTTAGGAGCTTCAACTGTCCATTATTCTGTTGGTGGTTGCAACTTCCAGCAGGTGATGAAGGAATTGTTGAACACTTTTGACATTCGAATGCCCCAAGTGATGATGAAGGAGTCTTGAATCAGATTACTCTGCGAATTGAGAGATTTCTTGAAATCTTGACTGGACTTCCCCAGGTTAACTGAACTTTGAAAGATCTGTTGAAACCTTGACTGGACTGCCCCAGGTTAACTGGATAGTGACATGACATGCCCCTTGTTGATAGGAGATTTGTCGTTGGAAGTGTCATCCTTTTGAAGTGATTTTTGTTCACTGAGAGAGTTTTCGTTCCTCCGAACATTCGCTGTATGAATTTCTTCGCTGTCAAACAAATAGCCAAATGCAAACAGTGATATTCAAGCAATGCAAAGTTTATGTTTGTCTTGAAGTTTTGAAAAAATGCGTTTTTTAGCAGAAAACTTTTTATAAGACAAATTCAACACAAGATTTTAGAGCAAAGCCTTACAGGAGTCAGGATACCTTTTGTAACAGTATGCTTTCGAACTAACCCATGCTTCAATTAGGACTTTTGAAGGGTTGTAACGTGGCTTGGTTCACGGTTTAAGAAACAAAGGATAAAGGCTTAAAGTATATTTGTATCCACCTGCTCTTCGTGATGTTCTTCAATCCTAAGCTCAGTTAATTGTGCGCCGCACTCTATTCGAGTTTGGAACGACTTTTGGGTGATGGTTCACCAGTTGAATTTTGGAAGACAGTCATCATCTCCTTTTTCTTTTGCAATATTTTTTCATGTTGTTGAGGATTTGTAATGACCTCATTCTTGATTTGTTATCCCTAACTTTTGCCTGACTGTTCCTGTTTTTGAGATTACAGTCAGCGAGATGCCCCAGCTTTCTTAAGCCTCCTTTACAGGTTTTGGCTTGGTGGGCTTTTCTCTTTTGAGAGATTGACTGCCTATGTGATAGGGAACCACCCTTGTCTTTTGATTCCAAAGGAATGCTTTTGATTTCATTCGTTGTGTTACGAACTGAGAGTTTGCGACTTCAATGCGCACCTTTTTTGAATTAAATGAGAGACTACCCTGCCCCAGGTTTATATCAAAGGTTTTGATTCGTTTAGAACATAAAACTCCTACTTCTTTGGCTCGAAGGGGTTGACTAGGGATTATCTTCGTTATAACTCCAGTGTTTGGGAATTGAAAGAAATGCCTGTACATCATCAGCAAGGTCCGTTCAAAAGCATAATGCATGAGATTACGGTATTGTTTCGTCATCCTCCCTCTAAAGGCTTGCAGCTTTTTATCAAGAGTTAAATATCATAAAGAAAGCATAAGAGTAGTGAAAACGAATGGATGAATTCGAGACAAACATATGCAATGCATTAATGAAACAGAGTTTGACATTAATAGATAATTGTTCGAACAATAAAAGAAATTACAACTTCGAAAATTCAAATGAAAACAAAAACATTCTCAATGATTTTGCAAAGGAGCGTTGATCATGCTGGAGTCTCTGGAGGGTCAAACTCGATCTCCTTGGCATCGATCATGTCCTGGATCTTGTTCTTCAGAGGCCAACAGTTGTTTGTGTCATGCCCCAGACTGTCAGAGTGGTATGCACACCTTTCATTGGGATGATAGGTGGGGCCAGAAGTATTTGGGTTCCGGAGGGGAGCCCTCAATGTAATCATATCCCTCTTCAACAAGTGTTGCAGTGCTTGAGACAGTGGCATGTTGATGTTGGTGAACTGTCTCTTAGGCGCGACCTCCTTATGCTGATGCCCCTGTCTTTGTTGAGCAGGCGTAGGATTAGAGATCCAGATTGACCCTACATGTTGGTCATGACGACCCTTTTGACTGTTCGCAACATTGGACTCTTTCTTTCCATTGTAGGGAATTATCTGAGTATCCGAGGATGTAGTTCCTTGGATCTTTCCACTTTTGATGCCAGCTTCGACCCTTTCGCCGGTCAGTATTATCTCGGTGAACCCAGCTGAGGAGCTTCCAATTAAGTGATTGAAGAAAGGCCCTGTCAAAGTCCCCATGAAGATGTCAATCAACTCTCTATCAGTTAAATGGGGGTTGCACCCTACCAGCCAGATCTCTCCACTTTTGGGCATATCCCTTGAAGCTCTCGTCGGAACCCATGGTCATGCTCTACAATTGCACACGAGTTGGTGCAAGATCAGCATTATACTGATACTGCTCATAGAAAGCAAAAGCTAAGTCCTTCCAGGTGTGGATGCGAGAACTCTTCAATTGATAGAACCACTCAAGTTGAGCCCCTACCATACTTTCTTGGAAGAAATGGATCCAAAGATTTGGATCAGTTGCGTATGGTTGAATCTTGCGGACATAAGACGTTAGGTGCATCTTAGGGCAAGAAACTCCATCGTACACGGCAAAGGTAGGGACTTTGAACTTCGGAGGGATGACCAATCCAGGAACCAAACCCATGTCTCCTAGATCCAAGCCAGGTATTTGTTGAATCTCCATAGCACTGAGGCGATCCTCCAACTGTTTGTACTTGTCATCAGCAGGAGGATATTGTTCCTCAGAGTAGTCAGCTTCATCAATCTCCAAATTGTGGTCTTCTTCAAGACTATCCCCTATGTTGGATGGAGTTGCAAGGTCCAGGGTCTTAGGTCTCCTTCTCAGGTTCAGGATGCCCGCTGACTTCTTGGACTTATTCTTCTTGTCTTTGAGAAGAAGAGCTGTCAGATCCTCTTTCCCTTTACCCATAGCCAGCAGCATCTGTTGGAATTGAGCATTTTGAGCCTGGAGATCCTTTACTGTTTGTTCCATATTCATCTTACTGAAATAAACAGTAGGAAGATAAGGAGACCTGTATGGGAGAAACCTGTTATGCAATGATATGTATGATATATATGCAATGTTTTCGAGGATCTCTTGGGGTAAACACAAGAGAATGTTAGAGGTTGAACTTTGATCTTTGATTGGAGAACTTTGCATCGGTGGATGTCTTTCCACGAGAATCAAGCTCACCATGTCAAGTGGGTCATAGCCCCTGATTCAAGCTGTTGTACTTGATCTTTGATTAGAGAACTGTGCACCTGTGGATGTCTTTCCACGAGAATCAAGCTCACCATGTCAAGTGGGTCATAGCCCCTGATTCAAGTTGTTGCACTTGATCTTTGATTGGAGAACTTTGCAACGGTGGATGTCTTTCCACGAGAATCAAGCTCACCATGTCAAGTGGGTCATAGCCCCTGATTCAAGTTGTTGCACTTGATCTTTGATGGCATTTGTTTAGAGGAGAAAACTGCTGGCCCCTTGGTGGACGTCTGGTTCAACGTGACTCTGCATCAAAAGAACCCTCGAGATCCTTGAAATGGTTATTGAAAATGCTATGGTATGATGTTATGATGTTATGTACATGTATGCAAAAGCAAGTGAGTGTATATACAGACAGTCATATTCACACAAAGCAAGCAAGTCCTTTGGTTTAGGCTTGCATGGGGTTTGTAGGTAAGAACCCTCTTGAAGTTAGTTGGCTTATCCTGTCCTAGAAATAGAAACCGGGTTCTAAGGAGCTCAATATCATTGGATTGTTTTCTGTGTTCATTGTTTTGGTTTAGCCACTTAACTGGCGACCAAAATATTCCAAGAAAACAACCCTCAATGAGTGTAGTATCGAGTATCTACCAACTTCGGACTGCACCAAAGTCGGTCATCTCACTACCCCTAAAAAGGCTAGGATGGTCAATTAAGGTTCTAAGAGTTCGTTAGTGCTTCACGACATCACTCAGCGGCCCCGTACTCTCCTTGATTGAACTCAAGGGTTACCGGTACTCACAAATATGTCACACTAACATAGCTAACTGCTTCAACATGTCGGTATACCCCGCACAGTTCCCTCACAGTTTTATTGCTATTTACCTAAAAAGGAGACCCAAATCTGGGTGTAGTATTTACAACAAACCCAAACAAGGACCCAAAAAAGTAAAGAAATCAAAGCAAGAATGTAAAGGTGATCTAAACCCTAAGGTAACCCCACTTTTAAATTTCTCCCCAGCAGAGTCGCCAGTTCTGTGATACGGTGGGAGAACTGACTTGAGGTTTTGCGTTTGTATTCGCATTTGTTCGGTTTAGCAAGAGTCGCCACCGAATTTTTATTTTATCCTAAAGGAAAGGTTAAAAAGCACAGGAAAAACCTTTTGAGATGTTTCGTGGGTTCGGGGGGTAGATTATGAAAAGGGAAGGTATTAGCACCCTTTTCATCCATGGTTATCCATGGGCTCTTAGTTACTTGTTTTAGATCACTTTCCTTTGATTTTCAATTGCTTGAAATGGTGTGTGTGTGTGTGTGTGTGTGTGTGTGTGTGTGTGTGTGTGTGTGTTTTGAAAATGTTTTGAAAAAGAGGCCTTGTCTAGGCAACCGTTGTAACAATTCTTTACTCGAATGTTTTACAAAGGTGTGTATCTTTTCGAAAAGATGTTTCAAATGTTTTTGAAAGTTTGTTTTGAAAGTGTTTGTGGAGTGGATTTTGAAAAGTAGGCAAGTGTGTTTTGCAAGTTTGATCAAGTAACTAAGAGTTGTCTACCCCTAAATTTACTCAAAGGTTTTCCTCATGTTTTAACCCTTTTAACAATTTTGTTCCACCATTGTATTTGGTGGACAATCTTGTGTTAGGATGTTAACGAGACGGGCGTGGGTCATCGTATGGACCATGAATGCAATGGTGCCAAGTGTCTTTGGCAATTTGCTTGAAGGGACTATGATCATTTTGATTAGGCAACTTTCGAAAGTATCATCGAGGGACTTATGATCATTTGAATTGTTTTGCCAAAGAAACTCAACGTGCAAGCATGGCCCATTTTGGAAGGCAACGAGTGGGATTATCCTAGGGGTGCAAGTGTGAATTGTGTATTGATTTTTATGCATTTGTCTTTGTATTAGGTTATCTAACGTTTGATTTTATTTACATACAAACCCTAGGTCTGGTATATTTGGAAAGCGATAAATTGCGGGAATTTAAAGTCTACGCTATTACAAATAAGTATCTGGGAGTGGGGGTACAAATATTTACAAATGGGGATGAGACTTAATAGGAGAGTAGTGTCCAAATAAATTTACAACCAAATCGAATTGCGATCTCGAATGTAATATGTATCAATGTATAGGAATAAAGCAATGTAAATGTGTCAATGTATTTGTGTAAGTGCATGTGAATATTTACAAGTGAGAATGATGTTTAACTTAATGAAAAAAAATGAAGTATTGTTTATTTATTTTTGTGTTTTTGTTAATTATGTACAAACAAAAGATTTTAAGAAAAGAAAAGAAAATGGTTTTAAGAAATTCTATTTTTTCATGTATTAATGTTAATGTATATAACATGTTTTAGTTAAAAAAAAGAATATTCAACCTTAAAAAAAGAAGTCTATTTTTTATGTATTTTATAATTATACTAACTAAAAGTAGTTTAGAAAATTTTATATAGAAAAGGTTAAGGTATTATTTGTTTATAAAGAAAAGGATTAAATTATGAAAGAAAAAATGAAAAGTTTGGTTAAAAAACAAAAGAAATTCACATGGGCCTTAAGTTGAACAACTGGCCCATAATGAAATTATGAGGAGAACAGGAAGAGGGGGGTATCAATTTTGAAACGGGCTTAGGCGCTGATGGGGCGACCCGGCCCATTGTGTTTTACACGTTTTGTTTTAGGGTTGAAATGGTTTTGTGCATTTGGGACTAGGGTCTGTCGAATACAGAGGCGCCGTTCCTTCTTCGCTTTCGTTCCTCTTCATCCCTTCTGAGCAAGGCCTCTTGTGATATGGTGGGAGAACTGACTTGAGGTTTTGCATTTGTTTTCGCAAATGTTTCGGTTGAGCAAGAGTCGCCACCGACTTTTTATTTTATCCTAAAGGAAAGGTTAAAAAGCACAGGAAAAACCTTTTGAGATGTTTCGTGGGTTCGGGGGGTAGATTATAGAAAGGGAAGGTATTAGCACCCTTTCTATCCATGGTTATCCATGGGCTCTTAGTTACTTGGTTTTAGATCAACTTGCCTTTGATTTTCAATTGCTTTGAAATGGTGTGTGTGTGTGTTTTGAAAAAAAGTTTTGAAGAAGATGCCTTCGTCTCGGCAACCATTGTAATGACTCGTGTTTGAGTATATACAAAGGTGTGAATCTTTTCGAAAAGATGTTTCAAATGTTTTTGGAAGTTTGTTTTGAAAAGTGTTTATGGAATGTGGATTTTGAAAAGTAGGCAAGCGTTTTTGCAAGTTTGATCAAGTAACTAAGAGTTTGTCTACCCCTATTGTACTCAAAGGTTTTTCTCATGTTTTAACCCTTTTAACAATTTTGTTCCACCATTGTATTTCGTGGACAATCTTGCGTTAGGATGTTTAACGGGACAGGCGCGGGTCATCGTATGGACCATGAATGCAATGGTGCCAAGTGTCTTTGGCAATTTTGCTTGAAGGGACTATGATCATCTTGATAGGCAACTTTCGAAAGCGTCATCGAGGGACTATGATCATTTTAATTCGTCTTGCCAAAGAAACTTAACGTGCAATCATGGCCCATTTTGGAAGGCAACAAGTGGGATTACCCTAGGGGTGCAAGTGTGAATTGTGTATTGATTTCATGCATTTAATCTTTGATTAGGGGTTGTCTACTTGTTGATTTTTATCTTGTCATACACGCCTAATTACTAGTATTCGTACAAAGTAAATAAAATGAAGAAAGATAAAATCCTACGCTATTACAACCATATCAAAGGCATAAAAATATAAAGGCAAAAATAAAATAAAAGCAAGAAAAATGAAGGTTTTTCGATTGGGGCAGAAAACCCTTCGATTCTGCACATTCCGGCTCTCTTCGATTTGGCCTGAAAAGGGTGAAGGCATGACTTTCGACTGAGGCCTCACGGTCAGCATGTTGTGCCTTTCGATTGGGACCAGGGGGCAGCATGTTGTGTCTTTCGATTAGGCCTGGAATCTGTGCAAGATGTAATCTTCTTTTCCGCCTCCTTTGACCGGGCCTGGAGTCAGTGAGGAAGCCTGAGGCTTCGTATCATATTACTGTCTCCTGTTTATTTTGTTTGAGACATTAAATAGTAACATGGCCTAAGGCCACGCTATCATTACCTCAGGGCCAAGTTAGTTCTTAAAGCATCTGTAACCAACCAAAGAACCAAACCAAAAGGAGCAGCAATAAAAACAAACTAAAGGGTGGAAACGAAAAGGTAGCAAATATTACGTATATATTTGAAACAAAAAGGAAGCTTATTTACATGTTACCCTAGAAATGAAGGGTTCAAGGTTAAGAATGACTTACCTTGCTTGAGGCTGGAACGTGTGCTGGGCCTTTAAGTGGTTTCCTTGGACGTTTCTGGATTCGAAGGGAGGAACCAAGGGTTATGTCTTTGATAATGGATTTGAAAGAGAAGAACAAGTGTGAGGTTCTTCCTACTGGATTCGAAGGGTAACAAGGTATAGGGACGTTTCAGATTCCAAGGGGATAAGTGTTTGGATTCTGGATATGTGTTTGAGAGCTGTTAGAGAATTTTCTGCAGATTCGTTCGATTGTCCAAAAAGGTCCCCTTAACATGTGTGGTGGAGGCTCATATTTATAGATGGCTTAGGTTGATGCTTTGGGAGGGAAAACAAAAAATTCAAACAAAAAGAGTATGCTGTATTTGTAGCTTTCGAGGGACAGTGTTTTATTGCCATTTTGGTGCAAGGAATTGGACAGTGTAGGACTACTGTGCAGTAGTTTTGGAGTTTTATGGCCAGTGAATCGGGCCCGAGCTTGACAGTGCATGAGACTTGGTCAACAAATGCCTTTGGCCTCTCATCCTTTTGTCTTGACTCCCTAGCCTCACCTTTCGACCAGACTTTCAGTAACCATCTCCTTTCTTCAATCGAAGTGACGTTCGAATGACTTCCCTAGACAATCCTTCGAATGGACCAAATTAATGCTCTTGGGATGGAAGGCTCAATCGAAGCTTGCAACGCTGGAGAAGTCACTCCCCCAAATGGAAAAAAAACATGTAAGGGTAGGATGTATGATCGAAAGAGGGCAAAAGAGAGGCTTTTTCCTCCTGGATCGAAAGACACCATCAAGAGGGTTTTTGCCTTGTAAATGAAATAGATTACAAGAGGCTCTTTTCCTCATGAATCCAAACCAAACTGTGTCAGAAGCCCATGCCCAGTTGAAGGATGCAAGCCAAACTTGTGTCGAAAGAGGTCAAAAGGCCAATCGAAAGAGCTGAAACGAAGGACACTTGTTTTATCCAAATTTGCCAAAATATTAATTTTATCTGTTTTCCCCCCTTTTTGACAGTTTCCTTTTGGTATTGGAAAATCCAAATGCACTTGTTCAAGCTTGAACCTTTAAGAATCCTTGTGAGAAAGGCCTTGAGAATTGAGAGGGCAAATTTTGGGGTACAACAGCTGCCCCTGTTCAATCTTCTTACACCTGAAGAGTTAGATTGGCGAATCTGCCATTTGTGATTTGAAGGTGGAAGATGATTGAACACTAGAGTACCCAGAAATTTGCACTCGGTGACGTGATGGTAGAGGGAATGGGCTTAAAGATGCCATTTGGAGAGGTAATGGATAGGAGGATGGGCTTATAGATGCCATCTGGAGATGTGACAGAACTTTGTCGGGAATGGGCTTATAGATGTCGTTTGGAAGTGTCGATCGCGTAAGACATTCCTTAGCGAGAACTTGCGTACTTAAGAAATAAATATGGTTTCCTGGCTTGCTACAGGTGTTGATCTTCAGTCTCTTCATGCAGATGTTCCCTGGCTGGATACAGGTATTGAATCTACAATCAATTGCTCACAGATATGCCCTGGCTAGATACAGGAATCGAATCCGGAACTTCAAAAGGTTGCTTACAGACGTGCCCTGGCTGGATACAGGTATCAAATCTCTATACCATTCATGCAGATATGCCCCGGCTAGATACATGTGTCGAATCCACAATCAAATACTCTCAGATATGCCCTGGCTGGATACAGGAATCGAATCTGGAATTGGCGTCTACAGATATGCCCTGGCTGGATACAGGAATCGGATCTGGAAATTGTCGTCTACAGATGTGCCCTGGCTGGATACAGGAATCGGATCTGGAATTGGCGTCTACAGATATGCCCTGGCTAGATACAGGAATCGGATCTGGAAATTGTCGTCTACAGATGTGCCCTGGCTGGATACAGGAATCGGATCTGGAAACTCTTCATGCAGATATGCCCTGGCTGGATACAGGTATCGAATCTGGAATTGCGATAGTTGATAGTAATCATCTTTGGATTGACCTTTTTCCTCTAAAGGAAAAAACATCAGTTGTATGATGTCATGACGTATGATATGCATGATGTCATGATGCTCAAAATGAGATAGTGTTGTATGAACTTTATCATGTATGTAAGCAGGATGTATGAAATGTGAACTGTCCATGAATGTATTTTCGTCTAGGAAAATAAATCCTTGACGACTGCCGGGAACTTGTGGAATCCTGGGCTGACGTTGAAGAGTGGAGTTCTTCGTTTCCGCTGGGGATGATGGTTGCAAGAATAAACCGGTAGGAGAAGATGACTCCATTGGGGAATAAACTTGTTGGAGAGATTACTCTGCGGGGAATTACTCTGTGGGAAGAGATACTTCGCTGAGGTTTTGATGAGAACTCCGCTGGGGATACCGTTGATAAGCTTGTTGGGAATTTGATGAACTCCGCTGAGGGTAGGAAGAACTTCGCCGAGGAAGATCTTTCTGTGGTGATTAGCTGAGGATAACCCAGTTATACCCTGGTGGGGAAATAACCTTTGAATGAAGCCGGGGAGATGCGTTCGTACTCTGCAGGGGATAAGCTTCCAGAATCTATTTGGGATAAGCTTTCCACTTTCCTGGGGAAACTTTGGACTGTACTGGGGAAGGGTTCCACTGGGGTGTCTTGTATTCCGTCGGGGAACAAACTTATACTAAGACTGCCGGGGATGCTTGCTGAGGAATGTCTATACTCCGCTGGGGAATGTTGAGATCTTCTGGGGATACCCAACTTCCTTAAGGCTGACAGTAGACTAACTCGGCTTGGGGAGAGTACCGCTGACTTGCTAGGGGAACATTGTACCTTTTTAGGGCTAATGGGAGACCAACTCTGCCTGGGGAGAGTATTGCTGAAATCTAGTCTTACTCCGTGGGGAGTTAAGGTAACTTGGTTATGTTCTTCGGCCGAACCTACCTTGGTACCTTGGTGGACAGAGCAACTAGATCGCTTAGATAATTTTTTATTGCCCCTGTTTCTGATGTCATTTGTAATTAGTCCTTTGTTTCGTATGCAAATATTCATGATTAGCAATTAATGTCGAATGCATATATCAAAAATGAACATTGGACGTTCTTTGCAAAACAAAATAGAAAAAGGAAAAACGATGGGTAATTTTGTCTGAAAAATTGAACTTGTATTGATTTCGAGATTCGCCTGTAAATAGGCGTTTTATGTATAGGAGGCTGACGTCCTAGTAAGAGAACGCCGCCGAGCAATATAGAGTTTGTACAATTTAAACAAAACAGCTATGTGAAAAATAATCCCACTAGGTTCCAACTCTGCTATCGCCTTTATGTCTTCAAGCGTCTCATCACTCTGCTGCTTAGTTGAAGATGAAGTTGATTGATTGGTGCCGAAGTCTGGTAGTTGATGCCAGTGTCTGAGATGCAAGGTGATCCAATGAGACATAGTATTACGCTTTATCCCTAACTTTTGCCTGGACCGCCCTTTCGGGTTTTCAGTCCACCGGGATACAAATTTTTCCCAAGCCGCCTTTTCAGGTTTTCGACTTGCCGGGTGTACAGATTTTTTTATTTCGTCCCTTATTTTTGCCCGAACCCTTTTGGTTCGCCGGGAAGCCCTTATTTTTGCCTAGGTGTGTCAACCTAGCGGGTCTTTAATCATGCGTAGTATCTTTTTACTATGTCTGCATTGGCGGGGTGAGGAAGGTCGTCACCATCCATGGTGGTTAGAATCATCGCTCCTCCTGAAAAGATGTTCTTAACCACAAATGGCCCTTTGTACGTAGGGGTCCATTTTCCCCTGGGATCACCTTGAGGAAGAATGATGCGCTTGATTATCAGGTCTCCGACTCGATACTCTTGTCGTCTGACTTTCTTGTTAAATGCCTTGATCATCCGTTTTTGGTATGTCTGACCATGACAAATAGCAGTGAGTCTCTTTTCGTCAATTAGGTTTAATTGATCAAGCCGAGTCTGGATCCAGTCGTCTTCGCTCAAATCTGCATCTTTCATTATCCGGAGAAAGGGTATCTGGACTTCAATAGGCAAGACTGCCTCCATGCCATAGACCAAGGAAAAGGGAGTTCCCCCCGTTGACGTCCGTGCTGAGGTACAGTACCCATGAAGAGCAAACGGTAACATTTCGTGCCAATCTTTGTAGGTCACTGTCATCTTTTGCACAATCTTCTTGATGTTCTTATTTGCTGCTTCTACAGCCCCATTCATCTTCGGCCGGAAGGGAGAAGAGTTGTGGTGTTGTATCTTGAATTGCTCGCAGAGTTCAGTGATCATCTTGTTGTTAAGATTGGTATCATTGTCCATAATGATCCTTTCAGGTACACCGTATCGACAGATCAGGTTGTGCCGAATGAACCGTTCCACGACGTTCTTGGTAACGGTAGCGTAGGAAGCTGCTTCAACCCATTTTGTGAAGTAATCAATCGCTACCAAGATGAAGCGGTGCCCGTTAGTTGCAGTAGGTCTGATTTTGCCGATCATATCAATGCCTCACATTGCAAAAGGGCAAGGTGCTGTCAAGATGTTCAGAGGAACCGGAGGAATGTGCACCTTATCAGCATAGATCTGGCATTTATGACAAGTTCGAGAATGCTGATAACAGTCGGCTTCCATTGTGGACCAGAAATATCCTGACCGAAGGATTTTCTTTGCCATGGTATGTCCACTGGAATGTGTTCCGAAGGTACCTTCGTGTAGCTCTGCCATGATCCTCTCTGCTTCAGTCTTATCCACACAACGCAGTAAGGTTGAATCATGGTTTCGCTTGTAGAGAGTGGCGTTGCTGAGGAAGAACTTTGCCGCAAACCTTCTCAGAAACTTCTTGTCATTAACAGATGCGCCTTCGGGGTATTCTTGAGCTTCAAGGTACCCCTTTACTTCATGATACCACATTTTTTTTGTTACCTCTTCAGTCTCAAGGTCGCAGCAATGTGCAGGTTCATCCAATTTCCAAATGATGATCCGGGGAGCTTCGTTGTCCCATTTGACTTTGAACATAGAAGACATCGTAGCTAACGCGTCCGCCAACTGATTCTCCTCTCTTGGGAAGTGTTCAAAAGTTATCTCCTCGAAGTGGGGGAGCAACGTCAACACATACTCTTTGTAAGGAATGAGATTTGGGTGTTTCGTATCCCACTCGCCTTTGATCTGATTGATCACGAGAGCGGAATCTCCGAAGACACTCAGAAACTTGATCCTTAAGTCAATTGCAGCTTGAAGACCCATGATACATGCTTCATACTCCGCCATGTTGTTGGTGCAGTTGAAACATAGTCGGGCGGTGAGTGGAGTATGAGTTCCTTTAGGGGATATGATCACGGCGCCGACACCATTACCCAAAGCATTCGAAGCTCCGTCAAAGTGCATAGACCATCGGGATCCTTCCTCGGGTCCTTCATCCGGTCCAGGTACTTCACAATCAGTTACTACCATGATATCCTCGTCTGGAAATTCAAAGTTCATTGAATGGTAGTCGTCCACTGCCTGGTGCGCCGAATGGTCTGCCAATACACTTCCCTTGATTGCTTTCTGAGTCGTGTACTGGATGTCGTATTCCGTCAAGATCATTTGCCATCTTGCTATTCTTCCAGACAGAGCAGGCTTTTCGAATATGTACTTGATTGGATCCATTTTTGAAATCAACAGAGTAGTGTGAGTCAACATATACTGTCTCAGCCGGCGAGCAGCCCATACCAGAGCACAGCAAGTTTTCTCGAGCAGTGATTACCAGGTCTCACAGTCGGTAAACTTTTTGCTAAGGTAAAAAATGGCGTGTTCTTTTCGGCCAGACTCGTCATGCTGCCCCAGCACACACCCCATTGAGTTGTCAAGTACTGTCAAGTATAAGATTAGAGGTCTCCCTTCAACCGGTGGCATAAGAATGGGTGGTTCTTGGAGATACTCTTTGATCTTTTCGAAAGCGGCCTGACATTCATCGTTCCAACGTACTGCTTGATCCTTCTTCAGCAGCTTGAAGATTGGTTCACATGTAGCAGTTAGATGTGAGATGAATCGGGCAATGTAGTTCAATCGTCCTAGAAAGCCTCTGACTTCTTTCTCTGTCTTAGGAGTTGGCATCTCTTGTATGGCTTTCACTTTGGCAGGGTCCACTTGAATGCCTTTGTCGCTTACGACGAAGCCTAGCAATTTTCCAGATCTTACCCTGAAGGTGCACTTGTTCGGGTTCAACCTCAGCTTGTATAATTTCAGACGGTCAAACAACTTCCGTAGATGGTCAAGGTGTTCCTCCTCAGTTTGGGACCTTGCAATCATATCGTCGACGTATACTTCTATCTCGTGATGGATCATATCATGAAATAAAGCAACCACGACACGTTAGTAAGTTGCCCCAGCATTTTTCAACCCAAAAGGCATGACCTTGTAGCAAAAGGTGCCCCACTGAGTAACAAAAGTGGTCTTCTCCATGTCTTCAGGAGCCATCTTGATCTGATTATAACCGTAGAAGCCGTCCATGAAGGAGAAAACTTTATGCTGAGCAGTGTTGTCAATCAGAACGTCGATATGAGGCAGAGGGAAATCATCCTTAGGGCTGGCCCTGTTCAAATCCCTGTAATCAACACACATTCTGACCTTACCATCTTTCTTCTGCACTGGAACCACATTAGCAACCCACTGAGGGTAGGAAGTCACTGCTAGAAACCCGGCATCAAATTGTTTCATAACCTCAGCTTTGATTTTCTCGGACATTTCTGGACGCATACGGCGGACCTTCTGTTTTACCGGAGGGCAATCTTCCTTGGTAGGCAGGTGATGAACCACAATGTCGGTATCCAACCCAGGCATGTCTTTGTAAGACCAAGCAAAGATTTCCACATAGTCATGCAGCATCTTAATTAACTGTTGTTTCATACTGAGCTCTAGATTGGCACCAATCTTAACTTCCTTTCTGTCTGCCTCAGTACCCAGATTTATCGTTTCCATTGGCTCTTCATGTGGCTGAATGGCCCTCTCTTCCTGGAGTAACATTCTTGCGAGCTCGCCAGGCACTTCGCAATCATCTTCACCTTCGTCTTCGTCTAAGTTGATCGGATTTTCGAAGTCATAACTGGCAGTAGCGGAGTCGTTACCAGTGAGATCCATAGTGGATTGGAACCTGTATAAGTGAGTGTGTGTAAATATAGCTGTTTTTGCAATATATAATAAAGAAAGAAAAGGAGCGCAAGATTTGAAATGCAACAAACGTCCAATGTTTTTATTGATGATATATGAAAATGACACACAAAAGCCCTCACAAATGAAGCCACGGTGCCCCGGGTAAGACACCGAGCCATAAAAGTTTCAAAATATTGTTTGTTACAAATTCAAAACAAAAGAGTTCATTACTGAGTGACAAAAGTAATAGGTGTGAAGTCTTTGGCAGTCCAGTTGCTTGGTCCACCGTTGGTTGTTGGGTAGATCCAACTGTCGAATTCAGATTCCTCCACGTCGTCTTCAATAGCATTCACTCCCGGGTTGGTGATGAACACAGGAGGTTTTCCAATTCTTGCATCACGAATAGCCCTCTGAGCTTCTGCAGTGAAGCCCAAACCAAACTTGTCATTCTTTGGAGTGAAGTCAGGAAGTCGGCCCCAGTTTGCACACTCACCCTTCTCAATCACAGCCCGGGCATCCTTTAAGGAAGCCATCTTCAAAGGAGAGTCTTCTTTAGTCACAGTCTCTGCTGATGCCAGCGTCTGAGACACCTCTTAAAAGTGTTGAAAGGGGGTCTCAATGAATTCCCCATCCATTTCTATGTACCGGAACGTGTTAAGGTGGCTGACCATATACTCTTCCTCCCCCTGAACTGTAACAATCTTCCCTCTGACCGGGTACTTAAGCTTCTGATTTAGTGTGGAGGTCACAGCTCCAGCCTTGTGGATCCATGGACGACCCAGCAAACAAGAATAGGATGGTCGGATATCCATCACATAGAAAGTAGAATCAAAGACTTGAGAGCCAACCCTGATCAGAATGTCAACTTCCCCATGTACCATCCTTTTCGAACCGTCAAAGGCTCGGACAACAATGTTACTAGGCTTGAGCTCCAAACCCTCACAATCCAACCTGTCTAGGGCCTTCTTGGGTAATACATTCAATGAAGAACCGGTGTCTACCAACACATGGGCAAGAGTAGTGCCCCTGCATTCAATGGAGACATCCAGGGCGTCGTTATGGTTCTTTCCTTTGGCAGTCAGATCGGCGTCAGAGAAGCCCAAACCATTATCAGCAGTCAAGTTGGCCACACAATCGGTAAATTGATCAGCAGACGTTTCTTGCGGCACATGGGCCGTCTTCAGGAAGGAAATCAGGGCCTTGGCATGGGCCTCTGAACACAACAACAGTGATAGCATAGAAATCTTTGATGGGGTGTGCCCCAACTGCTCAACTACATTGAAATCACTCTTCTTAATGATCTTGAGAATCTCTTCCATCTCTTGCTGGGAAGCTTCAACATTGGTTGTCTTTGGTGCCTCCGTCAGGGCAGGTAAATCAGTAGCAATCCCTTTGCCCCGAGCGTCAGATGACTCGGCAGCAGGGGTAGAAACAGGAGCTTGATTAGGAAGGGAAGCAGGCACACTTGCAGGTGTGATGACACGAGGTTTCGGAATAGCTGGTGGCGCAATATCTGGTGAGAACAGCCTACCACTGCGAGTGATTTTGGCAGTCCCGGTGATGTTACTGACGCCGGTACTAGTATAAAACTCTTGCTTTATTCCAAGAACATAAACATCTGCCCCATAGTGCCATGGGACAGCTTTGTCGGACGTATAAGGGAGAGGCCCCGGAACAGTGATAATGATAGGAGCAATCTTCTGAGTGGACATGATTTTGACAGGATTCTTCGAAGGATCCTTGGGAGGTTTGTTGAAAATAGTGACAATAGAAACCTCTCCGGTAGGGGTAGCAGGAACAGCAATCTTCTCGAACAAGATCTCTTTGCTATCCATCAGGCTTTGAATACCTGATTTCAGCAAAGGACAACCAACAGGTGAAACGGTACATAGAAGGCAACCTTTATCACATCCCGGAAATAAACCGGCTAGCAACAGGTTCCTTTTGACGGTCAACAACGGAGTGACAATATCATCCACGGAGGCCACATACAGGTCTTCTTCCACAGCATTCACTCCATGCTGGGGCATGGGAGCAGTCACAACATTGGGTCTTTCGGGCGCCTCAAACTGTATTTCTTTAGCATCAATAAGGTCCTGAACCTTATTCCTCAGAGCCCAGCAATCATCCGTAGTATGCCCCGGGCTATCAGAGTGATAAGCGCAACGGGCGTTGGGGTTGTACTTTGGAGAAGCTGTGTTCAATACCTTCGGAGCTTCTTTGACAGTTACCAGATTGGTTGACAGCAGTTGCGTCAATATCTGAGACAGGGTCATGCTGAGTCGAGTGTACTGTCTTTTGGGTCTCTCGCCCCTTGGTTGGTTGTATTGCTGAGGAGCAGCAGCAGGCTTTGAAATTACCAACGCATTGGCAGCTTGGCGGCGTTCCGGTTTATTCTGTCTCCTTGGACCATAAACAACACTAGCTTCCTTCTTGAAGGGCTTCTTTTCAGTACTCGAGGAGGCACCCTTTTGTATCTTCCCCGACTTGATACCAGCTTCTATCCTCTCACCGGTTAAGATCAAATCTGTAAACCCAGCAGAAGAATTGCCAATCAGGTGGTTGAAGAACGGACCAGACAGGGTCCCTAGGAACATGTCAACAAGTTCACGGTCAGTCAAAGGAGGCTGCACCCTGCCAGCCAGGTCTCTCCACTTTTGCGCATACTCCTTGAATCCTTCGCCCGTCCCCAGTGACATACCCTGGAGTTGGGTACGCGTGGGAGTGAGGTCAGAATTGTACTGATACTGTTTATAAAATGCAGTAGCCAAATGCTCCCAGTTTCGAATACTGGCTCCATCCAGCTGATAGAACCATTCGAGTTGACCCCCTGAAAGGCTATCCTGGAAGAAATGGATCCACAGGTTCTTGTCTGCGGTGTAAGGTTGGATCTTCCTTACATATGATCTGAGGTGCAATTTAGGGCAGGAAGCCCCGTCATACTTCGCAAAGGCAGGCGCCTTGAACTTGTGTGGGATCACCACCCCAGAAGATAAACCTAGATCTCCAAAATCCAGCCCCGGCACGTTTTGAATCTCCATGGCACTTAAACGGTCCTCTAGTTGCTTGTACCTGTCTTCAGCAGGAGGGTACTGTTCATCATTGTAATCCGTCTTGTTGTCGGAGACCATAGGACTATGAGCCCTTCCCCCTTGGGGACTGTCTTTCTCTGTAGAGGAAGTAGCCTGATCAGCCTCATTATATAGTGTATTCCCAAACCTGCGTCCAGTGTTGAACAGCGCAGTCCTCTTCTTCTTCTTCTTCTTCAAGAGTAGAGTCTTCAACTCCTGTTGACCCTGGGCTAAGCTCATGATCAGCTCTTGAAACTGGGCGTTCTGGGCCTGGAGGGCCTTGATAGCTTGTTCGGTAGTAGGCTCGGAAGACATGATGATTGAGTGCTGAAATAAACAGCGAAGAAGATTAAGCAACCTGTAGAAGAAGGGTACCTGTTATGCATATGATGCAATGAGATGCTTATGATTTATGTTTTCAAAGACAATCGGGATTCAACTTTGTAGACAAAAAGGAAACACACTTCATTAGATTCAAACATTTAAATTGTTCAACAATTTGCCCTTAGGCATTACAACAATGAAAATACTGAAAAGGAAATAAAAATTGTAAAAGAAACATCCAAAGCCCATCAGTGCTCCCATGGCCTCCTCTTCTCAGTACGGATATAGTCGTTCAGGATCCGCTCCTCCTCCAATTGCTTAGTCAGCCTCTGGATCTTTTGTTCTTGTTCGTTGAACTTTTCCCGATAATAATCCCGTTCTTCATGTAGCTGCGCCCAAGATCTCTTTGGTGTAACAACATCAGTGGGTATCTGAGGAGGGAGGATAGTTGGAGGAACCCCGTCTTCATCAGGAACTTCAAGAATGATAGGCCTGACAGCTTCGTACGGCATACCTAATTTCTGAGCACGGATGCGGACCCATCTGCAGTAGGGTTCCATTGGTAGAGAAGTCTTCGATCCTAACTCATGTGGGTCAGCTTTGTGAATTTTGTCCCAAGCCTTGATGAATCTACGACGCAACTCGTCACTGTCTGCCTGAAACTCAAAACTGATGTGAGGAACCAACATCTCATGAGGCCCTGCTCTTCTGGCTCTTCCAAACTGACGGAGAGCTAAACATGGATTATAAGAGATTCCTCCCTGGGTACCGATCAATGGGACATTAGGATATTCTCCGCAACGATCAATAATGGCTACCTCATCCAAACCTCTGAGAGCCCAAATGACGTCTTTATCAGTGAGAGACATTAACCTATGAGCCCAGCCCTTTCCTTCTTCATTCTTCAGCACGAACTTAGGGAGGTGCGAAATAAACCACCTCACTAACAAAGGAGCACAACACCATATAGTTCCCCGTCTTCGGGCAGTACGAGCATAGAGTTGTTGCAGGATATCACCCAAGAGAGTGGGTACAGGGTTCCGAGAGATGAAGATCCTTATGGAGTTGACATTAATAAAGGTATCAGGATTTGGAAACAATACTAGACCATAGATTAAAAGAGCCAGAATATCTTCGTACGCCTTGAAGTCTAAGTCATTCCAGAGACTATTAGCTTTGCCAACCAGAAACTTAACCAAAAAGCCCTTAACTCCACTTCTAGTTTCCCAGTTAGCCATTACCTCTTCTTTGGTCAAGGGAAGGGATGCAGCAATCTCTTCAGGCCTAAGAGTCTTCTCCCAACCAGTGAATGGAATATGCTCCAAAACAGGGATACCAAGCAAATCAGAGAATTCTTCCAGGGTAGGGACCAGCTGGAAGTCTTGAAAGGTGAAGCAATGATACAGGGGATCATAAAACTGGGTCAGGACACTCATCAGTTGTTGGTCCCACTTTGAAGTGACTAACCCAAGGAGAGAACCATGCCTCTTGATGAAGGAAGTAGTGTTTGGAATCCTACCAACCAAATCCTTGAGTAAAGTAGGTGGTTGAACAAAGTTGAGCCGGATAGTATTCCTACGCACAGGCATCATGATGTCCTACAAAACAGAGCAAAGATGAAACCCTCTTGTCTTTGAAATGGGTCAGTCCTTATGCAGGATGCATGCAATGGTATGATGGTATGATGTTTATGATAAAGCACACCACAAATATTCACAAAGGCAAGCATGATAAGGCACACAAGTCACACAAGACAGCCCTTAGGGTTTAGGCCAGCATGAAGTTTAGGTGTTACCCTCTTTTAGTTTTGTTGGTTAAGACCTGTCCTATCAAAAGTAACCGGGTTCTAGAGGATCTCAAATCATTGACTACCCTCAATCGGTCATAACTCCAGCATCGCAATCTTTTCTTGTGGCCAGAACCATCGCGAGAGTTTAGCCTCAATGAGTGTAGCATACTTCTACTATTATATGGCCAAGTTGGGTCAATTTAGGGTTCTAAGGTCGGTTGGTGTTTAATGACTTCTTAGAAGACCCATATTCTCCCTGTTGCAACACAAAGGATATAGGTACAGACTAAGGTGTCACACCAACGTAGCCACTGCTTCACCCATGTCGGTCTACGCCGGACAGGTCCCTCACAGCTTATGCTACCTAAAAGGGTATTCCCCAGATCCGGGTTAGGATCTATGAAACTCCGATGCAAAGCCCACAAATATAAAAGCAAACAAAGCAAACAATTGAAAACAAGTAAATGGTCTAACCCTAAGGTAACCCCACTTTTAAGTATATATCCCCAGCAGAGTCGCCAGTTCTGTGATACGGTGGGAGAACTGACTTGAGGTTTTGCGTTTGTTTTCGCAAATGTTTCGGTTGAGCAAGAGTCGCCACCGACTTTTTATTTTATCCTAAAGGAAAGGTTAAAAAGCACAGGAAAAACCTTTTGAGATGTTTCGTGGGTTCGGGGGGTAGATTATAGAAAGGGAAGGTATTAGCACCCTTTCTATCCATGGTTATCCATGGGCTCTTAGTTACTTGGTTTTAGATCAACTTGCCTTTGATTTTCAATTGCTTTGAAATGGTGTGTGTGTGTTTTGAAAAAAAGTTTTGAAGAAGATGCCTTCGTCTCGGCAACCATTGTAATGACTCGTGTTTGAGTATATACAAAGGTGTGTATCTTTTCGAAAAGATGTTTCAAATGTTTTTGGAAGTTTGTTTTGAAAAGTGTTTGTGGAATGTGGATTTTGAAAAGTAGGCAAGCGTTTTTGCAAGTTTGATCAAGTAACTAAGAGTTTGTCTACCCCTATTGTACTCAAAGGTTTTTCTCATGTTTTAACCCTTTTAACAATTTTGTTCCACCATTGTATTTGGTGGACAATCTTGCGTTAGGATGTTTAACGGGACAGGCGCGGGTCATCGTATGGACCATGAATGCAATGGTGCCAAGTGTCTTTGGAAATTTTGCTTGAAGGGACTATGATCATTTTGATAGGAAACTTTCGAAAGCGTCATCGAGGGACTATGATCATTTTGATTCGTCTTGCCAAAGAAACTTAACGTGCAAGCATGGCCCATTTCGGAAGGCAACAAGCGGGATTACCCTAGGGGTGCAAGTGTGAATTGTGTATTGATTTCATGCATTTAATCTTTGATTAGGGGTTGTATACTTATTGATTTTTATCTTGTCATACACGCCTAATTACTAGCATTCGTACAAAGTAAATAAAATTAATAAAGATAAAATCCTACGCTATTACAACCATATCGAAAGGCATAAAAATATAAAGGCAAAAATAAAATAAAAGCAAGAAAAATGAAGGTTTTTCGATTGGGGCAGAAAACCCTTCGATTCTGCACATTCTGGCTCTCTTCGATTTGACCTGAAAAGGGTGAAGGCATGACTTTCGACTGAGGCCTCACGGTCAGCATGTTGTGCCTTTCGATTGGGACCAGGGGGACAGCATGTTGTGCCTTTCGATTAGGCCTGGAATCTGTGCAAGATGTAATCTTCTTTTCCGCCTCCTTCGACCGGGCCTGGAGTCAGTGAGGAAGCCTGAGGCTTCGTATCATATTCCTGTCTCCTGTTTATTTTGTTTGAGACATTAAATAGTAACATGGCCTAAGGCCACGCTATCATTACCTCAGGGCCAAGTTAGTTCTTAAAGCATCTGTAACCAACCAAAGAACCAAACCAAAAGGAGCAGCAATAAAAACAAACTAAAGGGTGGAAACGAAAAGGTAGCAAATATTACGTATATATTTGAAACGAAAAGGAAGCTTATTTACATGTTACGCTAGAAATGAAGGGTTCAAGGTTAAGAATGACTTACCTTGCTTGAGGCTGGAACGTGTGCTGGGCCTTTAAGTGGTTTCCTTGGACGTTTCTGGATTCGAAGGGAGGAACCAAGGGTTATGTCTTTGATACTGGATTTGAAAGAGAAGAACAAGTGTGAGGTTCTTCCTACTGGATTCGAAGGGTAACAAGGTATAGGGACGTTTCAGATTCCAAGGGGATAAGTGTTTGGATTCTGGATATGTGTTTGGATTCTGGATATGTGTTTGAGAGCTGTTAGAGAATTTTCTGCAGATTCGTTCGGCTGGCCAAAAAGGTTCCCTTAACATGTGTGGTGGAGGCTCATATTTATAGATGTCTTAGGTTGATGCTTTGGGAGGGAAAACAAAAAATTCAAACAAAAAGAGTATGCTGTATTTGTAGCTTTCGAGGGACATTGTTTTATTGCCATTTTGGTGCAAGGAATTGGACAGTGTAGGACTACTGTGCAGCAGTTTTGGAGTTTTATGGCCAGTGAATCGGGCCCGAGCCTGACAGTGCATGAGACTTGGTCAACAAATGCCTTTGGCCTCTCATCCTTTTGTCTTGACTCCATAGCCTCACCTTTCGACCAGACTTTCAGTAACCATCTCCTTTCTTCAATCGAAGTGACGTTCGAATGACTTCCCTAGACAATCCTTCGAATGGGCCAAATTAATGCTCTTGGGATGGAAGGCTCAATCGAAGCTTGCAACGCTGGAGAAGTCACTCCCCCAAATGAAAAAAAAAACGTGTAAGGGCAGGATGTATGATCGAAAGAGGGCAAAAGAGAGGCTTTTTCCTCCTGGATCGAAAGACACCATCAAGAGGGTTTTTGCCTTGTAAATGAAATAGATTACAAGAGGCTATTTTCCTCGTGAATCCAAACCAAACTGTGGCAGAGGCCCATGCCCAGTCAAAGGATGCAAGCCAAACTTGTGTCGAAAGAGGTCAAAAGGCCAATCGAAAGAGCTGAAACGAAGGACACTTGTTTTTATCCAAATTTTCCAAAATATTAATTTTATCTGTTTTCCCCCCTTTTTGACAGTTTCCTTTTGGTATTGGAAAATCCAAATGCACTTGTTCAAGCTTGAACCTTTGATAATCCTTGTGAGAAAGGCCTTGAGAATTGAGAGGGCAAATTTTGGGGTACAACACCTCTGAACGCTCCTCTGCCTAGGGCCACCGAGCGCCATTGCTACTTCCTCTTCCCTCCATGGATTACTCAATGATGTTGTACACAGGTAATGACTCTTGTATTATTATGGTTTTATGCTTCGCATGTATTAATTTCGTGTTCTGCTGTTTATTTGTTATTTGTGTTCTATTTGAGGTGTATGAAAAGAAGAGAAATTATACCTTTGTTGGAGACGGAGGAAGACGGAGCTGGAGGTGCTCTAGGCGGCCAAGGGCGAGGGCGCATGGTGTTGAGCTGGCTCTGGAAATTCTGGTACTCGTATTTGCTCTTTGTTAGGTTTGATGATGATTGCTTGAAAACCTAGTTCATTCGCTTCTTTTCCTCTTTTGAACGTTGGCTTTTTGCTTCTATACGTTGCTTGATATGTTTTCAATGATGAACCCTTTTGGTTCTGAGAATTTCGTTTGGGTGTTTGCCTGCTTGAGATTGAACACTTCTTTTTCTTTTCTTGATTGCTGGCTTCTGAGTTGTCTTGATGATGGTGGCCCAGTGATGAACACAATTCTGAGGGCCTTTGTTGGTTATGATGCTTCAGTGTTTGATTTGAGTGGCCCTTTGCTTGCTTCAATTACTGGCTTCTTTTCCTCTTTTGTTTGCCTCTGATGATGTTCTTGATGATTTTGGTTATATTTGATTTGCTAACCCTATAATGAGGTTAACTCTGAGGGTGGCCTGTGTGCTTGCTTGCTCTTTTGGTTTATGAGGCTTGTAAGCTTGTAGGGCTTAAGCAGGTTAAGGCTTATGCTGGTGGTTCAGGCTTCAAGGTTTATCTGGCTTCAGGCTTTTATGCAGGCATGAGGCTTTGGCTTGCTGTTTGTATGGTTAGGCTATGGCTTGATATGAGTTTGTGTTTGACAGTTTTGCTTGTAAGTTTGCTTCAGAAGTTTGTTTGAAGCAGGTTAGCAGGTAAAGGCTTTGGCTGTTTTGTTTTAAGTTTACAGGTTTGTGCAGGATGGCCTTATTACAGGGTTCTGGTTTTGAGCTTGTGTTGAAACAGGTTTTGGCTTTTTGTTTGTGTTGTAGGCAGGCTGTCTTCTTGATACAGTTTTTGGTATTTTGCTTTGTGATATTTTCTGCCCCCTTTTCTCTTTGTCTGATATGCTTGTTATATCTTTTTTTTCTTCAAGCCTAAGCCGGCTGTAAGCCTTCTTTCCCTCTCTCTTTTTCTCTCTCTCTACAGTTTAAAAAGCATTTAATATTGCTTAGAACTGTACTATGCTGAAAAAGAAACTGGCCTAGGAAAATGATGATTTGAACCTTTGCTTGCATACTAGTTTTCCTCTGCATACTTTGTACTTCTTGATATCTGCATATCTCTTTGACAGCTTTTTGGTGTTTGATATCTTTTCATATCCTTTTGGACAGCTTTTGACATCTTTGGCTTTGGGCAGCTCTAGTTGACATTGGACTTAGTTTGAAATTGTGACTTGCATTGTTCTTTTGGCATAATCAGTAATTGTTCAGTTTGCCTTTTTTTTTGGTTGACCATTTGGATTTATGCAGTATGTTTGACAAACTTTGAATTTGTGCAATTTGTAAATTTGTGCTTTCATACTTTTTTTGCAAGCATTTTTATCCCTCTTTGTGAACCGAGAGTAATCTCGTGATTTGCAGAGAGGGCAAACTGATTCCGGCCAGTCGCTTTTAATGATGAGTCCATTTTTTATGTCTGCTTTTAATTTCATTTCATCTGCTTTTGACTTTTTCTTTTTCTTTGTTTTGCAGATAAAAATCAATGGAGCAAAAGAGGAGTAGCAGTAGAAGATGAAGATTTAGGAAATTTTAGGATGCAATTTTTATTTTACTTTTAATCATTGTAACATTATTAATGTAAACATCTGTAAATAAATTTGCAGTGTACAAATAATAATTGAAACAAATAATTAAAGATGAATAAAATCCATTTTTGATCAGTTAATTCTTTTTTCAGCTGTCTATTTAATCACTTATAAATTCTTAAATTATAATAAATGGAAATAAATCCTAATTATCCTAACTTAGAATAAATAATCAATTAATTAACACTGTGGTCAATCAATAATAAACCCGGCGTTTCAAAAATCCAAAGCAATATGCAGTCAATCACAACAAATGCCCAAATGTCCTTTCCTTTTACTGATTAAATCCAAACACTGCAAACTCAGATCAAATGCCTCAGCTCATCTCCCGGAGTAAATTGAAAAGCACTGTAAAATTAATTCTTTCTGAGAATGCACGCAAAAAACCATGATTCTTGATTAAACTCCAAAGAAGCGTTCGCCTGATCAAAACCTGAGCCAACTCAACCAAACCCTAAGCAATCTGTTTGAACTGCTTCAAAAATCAATGGAATCCCTAATTTTGTCTGACTGACGAGAAAAGTCTGTTTGACCGATTCTTGAGCCAGTCTGAAAAATCAGGAAAAGCCCGAAGTTGTGATTTCTTGTGGGAAAAAAGGAGGGCAAATTTTGGGGTACAATAGTTGCCCCTGTTCAATCTTCTTGAACCTGAAGAGTTAGATTGGCGAGCTTGCCTTTCGCGACTCGAGGGTAAAAGGAGATTGGACACTAGAGTGCCCAAAAAATTTGCACTCGGTTATGTGATGGTAGAGGGAATGGGCTTACAGATGCCATTTAGTGATGGGCTTAGAGATGCCATCTGGAAATGTGACAGAATCCTGTCGGGGGATAGGCTTAGAGATGCCATCTGGAAATGTTTGGAGGAGGATGAGCTTAGAGATGCCATCTGGAAATTGCTGGTAGGAGGATGGGCTTAGAGATGCCATCTGGAAGTTGTTGAACTGTATGTCATTGGTGAGTGGACGAGTATCAGAAAGGCATCCATGTTTTGGAACATCTCTGAACTGGGGTTCTGAACAAGCGATAGATTGAAATCCATGTTTGGAGAATCCATAAACTATTTTCAGGAGTCTTGAAGTTGAATAAGCAATAGAGCAGCATCCGTTGTTGGGAAGCGTCCGTAAACTGTTTTCAAAAGTTTAGAAGAATCTGAATAAGCGATAGGTTGACATCCGTTACTGGAGAACCCGTAAACTATTTTCAGAGGTCTTTGAAAGTTGAATAAGCAATAGAGCAGCATCCATGTTGGGAAGCGTCCGTAAACTGTTTTCAAAAGTCTGGAAAGAATCTGAACAAGCGATAGGTTAACATCCGTTACTGGAGAACCCGTAAACTGTTTTCAGAGGTCTTTGAAAGTTGAATAAGCAATAGAGCAGCATCTATGTTGGGAAGCGTTCGTAAAGTGTTTTCAAAAGTCTTGAAGTGGAGAAGGAACCGGTGTAGGGTTTCCTGATGATGAGTCTGTGTAAAACTGCATCTGGATGAATCTGGAATAAGTATCAGAATGTCGCCATGTCTGGGTCACATCTGAACTATTTCTAGAAAGAATCTCGGGAGATGATGATCTTTGTTTGTCGACTGATCTTTCCTGAAAAGGTAAAGAGTTAGTTGTATGCAATGTCATGATGCATGATGCAATGTATGTTATATCAATGTTTATGATATGAATGCAATGAATGCGCATGTAAGCTGATGAGCTGTCTTGCTGAGGATAGATGAATCTTGGATGGCTGGAGACAAAAGAATCTTGACTGCTGCCGGGGAAAATAATTCCTTGGCTGCTGCTGGGGAGGGCAAGAATCTTTTGATCATTGAAAATGAGAAGTCCTGGGACCACTGTTGGGGGATCAGTAGCTTGGGTTGTAGGCCAATCTACTGGGGATTCCTGTCTTGAGGGGATCTTCACTGGAGAATATTCGAATATCCTGTGAGGTGCTGAGAACGAGAGTCTTCATTCTGCTTGGGGATTGATAGTTGGAAGTTTTAGCTTCGCTGAGGATTTTGAATCTTGACTCTGAGGGGAATTAGATTCTGGAAGGCTCTCTGGCTGGGGATTGCAAGAATCTTCTGATTGCTGCAGGTGTTGATCTGGAATAAGTTACGGAATGTCGCCATCTCTGGGTCACATCTTGAACTATCTCTAGAAGCAAATCTTGAATAAGTTACGGAATATCGCCAAACCTGGGTCACATCTGAACTATTTCTGGAAGGAAATCTTGAATAAGTTACGGAATGTCGCCAAATCTTGGGTCACATTTTGAACTATTTCTAGAAGGAAATCTTGAATAAGTTACGGAATGTCGCCAAACCTGGGTCACATCTGAACTATTTCTGGAAGGAAATCTTGAATAAGTTACGAAATGTCGCCAAACCTGGGTGACATTTGAACTATCTGTAGAATGAAATCTTGAATAAGTTACGGAATGTCACCAAACCTGGGTCACATCTAAACTATCTCTAGAATGAAATCTTGAATAAGTTAAGGAATGTCGCCAAACCTGGGTCACATCTGAACTATTTCTAGAAGCAAATCTTGAATAAGTATCGGAATTTCGCCAAACCTGGGTCACATCTGAACTATTTCTAGAATGAAATATTGATCTTGATTTTGTTAAGGGTCAGAAATTGGGAGTATACCAATCTTCTGAGGTGATAAGGATGAGAGTCTTCACTCTTGAGAGAAACAGATTTTTAGGAGCTTCAACTTTTCATTATTCTGTTGGTGGTTGCAACTTCCAGCAGGTGATGAAGGAATTGTTGAACACTTTTGACATTCGAATGCCCCAAGTGATGATGAAGGAGTCTTGAATCAGATTACTCTGCGAATTGAGAGATTTCTTGAAATCTTGACTAGACTGCCCCAGGTTAACTGAACTTTGAAAGATCTGTTGAAACCTTGACTGGACTGTCCCAGGTTAACTGGATAGTGACATGACATGCCCCTTGTTGATAGGAGATTTGTCGTTGGAAGTGTCATCCTTTTGAAGTGATTTTTGTTCACTGAGAGAGTTTTCGTTCCTCCAAACATTCGCTGTATGAATTTCTTCGCTGTCAAACAAATAGCCAAATGCAAACAGTGATATTCAAGCAATGCAAACTTTATGTTTGTCTTGAAGTTTTGAAAAAATGCGTTTCTTAGCAGAAAACTTTTTATAAGACAAATTCAACACAAGATTTTAGAGCAAAGCCTTACAGGAGTCAGGATACCTTTTGTAACAGTATGCTTTCGAACTAACCCATGCTTCAATTAGGACTTTTGAAGGGTTGTAACGTGGCTTGGGTCACGGTTTAAGAAACAAAGTATAAAGGCTCAAAGTATATTTGTACCCACCTGCTCTTCGTGATGTTCTTCAATCCTAAGCTCAGTTAATTGTGCGTCGCACTCTATTCGAGTTTGGAACGACTTTTGGGTGATGGTTCACCAGTTGAATTTTGGAAGACAGTCATCATCTCCTTTTTCTTTTGCAATATTTTTTCATGTTGTTGAGGATTTGTAATGACCTCGTTCTTGATTTGTTATCCCTAACTTTTGCCTGACTGTTCCTGTTTTCGAGATTACAGTCAGCGGGATGCCCCAGCTTTCTTAAGCCTCCTTTATAGGTTTTGGCTTGGTGGGCTTTTCTCTTTTGAGAGATTGACTGCCTATGTGATAGGGAACCACCCTTGTCTTTTGATTCCAAAGGAATGCTTTTGATTTCATTCGTTGTGTTACAAACTGAGAGTTTGCGACTTCAATGCGCACCTTTTTTGAATTAACTGAGAGACTACCCTGCCCCAGGTTTATATCAAAGGTTTTGATTCGTTTAGAACAGAAAACTCCTACTTCTTTGGCTCGAAGGGGTTGACTAGGGATTATCTTCCTTATAACTCCAGTGTTTGGGAATTGAAAGAAATGCTTGTACATCATCAGCAAGGTCCGTTCAAAAGCATACTGCATGAGATTATGGTATTGTTTCGTCATCCTCCCTCTAAAGGCTTGCAGCTTTTTATCAAGAATTAAATATCATAAAGAAAACATAAGAGTAGTGAAAACGAATGGATGAATTCGAGACAAACATATGCAATGCATTAATGAAACAGAGTTTGACATTAATAGATAATTGTTCGAACAATAAAAGAAATTACAACTTCGAAAATTTAAATGAAAACAAAAACATTCTCAATGATTTGGCAAAGGAGCATTGATCATGCTGGAGTCTCTGGAGGGTCAAACTCGATCTCCTTGGCATCGATCATGTCCTGGATCTTGTTCTTCAGAGGCCAACAGTTGTTTGTGTCATGCCCCGGACTATCAGAGTGGTATGCACACCTTTCATTGGGATGATAGGTGGGGGCAAAAGTATTTGGGTTCCGGAGGGGAGCCCTCAATGTAATCAGATCCCTCTTCAACAAGTGTTGCAGTGCTTGAGGCAGTGGCATGTTGATGTTGGTGAACTGTCTCTTAGGCGCGACCTCCTTATGCTGATGCCCCTGTCTTTATTGAGCAGGCGTAGGATTAGAGATCAAGATTGACCTTACGTGTTGGTCATGACGACCCTTTTGACTGTTCGCAGCATTGGACTCTTTCTTTCCGTTGTAGGGAATTATCTGAGTATCTGAGGATGTAGTTCCTTGGATCTTTCCACTTTTGATGCCAGCTTCGACCCTTTTGCCGGTCAGTATTAGCTCGGTGAACCCAGCTGAGGAGCTTCCAATTAACTGATTGAAGAAAGGCCCTGTCAAAGTCCCCATTAAGATGTCAATCAACTCTCTGTCAGTTAAAGGGGGTTGCACCCTACCAGCCAGATCTCTCCACTTTTGGGCATATCCCTTGAAGCTCTCGTCAGAACCCATGGTTATGCTCTGCAATTGCACACGAGTTGGTGCAAGATCAGCATTGTACTGATACTGCTCATAGAAAGCAAAAGCTAAGTCCTTCTAGGTGTGGATGCGAGAACTCTTCAATTGATAGAACCACTCAAGTTGAGCCCCTACCAAACTTTCTTGGAAGAAATGGATCCAAAGCTTTGGATCAGTTGCGTATGGTTGAATCTTGCGGACATAAGACGTTAGGTGCATCTTAGGGCATGAAACTCCGTCGTACACGGAAAAGGTAGGGACTTTGAACTTCGGAGGGATGACCAATCCAGGAACCAAACCCGTGTCTCCTAGATCCAAGCCAGGTATTTGTTGAATCTCCATAGCACTGAGGCAATCCTCCAACTGTTTGTACTTGTCATCAGCGGGAGGATATTGTTCCTCGGAGTAGTCAGCTTCATCGATCTCCAAATTGTGGTCTTCTTCAAGACTATCCCCTGTGTTGGATGGAGTTGCAAGGTCCAGGGTCTTAGGTCTCCTTCTCAGGTTCAGGATGCCCGCTGACTTCTTGGACTTCTTCTTCTTGTCTTTGAGAAGAAGAGTTGTCTGATCCTCTTTCCCTTTACCCATAGCCAGCAGCATCTGTTGGAATTAAGCATTTTGAGCCTGGAGATCCTTTACCGTTTGTTCCATATCCATCTTACTGAAATAAACAGTAGGAAGATAAGGAGACATGTATGGGAGAAACCTGTTATGCAATGATATGTATGATATATATGCAATGTTTTTTAGGATCTCTTGGGGTAAACACAAGAGAATGTTAGAGGTTGAACTTTGATCTTTGATTGGAGAACTTTGCATCGGTGGATGTCTTTCCACGAGAATCAAGCTCACCATGTCAAGTGGGTCATAGCCCCTGATTCAAGCTGTTGTACTTGATCTTTGATTAGAGAAATGTGCACCTGTGGATGTCTTTCCATGAGAATCAAGCTCACCATGTCAAGTGGGTCATAGCCCCTGATTCAAGTTGTTGCACTTGATCTTTGATTGGAGAACTTTGCAACGGTGGATGTCTTTCCACGAGAATCAAGCTCACCATGTCAAGTGGGTCATAGCCCCTGATTCAAGTTATTGCACTTGATCTTTGATGGCATTTGTTTAGAGGAGAAAACCTCTGGCCCCTTGGTGGACGTCTGGTTCAACGTGACCCTGCATCAAAAGAACCCTCGAGATCCTTGAAATGGTTATTGAAAATGCTATGGTATGATGTTATGATGTTATGTACATGTATGCAAAAGCAAGTGAGTGTATATACAGACAGTCATATTCACACAAAGCAAGCAAGTCCTTTGGTTTAGGCTTGCATGGGGTTTGTAGGTAAGTACCCTCTTGAAGTTAGTTGGCTCATCCTGTCCTAGAAATAGAAACCGGGTTCTAAGGAGCTCAATATCATTGGATTGTTTTCTGTGTTCATTGTTTTGGTTTAGCCACTTAACTGGCGACCAAAATATTCCAAGAAAACAACCCTCAATGAGTGTAGTATCGAGTATCTACCAACTTCTAACTGCACCAAAGTCGGTCATCTCACTACCCCTAAAAAGGCTAGGATGGTCAATTAAGGTTCTAAGAGTTCGTTAGTGCTTCACGATATCACTCAGCGGCCCCGTACTCTCCTTGATTGAACTCAAGGGTTACCGGTACTCACAAATATGTCACACTAACATAGCTTACTGCTTCAACTATGTCGGTATACCCCGCACAGTTCCCTCACAGTTTTATTGCTATTTACCTAAAAAGGTGCCCCAAATCCGGGTGTAGGATTTACAACAAACCCAAACAAGGACCCAAAAAAGTAAAGAAATCAAAGCAATCAAAGCAAGAATGTAAAGGTGATCTAAACCCTAAGGTAACCCCACTTTTAAATTTCTCCCCAGCAGAGTCGCCAGTTCTATGATACGGTGGGAGAACTGACTTGAGGTTTTTCGTTTGCATTCGCATTTGTTCGGTTTAGCAAGAGTCGCCACCGACTTTTTATTTTATCCTAAAGGAAAGGTTAAAAAGCACAGGAAAAACCTTTTGAGATGTTTCGTGGGTTTGGGGGGTAGATTATGAAAAGGGAAGGTATTAGCACCCTTTTCATCCATGGTTATCCATGGGCTCTTAGTTACTTGTTTTAGATCACTTGCCTTTGATTTTCAATTGCTTGAAATGGTGTGTGTGTGTGTGTGTGTGTGTGTGTGTTTTGAAAATGTTTTGAAAAAGAGGCCTTGTTTAGGCAACCGTTGTAACAATTCTTTACTCGAATGTTTTACAAAGGTGTGTATCTTTTCGGAAAGATGTTTCAAATGTTTTTGAAAGTTTGTTTTGAAAGTGTTTGTGGAGTGGATTTTGAAAAGTAGGCAAGTGTGTTTTGCAAGTTTGATCAAGTAACTAAGAGTTGTCTACCCCTAAATTTACTCAAAGGTTTTCCTCATGTTTTAACCCTTTTAACAATTTTGTTCCACCATTGTATTTGGTGGACAATCTTGTGTTAGGATGTTAACGAGACGGGCGCGGGTCATCGTATGGACCATGAATGCAATGGTGCCAAGTGTCTTTGGCAATTTGCTTGAAGGGACTATGATCATTTTGATTAGGCAACTTTCGAACGCGTCAACGAGGGACTTATGATCATTTGAATTATTTTGCCAAAGAAACTCAACGTGCAAGCATGGCCCATTTTGGAAGGCAACGAGTGGAATTACCCTAGGGGTGCAAGTGTGAATTGTGTATTTATTTTCATGCGTTTGTCTTTGTATTAGGTTATCTAACGTTTGATTTTATTTACATATAAACCCTAGGTCTAACCATGGTATATTTGGAAAGCGATAAATTGCAGGAATTTAAAGTCTACGCTATTACCAATAAGTATCCGGGAGTGGGGGTACAAATATTTACAAATGGGGATGAGACTTAATAGGAGAGTAGTGTCCAAATAAATTTACAACCAAATCGAATTGCGATCTCGAATGTAATATGTATCAATGTATAGGAATAAAGCAATGTAAATGTGTCAATGTATTTGTGTAAGTGCATGTGAATATTTACAAGTGAGAATGATGTTTAACTTAATGAAAAAAATAAGTATTGTTTATTTATTTTTATGTGTTTTTGTTAATTATGTACAAAAAAAAGATTTTAAGAAAAGAAAAGAAAATGGTTTTAAGAAATTCTATTTTTTCATGTATTAATGTTAATGTATATAACATGTTTTAGTTAAAAAAAAGAATATTCAACCTTAAAAAAGAAGTCTATTTTTTATGTATTTTATAATTATACTAACTAAAAGTAGCTAAGAAAATTTTATATAGAAAAGGTTAAGGTATTATTTGTTTATAAAGAAAATGATTAAATTATGAAATAAAAAATGAAAAGTTTGGTTAAAAAACAAAAGAAATTCACATGGGCCTTAAGTTGAACAACTGGCCCATAATGAAATTATGAGGAGAACAGGAAGGGGGGGGGTATCAATTTTGAAACGGGCTTAGGCGCTGATGGGGCGACCCGGCCCATTGTGTTTTACACGTTTTGTTTTAGGGTTGAAATGGTTTTGTGCATTTGGGATTAGGGTTTGTCGAATACAGAGGCGCCGTTCCTTCTTCGCTTTCGTTCCTCTTCATCCCTTCTGAGCAAGGCCTCTGAACGCTCCTCTGCCTAGGGCCACCGAGCGCCATTGCTACTTCCTATTCCCTTCATGGATTACTCAATGATGTTGTACACAGGTAATGACTCTTGTCTTATTATGGTTTTATGCTTCGCATGTATTACTTTCGTGTTCTGCTGTTTATATTGTTATTTGTGTTCTATTTGAGGTGTATGAAAAGAAGAGAAATTATACCTTTGTTGGAGACGGAGGAAGACAGAGCTGGAGGCGCTCTAGGCGGCCAAGGGCGAGGGCGCGTGGTGTTGAGCTGGCTCTGGAAATTCTGGTACTCGTATTTGCTCTTTGTTAGGTTTCATGATGATTGCTTTAAAACCTAGTTCATTCGCTTCTTTTCCTCTTTTGAACGTTGGCTTTTTGCTTCTGTACGTTGCTTGATATGTTTTCAATGATGAACCCTTTTGGTTCTGAGAATTTCGTTTGGGTGTTTGCCTGCTTAAGATTGAACACTTCTTTTTCTTTTCTTGATTGCTGGCTTCTGAGTTGTCTTGATGATGGTGGCCCAGTGATGAACACAGTTCTGAGGGCCTTTGTTGGTTATGATGCTTCAGTGTTTGATTTGAGTGGCCCTTTGCTTGCTTCGATTACTGGCTTCTTTTCCTCTTCTGTTTTCCTCTTATGATGTTCTTGATGATTTTGGTTATCTTTGATTTGCTAACCCTATGATGAGGTTAACTCTGAGGGTGGCCTGTGTGCTTGCTTGCTCTTTTGGTTTATGAGGCTTGTAAGCTTGTAGGGCTTAAGTAGGTTAAGGCTTATGCTGGTGGTTCAGGCTTCAAGGTTTATCTAGCTTCAGGCTTTTATGCAGGCATGAGGCTTTGGCTTGCTGTTTGTATGGTTAGGCTATGGCTTGATATGAGTTTGTGTTTGACAGTTTTGCTTGTAAGTTTGCTTCAGAAGTTTGTTCGAAGCAGGTTAGCAGGTAAAGGCTTTGGCTATTTTGTTTTAAGTTTACAGGTTTGTGCAGGATGGCCTTATTACAGGGTTCTGGTTTTGAGCTTGTGTTGAAACAGGTTTTGGCTTTTTGTTTGTGTTGGAGGCAGGCTGTCTTCTTGATACAGTTTTTGGTATTTTGCTTTGTGATATTTTCTGCCCTCTTTTCTCTTTGTCTGATATGCTTGTTATATCTTTTTTTTCTTCAAGCCTAAGCCTGCTGTAAGCCTTCTTTCCCTCTCTCTTTTTCTCTCTCTCTCTACAGTTTAAAAAGCATTTAATATTGCTTAGAACTGTACTATGCTGAAAAAGCAACTGGCCTAGGAAAATGATGATTTGAACCTTTGCTTGCATACTAGTTTTCCTCTGCATACTTTGTACTTCTTGATATCTGCATATCTCTTTGACAGCTTTTTGGTGTTTGATATCTTTCCATATCCTTTTGGACAGCTTTTGACATCTTTGGCTTTGGGCAGCTCTAGTTGACATTGGACTTAGTTTGAAATTGTGACTTGCATTGTTCTTTTGGCATAATCAGTAACTGTTCAGTTTGCCTTTTTTTTTGGTTGACCATTTGGATTTATGCAGTATGTTTGACAAACTTTGAATTTGTGCAATTTGTAAATTTGTGCATTTCATACTTTTTTTGCAAGCATTTTTATCCTTCTTTGTGAACCGAGAGTAATCTCGTGATTTGCAGAGAGGGCAAACTGATTCCGGCCAGTCGCTTTTAATGATGAGTCCATTTTTTCTGTCTGCTTTTAATTTCATTTCATCTGCTTTTGACTTTTTCTTTTTCTTTGTTTTGCAGATAAAAATCAATGGAGCAAAAGAGGAGTAGCAGTAGAAGATGAAGATTTAGGAAATTTTAGGATGCAATTTTTATTTTACTTTTAATCATTGTAACATTATTAATGTAAACATCTGTAAATAAATTTGCAGTGTACAAATAATAATTGTAACAAATAATTAAAGATGAATAAAATCCATTTTTGATCAGTTAATTCTTTTTTCAGCTGTCTATTTAATCACTTATAAATTCTTAAATTATAATAAATGGAATAAATCCCAATTATCCTAACTTAGAATAAATAATCAATTAATAAACACTGTGGTCAATTAATAATAAACCCGGCGTTTCAAAAATCCAAAGCAATGCACAGTCAATCACAACAAATTCCCAAATGTCCTTTCCTTTTACTGATTAAATCCAAACACTGCAAACTCAGATCAAATGCCTCAGCACATCTCCCAGAGTAAATTGAAAAGCACTGTAAAATTAATTCTTTCTGAGAGTGCATGCAAAAAACCCTGATTCTTGATTAAACGCCAAAGAAGTGTTCTCCTGATCAAAACCTGAGCCAACTCAACCAAACCCTAAGCAATCTGTTTGAACTGCTTCAAAAATTAATGGAATCCCTAATTTTGTCTGACTGACGAGAAAAGTCTGTTTGACCAATTCTTGAGCCAGTCTGAAAAATCAGGAAAAGCCCGAAGCTGTGATTTCTTGTGGGAAAAAAGGAGGGCAAATTTTGGGGTACAACACCAGTCAACAACACAGACAACTACTTGGACTTACAATACGGAGACCACGACCCAGAGGATGCCAACCAGGCACCCTTAAAGATGACCGGTACTCATGTTGTTGACATACCACCGGTGGTAGATAAGTACAAAGTTCTAGAGGAAAGATTAAAAGTTGTGGAAGGTTTTGAGGCCTTCAAGGTAGACCCTCTCGAAATGGGCCTAGTTCCTGATGTGGTAATTCCACCAAAGTTCAAAGTACTTGACTTTGGAAATTGCAAGGGGCTCACTTGTCCAAGAAATCATCTACGAATGTATTGTAGGAAGATGCATGCCCATGCCCACAATCAGAAGCTGATGATTCACTATTTTAAGGATAGCCTGAGTGGGGCATCTTTAGACTGGTATATGCAATTGGAGCGAACACACATTCAAACCTGGGAAGATCTTGCTTATGCTTTCTTAAATCATTACAAATATAACATGGACATGGCACTTACCCGCATGCAACTCCAGAATCTGTCCCAGAAGAAAGAAGAGTCCTTCAAGGAATATGCTCAAAGATAGGGGGAGATGGCATCTCATGTGCAACCACCGCTATTAGAGAAGGAATCAGTAGACATGTTTATGGGAACTTTGCAAGGGCTGTATTACGAGAAAATGGTCGGGAGTATCTCTTCGGGATTCTCAGATCTAGTGACTATTGGAGAAAGAATCGAGACTAGAATAAAAAGTGGGAAGATATCAGGGGGATCATCAAACGTTCCCCATAATCCAAAAATACTTGCTTCAAACTACCAAAAGATAAAAGAGGGAGAAATTAACGTTGTAGCCTCAAAACCAAGGGCATCACAACCACTAATGATCCCGCAAGGGCAGCATCAAGATAGATTTACGAGGCCACCAAGAAACTTTGATCCACTCCCCATGCCACCTAGCCAGTTATTACAACACTTGGTTAAGGAAGCCTTGGTGGAAATCAAACCTCTAGCTCCTCCATTCGGGCCACTCTCGCGAAGATACAATGCCGATGCCAAGTGCGAATACCATGCTAATTATCCGAGGCACACCATAGAGCAATGTTGGGCATTCAAACACAAAGTGCAGGACTTGTTAGAATCTCAAGATATCACCTTTGAGAAACCTAACATTAAGACAAATCCCATGCCTCCGCATGGTGGGCCGACAATAAATGCAATTGAAGTAGTCACTGACTTTGGGGCAATTAGACAAGCAGAAACCCCAATCAACTTGTTAAAAGAATATATGTTCGAATGTGGGTTCTTGTTGGAACATAATAAAGCCTTCGAAAGAACTTTGCAAAAACTAATAGACCAGGGGATAGTCCAATTCAGACCATACCCTGAAGGAAAATATGTAGCTGCGATTGAAGGAAAGAAGGCATTGGTAATCCCTTGCTAAGGCCCGAATCTTAACAAGAAAACTCTAGTGATCCCGTGGGAAGAATCAACGGAGACTACAAGGATGGAACCCAAGAAGACCCTCCTAATACCAATTGTTCCAAAGGCCACAATGGTGATTAAGGGACCCTCATGTATCCCTTATGAGAGTAACAAGGCAGTACCATGGGGTTATGACTCAGCAGTGTACATTAATGGAGTGAAACAAGAAAGTGAGCCCTCGCCAAGTCAAGGACCTGCAATTTCTAATATAGCGGGGACAGGGGGTATGACCCGAAGAAGTCGAATTTTTGGAGCTGAACCATAAAAGAAGAAAGATGAGACTCCAACAAAGGACAAGGGAAAAGAAGTGGTTGATACAAGTCAAGAGACAGAACCTCCAAGCAAAAACTTTACTGATCAAGAGGCAGAAGAGTTTCTGAAAATAATCAAAAGAAGTGATTACAGAGTGGTGGATCAGCTTCACCAAACTCCAGCGAAAATCTCCATACTCACTACCCATCAACTCTGAAGCGCATTGAGACTCCTTGATGAAGGTACTAAGTTCAGCTCACGTCGCGGAGGAAATTTCGGTAAATCAATTTGACAATGTCGTAGCAAACCTAACATCCGGATCATACCTGGGTTTCAGCAACAATGAATTGTCGCCACCGGGTCAAGCTCATAACAAGGCATTCCACATTACTATGCAAATAGGTACTACCCATTTATCCAGGGTTCTCACTGATACCGGTTCTGCCCTCAATGTGTTGCCAAAGTTCATTCTGATAAAGTTAACAATAGATGACGTTGTGATGAAGCCAAGTTCTACAATAGTGAAAGCATTTGACGGTTCTCGAAGCTCGGTGTTAGGAGAGGTGGATCTTCTAGTTAAAATTGGGCCACATATATTCAATATCACTTTCCAGGTCATGAATATAGAACCAGTATACACTTTCTTGCTGGGGAGACCTTGGATCCATGTAGCAGGGGCGGTTACCTCGACCCTGCATCAGAAATTGAAGTTCCTAGTGGAAGGGAAATTAATCATAATCGATGGCGAGGAAGATATCTTCGTAAGCCACATTGAATCATACAGATATATCAGTGCCGACAAAGACTATATAGCTACCCCGTTCCAAGCCTTGGAAATTGCTTCAATGGTGACTTTACCAGTCGAGAAGGGTAATAAGCCTATGGTGACATCATGGAGAGATCTGCAAGCAAACGTGGGATGTGATGCCTCAAAAGGCTGGGGGAAACTCCCAGAGATCCCTGGGAAGAAGAATCACCTTTGATTGGGCTATGAATCATCGAAAGCTACTCCAAAAGGAAAAGCACGCTTCCCTCTGATTCAAGAGACCTTTGTCAACAAGGGAATAGAGCATGGCGGACAAGTGGCGATGGTATCCAACAAAGTTCACACTATAAAGGCAACGGACTTTATCAAGGAGTTCGCTCTAGGAGAAGAATTCAAAATATGGAATGCCGTGGAGATTCCCGAGATCTTTTTCTTTCCTAAGTAATTTTTCTTGTTTTTGAAAGAACCTATGTCAAGCCTGAGGCACAGGGGTTGTTTGTAAGGGTTCCCCATTTTGTTTCAGACAATATTTATAATTAATAAAAGTTACATTTTATTTTCAATCAAGATCCTTGACTTTCTCTTGCATTTATTCCTTAAAAATTAAAAATGGCAATACTTTCTCTGCATATGCATTTTCAAAAACTCATATACTAAAATCTACACCAAAACATGATAAATGTGTAAATCCATGCCCAAAACCACCGATATTGTTACTGTTGTGACCCGATACAATTTTGAGGCTCCTATCAACCAAGCCAAAGAGGAAGATGATGAAGATCTGAAACTCTCTGAGGAAATGACAAGGGAAATAGAACAAAAGGTTGACAGTATACAACCATACCAAGAGGCTGCGGAAACAATTAATCTGGGCACAGATGAAGATCCCAAAGAAATCAAGCTAAGGGCAAGGTTAGAGTAGAGCGTCAAGGGAGGGTTGATCAAACTACTGCACGAGTACATGGACATATTCGCTTGGTCCTACAGAGACATGTCAGGGTTAGATACCAACATCGTGGTGCACAGACTACCTCTCAAAGAAGGGTGTTCTCCAGTTAGGTAAAAACTCAGGAAAACTCATCCAGATATGTCCAGCAAAATCAGAGAAGAGGTTCTTAAGCAATTTGACGCAAGGTTCTTAGCAGTGGTAGCTTATCCACCCTGGATAGCTAACATTGTGCCAGTACCCAAGAAAGACTGAAAGGTACGCATGTGTGTGGATTATCGAGATCTGAACAAAGCAAGTCCCAAGGACGATTTCCCGTTACCCCACATAGATGTTCTGGTGGATAACACGGCTTAAGCCTTAGTATTCTCATTCATGGACGGCTTCTCGGACTATAATCAAATCAAAATGTCGCCCGAAGACATGGAAAAGACTACCTTCATGACACCTTGGGGAACTTTATGCTACAAAGTAATGCCATTCGGTCTCAAGAATGTAGGGGCAACCTATCAGAAGGCAATGGTCACATTATTCCATGATATGATCCACAAAGAGGTTAAAGTGTATGTAGATGATATGATCGCCAAATCCCATACGGAGGAGGAACACATCATACGTTTACAAAACCTATTCGAGCGGCTATGCATGTTCAGATTGAGGTTAAATCCGAACAAGTGTACATTTAGCGTCAGATCAGTAAAATTGTTGGGTTTCATTGTAAGCCAGCGGGGTATCAAAGTGGACCCCGACAAAGTAAAAGCTATACAAGGGATGCCAGCACCAAGGACAGAAAAAGAAGTGTGTGGTTTCTTAGGGCGATTGAATTATATCTAAAGGTTCATATTGCATCTAACAGCTACATGTGAGCTGATATTCAAGTTATTACGAAAAGATCAGACGGTAGCATGGAATGATAATTGTCAAACAACCCTTGAGACGATAAAATAGTATCTGCAAGAGCCACCAATCTTAATGCCGCCGGTCCCCGGAAGACCACTCATCATGTATCTAACAGTGCTCGAAGGATCAATGGGTTGTGTTTTGGGACAGCAGGATGAAACAGGAAGAAATGAGCATGTGATTTATTACCTCAGCAAGAAATTCACTGACTGTGAAACCAAGTATTCACTCCTCGAGAAAACTTGTTGTGCATTAGCTTGGGCTACAAAGAGGATGAGGAAATATATGTTAACCCACACTACGTGGTTAATAGCAAGAATGGATCCTCTAAAGTATGTGTTTAAAAAACCAGCTCTTACCCAGAGAATCACACGATGGCAGATGCTACTATCAGAATACGACATCCAATATGTCACTCAGAAGGCAATCAAGGGTAGTATACTAACTGATCATCTAGCTCACCAACCGCTACCGGAATACCAGCCTATGAAGTTCGACTTTCCAGACGAAGACGTCATGGTTATAGTCAACTATGAAATACCAGGACCCGACGAAGGACCTGAGCCAGGGGCACGTTGGACACTCACGTTTGACGGGGCTTTAAATGCACTAGGGCACGGCATAGGGGCAGTTTTGACTTCTCCTAAGAACTATCACAAGCCATATACCGCAAGATTGTGTTTTGACTGCACCAACAACATTGCTGAGTACGAAGCTTGCATACTAGGACTAGAAGCTGCCATTGATATGAGAATAAAGCACCTCGAAGTATTTGGGGACTCTACATTAGTCATATATCAGGTTAATGGAGAATGGGATACAAAACACCCAAAATTGATTCCATATTAGGATCATGTTTTGAAATTGGCCGCGGAGTTCACCGAGATCACTTTCAGCCACATCCCGCGAGAAGAAAATCAAATGGCAGACGCTCTGACAACTCTATCAGCTATGTTCAAAGTAACCTGGATGAATCATGAACCACGCATCACAATTAGACGTTTCGAAGAGCCCGCACACTGTCTCGCTATTGAAGAAGGACTGAAAATAAGCCTTGGTTTTACGACATCAAGAAGTACCTGGAATAGCAGGAATATCCAGAAAATGACTCTATCATTGACAAACGAACCTTGCGAAGGTTAGCTTCAAAATTCTTTTTGAGTAATGGGGTGTTATACAATAGAAAATACGGCATGGTACTACTCAAGTGTGTGGAGAAGCAAGAAGCGGATACACTTATGAGAGAAATCCACGAGGGTACTTTTGGGACTCACACAAATGGGCATGCCATGGCTAAAAAGATTATGTGAGCAAGGTATTATTGGTTAACAATGGAAGCCGACTGATATCACTACACGAAGACGTGTCATAAGTGTCAGATCTACACCGATAAGATAAATGTTCCACCAACTCCTCTAAACGTCATGAGCTCCCCTTGGCCATTCTCAATATGGGGAATTGATATGATTGGCATATCGAGCCGAAAGCATCCAACGGACACCGTTTTATACTGGTAGCCATAGACTACTTTACCAAATGGGTAGAAGCGGTGTCCTACGCCAACGTAACAAGTCAAGTGGTTACATGCTTCATCAAATAGAATATCATATGCATATACGATGTCCCAAGCCGGATAATTACGGATAACGGGTCCAATTTAAACAACAAAATGATGAAGGAACTGTGCGATGACTTCAAAATTGAGCATCATAATTCCTCACCATACAGACCAAAGATGAACGGGGCCGTCGAAGCAGCCAACAAAAATATCAAGAGAATCATCCAGAAGATGGTGAAGACGTACAAATATTGGCACGGAATGCTTCCCTTTGCTCTACATGGCTATCACACTTCGGTACGCACATCAACAAGCGCGACTCCTTTCTCGCTGGTATATGGCATGGAGGAAGTACTTCCAGTTGAAATCGAGATACCATCACTTCGGGTTCTAATGGAAAAAAAGTTGGAAGAAGCGGAATGGGTGCAGACACGGCTTGATTAGCTCAACCTTATTGAAGAAAAACGATTGATAGCTCTGTGCCATAGTCAGCTACATCAGAAGTGGATGAAGAGAGCCTTCGACAAGAAATTTTGTCCTCAAATATTCAAAGAAGGGGATCTAGTGCTCAAGAAGATTCTGCTACCTCACCTCGATTCACGTGGTAAATGGACACCCAACTACGAAGGTCCATACGTAGTCAAAACAGCATTTTCCGGAGGTGGTCTTATCCTCACAACAATGGATGGGGAAGAACTACCGCATCCAGAGAATTCAGACGCGGTCAAAAAATACTATGTATAAAAAGCTCACTGAGATCGAACCCTAAAAAGGGAGACTTAGGAAAAAAGGAGCATCCCGGTGGATCAAAAACCCTAAAGGGCAATCCAGGTAAAAATTAAGGGCATATAACAAAAAAAACTATCCCGGTGGATTGAAAACCCGAAAGGGCAATCCAGGCCAAAATTAGGGATAATACAAAAGGAAATAAAGAACAAAGAAATGCGATCTAAAAAATGCGGCTACAAACCACGAAGGGAGAGATAGATCTGAATCATACGAATCAGAAGCAAAGGAGATAAGGGATATTAAAAGGGTATTGGGGAAACAACAGTAGCAATTTTCATTTTTCATTGCCATTTACAGTTTTAATTTTTTTTGTAATTACCTCTTTCTAGGAATTGCATCTTGTATCCTCGCCTATTCAGAGGCATATCAATAAAATATTTGCTTTCTTTGCATCTTTCAAATTGCGTATTTTTTAGAGTTGTTTACAAAATACTACGATTATCGCTTGTGAATATTGTCTTGAAATCATTTCGGGGATTAACAAATAAAAGCATTTGACAAAACATCGGAAAAACATTCTGGTTAGAAAAATATCGAAAGAAAATCCACGTCTACGTCCACGCACATGTCTACACCCACGCTCACAATACAAAATCAACGTTCAAAATTTTGCTAACACTTTTTCACCGCATTCAAATCAAATTCAACAAAGCTACGACGACACAACATACAACGCCATGGGATCGGTAACTCTAAGTCAATGGTTTAAAGGAGAGAATGCCAGAAATAATCTGCATGACATTTCAAGACATACATACAAAACATACATGCATTTTGCATACGTCTTCATACATACATTTTGCATATCTAAAGCATACATACACTATACATGCATCTAAACATTCAAATACGCATGCATACACATGTATCATACAACAAACAATCAATCTAACCCTCGATTCAATCGTCTAAGGGTCAATCAACCAAACACTCCTCCTACAATCCAACCCATCACCTAAGCCTCCAGGCAGTGATTAGTTCCTTACAAAGTAGTCCATTACCTAAGTCTCCACGCAGTAATGAACGAAGCCCGATACATTACCTCTAAGCCTCAATGTACTTTCCAAAACTCACTACGTTTCCTCTAAGCCTCAACGTATTCACAAAACTCCATACATTGCCTCTAAGCCTCAATGTACTTTACAAAACTCACTACGTTGCCTCTAAACCTCAACGTATTCGCAAAATTTTCGTACAATGCCTCTAAGCCTTAATGTACTCTCATAACTCACTATGTTGCCTCTAAGCCTCAACGTATTCGCAAAACTCTATATATTACCTCTAAGCCTCAATGTACTCTCCAAAACTCACTGAGTTACCTTTAAGCCTCAACGTATTCGCAAATCTGTGTACATTAACTCTAAACCACAATGTACTTTCCAAAACACACTACGTTGCCTCTAAGCCTCAACGTATTTACAAAACTCCATACATTGCCTCTAAGCCTCAATGTACTTTACAAAACTCACTACGTTGCCTCTAAACCTCAACGTATTCGCAAAAATTCCGTACATTGCCTCTAAGCCTCAATGCACTCTCACAGCTCACTACGTTGCCTCTAAGCCTCAACGTATTCGCAAAACTCCATACATTGCCTCTAAGCCTCAACGTAATTTCCAAAACTCATTACGTTTTCTCTTAGCCTCAACGTATTCGCAAAAATTCCGTACATTGCCTCTAAGCCTCAATGTACTCTCAAAACTCACTACGTTTCCTCTAAACCTCAACGTATTCGCAAAAGTTCCGTACATTGCCTCTAAGCCTCAATGTACTCTCACAGCTCACTATGTTGCCTCTAAGCCTCAACGTATTCGCAAAAATCTGTACATTTCCTATAAGCCTCAATGTACTTTCCAAAACTCACTATGTTGCCTCTTAGTCTCAACGTATTCGCAAAAATTATGTACATTGCCTCTAAGCCTCAATGTACTCTCACAGCTCACTACGTTGCCTCTAAGCCTCAGCGTATTCGCAAAAATTCTGTACATTGCCTATAAGCCTCAATGTACTCTCACAGTTCACTACGTTGCCTCTAAGCCTCAATGTATTCGCAAAAATTCCGTACATTGCTTCTAAGCCTCAATGTACTCTCCTAGCTCACTATGTTGCCTCTAAGCCTCAACGTATTCACAAAATTCTGTACATTGCCGCTAAGCCTCAATGTACTCTCCTAGCTCACTATATTGCCTCTAAGCCTCAATGTATTCGCAAATCTCCGTACATTGCCTCTGAACCTCAATGTACTTTCCTCATCAAACCCACTACTTCAAACCATGGTGAGTGATATATCATCGGTTTTGCTTATTTTCTCGAGACTCATGAGGGTGTGCTATATCAGCATAACCTTATGAGTGGATCATACAAATTTTGGATATTCCAAGTATTCAATAAACTCCCAATCAAAATGCACTAGACCTGTGTTTTCTCGCGCTATTCGATTGGAAGATAATTGAATAGGGGCAGTTGTCATACCCCAAATTTGTCATACCTCAGCAATCCTTTTTTTTAGAATTATTCAATGAAAGATGGTACAGCAATATCTGATGGACTATCTTTATTCAATATCAGGGGGGTGTACTTCAAATCAAGAATATTTAGTTGTTATTTAAAAAAGGGAGGGGTGAAAATTAGATTCGGGAGTATGCAAAAGAAAGGGGAAGAATTAACACTAGGCCCAATTGAATTAAAGGAGAAGTTTTGACTGCAAACGAAGAACTGTTAGGCTGTATGGATCAAGCGCTGAGCCATCAGAAATTCTGGAAAAAATCCCAGAAGTTCTTCTTTACAGAAACAAAAGCAAAAAGTTGTGCAGATCAGAGCCAGAATCACGCACAAGCTAGTGCTGATACAGAACTGGAAAATCAGATCTTTTATTAGAGTCAAATGGTAAGCAAGGGCAGAATCAGATTATCTTCCATATCCCAAGCTCAGAGTTTCAGAGGTTAAGCAACCCAAGCCCAAATCTGTTGGACGTGCACTGTATCAATTTAAATCAAATCTTCCACAGAGAATCAATTCCAATCAAATCTTTTTAATTTTATCCTTAATCTTTGCTCTAGCAATAGCCCAAGCCCAAAAATTGAACATTATAAATAGATGAACAAATTAGTAAAAGGGGATGAAAAAAAGGAGGAGAAAAGAAGAATACGAGGAGAGAGACGAATTTGCAGAGAAAAACAACACGGCAATGTTTGAAGAAAGAGCAAGGAGAGTAGAATTTATGGAAAACCCAGAAGAAGAACACGCTGAAGAGTAACTGAGGTTCCAATATTTGGAACCCTAGTTTCAATCATCGCCGCTCCACCTTTCGTCGCTGCTGTCACCAGAACCTGCAAAAGAATAAGGAAAAGATAGCAAAAACACACCAGAATCAGAAGCAAGAGAGCCAAAGGGGTAACAAATTTTAGCTTGCTTCTTTAATGTTTTCATGTTGGGTTTAAGATGAATAGGGTCAGGAGAACATATGTAGGGCTGAAACTATAGAAAACAGATCTGTAGATAGTTTTATAATCTGATTGCATATGTTCACGCTAATTTCTTACGTTCATATGTAGTTCCCCTTTTAAAAGTTCTGACTGGGCTTAACCCAGGTTTCAGATTTTCTTTTCCTTGTCCAGAATTAGCATTAGACTTATATACTTTCTGACTGCCCTTTTCCAGAAATTTTGAGTAGTGCACTTAGCCCAGAAGTTAACACTCCTATCTTCTGACTTTACTAACCAGCTTACAGCGTATCTTTTCATAAGTTCTGAGACTGGGGCCAAAACCCAATCAATTTCCCTGCATCCCCTGCAGAACTTTTGTCCCTTTCAGAACATCCCTTTTCCAGAATTTGCGCTAGGGCTTAACAACCAGAAGATGCTACCCCCTGTTCATAAATTATTTTTTTCTTTATTTTTCTATTTTGTAATTATTATACTATTATTATAATTATTAATTTTTATTGTGAATATTAATATTATTTATTATATCACTTAAATTATTTTTACATCAAAAATTGCATATTATTTTCTTATATTATTTGCATTAAATATTTTTTGTATCATGCATTAATAAGATTTTTTTTGCAATTAATATCTATAAAAAACGCTCAACAAACCTCATCTTTTTTTTCGCAATCAAATAATCTAAACAACTTTTTTTTTTGCAAAAGGGTTTCAAGCAGATTTTGACTTACTGCACTTTTAGCCAAAATCTCCGCAAATCACTACTCTCGGCCAAAATGCGAGGTGATTCAAAGTACGTTTGTAACCCATAAAAAACACCAACCCAAACGAACTACGAATTAGGACTCTGATTCCTCATAAGAGGATACGTAGGCATACGATAAAAAATTGTAGCGATTTCCCCTATAAAAAATTAAAACCCTTCCCCTATTAAAATTTAAAACCCTATTTTACCCAAACCTAACCCTAAAATCTAATATCCTTGTGAACAAGGTAGATGAAAGGTGCCTAACACCTTCCTTTCGTCTAAAGAAGTACGAAACCTAGAATCTCTGTCCGCGAATTAGGGTTTTCTGTTAGATTCCCTTCCCTAGGATAAAAACTAATAGTGGCGACTCTGATTTAAAAACCAGTTGCAACAAAAACCAATTGTTTAGGGTTGGTGTTAGTTTGACTTGAAAACACTTGTATCGTGAGATTCGATGAAAATAATTCAAACTGTCCTAGAAATGGGAGATCCTTATTCCTGCATCAAAGCTTACAAACCATGATTCTAAATAAGTCTAAACATTATTATAAACATGTATATATGCATAAAATTATTCAACAATGCATGAATTATGAGTTTGAATTTCAAGAATATTACCCAACCGGCGTGACTTGATGTGGCTGTTGTGGACGTGGATTTGCTTCAAGGATGGTTGGAATAGACTCCTGGGATCTTCAAGAACACAATGGAATGTTTAGAATGGATTGCAAGAGGCTGGAGATAATATTTTCAAGCTGCCCTAGTTTTGACAAAATTTGAGATTTTTGAGAGGATGTTCTTGAGGCAATTTTCGTGTCCCTCTTGGTATGAAGATGTCATGTATTGATAGTGGAAGATTTAGGTCAACAAAAGTGAATCAAATCTTTTGTATTTCATGATAAAAATTTTCATGATTTGAATTTCATGATCAAATATTGATGAAATTACAAAAGATTTGAATTTCATGATCAAATATTTGATTGAAGTTTTGCATGAAATATTTCTTTTTTTAGGCCAATCTCATACCAATCATATTTTTGCTAGTTGTCCATGAGCTTTTTAGACTTATGATTAGATTCAAAAATAGATTCTCGTGCCTTATATCATTTATTTGGTATTTTATTTGATTTATTTTATTTTTAATTGAATAAAATAAAAATAAAAAGAAATAAAAACCACAAAAATAAATGAATGGAATTAGAAGTCCATTATGAGGTTAGGAACATGTTTGGACCTTAAAAGATAGTCCCATTAGCCCAAAAATTCAAATTTGCTTAATTTGAACTTCATGCATTTTCTCAAAATTGCCCAACTTGCACCAATCATAACTCACTCAATTTTTATCATATGAAGGTCATCTTTTACTTTTTGGAAACCTCAAGATGTCCCATACAACCTTCATACTGTTGATTTTTCATTTGAAACTTTTACCTTAATGTAACATGCTTTGACAAAAAGTGTCTTTTGTGGACTTTTAAAATGACCTATAATGTTTGGGCTCATATCTCTTAAATGAAACATATTTTGGCCTTCAACTTAGAGAGACAAAGTTGTAGAGAATTGAATTTATTTCAAAATGAGTTTTGGTTGAGAATTTTCTGATGAAGCATGTGAAAGTTATGCTTGATCAAAGTTCAGTTGACTTTTCCTATAGAAAACTCAAATTTAGTAACTTTTGACTTTTGATGAATCTTGAGTTTTCTTGATGAATCATGATCAACCCTTGATAAAATGATGAATGTGACTTCAAAATATTGATGTTGCTAAAAAATCTTGAAGTTTGACTGTAAATTGGTCAAAGTTGACTTTTTGCCCAACACAATAGATTTTCAATCATCTGACTAATTGACTGAGCAAACTTGTGCTGCAAGGCTTGTAATTTGGCATGAGGATACTTTGATGCATATGAGAAACCATTAAATCCACTTGAGACATTAGAAGCTCAATTTCCTTTGAGAAGTGAAATCCTAGTTGTAGGTCAATTGCTTAGGAGGAGAGTTTGTCTGATCAATCCTTGAGTAATCTTGAGTAATTGAGACCTTCATGAGTATGAGGTGATATTTTGAATCATTTTGTCTTAAAAATATGAAGACAAATTTTAAGATACAACACATGTATTAACAAATATTTATATTAATTTGTGTTTTTTCATCTCTTGTGTAAAATTACTTCTAGTTTTTTTAATTTTAGATTTCAAAATCCAAAATACTAATGGGATGAGTTTGTGTTAGTGTTTGTAGCATGTTTAAGTGTATATTTTAAATTTCAAAATCTAAAAATACTCCTTGACAAGTTTGTGGCATGTTTAAGTTATCAATACGAGTGTATATTTCAAATTTCAAAATCTAAAGATCTATGTAGTGTTGAACTCCTAGATCTAAGCGATGGGATTGTAGTATTTGTTTTTGGGTAATGAGAATATATTGTTTTGATTCGGAAAAAATAAAGTAATTAATTTAATTGAAATACACAAATATTTATAAAATATTTTTACATTGAAAATAAATCATAATTGTTAAATTTTAAGTCATATTTAATTTTTATTTTAATAATTATAATTGATTGTGATAGATTGACGGTACATTGACAATATATTACAATTAAACTCTTAAATAATTAAGTTATAATATTAAAAAAGAATATGGATATATATTTTAAAATTAAAAAATTCGTTTTTAATATTGGATTTGACGTGTTATAGAGGATGTTGTATAATTTGAGTGTGTGAATAACACACAAGGTAATGAGTAATGCCCAAAAAAAGTTCACATTTTAAAACACTCCTAAAGCTAAGTGAGTTAAAACTGAACCACGATGTTAGCTTTTTCTTTAATTAAAAAATTGAGAAGTTTTTTTCTTAAATGAACTTAATTGTTATATATTAATGGTGTAAAGAAATTTTATGCTATCTCTTAATCACAACCGTTAATTTATTGAAAACTAGATCATTGATCTGTGCTTCGATAAATATATTAGAAATAAATTTTATTTTTTCATAATAATTGATATTTAATTTTTTATTTGTATATAAAATTATTTTGTACACTATTTAAATTATATTTGCAATTATATTAATTTTTTAATATAAAAGATAATAAATTAGAAAAAATTACTTTTTAATCAATAATATATGAAACTAAATTATAGCTTTCCACCAAAACACTTATATTACTTGTTATCTGTTTGCAATTTGTATATATTACATAATGAGATACTTTTTTGAAATAAATTTTGTTTTGTTTTGAGTTTTGGTATAAATTTTTGTTTGGTTCTAATAAATAATAATATACAGTAATAAATACAGTGACTCATATATTAAATAGTATGAAATATTTTAATTATTTATTAACTATATTATTTTATTATAAATAATTGAAATATTTAATAGTTAATATACTAATTTAATAGTTTGAATTATATATTATAAAATAATTATTTAATATATAATAATTGAAATATTAAGTAGTTAAGATATTAAATAGTTATAATATTTAATAAATAGTTGAAATATTTTTAATCTATTTAATATATAAACTATATTTTAACAATTAATATTTTAACTATTTATATTTCAACTATTAAAATTATAATTATTTAGTTCATTAGATAATTATTTTAATAAATGTTTCAGTTAATTATTAAATATTTCAAATTTTAAAACCAAAAACTAAAATTAATATAAAAAATCAAAACAAAAACAAAATCATATATACTATTTTATTATTTATCATATTTCAGTTTTTAATATTTCGATTTTTATTTTTTTGTTTTTAATATTTATTATATTTCAATTTTTAATATTTTCGTAACATTAAATTCTATTATATATATATATATATATATATATATATATATATATATATATATATATATATATATATATATATATATATATATATATATATATATATATATATATATATATATATATATATATATATATATATATATATATATATATATATATATATATATATATATATATATATATATATATATATATATATATATATTATTTTAACACATTGAGTTTTAAAAAAGTATAAACAACAATAGTTAAAATATAAAAAAATTATTTAAATAAATAAAATATTTAATTAAATAATTACTTAATAAACTAAATAGTTAATATTCATTATTTAATATTTAATATATAACCTAAATAAATGAAAATTAAAGTTAACATTCATTATATACAATGTAATGCATATATGTAACAAGTAACATAGTTGATTTGATGGTAAGGTATTATTGCTCTTAGTTAGATCTCCCAGGTTCAAAACTTCTTCGGATCATAAACTAAGAATCATGTCAACTTACATGTAAGTATTTTAAGTTATATATGTAATTGGAGAAAATATTAATGTATGTTGATATAATTTAAAATATAGCACACATACAAAAATATATTTGGAGATAATGCTTTTGTAGAATAATAAGTCACGACTTTTACAATAATTGTACAATTAAGTTTTTAGACATTTTCATTTTAAAATTAATTTAAATATATCAAACATAAGAGCAATACCATGAATTACAGTACTAATGATTTCTGTAACATATGTTTAGTATTGGTATACATCAACTATTATAAATTCCAATTGAATTCTATAAATTAACATAGATGCGAGTTAAAGTTTCAATAAGATAAAATTAAAACATATCTTTTAACAAAGCATGATATTTTGAATATATATTTTTCCTCATTGGAGACAAAAATAGGACCAAAATCTCTTCATACAAATTTTAAACATTTTAAACCGAGCTAATGTTTTTATTTTATTTTAAAAAATTAGGACAATTTGTTAGCATGATAAAAAATTGTCATGGTTTTCTATAAGTAAAATCACTTGTTTGAAACAGTGAGTAATTGAAAGTATGATCTCGTAATATAAATAAAAATTATGAAAGAACGGTTTCATCAAACTAATTTAAAAGTTACATACGACATAGATGTTTGATGTTAAACTTAGAATAACATGTTAGAGAGTTGAGAAAATCCTTAATTCAAATATGAAGAGTTATTAAAAATCACAAATTATTCGAGAAAAAAATATGTGAGATTGGTCACTACAGTGTTGAAGAAAAAAAGGAAACCATTATATGTGAAAATTTTATTTTGAATGAGTCTATAATTCATAAATCTAAGAATTAAAAAAAATCAGAAACTTACAATTTTGGTGATAGGACGAATCTCTTAAACTCTATAACCTTCAACTTTTTAGATGGATCAATGCATTAAAAGAATATATTCGTTGAAGGAAGATGTATATTAAATTGAAGGACATGGCCATTTCATAATGAGGGTTTGTGTTTACTCATGCTTAATTTATATATGTACGTTATTTATGTGTTAAGTAATATTTTAAAGAAAATTAAAATAGACAAATGAATGAGTTTCTGTAATAAAGTGTAAAATATTTACTTTGATAATTAAGAATGAACTCATGATAATGTTTTATGAAAAAATTTCGCTTACTGTTCTGAACTGGGCCGGGCTGGTCCAAAAACAATGGTGAAGGTCCAATCCAAACGGTCTTGTAAGGGGTCACGCCGACCAAAAGGCCATATCCGTGTCCGATATTCTCTGCTAGTGCGACATCCTCGGCTTCATGCTATCCTGCTCGACCTCAGCTCGAGCACTCCTCCTAGGGCAGACTCTATCCACTACGCCATCACCTGGATCCCGAAAAGACCGCGTCCTCGTCCGTCCGTACTTCACGCAGAACATCCAGGAAGGGGACCACGTGCGGGTCCCCACTACGCACGTAGAACCTGGCAGTTCCTCCATTGGGCCAAACCTGCCCGGCCCAATGAAGAAACTTTGGCCCAACGCTGGGGGCTATAAATATCTTTTGTTCCCAGAGGATCAGGTATTCATTCTTTTACCCATACTCATACTCTTGCCTGCTCGCGCTCTTACTTACTTCAGCATCGGAGTGCCTTGTAGATACCCCACCTCGTTCAAAACTTCAGCTCGGAGCCAGCCGTGACGGTCGAAGTCTGATCAGGTTAGATCACTTACAAAGTAAAATATTAAAGATAATGATTAAGACTGAATTTATGAGCATGTTTATATTGAAAGCAATTCGGTTACCAAGTAAAATATTCATTGTAATAATTTAGAATGAATTCATTAGCCACCACATAAATTAGAGAAACATAAAATTTTAAACTATGTTTTGAGATGTATATTTGTTGTTAAATAGACTTAATAGAAAAATATAAAATTATTAATTTGATACATAAAAATTAGTTTGAAAAACTAATTTTTAAAAATATTTTTAAATTTAAAAATAAATTTATTAATTTGAATTTTAAAAATTATTTTACTAATTTATAAAAATGTAAATATATGTATTATATATTCATAATTAAATTTTGAACTATATAAAATTAAGACAAAATCTTCGTATAATTTTTATAAGCAAAGCGAAGAATGATTTTTATTAACATTAGTTATAAAAATAATTTATATATTTCACTTTTTGAGTAGTATTTAATATTTTGTAAAATTAAGTAATTCAAAATTTATATACAAATATGAATAAATTCATAAATAATTTTAGTCTTGCTTACTTCCTTTTATTTCAAATTTTTGCTGAGTAGTTGATAATTTAATTTTCGAAAACAATTTTAAAGTTAAAAATAATTTTCTTAATTTGAATTTTAAAGATTATTGTACTGATATATATATCAAGAAAAGTATTTAAGTTATATTTCATAATTATGTTTTGAAATATATAAAATCTAATATAAGATTTAGTCAAGACAAAATCTTCTTATAATTTTTATAAATTAAATGAAAATGACTTTTATCATAATTAGTTATTAAAATAATTTATTATCTGTGATTGGGTATAACACTTGTTTCTCTTCTAACTTTTGATTTTACCATGATTGATTTTGTTGATTTTGTTTTTGCAAATGGTGAGAAAAGGTTGAGTTGAGAAGAAGAAGACGATAGAGCAGAGAGAGAAATATAGTCACTGTTTTCTATTTATAAAGAAGAATAAATGATATACTGAGAGAAAAGTTAATTGGGGTATATATTTTGTATTTAATATCTTGTTTTATAATTTTTTTCTCACCTTTATTTTTCCAGCCACATGTCACGTTTTCAAAGATAGTTTGTTAGATTAAGGATTAATTTTCATATAAATTAGTTCAATGCTGTAAAAATAAACGGTGGAATGCCTCTTTTCAAGGCTATGTTAGGTTTTATTATTTTATTACTAAAAATTAGGAGTTTTTTTCGGTGTTTTAAAACCCAGCCCGACCCGACCGGTCGGACCGAGAATCGGTGAGTCAGGCGGTCTGATTAAGAGATAAGATCGAAATTACATTTAGATCGGATGAAACTGGTGTGAACCGGTCGGATCACCAGTTAAATCAGTGAACCGGCAGTTTTTACTGAACCGACATGTTTGATTATTTATTTTATTTTTTAAGGCTTTTGAAAAAAATTAACATAAAGGTTTTGTCTCCTCGTTTCCCAAACCTAGGCATGTGAAATATTTTCTTTTTTATTCTGTCTTTTCTTTTTCTAATTGAAGTCATATTCTCAATTTTCTCTACCAACAAAAACTCCCACTTGCTGCTGTTATTTGATATTCCTTGTTTACCGTCAAAAATTTCATCAAAACATTAAAAACATGTTATTTCTTTTTTACTTGGTCTAATTTGCATTGATGTTTTTCAATATGAATATTATTGTTTCATTTTATTGATTAATTGATATAGAAATTAAATGATTAAATTTGATCATTTTCTATAAAATTGGGTCTTTTAGCTTAACAAATTGAGATAGAATTTGTATGAATGAAGCAGTTTTATACTTTTATGAATTAACTTATTATAGACTGGTAATAAAGTTGTTGTATATTGGAGATAGAAATTGGGATAAATATATATTACTGTAATAGTCGTTGTATATATTATGGAGATAGAAATTGGGTTTAAAACTATGTAATCTAAATTATATAGTAAGACAAAGTTTTCTGTTTTTTATTAATTTAAATTATATAACAAAGAAAAGTTTCAGGATTTTATTAATCTAAAATATATAGCAAAGGCTGGAAAGCAAAGTTTTTATTTTTTTATTATATATGGTGATGCACAGTAATGATGTTTGGTAGCCTATATGTAATATACAACAACATATTCATATATTTTGGTAGCTATTCGTATTTTAAGCCAAACTTGTAGTGCTTTGGGTTACAAGTTTGACTTAAAATACGAATAGCTAACCTTTGCAAAGTTGATTAATTGATATAGAAAATAAATGATTGAATTTGATCATTTTCTATAAAATTTGGTCTTTTAGCTTAACAAATTGAGATAGAATTTGTATGAATGAAGCAGTTTTATACTTTTATGAATTAACTTATTATAGACTGGTAATGAAGTTGTTGTATATTGGAGATAGAAATTGAGATAAATATATATTACTGTAATAGTCGTTGTATATATTATGGAGATAGAAATTGGGTTTAAAACTATGTAATCTAAATTATATAGTAAGACAAAGTTTTCTGTTTTTTATTAATTTAAATTATATAACAAAGAAAAGTTTCAGGATTTTATTAATCTAAAATATATAGCAAAGGCTGGAAAGCAAAGTTTCTATTTTTTTATTATATATGGTGATGCACAGTAACGATGATTGGTAGCCTATATGTGATATACAACAACATATTCATATATTTTGGATTTATAATAAAAAAATAGCGGCAAGTGAGAGTTTTTGTTGGTAGAGAAAATTGAGAATATGACTTCAATTAGAAAAAGAAAAGACGGAATAAAAAATAAAACCTTTCAAATGCCTAAGTTTGGGAAACGAGGAGGCAAAGCGTTTATATTATTTTTTTTCAAAAGCCCTAAAAAATAAAATAAATAGTCAAACCCGCCGGTTCAGTAAAAACTGTCGGTTCACTGGTTTAACCGGTGATCCGTCCAGTTCACACCGATTTCATCTGGTCTAAATGTAATTCCGGTCTTATCCCTTAATCGGACCGCCTGACCCACCAATTCTCGGTCAGACCGATCTGACTGACTGGATCGGACTGGGTTTTAAAACACTGGGTCTAGTGTGGTGTTATAATTAAAAAAATATAATTGTTGTGAGGGGTTCAACCCCTAACAAATTGTAGTAATTATATAAAATCTTATATATATATATATATATATATATATATATATATATATATATATATATATATATATATATATATATATATATATATATATATATATATATATATATATATATATATATATATATATATATATATATATATATATATAAATTATACAAAATACCAATGTATAATAACATACATAATGTTATGGTGCGCTTTTTGGTTAGGGGAAATCTTTGGCAAATTATCATGTATTATGGTGGGCATTTTCTAAGTCCTTCGCAGTACATAATTTCCAATTTTAAAATTTCTCCTAATATATTTGCGATGGGAGTCTCCACTCTAAAGTACTATTAAATTTTTTTTTTTGTTTTGTGCGTTTCGAGAGGTTGATCACCTGACCACGTAATAAATTTAGTGTAGAGTTTATCTCCTAAAAAAAACTTGATTAAATAAGATTTTTCTTATAATGGATACAATGTATCACTATTATAAAAAAAACCAATATATTATGTACCAGGTATATATTGTTTTAACTCACTATATTTATATAAAAAACCATAGTTACGATACATTATGCTTAGAATATCTAAACATTAGTTTTTTACAAAGTATAATGTTTAAATTTACTATATTATTACAGCTTGTACCTTTACTTTATAAATCAGACGGAATCAATTGATTGGATCGGTCGAACTGAGAATCAGAGAGTTAGTAATTTGATTTGATTGTTAAATTGAATATACTATTAAATCAATGGGAATCGGCCAGAATCTATGAACCGAAGATTTTGAAAAACTGTCAGGTTAAACGCATGTTTTTTTCCGAATAAAACAACGCCATTTTAAAAAAACTAATCATTAAAATAAACTTTAGTCAAAACTTGTTTGAAACAATTTTCCCTTATTTGCAATTAGACATTTAAAATTTATTTGAATTTATATTTTATACTATTTTGTGTCATAATTATGTTTAAAATTTTATTTTAAATAATTAACATGTGAAATTATAATATTTTTAAATTTGTTGGTATAGTGATATTTTTTATAGATTGAGTTATTCGTTTCGACCGATTTAATAAATATATAGTTTTGTTATTTAATCAAGTTTATTCGGCTGAATTATCTAATTTAATATAGTTTTTTCATACGGTTCGACTAGTAACTCAGTAGTTCGATTAATAAATCAGTAAGATATTACCCTCATTGATTTGATACGGGGCTAATTTTTAAAACATTAAATATTCCACCTTTTTGGGAAAATACTATTGTAATAATAGTGTGTAGTACTAACAAAAATTAGGTAATGACAAATTAATTGGATAGTAATTTTTAATAAGAAGATTTGAAATCTTTAGTTGGTATTTTTGCACATTTTTATACTATCAATAAATTTCCTTTTCTAAAAATATTTACATAATATTCTCTCAGTTTCTATTTATATATATAATAAATAGAAATAAAAAATTAATTTATAAATATAAATATATTCTCTTATAAATTAATGAATACATAATTATTTTCCAAACATAACAATAATTAATTTATTAATACTTTAGAATATAAAAAATTGAGAGTTAAAGAAAATGGTTGCCTATTATATTAAGTTTTTCAGAAGTCATTTTAAGAAGTTATTTGGTCTATATTAAAAAAATTGCATTTCAGATAAATTATAGGTCAATTATACGATGATTACAACAAAAATGAATTTAAACAAAAGTTAAAAATTGTCGCATAAAGTAAAGAAAACCGTTGCTTAAATTTAAACTATGATAAACAGTGGCCTTGTATATAATTTTCTAATCAAACAATTTCACGTTCGGCACCATTTTTAAGCGTGATCTTTTACTTTTGGCAACGATTCTTAAAAATGGTCTATTATGTTGAAAAAAAGAAAACTATTGGATAATTTAAACCAAATTATCAGGTGAACAACATAATAACTGCTAGAACACTTATAATTAAGTTATATTATAAATGACATGGTAAAATTCTTGCTAACAACACGACGTTCATGGTAAGGTCTCTTGATTAATAAATCGTTCGTCATGGTGAGATTGAGTAAACCACTTAATGTATTAGATCGGTTCTGGCAGCCTAAAACTAATAAGGAGATTTATCATATACAGATAGTACAATTATGATTAATTGGAAATAATATGACAAAAAAAACCAAATTTCAATCTCCATTAAGAGTGACATTCAATAAGGGACAATCATTTAAATGATCTTTAATGAATCTTAAGTTCAAAGCTTGTCAATTGAAACTAGTGGCGAGTCCCTCAAGTGATATTTGGGGCGAGTTCCTCAAGTATGTCTTAGACGAGTTGCCCAAGTGAAAACTTGGGCGAGTCCGTCAAGCATCACCCATTGTGGCACATGTTGCATTAAATTCTACTAGTGATGGGGTTTCCTTGGGAAGCAAAATAGCTTGGGACGCTGCACGCATCTGAGATGAGGGGAGGTCTCACAACAACCATAGGGGTGCCTAGTGAAATCCATCATTGCCTACTAGTTTCTGATTCTATAAGAGGGTAAACTTCATGTCATTTGTTATCACATTCTTCTTTCTAAGAGAAAGTTGTTCATATTCTCCAACACTCCCAACCATACGAGCATCAAAGAATTTGAGACAAACTATATTTGTGGTGAGAGGGTTTCCTTTATTTAGAGGCATATTAGCCTTTCTAGTACGCGAATGAGGGTGATGTCCTTTTAGATCCATATTCTAAAGAGGAACAAGGAAATATGACTGCCGCATCTGACTTGACCAAACCCCTATTCTACTTGCATCTCCCTATCGTTTAAGATCTAGGGGTTTTAGTTCCTTTTACATTATTTGAATCATAGATTTTGACGACTACAAATGTCCCTCCCATCACTACACCAAAAATAAGACTAGACAACACACCTAAGGCAACGTTCTTATCAAAAGCGCTGCTAAAAGTCCATTTTAAAAATACGGTAATTTGGTCGTATACCTTAGACAACATTTTCTAAAAAAAATGCTGCCTAAGAGGGTGAATGTGGTTTGATAAAGCGTTGCTAAAAGGGGTAGGTACTGAAGCGCTGCCTAAAGGGTGGGCTTACAAAGCGCTTTTTAAAAGTGCTGCCTAAAGGGTGGACTTAAGCAGCGCTTTGTGAAAGCGCTGCCTAAAGGGGGGTGAATATGGTTTGATAAAGTGTTGCTAAAGGGGGTAGGTACTATAGCGCTTTGGAGAAGCGCTTCCTAAAGGGTGGGCTTAAGCAGCGTTTTGTAGAAGCGCTGCCTAAAGGGGGATTAAGCAGCGCTTTCTATTAGAAGCACTGGCTAAGGGTGGGCTTACGCAGCATTTTTAAAAGCGCTTCCTAAAGTCCTGTTATAAAAAAAATAAAACACGCCCAGTATCACAGTAACATTATTATTTCCAGAAAATAGGTTTTTTCTCTCCTCTTCTCACACATACATATAGTACGAACGCGAACAACCTTCTTCAATTGAATCTTCCATTTTTTTGTTTGATTCTCAACGAAAATAGATTCTATTTATTCCACAATCAAGGTTCTCATCCTTTCTTCCATTAAAGATCGTTCTCATCCTTTCTTCCATTCACAACCAAGGTTCGCTTCTCCTCTAGATATGATTTTTGATATATTTGATAATGTTGATATATAATGTTATATTTGGTTTAGTTGGTAGTGTTGATATTGTTGATTTAGTGTTGATAATGTTGCATTATGTTGTATTTTGTGTGATATGTGATTTTTGCATGTAAGGTGTTTGTGAAAATGTCACAATGAGATTTGTATGTAAGGTGTTTGTGTAAATGTCACAATGAAAATCGCATGTATTGATTGAGAGAAAATATGTTCCTATACAAATAATTGATCTATACATTTTGGTTTGAGAGGTTGTCGTAATAACACTTGTAGTATTTAAATTGAAAGCACTTCACATAGAGTTGAAATTGAAATTGAAAGAACTCATATAGTTGATGGTGTAAAGTTGATAATATAAGTGATTATTTGATGATAATGTAAAGTTGAAACGATAATATAAATATTAGTGATAATATAGAATAGAAACGATAATATATATTCTTTTGGTGTATAAATATTAGTGATAATATAGATATAAATATTAGTGATGATTTTTGACGGCCATCGATAATATAAATATTCTTGATGCATGGTATATAAATATTAGTGATTATTTAATGTTGTTTTATTAATTTAATATTGTTTTATTAGTAAAATGTATGTTAAAAAGAATATTAGTGATTATTTAATGGTGTATACATATATGTTTAATATTGTATAAATATTCTAATGTAATTCTTATTCTATAGTTTTTATTATTATAATAAAATTAATTGATCATTTATATAGGTTACTTGTGAAGAGTCGAGTTTCTGAGCGTTTCTAAGAATATTACACTGTGGTTTCAGAAGTTGTTGACTTCTCTACAAATATTTTTATTTTCGATGAATATGCCTAATTGGTATTAAGCTTTTTAGTTTCTGTCCTTTTTTTTTAAAGTATTATTTTTGTTTAAATTACATAATAGTAAGACCATGGATAAAAATAGATGTCCGCCAATCGATTGTCCAAAAAGTACGAGAATGGGGTATTGGAATTCGTTAAGTTTGATGTTGAACACGCCGAAGACACCAATCAAATGAAATGTCCTTGCTTAAGTTGTTGTTTTGTGGGTCAGGTTGACGCAGTTGGGTTGCAATCACATTTATTGGAGCGTGGAATTGATCGTAGTTACACATGTTGGATATTCCATGGTGAGAAAAGTAGCGAGAATGTTGAACCAGGGGATAGTACGACATATGTTTCAGACGATAATGACACAGATACATATGATTGTGATCGAGTCGAAGAGATTGCAGAAGCACTTGAAGAAGATCTTCAGGATTGTCCCAAAATGTTTGAGAGGTTGGTAAGCGATGCAGAGAAATCGTTGCATAAAGGTTGCACTAAATTCACAAGACTGTCTGTGGTATTAAAGTTTTACAACTTAAAGGCGGGAAATGGATGGTCGGATAAAAGTTTCAGAGTTTTTAGCCATTATGAGAGATATTATTCCGGAGGATAATGTTCTTTCTAATCGAACCTATGAGGCCAAACAAATGTTGTGCTCTATTGGCATGAATTATGATAAGGTACATGCTTGTCCATATGATTTTATTTTGTTTCGAAACGAATATGCGTCGTTAATAGAGTGCCCTAAATGCGGTTTATCTCGATATAAGAAAAAAATTGTCTCCAACAAAAGTCTTATGGTATTTTCCTATAATTCCGAGATTTAGACGCATGTTTCGTAGTGAAACCGATGCAAGACACTTGACTTGGCATGAAGATGAAAGAATTATTGATGGAATATTTCGACATCCGGCATATTCACCACAGTGGTCGAAAATTGATAATGGTTATCCTGATTTTGGAGGAGAAGCAAGAAAACTTCGCTTGGCATTATCTACTGATGGAATAAACTCGCATGGTCTTCAAAGTATCTCACATACCACATGGCCTGTGATTATTATGATTTATAACCTACCTCCATGGCTATGTATGAAGCACAAGTACATGATGTTATCTATGTTAATTTATGGACCTAAATAACTAGGAAATGACATAGACGTTTACTTGAAACCGTTAATCGAAGATTTAAATATTTTGTGGGAGAACAGTGTGGAGGTTTATGATGGATATAGGAAAGAAAGTTTCAATTTGAGGGAGATGTCTTTTGGCACAATTAATGATTTTCCGGCATACGGAAATCTAACAGGGTATAGCATTAAAGGTCAAAAAGCGTTTCTTATTTGTGAAGAACACACAAATTGGAAGCGATTGGAATTTTGTCAAAAAAATGTATTTCTCGGTCATCGTAAATTCTTAAATTCTAATCATCACTATCGTGGGTGGAGAAAGGTATTCAATGGAAATCCAGAATATGATAGCGCTCCACCTACGTTGACAGGTGACCAAGTTTTTGAAAATGTGAAAGATATGTGTACCCAGTTTGGCAAGCCTTTTGTACACACGCTTGTCAAAGGTGGGTGGAAGAAGAGGTCAATTTTGTTTTTAAATTGTTGTATTGGAAGTCGTTGTATGTAAGACATTTTCCTGATGTTATGCATATTGAAAAAAATGTTTTTGAAAGTGTTATTGGTACGTTACTCAATATACAAGGAAATTCTAAGGATGGGCTTAAAGCAAGAAAGGACTTGATACAAATGGGAATAAGAACTGAATTAGGACCCATGAAGAATGAAACACGAACATATATGCCGCCTGCTGCTTATACTTCATCTAGAAAGGAGAAAAAAATATTGTGTAAGTTTCTAAGTGAAGTTAAAGTTCCAAAAGCTTACTCTTCAGATATTAGAAGACTTATGTCTATGAAAGACCTCAAGTTAAAGTGTTTAAAGACACACAATTGCCATGTTATAATGGAGCATTTTCTACGAATAGGTATACGTTCTATTTTTCCAGAAAAAGTAAAAAGCGTCATAACTAAATTGTGTTTTTTCTTCAGGTCAATTTGTAGTAAGATGATCGATCCTGAGATCCTACCAATATTGCAAAAAGAAATAATTATTAATTTTTGTGAGCTTGAAATATATTTCTCTCTCTCATTTTTTGATATTATGGTACATCTTGTTGTTCATCTTGTGAAAGAGACACAATTGTGTGGATAAGCTTATATGAGATGGATGTACCCTATTGAGCGTTATATGAAAATATTAAAAGGTTACGTGAAAAATCGAAGTCGGCTAGAGGGTTGTATGGTTGAACGATACATTGTTGAAGAAGCGATTGAGTTTTATACTGAATATTTGACCAATGTTCAATCCATTGGACTACCCAAATCTAAAATTATCGAAAGGAAGGAAGGAAAAAATTTAATCGAAAATAAAATTGTTACAGTATCAAGGGTTGAACAGGATCAGGTGCATTTATATGTTATGCACAATGACAATGATATTATTCCGTATGTTGAAATTCACAAGGATGTACTCTAGGGTTTAAATCCGAATAGAAATGAAAATTGGATAGTACGAGAGCACAATCAAAGTTTTATGCAATGGTTCAAAGATCATATTTATTCAATGTTTGATTTAGATCTCGCTTCAATAACATAAAGGTTGAGATGTTTAGCATATGGTATGAGTTTTCCCGCATTTTCTTATAGCGCATACGCAATTAATGGATACACATTTTATACCAAAGAACAAGATGATAAAAGTACTATGCAAAATAGTGGTGTCACTGTTTTAGCTGAAGCAATGCACATTTCAAGTATGAATGACTTAAACCCCAAATATGCAAATCTGTCATATTTTGGGGTTATCGAGCACATTTGGGTGTTTGATTATGAGAAGTTTCAGATGCCTATATTTGGTTGCAAGTGGGTACATAATAGCGGCATACGGATGGATAAGTCGGGATTTTTGCAAGTGGATCTTAATAGGGTGAGGTACAAAGATGAGCCTTTTATTCTAGCCTCTCAAACTAAACAAGTATTCTACGTCACTGATCCGACAGGTTCCAAATGGTATATAGTTCTTTTATCTAACAAAGTGATTGATGATAAAAATGTAAATTAAAGTGATGTTGATGTTGAGAATGAGTCATATGTTAAAGGTAATGAGTCGTATGTACGAAATGATCAAGATGAGAATATTATAATGGATGAATCATATATTAGAAATGATCATAATGAGGGAATTTGGATCAATCCATCCGTCCGAGTTTTTAAAAGCCAAGTAATTCATATTTCAACCAAGAAACGAAAGAGATGTTAGTGAAAAAGGTACTAGTGAAATGTTATATGTTCTGTCATTCAATAAAATTGTGTTTTTGTTTTTATATTATGTTCATCTTTTTATATTGTTTTTATGTTTTTATATTTTGTCTATTCATTCAATACTACTTGAATTTTATATGGTATTTATGTTTTTCTTTAATATTATAGGTGAAATGGCTACTAATGAGGAAAAAGATCATCCCGCTTCTAATATTTATGGAAATGAATCAGCTCATGATGTGGACAATGATATTAGACGAGGAATAACAATTATGAAGTCAATAATTTGTGCAAGAGATAAAGGTATCAAATTTAACATACATTGGAATGAAGACAAACAACTAATTGAGCCTAACGATTCAATATTGACAAGTTACATTGGTTGTGTTGTGAGTAGAGAAGTTCCAATCACTTGTGATGATCGGAGAAGGCGTGAGCTGAACCCGTTAAAGAAACAATATAGACTGAAATACAGGTGCGATATGTGATGTCTTTCATTTTTGTTAACGCTTATGCATATAAATTACTAACGCACTCTATGTATGTTTTTTTGTAGAGGTCTTTTAACATTAATGATGATCGAAAATCATATTGTCTTCAATTAGCCGGAAAAAGACTAAGAGGGTTTCGATCTTTTTTGACAAAAAAGTTACTTAGGGATGCTGATAACAATTTTATCAATGCAGAACTTCCAAAGGTGTATGTAGGCTTGATTTCTCCTGAAGAATGGGAAACCGTAAAAGAAAAAAGAAGAACCTCAGATTTTCAGGATGTGAGTGCCGTGAATCGCCAACGAGCATCAAGTCCCCCGTATCCATACAGAAAAGGGCATATGGGATATGCACGCTTGCAACAAAGATTGTTAAGTATATATAAATGATATGATATACTTGTTCATCATGTGTTATTATTGATTTATTATTTATCTTAATGTGTAGTTAGAAGAGGAGAAAAGTCAAGAAACATCTCTTCCGGAACATGTTCTGTGAAAGGCTGCCCGGGTGGGTAAGGATGGAGTTGTTAAGGAAGATGTGCTTCAAATTTATGAGAAATATGTAAGTATACCAATATCCCTATAATTAAATCAAAAGTTTATTAAAAATATAGAATTTATGAGTTTAATCACCACTAATTTATTTCGCTATGCATATGAATTTCAAGAGAGTCTATCTCAATCTTTAACTCAAGCTGAAGACCATGATTGCAGGAGCATACTTAGTCGAGTATTAAATGTTCCTGAGTATACCGGTTGTGTGAGGGGTAAGGGATTCAGGGTGACTCAAACATCTTTGGGTAATCATCAAAAGAGGAAAGGTAATAGCAATAAAGAAGTGATGGAAGAGTTAGAAAAATTAAAAGCTAAGGTTCGTGAGTTGGAAAAGGACAAAGAAAAATACATGTCAGAAAGGAAAGGTGCAGGGTTTAAGGATACTAGTGACAAAGATAGTATCAATTGTGATTTCAACCAGAAAATTCCGGAGGTAACATATATTATTATGAATTAGAACAAGTTTTTTAATTTACATATATAAACATTAACAATTTCATATTTATTATTGGTTTAGGGCGATTCACCTTGTCAGTTATATTTATCGTCACCGACTTATCACATGGTTGGCGAGGGAAAAGTGCATAACACCTTGGGAGAAGTAATTCACCATAAACCGCTCCCTGCTGGATTTTTGAAAGTATCAATTGAAATTTATTTAGAGAGGGATGTGCCATTACCGTTTCCTGACGATATTTCAGATGCAACATTGGTGGGAGAGGCAATAGGATCTTATGTTGCATGGCCGTTAAACCTCATTTGCATAGATGATTAGGTATGTTAACATTTGCAGCATTGAAAACTATTATGAACCTTTGAGTATTCAAATTTTTTACGACCATTTAACGTACATTTTTTTCCATGGTAATATTAGACTCCCACGAAATCTAAATCAAAAGATAAGGGGAGTAAGCCGTAGACCGAGTCAGTTGCATCCAAAAAGGAATTAAATTGATATATATTATGCATAGAAAAGGTTAATTCATGATCTTATACTTCATATAACTTATTATATGCATTTGATCTTTAGATTCATGTTAAAGACATGCAACAAGTCCATATGAGTAAGAAGCCTGAATTGGCAACATGCCCGCACAAACAAAGGATATGACAAAGTCTGCGGCTAGAAAAAGGCCTACTTCTCAGTATAGGTCGTGCCTTCAGACATTAGTGAGAATTTCAGATTTGGCCGGCGGATGTGCTCGTAATATACCTATGGAGGAAGGTATTTTTGGTTTTTCCTATTACGAAACAATAAGTAGAGAGGACGTGGATTAAATTCTTAGACATGAAGAATTAGGCCTCGGTGTTGTCAATACATATATCAGGTATTCTCCGATCAACTTTATTTCATTTTTATTGAATAATTTATCTACTAATTTCAATGAATGGTCTTAATGTTAATGATGTTTTTATTTAAGTTTCATGTATGCCAACTTAATGCACCCGCGTCAATTGGACCAAAGATTCTCCTTCTTATCTCCAAACAATATCAACACACTATCAATCCAACAATGACCAGATGATGTCAAAAAGTATTTTGTCCGTACATTTATAGCCAACAAAGATACGTAAAAATTGTTTTTTTCCATTTAATACTGGAAATGGGTAATATTTTTATTGAAACTTCATCTATTATAATTTTCATGTTTTGACATTTTGTAGAAAGTTTCAATCTAACTTTTGTTAATCTTACAATGGGCATTGGTTGTTGGTTGCAATCAATCCAATAAGAGAAGTTGTATATTATTTGGATTCGTTAGAAGGTGATTGGACAAAATACCCAAACATGAAGGAGATGGTTGATACGTAAGTTAGATTTTTCAAAAACTTTATTTGTATACTTTTTTTTATGTGAGATTGTTCTAAATCTTTGTTTATATTTTGTTAGGGTTATACAAATTTTTAGATCACACAGAAATATTCAAGTAACAAAGAGTAAGGCAAACAACATTACATGGATTAGAGTGCAAGTATATTTTCATAATTTTGATTATATTAGTGATGCTACTTGATAAAACAAGTTAAATTATATGATATGATATATATTTGTATATTTTTCCATGTGTAGTATCCTCGTCAGTGCAATGGTATAGATTGCGGTTATTTCATGTTGATCTTTATGAAAGAAATTATTCTTTTGAATCAAATAGAGATTCCATCCATAGTGTTGTACCCCAAAATTTGCCCTCCCATATTCATCAAGAATTGTCAAAGTCAAGGTCACAAAAGTCCCCCAGGGTTGTGCAGCTCAACTGTCTCCTAGACAGTCAAAACTAGGGTTTGAGTTTTGGTCAAGCAAATGAACTTTTCAAAGGCCCAATCAAGTCCCATATGCCTACAAAGAGGGTCAAGCATCCTCATGTCAAGTTTCAAGGCATTCAGCTCAAGATTGCACAGTCAAAACCCTAGATTGCACTACAGTCAACTGTAGGGGCAAAATGGTCATTTGGCAGTCAAAAGTTCAAATTTTTGGTCAATACATCATTTTGAAGCCACAAACATCATTTTATCAATGCTTGATCATGATTCTCAAAATTTGGCTCAGAAATCATCAAAGATGCAAAAGTTGCTATATTTGGACAGCTGAAAAAGTCAACTGAAATTGACCAGGGCATGACTTTCACATGGATTATCAGAAAAATCCCATCCAAAGCTCATTTTGAAGAGAAAGACATTTCCTACAATTCATCTTCATGTTCCAAGTCCAAGAAATGCTCTCACAAAAAGTTATCAATTTCAACATTATAGGTCATTTTCAAAAGTCAACAAAAAGTGACTTTAAGTCAAAGGCCATAACTTGAGATTGGTAAATCAAAATGACATGGGACCAAAGGCATTGGTTAAAGGACTCAAAGACCTTTCCAAAATGTCCAAGAACATGTGAAAAGCTTAAAAATTGACCAAGTTATGCCTTGTGGAAGTTGGGAAATTTTTGGAAATTTTGAAAAGTCAACATTGATGCAAAAGGCTTAAAAATGCAAATGGGCCTATTTTCCTTCCAAATTTCTTCATGCCAAGCCTATGCACGACCATTAGGCCCAAAGGGAAGTATTCTCATATTTTTTAATTATTTATTTGAATTAATATTAATTTATATTCATTTAAATGATTTTAATTCATGAAAAATATAATCCTAACCTAAACAAATCTTTTTATGCATACTTTGGACTCTATAACTCGTGCACATGCTGATTGGGAAGAATTGGATTGAATTGGATATGATTTGCACAAAAACCATGTGAAAAAGATTGAAAGTATAATGGAAAAAAAATCAAATCTTTAATCCTTGAATGCAAGAGATTTTGTTGAAAATTGTTGACCTAAAATGCTCCATACATATTCAGAACCACAAACCTAAGCATCCAAGACGGCAAGCTGCGCAAAAACTCAATATACAAACTTGAAAAAATCTCCAAGAAAGTCAATTCTGAAATCAAGGTTCTAGGACGATTAAAGCTTTGATTTTTGTTTCAATAGCATCCTGAGACCTTCCTGAACCTTTCTCAATCAAAAACAACAACTCAAACGCCTTGAAACGGTATCCCTAAGTCAAACTGAACCAAGAAAATTTTGAATTCGCATAGCCCGATTTAAGCATCCTCATACATTTTTCTTTATGGATTATTGTTTGTCATGATGTTTCTGTGCTAACCAATATGTTTGATTTCATTTTTGAGCAACATACGCGATTTCGCCATTAACAAGCATTAGGGTTTCACAGCTTTGAATTTAGGGGTTTCCAAATATAGCAAAATTGGACCTTATCAACCCCATGGATGTGTTCAGAGCGTAGAGACGAAGAGATTTCTACCCTCGCGCTCAATTTATGAGCGTCGAGGGTCTATTCGCTATTTCTTGGTATACGGCCTCAGGCCACGCTTACTAAACCGTTGCCTTATGTTTTTCAGTTTCAGGCATATGGAGGAGACGAAGACGTGTTAGAGCGTGATACGTTAATTCAAATTCTCGCGCGCTAATCCACTCACGCTTTGTTTTTATATTATATTATTTATTTGTATGTTATATGTCAAAGTAACTAAATAGCTCAGCTGGCAAGCTATCCACGCGCTAACCTTCATGACCTGGGTTCAAGCCCCAGGTCTTGCATATTTGCCATATTATTTTTCATAAAAAAATCTCATGCAGCGTTAACATGAAAGACCACCATATTCCATCAGCCTCCTATTGAACACGCGTCCAGCTGCTTACAAATCAAGGGTCTAGGATGGATGAGCACATAAACCCTGGTCAAACGCATTGCATGGGATTCAAAAAGTCAACCAACGGCCAGCTTATTGGGCCAGGCCTCTTGAATTTGAACCTCCATAATGGGACAGCAAACCCCCCCTGGTTCTATCTTTTTTCTTCTAAATTTTCTTTTATCTTTTATTATTTCTAATTGTTTAATTGTTTATTTATTTTCTGATTTGAATTAAATATCTTTTTTACAAAATATCTAAAAACATTAAAAAATACAGAAAAGACAAAAAATATAATATTTATTTTATTATAATTATTTTCATAAATAAATTAGAATGTAAATAAATTAGTGTAATTAGGTTTTAATTCTAATTCCTTTTTTTAATAAAAATCCAAAAAACATGTAGAATTAGGTTTAATATCTTTGTTGATTTTCTTCTTTTTAATTTTTATTTCTCACAATATGATTTATTTATTTTCCTATTTAAATTGTACATAAATTTTAGGTTAATTTAGATCTTATTTTAATTCTTTCTTAATAAATAAAAAATATTAGAATTAGGGTTTGCTTCTTAATTTAATTTTAATTAATTTCTTTTTTCCATTAAATCTAAAAAATACAAAATACCAAAAAACATTTAATCATTTAATTTTTAATTCTCATTAACTTTTAATTATTTGCAAAAGGGTCCAACGCCCTATTTTCGTCTTAATCATTTAATTGCGCATTTATTTTATTGTCGTTTAATTATAATTTTGTAATTGTCCCTAAGCCATGTAATTTACTTTTCGCACTTTATTTCTTCGCATTATTTATTTTTCCGCTAAATCGGGTCCGGTTTATTTTGGCGATGTGGACCCGCGCCATTTGTAATAGTCGTAGATTTATCTTTTCTGCAAACTTTATAACTGTTAACCAAGCATGAAAGAATGAATGTCTTAATAAAATCAAGCGTAGAACACGACAAGCATGACAAGACAAATAACTGAAACATGACACACAATTCGCACACACCACCCCTAGGGTACGCCTCACTGTTGCCTTTCGAAAGGTGGTCGTCGAGTAGAGGACGTCTTAGTAAGTCCTCATGATCCGGGAACCTGGCATGAGGGTAGCTTCTAAGGTGTCTTCCCATTGCTCCGGTGATCACCATGTCCCTAAAACTCGAATTGACCCGAACACCTCCAACGGTGGTGCTACCTACCTCTCAATGTGGGATGGCACTACTTTTAAGGACATCTACACAGACGAATTCCTTAGGGTAGGTAAGTTCTCAAGGATACTTGCTCTAATCTCAAAAAACAAACTCAAAAGACTTTTCACACTGACACATTTTCAAAAGCTTTCAAAGCAAATTTTTCAAACACTCTGACGTACGAGTCGATCTGAAATTTTTCAAAAGGAACTTTTTAAACCCACATTGAAAAGGCACGCAAAACAATTTTGAAAACACATTGAGCAAGTATCTAAGAGCCCATGGATAACCATGGATAGAAAGGGTGCTAACACCTTCCCTTTCTATAACCTACCTCCCGAACCGAGAGCAATCTCTTAAAAGGAATTTTTCTGTGCTTTTGTCCTTTCCATTTGGAGAAAATAAAAGACGGTGGCGACTCTTGCTTCCGCGACATTTCGCGAACCAGCGTTAAACAGTCAGTTCCAGATCCACCGATCACAGAACTGGCGACTCTGCTGGGGATAAACTTAAAGTGAGGTGTACCTTAGGGCTAGCTCATAACTATGTTTTCAATTGTTTTCCTTGTGTGCTTTAAATTGTGGGTTGCTTGGGAGTTCTATAGGTCCTACACCCGGATCTGGGGGATACCTTTCTTAGAAAGTAGCAACAAGGCTGTGAGGGAACTGTGCGGGGTATACCGACACGGTTGAAACAGTCTGCTACGTTGATGTGGCACTTTGGTGTGTACCGGTAACCCTTGAGTTCAGTCAAGGAGAGTACGGGGCCTCCGCGTGGTGTCGTGAAGCATCAACAGACCTTAGGAACCTTAATTGAACTATCTTGGCCTCTTTAGGGTAGTGAGATCACTGACTTTGGTGCAGTCCGAGGTTGGTGGATACTCGATACTACGCTCAATTGAGGGTTGCTTTCCTGGAATATTTCGGTCGCCAGTTCAGTGGCTAAATCGAAACGATGAACAATGAAAGCAATCCCGTGATATTGGGAACCTTAGAACCCAGTTACTTTGATTAGGACAGGTATGAACCCACCAACTCAAGAGGGTACTACCCAGACCCCATGCTGGCCTTAAACCTTAAGGGCTTGTCTTGTGTGCCTTGTGTGCCTTACATGTTTGTCTTTGTAAATATCTGTGGTGTGTTTAATCATAGCATCATGACATCATCCTGCATCATATGCATTGACTAACCATTTCAGGGGTTCGAATTTTCATCTTTGTTCTTGTTTTGTAGGACATGGAAACTGCTCGTAGAAAGACAATTCAGGTCAATCTTGTAAGGATCCCTCCTCAGCTTAAGGAGCTTATATCCAGGATTCCCGAGAACTCTTCATTCAGTGACAGGCATGGAAGCCTCATCAGCTTGGTCAATACCAACATTGAGGAAGATATGATAAAGGTCTTGTTCCAGTTCTTTGATCCCCTGCATCACTGTTTTACCTTCTTGGACTATCAGTTGGTACCTACATTGGAGGAGTTCTCCCGGCTCCTGAAGATCCCTATCCTTGATCAGCTACCCTTCAACGGTACAGAAAAGGAACCTAAGCTTGAAGAGATTGCTAAAGCCTTGCACCTGCAGTCATCTGACCTCAAGGGACATTGGGAAGTTAGAAGTGGCGTCAAAGGGTTCTTAGCCAGGTTTCTGTTTGAGAAAGCCCTTGAATGTTGGAACTCTCTTGACTTGCAAGCTTTTGAAGAGGTTGTGGCCCTCCTTGTTTATGGTTTGGTGTTGTTCCCTAATCCAGATCAGCTCATTGATATCAGTGCCGTTCAGATCTTTATGTCCAGGAATCCTATACCTACATTGCTGGGGGACATCCTTCACTCATGTTACACTCGAACCATGAGAAAAAGAGGTGTCCTTATGTGTTGCACTCCTCTCCTGGGAAGGTGGTTTATTTCGCACCTTCCCCAATCAGTCCTGAAGAATGAGCGGGGTTTGAGATGGTCACAACGGTTGATGACGCTTACACATGCAGATATACATTGGTGTCCTAGATCCAGAGGAGATGTCACTATCATTGATCGTTGTGGGGAGTACCCTAATGTTCCTTTACTTGGAATCAGAGGAGGTATTACTTATAGCTCATGCCTGGCTTGGAGACAGTTTGGTTATGCTCGGAGGGATGGTCCTCATGACATGTTAATTCCCAACATAATTTTTGACTTCGACAGTGATACTCAAGGACTTCGTCAGAGATTTATCAGAGCCTGGAGGATGCCTAGTAGGATAGACAGCAAGACACTGGGGCACAGGAACTCCATCCCTTTGGAACCCTATCTCAAATGGGTACGCGCCCGTTCTCAGAAGTTAGTGATGCCTTATCCTCACATGCTTCCAGTAATCAAAGAGCCTGTCTTGGAAGGGGAAGTGTCTCATGTTATTCAGCACCCTGATATGCCCACATCCTGGGAAGAGATGCAGAAGAGCTGGATCCAGCTTAAGGAGGAAAGGAATTCTCTTGAGACTAGTCTGCATGCCAGCGAAAAGAAAGTCTTGGAGCTCACCCGTCTGTTGCATGAGGAGAGGAATCTCAACACCTACATAGCTCCGAAGAGGATGCGCAGTGTATTCTGGGATTGACTTGACTTTTGTATTTCTTTTTGCCCATGAGGCCTTGATGTATTAAACAGTGATTTCATTAATGATAACGTGTGTTCTTTTCTTGTCTACAACAAATTTGAACTTTCGAACCCTTGAATGCATTGCATACGCATTTCATACATCATGTGCATAGCAGGTTTTTCCCTTTTTTCAGGTTGCTTACAGTTCTTCGCTGTTTATTTCAGCATCATGAATCCCGGATCTGAATCAACTGAGACTTCAATCAAGGCTCTCCAGGCGCAGAATGCGCAGTTTCAAGAAATGATCATGGGTCTAGCTAAAGGCCAAGAAGAACTGAAGACTATGCTCCTAAAAAAGAAGAAGAAGAGAAGAACTGTTATGTTCAACTCGGGCCGAAGGTTGGGTAATACTCTGCACCAAGGAGAGGTTGCTTCTTCTGTTGGCAAGAGTCCTTCTCAGGCAGAAGCAAGGGTTCCTACTCCAGTGGTCTCCGACAACGAGACGGATTTTGATGAAGAGCAGTACCCTCCTGAAGACAACAAGTACAAACAACTGGAGGACAGGTTGAAGGCTATGGAGGTGCAACAGACACCTGGGCTGGATTTCGGAGATCTGGGTTTGTCGACTGGTATAATTATCCCGCACAAGTTCAAAGCTCCAACCTTTTCCAAGTATGACGGGGCATCCTGTCCCAAGCTGCATTTGAGGTCCTATGTTCGAAAGATTCAGCCGTACTCTGCGGACAAGAATCTATGGATCCACTTCTTCCAGGAGAGTCTTTCAGGGACTCATCTCGAATGGTTCTATCAGCTGGATGGGACCAAAGTTCGTAACTGGGAGGAGCTGGCCACTGCTTTCTACAAGCAGTATCAGTATAATGCCGACCTTGCCCCCACACGTACCCAACTCCAGGGTATGTCGTTGGGCGTAAGCGAAGGTTTTAAAGAGTACGCGCAGAAGTGGAGAGATCTGGCTGGCAGGGTGCAGCCACCTTTGACTGATCGAGAGTTAGTGGACATGTTCTTGGGGACCCTATCTGGGCCGTTTTTCAACCATCTCATTGGGAATTCTTCTGCTGGTTTCACTGATTTGATCTTGACTAGAGAAAGGATTGAAGCTGGGCTGAAATCTGGGAAGATTGCAAAGGGGGCATCATCCTCTAATTCAGAAAAGAAGCCGTTTAAAAAGGAGTCTAGTGCTGTGTATGGCTCCAGAAAATCAGAAAAACCTGACCACCGCCAAGCTGTCAGTGCGGTGATGATTGCTAAGCCTGCTGCCGCTCCCCGGCCAAACAATCCCCAAAGGGCTGATAGACCTCGGAGAGAGTTTACCCGGTTAAGCATGACCCTATCACAAATCCTGCCACAGTTACTATCCACCAATTTGGTGACTGTCAAGGAGGCGCCAAAGTTCTCAAACACTACCTCTCCTAAGTACAATCCGAATGCCCGTTGTGCTTACCATTCAGACAGCCCGGGGCATGCTACTGATGACTGTTGGGCGTTAAAGAATAAGGTGCAAGACCTTATCGATGCTAAAGAGATACAATTCGAGGCGCCTGCAAAGCCGAATGTAGTTACTGCCCCTATGCCTCAGCACGGGGTAAATGCTATTGATGAAGATGTTTATGCTGTTTCTGTGGATGATCTAGCCACTCCTTTAAAGATCATTAAGAAGAACCTACTGCAGGCCGGTTTATTTCCGGGTTGTAGTGAAGATTGCCTGTTCTGTGTTGTGTCCCCATCCGGTTGTCCCTTACTAAAGTTAGGCATCCAAAGCTTAATGGATAGTAAGGAGATTCTATTCAAGAAGTCTGCTGTTCGTATGGTTCCAATGGAAGAGGTCTCTGTGGTGACTATCTTCAACAATCCGATCCCGGCTCTCCAGAAGAAGCCCGTTCAAATTCTGACCGTCGCACCTGTTACTATCACTGTTCCTGGGCCCCTGCCCTATGTATCCAACAAAGCTGTCCCTTGGCACTATGGGGCAGATGTATATATAAACGGAGTTAAACAAGAGCTCAACGCTGGCGCCAGCATCTGTGACATCACTGGCCCGGCCAAAGTTACCCGCAGTGGCAGGCTCTTCTCGCCTGACATTGCGCCACCTGCTGCTAGAAGACCACTCCTGATAATTCCTGCAAGTACACCTACTCCCGTTGCTGATCAAGTTGTTATTCCTGCTGCTGATCCTATTGTTTCTCCTGCTGCCGAATCATCCAATGCTCGGGGCAAGGGAATTGAAACTGAGCCTGCCCAGATGGAGGTACCCATACCAATAGCTGCTGAAGCCTCCCCACAAGAGATGGAGGAGATTTTGAAGATTATAAGGAAGAGCGATTTTAATGTCGTGGAACAGTTGGGGCATACGCCCTCCAAGATCTCCATGCTCTCCCTATTGCTGTGCTCTGAGGCCCATGCAAAGGCCCTCATCTCATTCCTCAAGACAGCCCATGTGCCACATGAAACCTCTGCAGTCCAGTTCACGGATTGCGTAGCAAATATGACGGCAGATAATGGCTTGGGCTTCTCAGATGCCGATTTGACCTCAAAGGGGAAAGATCATAATGATGCGCTGCATGTCTCAATCGAATGCAGGGGCACCACCTTGGCACATGTGTTGGTTGATACTGGGTCATCTTTGAATGTGCTACCCAAGAAGGCTCTGGATCGTCTAGATTGTGAAGGCCTGGATTTGGAACCCAGCAACATCATTGTCAGGGCCTTTGACGGTTCGAAGAGAATGGTCCACGGGAAGGTTGACATTCCAATTCGTGTGGGTTCTCAGGTGTTCGATTCCACTTTTTATGTGATGGATATCCGTCCATCTTACTCTTGTCTGCTGGGTCGACCCTGGATACATAAGGCTGGGGCAGTGACCTCTACCTTGCATCAAAAGCTGAAGTACCCCGTCAGAGGGAAGATTGTCACCGTGCAAGGTGAGGAAGAATACATGGTGAGCCACCTAAACTCGTTCAGATACATTGAGATGGATGGGGAGTTCATCGAGACCCCCTTTCAGCATTTCGAGGAGGTGTTTCCAATCGCAGCAGAAACAGCAGAAGCAGGTGGTCCTCTGAAGATGGCTTCCCTAAAGGATGCCAGGGCTGTAGTGCAAAAGGGTGAAGGTGCCAACTGGGGCAAACTGCCAGACTTCACCCAGAAGACTGATAAACTTGGGCTGGGTTTCACTTCAGAAGGGCAGAGAGTCATGAGGAAAGAGAAGATCGGAAGGCCTCCGGTATTTATTAAAGGTTCAGAAGCGAATGCTGTCGGGGAAGACCTTGAAGTGGACGAAGCCGAATTCAACAGCTGGATTTATCCGACGGCCGAAGAAGGATTGAACAATTGGAGTGCAAAGGATCATACCCCTGTTACCTTTGTGACACAGTAATGAATTCCCATGTTTTGTTATTTTGTAATAAACAATGATAAACTCTATGGCCCGGTGTCTTACCCGAGGCACCGTGGTTCTATTTGTGAGGGCATATGAACTGTCATTTTATACATCATGAATGAAAATCTTGGACTATTTTCGCATTGCAAATATTGTGTTCCTTTTCTACCTTTCCTTTTCCTTTACATAAATTTCAAAAAACAGCTGTATTTACACACACACTCACTCATACAGGTTCCAATCCACTCTGGATCTCACTGATAACAGCTCTGCTAATGCCAATTATGACTTCGAAAATCCGATCAACTTAGCCGAAGACGAAGGTGAAGATGATTGCGAAGTGCCTGGCGAGCTTGCAAGACTGTTGCTTCAGGAAGAGAGGGCAATTCAACCCCATGAAGAGCCAGTGGAAACTATAAACCTGGGTGCTGAGGCAGACAGAAAAGAGGTAAAGATTGGTGCTAACCTAGAGCTCAGCGTGAAGCAACGGTTAACCAAGATGTTACATGACTATATGGAGATCTTTGCCTGGTCCTACGAAGACATGCCAGGGTTGGATACCGATATTGCTGTCCATCATTTGCCGACTAGGGAAGACTGCCCTCCAGTTAAACAAAAGGTTCGTCGGATGCGTCCAGAGATGTCAGAAAAGATTAAGGCCGAGGTGATGAAACAGTTTGATGCCGGGTTCCTTGCAGTAACTTCTTACCCTCAGTGGGTTGCTAATGTGGTGCCAGTACCTAAGAAGGACGGCAAGGTCAGAATGTGTGTTGATTACAGAGATCTGAACAGGGCCAGCCCCAAAGATGACTTCCCCTTACCTCACATTGATGTCCTTGTGGATAATACAGCTCAGCACAAGGTATTCTCTTTCATGGATGGCTTTTCAGGATACAATCAGATCAAGATGGCACCTGAAGACATGGAAAAGACTACGTTTGTTACTCAGTGGGGCACCTTCTGTTACAAGGTCATGCCGTTCGGGTTGAAGAATGCTGGGGCAACCTACCAACGTGCCATGGTTGCCTTATTTCATGATATGATCCATCATGAGATCGAAGTGTACGTGGACGACATGATCGCAAGGTCCCAGACTGAGGAAGAGCACCTAGATCATCTGCAGAAGTTGTTTGACCGGTTGAAACTATACAAGCTGAGATTGAACCCGAACAAGTGCACCTTCGGGGTAAGATCTGGGAAGTTGCTAGGCTTCGTGGTCAGTGATAAAGGTATTCAAGTGGACCCTGCTAAGGTCAAAGCTATTCAAGAGATGCCAGTTCCTAAGACAGAGAAGGAAGTCAGAGGCTTTTTAGGGCGCCTAAATTACATTGCTCGATTCATCTCTCATCTGACTGCTACCTGTGAGCCAATCTTCAAGCTGCTGAAGAAAGATCAGGTAGTACGTTGGAACGATGAATGTCAGGCCGCCTTCGACAAAATTAAAGAGTATCTCCAAGAACCACCCATCCTCATGCCACCGGTTGAAGGGAGACATCTGATCCTATATCTGACAGTGCTAGACAACTCAATGGGGTGTGTGCTGGGGCAGCATGACGAGTCTGGCCGAAAAGAGCATGCCATTTATTACCTTAGCAAAAAGTTTACCGACTGTGAGACCCGATACTCACTGCTTGAGAAAACTTGCTGCGCTTTGGTATGGGCTGCTCGCCGGCTGAGACAGTATATGCTGACTCACACTACCTTGTTGATCTCAAAAATGGATCCGATAAAATACATATTCGAAAAGCCTGCTCTGTCTGGGAGAATTGCAAGATGGCAAATGATCTTGACGGAATACGACATTCAGTACACCACCCAGAAAGCCATCAAAGGGAGTGTATTGGCAGACCACTTAGCTCATCAAGCTGTAGATGACTACCAATCAATGAACTTCGAGTTTCCGGATGAAAGCATCATGATCGTAACAGATTGCGAGGTACCTGGACCGGATGAAGGACCTGAGCCAGGATCCCGATGGTCTATGCACTTTGACGGAGCCTCCAATGCTTTGGGAAATGGTATCGGCGCCATCATCATATCTCCTCAAGGTACTCATACTCCACTCACTGCCCGGCTGTGTTTCAACTGTACCAACAACATGGCGGAGTATGAGGCGTGCATCATGGGTCTTCAAGCTGCGATCGACTTACGGATCAAGTTCCTCAGTGTCTTCGGAGATTCCGCTCTAGTGATCAACCAGATCAATGGAGAGTGGGATACGAAACATCCAAACTTGATTCCTTACAGAGAATGTGTGTTGACCCTGATTCCCCACTTTACAGAGATAACCTTCGAGCACTTTCCAAGAGAAGAGAATCAGTTAGCGGACGCGTTAGCTACAATGTCTTCAATGTTCAAGGTTAAATGGGATAATGAAGCTCCCCAGATCACCATCTGGAAACTGGACGAACCGGCATACTGTTGTGATCTCGAAACTGAACTGGTAATTGAGAAGCCTTGGTACCATGAAGTGAAAAGATACCTGGAAGCTCAGGAATACCCTGAAGGTGCCTCTGTCAACGATAAGAAATTCCTGAGGAGGTTCGCAGCAAAGTTCTTCCTAAGTAACGACATCTTGTACAAAAGGAACCATGATTCAACCTTACTACGTTGTGTGGATAAGACTGAAGCGGAAAGAATCATGGAAGAGCTACATGAAGGGACCTTTGGTACGCATTCCAGTGGACATACTATGGCTAAGAAAATCCTACGGGCAGGATACTACTGGTCCACAATGGAAGCTGACTGTTACCAACATTCGAGGACATGCCACAAGTGCCAGATCTATGCAGATAAGGTGCATGTTCCCCCGGTTCCCCTGAATGTTCTGACTGCGCCTTGGCCGTTTGCGATGTGGGGCATAGACATGATCGGCGAGATAAAACCTACAGCATCCAATGGACATCGCTTCATCCTAGTGGCGATCGACTATTTTACGAAGTGGGTTGAGGCAGCATCCTATGCTACAGTAACCAAGACTGTTGTGGCACGGTTTATTCGGCACAACCTGATTTGTCGATACGGCGTCCCTGAACGGATTATTACAGACAACGGTACCAATCTGAACAATAAGATGATTGCTGAGCTTTGCGAACAGTTCAAGATACAGCACCACAATTCTTCTCCTTACAGACCGAAGATGAATGGGGCTGTAGAAGCAGCTAACAAGAACATCAAGAAGATCGTGCAAAAAATGACAGTAACTTACAAAGATTGGCACGAGATGTTACCGTTCGCTCTACATGGGTACCGTACTTCAGCCAGGACGTCAACCGGGGCAACTCCCTTCTCTCTGGTTTATGGCATGGAGGCAGTCTTGCCGATCGAAGTGCAAATCCCCTCCCTCCGGATAATGAAGGATGCAAATCTGAACGAAGATGACTGGATCCAGACACGACTTGATCAACTCAACCTCATTGACGAAAAGAGACTTGCTGCTATCTGTCATGGTCAGACGTATCAGAAACGGATGATCAGGGCATTTAACAAGAAAGTCAGACCACAGGAATATCAAGTTGGGGATCTGGTGATCAAGAGAATCATCCTTCCTCAGAGTGATCCAAGGGGCAAATGGACCCCTACGTACGAAGGGCCATTTGTGGTTAAACATGTGTTCTCAGGAGGAGCAATGATCTTAACCAACATGGATGGTGACGACCTTCCTCACCCCGCCAATGCAGACATAGTTAAAAAATACTACGCATGAAAAAAGACCCGCTAGGCTGACATGCCTAGGCAAAAATTAGGGCTTCCCGTCGAACCAAAAGGGTTCGGGCAAAATGTAGGGATGAAAATGAAAAAAATCTGTACACCCGGCAAGTCGAAAACCTGAAAGGGCGGCTTGGGCAAAAATGGGTATCCCGGTGGACTGAAAACCCGAAAGGGCGGTCCAGGCAAAAGTTAGGGATAAAGCATAAAACTATGTCTCATTGATCACTTTACATCCAGAATCCGGTATCTGCATCAAGCTCAAACGGCATCGATCAGTCAGCTTCACCTTCAACCAAGGTCATCAAGTGATGAGACGCTCGGAGTTATAAAGGCAATAGCAGAGTTGAAACCCAGTGGATCATTCATCTTTCACACAGCTGTTTTACTTTTCTTTTGTACAAAGCTTGTATAAACTTTGCTCGGCGACGTACCTCTTACTAGGACGTCAGCCTCTTGTATACAAAACGCCTATTCAGGCCATTCAAAAATCAATAAAAAATACATTTTCAGTTAAACGTGCCCAAGTGTTTTTCTTTTTTCTGTTTTGTTTTGCGAAGAACGTCCAAGGTTCAATTTGTGATGTATACATTGACAATAATTTGCTAACTCATAAATATTTGCATATGAAACAAAGGAATTCATTGCAGGTGACACTGGAAACAGGGGCAATAAAGAGTTGTCCGAGCAGCTAATTGTTCTATCCCCCAAGGTACTAAGATAGGTTCAACTAAAGAACACGGCCAAATGTATCTTAATTCCCCAGAGAGTGGTTCAACAAAACAATACATTCTTCTCCAAGCAAAATTGTCAAAATATCAAGGAAATTGAGTATCCTCCCGTAGATCTCAATACTTCCCCAGCAGTATACAACAAGCATCCCCGGCAGTCTTGGTCTAAAGATTGTTCCCCGGCGGTACATCAATATTCAAAGGAATCACTTCCCTGCAATTCAAACCTCCCCCAGAAGAGTCCAATCCAGTTTCCCCAGGAAAGTTGGAATTCATATCCCCCCAAGCAGCAAGCTCATCCCCAGTAGACTCTGGAAGCTTATCCCTCGCAAAAACACGAACGCGTCGTCCCGGCTTGATTTAAAGAGTTATTTCCGTAACAGGATATAACTGGGTTATCCTCAGCCAAAAGCCACGGAAAGAGCGTCCTCGGCAAAGTATCTTCCTACCCCCAGCGAAGTCTATCAATACTTCCAGCACAACAAGGATATCCCCAGCATAACTCGTCAACGGTATCCCCAACGGAGTTATCTTTATCATTTCAGCAAAGCATCGCTATCCCCACAGAGTAGCACTCCCCAGCATGATCGCTAGAGTATCTTTTCTCCCGCAGAATTATTTCATTTGCCAAGTGTATTCCTCAACGGAGTTATCTTCTCCTACCGGTATTCTTGCAACAATCATCCACAGCGGAAGCAAAATTTCTTCCTCAACACCAGCCCAGGATACAACTTCCCGGCACCCGTCAAAGATTTATTTTCCTAGACGAAAACATACATGAATCATCACATACATCATTATAGCATGCATGTACACATCATATCATATAAATCGTATCCATGTTTGCTTGATCCATACCATGCATCGCATATAACTGACCTCTACCTTTCAGGAAGGGTGCAGTTGAAATTCCCAAACATATTTCAAGGATGTCTCTAGTCCAGTTAAATCGACTCCAAACAGATTTTTCTGATAAAGACTCAGCAGAAGTTCTCTTATGGTCCCCTCTCCGACGGTGAGCGTGAGGTGGTAATTCCTTTTTCAAGATGTTTTCCTCTCCGACGATGAGCGTGAGGTGATATTCTCTTATGGTCCCCTCTCCAACGGCGTGTGAGGTGGTAATTCCTTCTTCAGATGTTCTCCTCTCCGGCATGAGCGTGAGGTGATATTCTCTTATGGTCCCCTCTCCAACGGCGTGTGAGGTGGTAATTCCTTCTTCAGATGTTCTCCTCTCCGGCATGAGCGTGAGGTGATATTCTCTTATGGTCCCCTCTCCAACGGCGTGTGAGGTGGTAATTCCTTCTTCAGATGTTTCCCTCTCCAGCATGAGCGTGAGGTGATATCTCCTTTCAGATTATAATTTCCTATAGTTCCCTCTCCAACGTGAGTGAGGTAACTCCCTTTGAGATTATAATGTCCTTTGGTTCCCTTCCCGACACTACGAAGATGGTAATTCTCACCAAGAGTTTCTCAACGAGCGTTGTTGAGATTGAAATCATTCAGGATTCTCTTACCATTCATGCTAAGGCAGTAACCATCCCTGGCTCATTCATCAGCGTTTGAAGCTCCAGACTCAGCTCCTGTAACCAGTCAGGACACATCTATACCAAGCATCTAAAATCAACTCCTGCAACGTGTCAGGTACTCATTTTCTCTTTTGCAGATATGCAGGTTCTAGCGAAGGAATCTCTTACGCAGTCAGCATCCAGATGGCATCTATAAGCCCATCACCCTATTCGGCAATCTCTAAATGGCATCTATAAGCCCATTCCCCCATCACCGTCACTATGTGAGCGCAAATTTCTGGGCACTTTAGTGTTCAATCATCTTTTACCCTCGGATTACGAAAGGCACGTCAGCCAATCTGCATCCTCAGGTCTAAGAAAATTGAACAGGGGCAACTGTTGTACCCCAAAATTTGCCCTCCCATATTCATCAAGAATTGTCAAAGTCAAGGTCACAAAAGTCCCCCAGGGTTGTGCAGCTCAACTGTCTCCTAGACAGTCAAAACTAGGGTTTGAGTTCTGGTCAAGCAAATGAACTTTTCAAAGGCCCAATCAAGTCCCATATGCCTACAAAGAGGGTCAAGCATCCTCATGTCAAGTTTCAAGGCATTCAGCTCAAGATTGCACAGTCAAAACCCTAGATTGCACTACAGTCAACTGTAGGGGCAAAATGGTCATTTGGCAGTCAAAAGTTCAAATTTTTGGTCAATACATCATTTTGAAGCCACAAACATCATTTGATCAATGCTTGATCATGATTCTCAAAATTTGGCTCAGAAATCATCAAAGATGCAAAAGTTGCTATATTTGGACAGCTGAAAAAGTCAACTGAAATTGACCAGGGCATGACTTTCACATGGATTATCAGAAAAATCCCATCCAAAGCTCATTTTGAAGAGAAAGACATTTCCTACAATTCATCTTCATGTTCCAAGTCCAAGAAATGCTCTCACAAAAAGTTATCAATTTCAACATTATAGGTCATTTTCAAAAGTCAACAAAAAGTGACTTTAAGTCAAAGGCCATAACTTGAGATTGGTAAATCAAAATGACATGGGACCAAAGGCATTGGTTAAAGGACTCAAAGACCTTTCCAAAATGTCCAAGAACATGTGAAAAGCTTAAAAATTGACCAAGTTATGCCTTGTGGAAGTTGGGAAATTTTTGGAAATTTTGAAAAGTCAACATTGATGCAAAAGGCTTAAAAATGCAAATGGGCCTATTTTCCTTCCAAATTTCTTCATGCCAAGCCTATGCACGACCATTAGGCCCAAAGGGAAGTATTCTCATATTTTTTAATTATTTATTTGAATTAATATTAATTTATATTCATTTAAATGATTTTAATTCATGAAAAATATAATCCTAACCTAAACAAATCTTTTTATGCATACTTTGGACTCTATAACTCGTGCACATGCTGATTGGGAAGAATTGGATTGAATTGGATATGATTTGCACAAAAACCATGTGAAAAAGATTGAAAGTATAATGGAAAAAAAATCAAATCTTTAATCCTTGAATGCAAGAGATTTTGTTGAAAATTGTTGACCTAAAATGCTCCATACATATTCAGAACCACAAACCTAAGCATCCAAGACGGCAAGCTGCGCAAAAACTCAATATACAAACTTGAAAAAATCTCCAAGAAAGTCAATTCTGAAATCAAGGTTCTAGGACGATTAAAGCTTTGATTTTTGTTTCAATAGCATCCTGAGACCTTCCTGAACCTTTCTCAATCAAAAACAACAACTCAAACGCCTTGAAACGGTATCCCTAAGTCAAACTGAACCAAGAAAATTTTGAATTCGCATAGCCCGATTTAAGCATCCTCATACATTTTTCTTTATGGATTATTGTTTGTCATGATGTTTCTGTGCTAACCAATATGTTTGATTTCATTTTTGAGCAACATACGCGATTTCGCCATTAACAAGCATTAGGGTTTCACAGCTTTGAATTTAGGGGTTTCCAAATATAGCAAAATTGGACCTTATCAACCCCATGGATGTGTTCAGAGCGTAGAGACGAAGAGATTTCTACCCTCGCGCTCAATTTATGAGCGTCGAGGGTCTATTCGCTATTTCTTGGTATACGGCCTCAGGCCACGCTTACTAAACCGTTGCCTTATGTTTTTCAGTTTCAGGCATATGGAGGAGACGAAGACGTGTTAGAGCGTGATACGTTAATTCAAATTCTCGCGCGCTAATCCACTCACGCTTTGTTTTTATATTATATTATTTATTTGTATGTTATATGTCAAAGTAACTAAATAGCTCAGCTGGCAAGCTATCCACGCGCTAACCTTCATGACCTGGGTTCAAGCCCCAGGTCTTGCATATTTGCCATATTATTTTTCATAAAAAAATCTCATGCAGCGTTAACATGAAAGACCACCATATTCCATCAGCCTCCTATTGAACACGCGTCCAGCTGCTTACAAATCAAGGGTCTAGGATGGATGAGCACATAAACCCTGGTCAAACGCATTGCATGGGATTCAAAAAGTCAACCAACGGCCAGCTTATTGGGCCAGGCCTCTTGAATTTGAACCTCCATAATGGGACAGCAAACCCCCCCTGGTTCTATCTTTTTTCTTCTAAATTTTCTTTTATCTTTTATTATTTCTAATTGTTTAATTGTTTATTTATTTTCTGATTTGAATTAAATATCTTTTTTACAAAATATCTAAAAACATTAAAAAATACAGAAAAGACAAAAAATATAATATTTATTTTATTATAATTATTTTCATAAATAAATTAGAATGTAAATAAATTAGTGTAATTAGGTTTTAATTCTAATTCCTTTTTTTAATAAAAATCCAAAAAACATGTAGAATTAGGTTTAATATCTTTGTTGATTTTCTTCTTTTTAATTTTTATTTCTCACAATATGATTTATTTATTTTCCTATTTAAATTGTACATAAATTTTAGGTTAATTTAGATCTTATTTTAATTCTTTCTTAATAAATAAAAAATATTAGAATTAGGGTTTGCTTCTTAATTTAATTTTAATTAATTTCTTTTTTCCATTAAATCTAAAAAATACAAAATACCAAAAAACATTTAATCATTTAATTTTTAATTCTCATTAACTTTTAATTATTTGCAAAAGGGTCCAACGCCCTATTTTCGTCTTAATCATTTAATTGCGCATTTATTTTATTGTCGTTTAATTATAATTTTGTAATTGTCCCTAAGCCATGTAATTTACTTTTCGCACTTTATTTCTTCGCATTATTTATTTTTCCGCTAAATCGGGTCCGGTTTATTTTGGCGATGTGGACCCGCGCCATTTGTAATAGTCGTAGATTTATCTTTTCTGCAAACTTTATAACTGTTAACCAAGCATGAAAGAATGAATGTCTTAATAAAATCAAGCGTAGAACACGACAAGCATGACAAGACAAATAACTGAAACATGACACACAATTCGCACACACCACCCCTAGGGTACGCCTCACTGTTGCCTTTCGAAAGGTGGTCGTCGAGTAGAGGACGTCTTAGTAAGTCCTCATGATCCGGGAACCTGGCATGAGGGTAGCTTCTAAGGTGTCTTCCCATTGCTCCGGTGATCACCATGTCCCTAAAACTCGAATTGACCCGAACACCTCCAACGGTGGTGCTACCTACCTCTCAATGTGGGATGGCACTACTTTTAAGGACATCTACACAGACGAATTCCTTAGGGTAGGTAAGTTCTCAAGGATACTTGCTCTAATCTCAAAAAACAAACTCAAAAGACTTTTCACACTGACACATTTTCAAAAGCTTTCAAAGCAAATTTTTCAAACACTCTGACGTACGAGTCGATCTGAAATTTTTCAAAAGGAACTTTTTAAACCCACATTGAAAAGGCACGCAAAACAATTTTGAAAACACATTGAGCAAGTATCTAAGAGCCCATGGATAACCATGGATAGAAAGGGTGCTAACACCTTCCCTTTCTATAACCTACCTCCCGAACCGAGAGCAATCTCTTAAAAGGAATTTTTCTGTGCTTTTGTCCTTTCCATTTGGAGAAAATAAAAGACGGTGGCGACTCTTGCTTCCGCGACATTTCGCGAACCAGCGTTAAACAGTCAGTTCCAGATCCACCGATCACACATAGTATGAGTTTCTAAATTATGATTTATTTTAATATATTTAACACATTTCATCAAATTAATTAGTTTTAATTAAATCATATTATGTTATATTAAATAGTACTTTGATGAATACAAGTTTTCTACTTATTCGAAAGATCATTTGGATGAAATTAAGGAGGATTTATGTCAATACATTATTGAGATGAGAATTTTGTAAGGTATTGTGACACTTTCATTGATGAGAATTTTGAGTATATATAAGTTTGAGTTAATGAGATACTATGTCGTCATAGTATGGTAAATTGTTGCAATGTTGTTGTTGTTATGTGGAAGGTTAGTTAGGATGGTATTGAATTTTAAATTCAAACAAAATTTTGTTTGTATCATGGTATGAATCGGGGAATTTTTAATGGTGGATTATAATGGATTCTTGATTTGTTTTTGTTACATTTATTTGTATTAAATTATAATAGTTATAAGATTTAAATGTTATATATATAGTTTGGTTATGATATATATGCATTTGTTGATTTTGTTTTAGGAAGGTGCATATGTAGAAGATATATAGATATTCATTTAGGATTCTTCATTGTTGTTGTTTGTAGAGAAGATAGTAGAGAATATAGCAGCTCTAGAAGATGATAATATGTACATTTGGTGCACATTTATTTGTTTATAAAGCTGTATATGTAAATATTTAAATTTATGTATATATAAATTATTGAATTCTTTAAGTTGTATTTATGTATATATAAATTGTTGGATTAAAGTTGTATATATAAATATGTAAATTTGGTGCATATTTATTGGATTGAAGCTTCAAATTTATAAAATCTGGTGTAAATTTGAAAGACAATGCTTAAATTTTAAGTGATTATGTGTACAAGGCGCTTAAAATATAAGCTGAATATATTAAAAAATTCGTGAACATTAGACAACACTTTAAACTAAAAAGGAATGCCTATGATGGAGAATAGAAAACGCTTGTGAAATAACAAGCATTTCCTAAAAGGGGACTTTAGAAAACGCTTCAAAATAAAGTGTTGCCTAAAATATAAAAAAAGAGAAAAAAATACATTAGACATCACTTTCTGTAGCGCTGTCTAAAGCAAAAGCGTTGTTATAGAAACACTATAGAAAGCGCATTTAACATTATAAGCGTTGCCTAAAATATATAAAAAAAGAGGAAAAAAATACATTAGACAACGCTTTCTGAAGCGCTGTCTACAGTGAAAGCGCTGCTATATGCACACTATAGAAAGCACTTACAATGTTAAAAGTGATGCCTATAGGGGCCTTTAGAAAGAGCTTATTCAATAAAGCGCTGTCTAAAATCTACATTAAGCAGCGCTTTCACATAAACAAAAAACACTGCCTATGGTTACAGTAGCGCATGAATAGGCAGCGCTTATAAGCGTTGTCTATGGCAAAAAAGTGTTGTTTATTCCCTTATATGACATAGTGCATTAAGATTTCACCAAATGATTAGGCCTTTATTAGAGCTTTTGAGATCATATGTCAGAAATTGGATCTCAAACCTACCCTAAAGATTTTGTTTTCTTTCTACAATACCAGACCATATTAAGAAGGGACTAAAGGTGTGTGTGTATGTGTGTGTGTGTGTGTGTTAAGAGATCTTGTAGATTACAATCTGACAGTTCAAGGGAGCGGTCAACCCTAAGTAAATCTACTGAAAGGGTGTGGCCATTTCATCGTTAAGAGGTATTATAACCTTCTATATGGAAACTTTCTTCAGAAAGAATATTTTACTGGATCTAGGGTAGTACTAATCTAGTACGATGCTAGGGTGTGACCACCTCATAACTCTCCTTAGTCGTGTCATAATACAAATGTCACGATTTGGAAACCATCATGATTTGACGACTATGAGAAGACATACAAATAATAAAATACATAACTTCCAAGTCTTTGTTCTATGACGCTACATGGAATTGTCCTTGTTCCATATATAGTATTAAGGAATGTGCTATGTTTGTTACATAAATTCTTCATTCGACTCAGTGGATATATATATATATATATATATATATATATATATATATATATATATATATATATATATATATATATATATATATATATATATATATATATATATATATATATATATATATATATATATATATATATATATATATATATATATATATATATATATATATATATATATATATATATATATATAGCCACTGAGGCAATTGAAGAATTTATGTCACAAACATAGCATATTCCTGAATCATCCAAGTGTTGTTTGTATCCTAATCTTTACTAAGGATAAGTATTATGCTGAAGGAAATTATTGCACTTTAATGTTCTTCATACAATGTCAAATAAGATGTTATGACATTGTATTATGACATGTTGGGTATAGTATGTGTAATCCAGTTTGCAAGTGCGACTTGACAAAGCTCATTGGTACTGGTCGTAGTTTGGTCAGTGATCTTGCTGCAAGAAAATGTATTCTCCTTAGCTTAGGATCTATGGGAAATATTATGAGACAGAATTAGCAAGTCCTTGCATACATGTCAGAAGGAAATCTTGAAGGATGTTATGGAAAATTGCTCTGGTAAGGAGTCGAAATAGGAGGCGTGCAAACTTTATTGTCCAGTCAACTATGGTTATGGTTAGCCTAGATTGTTCCAGTTAGAGTCTTTGTTTTCCCATTAGTCAAGGCTTATGAAAAGTAGAAGAAAAAGATAATGTCTCTCTCTTGTGGTAAGTGGTGCATTAATAATAAAATTAACTACACTTGCTTCGAATTTGCTCCCATTGATCGGCCTTTCGATACAAGCAAGGTAATATCTCTCTATTTAAGAATCAATAGTTCTAAGCTAAGGTTCAAAAGAAATAAATCATGATATAAGGATTATTTTATAAAGCTTAGTTTGATGTAAGCTAAGGGGGATAAGAGTGATAATCCAGAGTAGGCTGAACTCAAAGGAAATCTTTGTAAGTTAGCGACCAATGTATCCTTGTCAATATTTTATCTCATATAAATGCTGAAAAGAAAGGAGTGCAGAAGTTCATCTACAGGGGAAGAGTATGTTGGTCTTGCAACTGTTTAAGGGTCTATCATGCTTATGGTTTGTTGTTGTTGTTGTTGTTGTTGTTGTTGTGTTCTAGTGTGGAGAGACGTCAAACTAGATGTTCTGACATTCTGTTTATGTGTGAACTTGGATAGCTCATGTGTGTTGTTCTAAAGGTATATCAATTAGAATTAAGGTGTATCAATTGTATTAATTGATATATTTTATAACAAAATAAAATGTAACTAAATAATTTCGGTATTCTAGATCACTACGTCAAAATTGATATTTTGTATCGCCTAATTTAATAGCACTTTTAAAGAAAGTGCTATTAAAAAGGAAAAAAAAAACATAGCATTTTATAGTAAGGCGCTATTATAGAATACAGACTGTTCTGGACTGGGCCCGACAGGCCCAAAAGCATTACTAAGGCCCAGTCCAAAGGGACTCACTAAGGACCACACTGGGCAAAGGGGGTCACGTCCATGCCCGACACCCTGATGTCCACCTCGACATCTCGGTGTCCAGCCCCACGATGAAGTCATGCTCGACAGCCTGCCGTCCAGCTCTATGTCCTGGCTTCCAGCTCGACACTCGCTGTCCAGCTCGAGGTCTTGGCGTCGAGCTCGGCACCGTGCTGCGCAGCTCGACATGGTCTCGAGCTAACTTGCTAGGGCAGACTTAGTCCTCCATTGCCCCAACGATACTCCGGAAAGACCGCGTCTCCGTCCGCCCGCATTTCATGCAGCATATCCAGGAAGGGGACCACGTGCTGGTCCCCACTACCCACGTAGAACCTGGCAGTTCCTCCATTGGGCCAAATCCGCCCGGCCCAATGAAGGAACCTTGGCCCAGCGCTGGGGGCTATAAATACCCTCTGCTTCCAGAGGGTCAGGTATTCATCATTCTAACCTCAACTCTATTATCTGCTAGTACTCCCACTGACTTTAGCATCGGAGTGCCTTGCAGGTACCCCCCCCCCCCTCCTCGTTCAAAAAGCCTTCAGCTCGGAGTAAGCCGTGACGGTCCAAACCTTCTGATCAGGTCAGATCAGTGGCGCCGTCTGTGGGAAACAGCTTCCCCGTCTAACGAACAGTTTCAAAGACCAAAGCTCAATCCATTCACTGTCATGGCTACCCCAACTCGTGAAGAACAACACACCCGCGTCCTCGACACCAACAACGGTCCCGCGGACAAGAATGGGCATCTGGACAATCCCAGTGATGCCGGCCACAATACCATCCCCGTGACAACCGCCCCTGGACCTTCCACCCGCAGGGACGGGAACACTGCGTCGTCCTCGACACCTCCTCCAAGACTCGAAGACGACCCGGAGGCTCTCGCCTATCGCCAAGCTGCCCGGTTCTATGAAGTCCAAGTCCCTGCCGGGGCAGATGCCACGACTCAGGCACTGTTCGCGGCCATCAACCAAACAAATTATCTCCTATTTGCCCAAGGAGAAAGACTTAGGGCACTTGAAAGTGACCGACGACCCCCGAGGAGGCATCAGAGGCCACCATCTCCACCTCCTCGGGTCGAAGAAGTTCGACACCCTACTCCCCCGCGGAGACATTTCAGGGAGAACTCTAGGAGCCCCTCTCCCCCACCAAGGCAGAGGCGGCCCCAGTATGAAAGACAGCCCGTCATCCCTGCCGAAGAGCCAAGTCGCGACCCATCAAGGCACGACAGGAGGCACAACAGAGACGGGCGTGTGACCTTCAACCACCGAGCATCACGCTCGAGGGATTCTCAGCACGACCAGCGTGCCAGACATCACTACAGGACCCCTTCTCTTTCTCCAGAAAGGAGCGACGAGGACGACCCCCGCGGTCCCCTGTCGCAGGCCATCATGGACGCACCTATTCCCCCGGGCATGGAGAAGCCCCCACACCTAAAGGAGTATGATGGAGTGGCAGACCCAGTCGACCACATTGACGGGTTCGAAGCCATGCTCCACTATCACAATGTCGGGGGGCCCATTAAGTGCCGTCTCTTCCCAACAACTCTCAGGAAGGCGGCCATGGATTGGTACAAAGGACTTGCCCCGGGCTCCATCACCTCGTGGCGGAACTTGAAGAATCAGTTCATCAGTTCCTTCACGGCCTCTCGCCGTCACCCAAAGACCGAGGCAGCCCTCGAGGCCATCATCCAAAGACATGATGAGACCTTGAGGGAATTCATCAACCGCTTCAACCGGGAAGCAATCCAGGTCCCCTGCGCGGACCATATGAAGAGGTACTTGCTGGAGAGGGGCCTCCTCCCCGGCACAGAATTCAGGAAAGCTGTGGGCATCGAGCCACCTGCAACTTTTGATGCTCTCCTCGACAAAGCCCGAGCATATATGGACTACGAGGAGAGAGAAGCTGCCAACAGGGCACGAGACTCCAGGGCTCGCAATCATGGCAGCAGCTCGAGACAAGACCCTCCTCCCCGACGCACCGGAGAGAAGAGGAAGGAAGACAGACCCCGGGAGGTCCGGGAACAAAGGGGCCCCTCTGGCCGGTTTACTGAGTACACTCCGCTCACGGCTTCCCGCGAGCGTATTCTGGCGGAGTGTGCAAGCACAGATTTTAAAGACGGTGGCGTCAAGCGTCCCCGACCAGCTCCTGCCAAGCCAGGAGTAGACAAAAACAAGTACTGTCAATACCATAGGAGTCATGGTCACTTGACAGAGGACTGCGTCCACCTGAAGGATGCTATTGAAACCCTCATCAAAGGAGGGAGACTTGCACAGTACAGGAGAAACGACGCTCCCCGTCGTGAAGCCCGCGAGGCAAAGGAGCCCGAAGAAGATGCCCGACCATCTGACGAGTCGGTGCCAATCCAGACCACCTTCTCGGTAACCAGGCCCGAGGATTTCGAACTTCCCGAGCTCCTGCAGGAGCCCCTGACTACACACAGCAGGTGGGAATACTTCCCCTCCGCCATGGTCATCAACGGGGGCGGGTTCAACGACCTCACCATCAACTCGGCCAAGAGGAAGTTGGACGAACTGGTCGACAAAGCTCCTCCACAAACTGTGACTTTCGAGATGGTGAGGGGCAGATCAGAGCCTATCACCTTCTACTTGGAAGAGCTCCCCGGCGGAGCACCGAACGCAGTCATCCCCTTGCTGATAAGGGCAAAGATGGCCAATTTTGACGTGCATCGCATCCTGGTCGACAAAGGGAGTTCCGTCGACGTGATGTACACTCAGCTGTTCCGGACCTTACAACTGGACGACTCACATCTGTCTCCATATATAGGTTCGGACCTTCAAGGCTTCAACGGCTCGACGTCCAAACCTTGGGGATATGTCGAGCTCCTCGTGACGTTCGGGGAAGGAACTGCTACAAGACAGGTGAAGGTCTGCTTCCTCGTCATTGACTGCCCGTCCCTGTACAATTGCATCTTGGGGAGGCCGACATTGGCAGAGCTGACAGCGGTTCCCTCAACTGTCCAACTCAAAATGAAGTTCTACACCAAACGGGCAAGGGTAGCCACCATCCAGGGCGACCTCGCTGCTGCCCGCAGGTGCTTCAACGCCGCTTCAAGGGGTCGGGATACTGTCGACGTGGGTCCCAGCACTAGGCCCATCAAGAAGACAAAGCAAGAGCCCGACAGAGCATCTCCTGAGGTAGAAGTTCAGAAGGCTCCACCAAAGGTCGACTCCATTGCGCTCGACGCCCATTTTGACCAAGACGAGCCGGTCAGCAACGAGCAAATCCCCCTCCGACCTATTCCGGACGGCGATTTCGAACTCGTTCCCCTCGGAGCAGACCCGACCAAGGGAGTGAAGATTGGCAAGGACCTCCCCGACTTGGCCAGGAAGCAAATCAAGGCCTGTCTGCGCGAGAATGCTGATCTCTTCGCCTGGAGCACTGCAGAGATGCCCGGACTCGACCCTGAGGTCGCCTGTCATCACCTCGCCATTGATCCAGCCGCCAAGGCAGTAGTACAACGTAGGCGTAGGCAGTCTCCAGAAAAAACAGAGGCTGCTGAAAAAGCTGTAAAAGACCTCCTAGAGGCAAATTTTATTTCTGAAGCCCGGTACTCCACCTGGCTGTCAAATGTTGTACTTGTTAAAAAGAATAATGGAAAATGGCGAATGTGTGTTGATTATACCGATCTCAATCGGGCTTGCCCGAAGGATGCTTTTCCTCTACCAAACATTGATATGCTGGTCGACAACTCGGCCGGCTACAAGACTTTGTCGTTCATGGACGCCTACTCGGGATACAATCAAATCCCATTGGCCCTGGGCGACAAACGCTGCACGGCGTTCATGACCAGCTCGGGCAACTATTACTACAACGTAATGCCCTTCGGACTAAAGAACACCGGCGCGACGTACCAACGCATGATGAACAAAGTGTTCAACAAACAGATCGGCGACATGCTCGAGGTATACATGGACGACATGATCGTCAAATCTCGAGCAGACACCGATCACGCAGCTCATCTCAAGACTGTCTTCGCCCAAGCAAGACAATGCAAAATGAGGTTCAACCCCGAGAAGTGCACATTTGGGGTTAAGGCAGGAAAGTTCCTCGGATTCTATCTAACAGAACGAGGCATTGAAGCCAACCCCGACAAGTGCCGAGCATTCGCCGACCTCCCGACTCCAACGTCGAAGAAGTCGATACAGATAATGAACGGCATGTTGACATCACTTTCACGCTTCGTCGCGAAGTCCGCTCAGCACGCCCTTCCTTTTTTCAAACTCCTTCGAAAGGAAGCAGCCTTCGAATGGACCGAGGAATGCGAACACGCACTTCGCCATCTGAAGCAGAGCCTGTCTCAACCGCCCGTGTTGTCTCGGCCAGATGACAACGAGCCACTTTACCTATACTTGGCAGTTTCAAATGAAGCCATCAGTGCAGCTCTTGTCCGCGAGACTCCCGACGGTCAGAAACCTGTCTACTTCACGAGCAAAGCCTTACAAGGCCCCGAGAGCAGGTATCAACAGATAGAAAAGGTTGCACTGGCCCTCGTCAACGCTGCGAGGAGGCTCAGACACTACTTTCTAGCACACACTATTGTCGTGCGAACCGATCAACCAGTGAGACAACTCCTGGGTCGGCCAGATATGGCGGGCAGAATGCTTAAGTGGTCCCTGGAACTCTCTGAATTCGACATTCAGTACGAGAGCAGGAAAGCCCTGAAAGCACAAGCCTTGGCCGACTTCGTCGCCGAGATGACCTCTAACGACATTCCCCCGGGAAAGGAACACAAGTGGACCATCTTCGTCGACGGAGCCTCCAGCTCGTCCGGAAGCGGCGCAGGGATCCTCCTGGAAAACGAAGAAGGGGTGGTAATCGAGCACTCCTTGGTTCTCTCCTTCCCGACATCAAATAACCAGGCAGAATACGAAGCCCTGCTCGCGGGACTGAGATTAGCCGAGGACCTAGGAGCCCGCGAAGTTCAAATTTACACCGACTCCCAGCTCGTCGCTTCCCAAGTACAAGGAAGCTACCAGGCCAAGAATGACAACCTCATTGAGTACTTGAACTTAGTCAAAAAACACATGGCAAAGTTCGTACGAGCAGAAATCTCTCATGTTCCCCGCGAGCAGAACACGAGGGCGGACATATTGTCCAAACTCGCGAGCACACGAAAGAAAGGCGGGAATAAATCCGTCATCCAGGAATCTCTGGCACGGCCGAGCATCGAACCACCCTCGACTACGGTCGAGGTTCACGCTATCGGGGACGCCACGTCTTGGATGACCCCGGTCTATAATTTCCTTACAAAGGGAGAACTCCCGACGAACCAGGCCGACGCAGCCACAATAAAGCGGCGAGCGTGTTCCTACGTTGTTCTCGAGCAGAAACTGTACAGAAGGGGATTCTCCATTCCCCTCCTGAAATGCATTGACCAGTCCGCCATCCCCGACGTACTGCGGGAGATACACGAAGGTATCAACGCCCAGCACATGGGCGGTAAATCCTTAGCAAGGAAAGCCCTTCGGGCAGGATACTACTGGCCGACGATGCAACAGGACGCCAAGGAACACGTGAAAAAATGTGACAAGTGCCAGAAGCACGGGGATATGCACCTCGCTCCCCCACACGAGCTGAACACATTGTCGTCCCCATGGCCGTTCGCCTGGTGGGGCATGGACATCCTCGGGCCCTTCGTGCAAGGGACCTATCAGAACAAATTTCTAATCGTCGCCGTGGATTACTTCACAAAATGGATCGAGGCCGAGGCCCTCGCGAAAATCACCTCACATAACATCCTTCGTTTCTACAAAAGAAACGTGCTCGCCAGGTTCGGAATTCCGCAGGCACTAGTGACCGACAACGGTACCCAGTTCACCGACCACGGATTCCGAGACTTCGTCACCAAATTGGGAACCAAACAACACTTCACGTCCGTCGAGCACCCTCAAACCAACGGGCAAGCCGAGGCCGCGAACAGAGTCATCCTCCGAGGGCTCAAACGTCGACTCGGCGAAGCCAAAAGAGGATGGGTCGAGGAGCTCCACAGCGTCCTGTGGGCATACCGCACCACACCCCACTCAACGACGGGTGAAACACCATTCCGACTAACGTACGGCACCGAAGTTGTCATCCCAGTCGAAATCATGGAACCATCCCGACGAACAGAGGAACCCCTCGACGAAGAAATGAATGATGAAGCACTAAGAGATGAACTCGACCTAGTCGAGGAAATCCGATCGGGGGCTGCCCTGCGCGAAGCCACCCTAAAACAACGAGTGGCTCTACGTCACAATGACAAGGTCATCAAGCGCGAGTTCGAAATAGGCAGCCTGGTACTACGCAGAAACCAGAAAGACTCCCGCGAAGGGAAGTTGGCCGCGAACTGGGAAGGACCTTACCGCGTCCACGGCACCACGGGTACCGGGGCGTACTACCTCGAGCAGTTAGACGGAGAGCCGTTACCAAGACCCTGGAATGCTGCTAAGTTGAAGCAGTACTACAGTTAGAAACTGTCAACACATAGGACCCTCGACCAAAAGCAACCGCGCTCGGACAACGAGGAAAAACGTCCAGTTTCGTTTAAGGCTAAGGTACAGGCCCGACACACGACCAAAATGGCACGGCATCGCGCGGTAGACGTTGACGATCCATAGTGCCCGACGTGGACAGCTGTACCGAGCCCCACCGTCGTCGTACCCATAAGGCAGAACACCCAGCTCGCGATGGGCAGTTCACGCCAAGGGCGAATCGTCCCTACGGGCTCCACGCCCGACTGAGCAACCTCGCTCCGAAATGCCCGACATTCCATCAAGAATAACGGGACATCTACAAGGGTCAAAAGAAAATCTCTCCCCTCGAGCAAAACACTTAAGCAACCCCGGCCAACCAAAGTAGGGCCGAGATTGCACACAAATGGAGACGAGCATAGTCGCTCGCCAAATCAAAGCCACCTACGGGCACCTCTCGGGCCCGGGACTTGAGCTAAATTCATACAAGCATGTGAGTGCATACAAGGGCAAAAAATCCAAAATAAATAACAAGGTATAAACGCCCGAAGGCAACAAAGCAATATTAACCCGACCAAGAAGGCCGGCGGTGTTCAAAACATACAATGAACGGGCACGCAGGCCCAAAGAATACAAATTCAAATATCAAGGGCACGCAGGCCCACTATCCAAAGAATACAAATATCAAACTTCCACATTATCATCATTGTCGATGCTGGGAGAGTCGGGCGGAGGAATGATCGCGCCACCTACAACCCGATGTGTATGACCGATACCCTCGGTGACCAGGCCGGGGTTTAGCAATGAGAGCTGGTCGACTGCAGAATTGAACCCGTCTTCCAGAGCACCGACTGCGTCCGCCTCGAGGAGCCGGATATGGGCAATAAGCTCAGCCCGACTCTTCAAAACCACTAGGTCCTCGGGCTCATCTTCGGCGGGTTGCTGAACAGCATTCAGTTCCTCAACCTGTTTACCCAGGCGTTCGACTTCAGCAGCCAAACGATCCCTGTCGGTCCGGAGCAACTCCCCTTCCTCAGTCAACCTCCCCGACTTCTCCTTTTCCAAGGTCAGCATCTCCCTCTCGGCATCAAGTATCGTGGTCTGCTCTTGGAACATCCCCTCGGAGCGTTCCAGAGCGACCTTCAACTTCCGCGAGCTCGCAGTCAAGGCCGCCTTCTCCTGCTCGAGCTCTTCAACACGAGCAGCATCCCCTGCATCCTCAGATAACACCAGAGCCATTTCGGCCATTTTAACCAGCCCGTCCACGCTGGCGACCAGCCGCGACTTCCTCTCCTCTTTAGTCATCCTCTTTATGGCCTCGGCTTCATGAGCGACCACGGTCGGAGGGAACCGCTCGAAAAAGCCCTCCTCCTCGAAGCAAGGGGGGAAGGCAAAGGATTGAACAGCACCGGCATCTCCCCCGACAGTCGAACCGCCTTCCACGCGGGTCCTCTTCCTCTGCGTCAAAACGGCGCTGGCGTCAATCTCCTCGACCTCTGGATCTGACGCTGCTCCCGAGCTCGACGTCGAATCCACCCTCACCGGCTGAGGAACGTTCATGCTGGGCGGTGGTCCCATTCTCGTCGTTTGTGGGGGCTGCACGACCCTCCTGCCTCGCCTCTGGCCGGTTGACAATTTCAGGAGCCTTTCATGTCGGCTGGCCATCGTACCTGCACGAAGTAAAAGAAAAGTCAGTATCGAGCAAAACGCGTAAATAAATGACGAATAAAGAATTTCAAACAAACAACCTAACAGGCGGGATGCCTGCCTATATGTCGAACATTCCACCAGCGCCTTGGTGTCGATCGGGCGAGCCTCGAATGTCGGGTAACCGTCCTTGTCGAGGATATCATTCCCTTCCCGCGTAACCCATTGGGCGGGATGAAAACTGTCGACAAAGTTGCAGAGAGCCTCATACGCCCGCTGATCCTCCGTGCACATGTCCCCGACTGCGGTATGGAAATAACCGGTTCCATGCTCGAAGTGTCGGGACATCCAGTACACCGGGAACTTAGCCCGACGTCCTAACACGGGGCTCCCGTCATCGGCCAACATTGCTTCCCCGTCATCATCGCTGACCGGCCCTTCCTCCTCGAAGAGGGAATCTACAGCAGAGTCGGTAGTAGGGCGTACCACATACCACTTATCCTTGAACCCCCTCACAGAGTCCATGTACATCCTAAACAGTCTCCTCGACTGCTTCAGGGACACCCAGCTGTGCTTCCCTCCTCGGGACTGACGCTGTAGGTGGAATACCCGAAAGAAGAGAGGGATGGTCGCCCCTATCCTTAAGTAGCGACACGTCAGCTCAAACGCCCGGATGAAGGCGAGAGAGTTTGGGTGTAGCTGGGACGGGGCCAGCTCCAAATGCGTAAAGACCCCGGTCTCAAAGTCTGTGAACGCCAGCCGCAGCCCCAAGTCTTTAAACGCGATCTCGTACATCGCAAAGCTGTAGTCCGGGTACATTGAACAAATTCTGGCGTTGGTCGACGGCAGCATGACCACGAAATTCTGCTGGAAGTCGGGCTGGTCCTGCCCCTCTTCGATAGCGGTGAATGGATGTCGGTCATCCCGACTGTATATCGATGCCGTCCCCCGAGGCTCGGCGCCCACCCATTCCAGCGATGGGTCGGTCACGGTGTCTATAAGGTTGACCGACTCGTCGGCGCTCTGTTCTTCGCTGTCACGACGACCGGAGGAGCTCGGCTCATCCGCCATGGTTACCTGCAGAGCACGGGAAACCAATCAGATTGAGCATGAAGTCCTATGCTCGACATAATCATGTCGTCCATACACTACTACACAAGTCCATTTTCACAAGTGGATGCCTCCCCGACTCTCCTGAATCCAGTGTTCTTCCTCAAACCAACTGCGCGGCCACTCTTCAAGCATGTCGATCCGAGGTATGAACATGGCGAGCCGCATTATGAAGCCCACGGCCACGACCATAAACATACCGGGCACCGTCATGAATCAGGCGCCCAGGATCATGAAGACCCCGGGCAGCTCTGAAGTTTTTCACCTAAAACTATGAATGTGTCGGCCACAAGTATGCGTTTGCCGGCCCTAGACATGAATCTGTCGGGCAAAACGCAAGTTTACCGGGCTAACCCAACATTAACGGTCCTAAAACATCTACAATTTCCAAGAATCATGCATTCTAAAACAGGAAAATGAAGAAAATAGATCACTTACTTGGATCAAAGTTGGGATTTGGCTAAGAAATGAAGAATCTGAGACGGGAAGTCACGACTGGAGAGAGTGTTGAGAGCGGCAACGGAGAGAGCACGGAGAACGGAAAACGTATTATGGGACCCAAGGACCCTATTTATAGTGATGACGTGGAATACCAAACGTCACCTCGTTCAGCCACGGACTCCATCTCCTCGACGCACTGCTCCCAACGCAATGATGGCCCTACCCCCCTAGGGTGGCGGCACAACTCCCGAAAGATGCCTCGTGTGCTCGACTGACGCGCCCGGTACGGATCCTCCACGCATCCACCACCGAGGACGTCTCCGAGCACGGCACGAGGAGACCCCTCGAGGGTCCACGCCTCCATCCCGGGCACGAGACCTCAGCGACGGAACAACTTTGTTTCAAGTCATGGCTCCTCGCAAAGGAACCACGACTTGGGGGGCTCCTGTTCTGGACTGGGCCCGACAGGCCCAAAAGCATTACTAAGGCCCAGTCCAAAGGGACTCACTAAGGACCACACTGGGCAAAGGGGGTCACGTCCATGCCCGACACCCTGATGTCCACCTCGACATCTCGGTGTCCAGCCCCACGATGAAGTCATGCTCGACAGCCTGCCGTCCAGCTCTATGTCCTGGCTTCCAGCTCGACACTCGCTGTCCAGCTCGAGGTCTTGGCGTCGAGCTCGGCACCGTGCTGCGCAGCTCGACATGGTCTCGAGCTAACTTGCTAGGGCAGACTTAGTCCTCCATTGCCCCAATGATACTCCGGAAAGACCGCGTCTCCGTCCGCCCGCATTTCATGCAGCATATCCAGGAAGGGGACCACGTGCTGGTCCCCACTACCCACGTAGAACCTGGCAGTTCCTCCATTGGGCCAAATCCGCCCGGCCCAATGAAGGAACCTTGGCCCAGCGCTGGGGGCTATAAATACCCTCTGCTTCCAGAGGGTCAGGTATTCATCATTCTAACCTCAACTCTATTATCTGCTAGTACTCCCACTGACTTTAGCATCGGAGTGCCTTGCAGGTACCCCCCCCCCCCCCTCCTCGTTCAAAAAGCCTTCAGCTCGGAGTAAGCCGTGACGGTCCAAACCTTCTGATCAGGTCAGATCACAGACAATACAATTTTGATAGCACTTTACGAAAAAACGCTATTATTAAACTTCAGTATGACAGCGCTTTCTACAAAACACTATTAATATTATAAAATAAGATAAATTTTTTGTCAAAACACTATTAATATTAATCACTAAGATAGCACTTTCGTCAAAACGCTATTAATATTATTCAATAGACTAACACTTTTATTAAAGGCTATTACTGTACTATCCTATGTTAGCATTTATACAAAAGTATTATTGTTTTCATAATATATAATTAATAAAATACTACATATTTGAACAATAATAGCACATATTAAATAGCATTTATATGTATAACGCTGTTAAATATATCATTTTAGATTCACAAACTGTGACAAATCGTAAAAAAAGTGATTATTATCAATAACACTGTATGAATGGTCAGGGGGGAAAATATGTGTCCAGAAAAAGCAAGTCGTTAAATTTTCTTTTTGAAATTGACAAATAATTGTGCTTCTTGTGAGAGAATAGTAAGAATTGAATAAAGGGCAAAACACATGGAGAATCATTTCAGAGTTATATTGAGACCATATATTGGGGACATGAAATCTGAATTAGTACCATGAAAATGCCTGTGCTTCAAGTATAGTGTACACCATAATTAATGAGCTTTTTTATTTTAGCTATTTTTGTTATATATATATATATATATATATATATATATATATATATATATATATATATATATATATATATATATATATATATATATATATATATATATATATATATATATATATATATATATATATATATATATATATATATATATATATAGGCTAATACTAGTTATACATAGGCCATGGGAAATTTGGCAATATATTATAACCTATCTTAGTATCTATTTATGTCAATTGTTTTTATCTATCGTAATGGTAGTTTGGTTTACGCATAGTGGTTTTGTTCTAATGCAACACTGTTAAATATTCAATATAGCACCGGAATACCAGTATTGCATATTCAAATTTTAGCTATTCGATACGAAAGTCGGTATTGCATTTCGATTTCATGACGCTCAGAATATCGACGTTTTTCGATAATATTGGAACCAATATTACATTTTTTTCTATAATAAGTCATCAACACATTAAAGAGTAGAACAATAAAAAAAAAAAATCGCGAACAAATGGAACATTAAAAAAAATAAAACGTGAGGAGGTGTGTGCTACGGAGTCGTATGGGTATTTTATATTGATTTTGATGCAGAATTTCTTTTTCAAATCAGCTTCAATATTTTGTTAATCTTCTCTTGATTTATTAGTGTTTTGTTTCAAAGTTCTATCAAATATGTGTTTTATAATAGCACTTTGTTTGAAAGTGCTATCAAAATGAAATCAGAAAATATAATATAAAGCACAAAATGTCTACTTCAATAGCACTTAAAAATATAACGCTATTAAAAAACCAAAACTTTAATAACGCTTTTAAAGTGCTATTAAACAAAAAAAACGTTTACAATAGCGGTACGGTTAAGAGCGCTTTTAAGCGCTATAAAAAATAAACAATAACGCTATTAAATAGCTTTTTTGGCGTAGTGGATCTTGCATTCCTGCATCTCTAGCCTTTACGCGACCTAACATAAAAATTTTAATTTTCTGGAAAGTCAACTCTGAATTAAAATTTACCATGTCAATTCATTAAAAAAAATCAGGATCAAAATCTATTATTTTGGAACAAAATATTGGACCCCACCTTAATAATCCTAAATTTCTTGTTTTTCTATTTTATTTGATTTATTTTTCATTTTCATATTTTCGAAAAAATCTGAAAAAATTTGTAGACATTTAATTTTTTTATTTTTAGTTATATATTTAAATTTTTATAATAGAGTAAAATTCAGATATGCATATCCGAAACCACTTTTTACATAAAAAAAAAAAAGGTGTATCTCGAAATGTATATCCGAAAATATTTTTTTCATAATTTTTTATGGAATAAGGGTACGCTCAAATAGATATATTCGAAATTTTTTTTGAGTATTTTGAGTTTTTTTGTGAGAGGTCTCAAAGAATAGTAGTAGATATAAATTTTTTTTCCAAATTGATAACTTTTACTATACTTCAATGGGGTTTTCTTACTTTTTATTAATATGTCATTTTTCTATTAAAATTAAACAGCCACTCATCAAAAAATTAAGACCAATCTCTCTCCCATGAACATTCTCTTTTTGTGGATTTATAGTGGAGCAAATATTCTCTCAATGTTCTTGATGTATAAACTTGTTTTTTGTTTTTTTATAAAAAATATGAGAAAATAAGTAATGTATTGACATTATAAAATAGTTGTACAATGTCAATCAATCATAATCATATATTCAATTATAACTCACTTTTATTTTAATTTTTTATAATAATATAATAGTTGTTAATTTTCTATTTGTTGATTGTGTAAAAGAATTTTACTCTTACGCTGGATGAATATTATTTTCAAAACTTATTGTATTTATGGATTTGAAAGAATAATAATAGTACATATGATAAATATTTGTTGAAAGGAGTCATTGTACTCAATTGTTTTTCAATTGAATTTTTGTCACGCACATTAATCCGAAGCATAATTAAAAGGATCTTCAACATTGATTACCCTCAGCAATGTGAAATAATTAACATAATGCAGAAGATATAATATGAAATAAGGTAGTCTTAGGTCAATTGTGTAATTACACAATGTGAAATATGTAACGAAATTAATATATTTAATAGATAATCAAGAAGAGACGCTGTTAGACTAAAAAATTTTAAGAGAGAATGAGTTTTTCAAATCGATGCCAAATATTATTATTATCATAGATTATAAATATAAATTATTTTCTTCTTGGTAGTTTGGCTTCACATACATCTTCAACAAATATTTATAGTAAACTGTTGACTTTGTTGCTTAGTTGTTTAGAGGAGGAGGTGGACTAGGATGTGTCCTGGGTGGTGTATAGTCGATGTTAAATTCAGAACTTTCTTTGATTACTTCATTATTCTCACCATGAGGAGGAGGAGATGGAGTAGGATGCGTTCTAGGTGGAGTATAATCGATGTTAAATTCAGAGCTTTCTTCACTTATTTCATCATTCTCACCATGAGGAGGAGGAGATGGAATAGGATGCGTCCTAGGTGGTGTATAGTCGATGATTAATTCAGAGTTTTCTTCACTTTCTTCATTATTCTCACCATGAGGAGGAGGAGATGGAGGAGGATGCGTTCTAGGTGGTGTATAATCGATGTTAAATTCAGAGCTTTCTTCACTTACTTCATCATTCTCACCATGAGGAGGAGGAGATGGAATAGGATGCGTCCTAGGTGGTGTATAGTCGATATAAAATTCAGAACTTTCTTCAATTACTTCATTTTTATCACCGACAGGAGGAGGAGAAGGAGGTGGATGTGTCCTAGGTGGTGTATAATCAATGTTAAATTCAAAACCTTCTTCAGTTACTTCATTTTTCTCATTAGCTTTGAGCACTCGAAAATGATTTGGCAAAAATTTGAAACCACTTACATCATTGGTCTGAAGAAAAATAAAAAGGTTACAAGGCACATAACAATAAAAAGGTTATGAGAATCATAATGATACATTTGTTACAACATACAACGGTCATATTAAATCACAAATATTAAATCAATGCATGATGCAATTCATTTATAAGAATTTGATCATACACCTTCAAGAAATTAAGATCTAAATAACTACTATTAAGATTTAGGGTTTAAATATCTTATACCACTGTTAAATTTAAATTTTTAAATTTTTATAAAAGTAAACTATATATACACTCGTGTCATACTCTCAAAGATTAGGGCAAACCTTAATAGAGACTTGTGGTTTGTTCACCAACTTGATATCTTTATTAGTGATGCTAAGAAGCCGGGCACTGCAATATGCATTGGAGAAAATCCCCAGAAAGAGAAAAAGGTATACGATTGTCATTCTCTAACAGAAAGATAGTATACACTTTTGTGTTATGAGAATAAATGTAGTAAAAAATTTAGGAGTATTTATAGACACAAAAATAAACGAGCACTAAATAAAATAATAAATTTTATATAAAATATTTTAATCAGAATAACAAATTTAAATAATTATTGTTAAATATATTCAAATTCTATTTTTTCTTCTATAATTAAAAGAAAAACTATTAAGACTAACGATCCATGTTATTATTTTTCTAAAAGTAGTGAAATACTGTATAACAACATACATAAATTTCATATAATTACTATAATTTTTCAGGGGTTGAACCCTTCACAACTCTCAAACGTAATAATTATTAAAAAAATATTTATATTATTATATAATAGTATTATAATTAAAAATATATAATTGTTGTGAGGGATTCAATCTCCGATAAAATATATATATATATATATATATATATATAAAATATCACTGCATAACAACATAAATATTTACGAGGGCAGTCTCTATGGCAAAGTACTATTAAATTAATTTTTTATTTTATATGTTGTGAGAGGTTGATCACCATGTAATAAATTTAGTAATAAATTTAGTGAAGAGTTTATCTCTTAAAAAAAAAACTTGACTAAATAAAGATTTTGTTGAAGTGGGTACAATTTACCACTATTATATAAAAAACCAATATATTATTTTATACCAGGTATATATTGTTTTAACTCACTATATTTATATATAAAAAACCATAGTTACGATACATCATACTTAGAATATTTAAGAATTATACTTAGAATATTTAAGAATTATTTTTTACAAAGTATAATGTTTAAATTTACTATATTATTACGGCTCATGTCATTACTTTAAAAATCAGATCAAATCGATTTGATTAGATTGACCGAATTGAGAATCAAAAGGTTATCAATTTGATTTGATTGTTAAATTGAGTATAATATTAAACTAATAGGAATTGGTCAAAATATATGAATTGGAGATTTTGAAAAACTGTTAGGTTAAATGGATGTTTTTTTTTCTCGAACAAAACAATGTCATTTTAAAAAAATAAATAATTAAAATATAATAAATTATATTCAAAACTTATTTGAAATAATTTTTTTTAGATAGACATTTAAAATTTATTTGAATTTATATTTTGTACTATTTTGTGTCATAATTATATTTAAAATTTTAATTTAAAGAGTTAACATATGAAATTATGATATTTTGAAATTTGTTGATATAAGATAATTTTTATAGATTGAATTATTCTGTTCGACCAATTTAAGAAATATATAATTTTATTATTTAGTCAAGTTTATTAGGCTGAATTATCTAATTTAATAAAATTTATTCATGTAGTTCGACTAATAACTCAGTAGTTCGATCAATAAATCAATAACACGTTACCCTCATCCATTTGATACCGATTTAATTTTTAAAACATTGAATATTCCACCTTTTTGGAATAATACTATTGTAATAATAGTGGGTAGTACAAACAAAAATTAGGAAATGATTAATTAATTAGATTGTAATTTTTAATTAGAAGATTTGAAATCTTTAGTTGGTATTTTTGCACATTTTTTATACTATCAATAAATTTCCTTTTCTAAAAATATTTACATAATATTCTCTCAGTTTCTGTTTATATATATAATAAATAGAAAGAAAAATTAATTTCTAAATATAATTATATTCTCTTATAAATTAATGAATAAAATTATTATTTTCCAAACATAACAATAATTAATTTATTAATACTTTAGAACATAAAAAATTAAGAGTTAAAGAAAATGGTTGTCTATTATATTAAGTTTGTCGGAAGTCGTTTTATTAAGTTATTTGGTCCATATTAAAAAATTGCATTTCAGATAAATTAAAGGTCAATTATACGATGATTATAACAAAAATGAATTTAAACGATAGTTAAAAACTGTCGCATAAAGTAACGAAAACCGTTGCTTAAATTTAAACTATGGTAAACAATAGTCTTGTATATAATTTTCTAATCAAACAATTTCACTTTCGGCAACATTTTTAACCGTGATCTTTTACTTTTGACTACGATTCTTTAATGTGGTCTATTATGTTGAAAAAAAGAAAATTATCAAATAATTTATAACCATGTTATCCGGTGAACAATATGGTAACTATCAAAACACTTATAACCAAGTTATCTTATGAATAACATGGTAAAATTCTCACTAATAATATGACGATCATGGTAAGGTCTCCTGATTAATAATTTGTTCGTCGTGGTGAGATTGAATAAACCACTTCATGGATTAGATCGATCCTAGCAGCCTAAAACTAATAAGGAGATTTAACCTATGCTGATAGTACAATTATGATTAATTGTCAACAATATGACAATAAAACCAAATTTCAATCTCCATTAAGAGTGAAATTCAAAAATGGGGATGTTTGACAGTTATGAGAGCACCTTTGTTTCTAGCAACGATAATGACTCTCTTTCTTCTCGTTATTTCATAGAAAATTCTGAGCATTTAAGGGAAACCAACACTCCCAACCACACGAGCTTCAAAGAATGTGAGACAAACTATATATGTGTCAATAGGGTTTCCTTTATTTGGAGGCACATTAGCCTGTCTAGAATGCACAATGAGGGTAATATCGTTTTATATCCATATTCTAATGAGGAACAAGGCAACATTATTGTTGCATCTGACTTGACCAAACCCTTATTCTACTTGCATCTCCCTATTGTCTAAGATTTAGGGGTTTTATTTCCTTCTACATTATTTGAATCATAGGTTTTGACGACTACAAATGTTGCTCCCATTAAGATTTCACCAAATGATTAGGACTTTATTAGAGCTTTTGAGATCATATGTCGGAAATTGGATGTCAAACCTACCCTAAAGATTTTGTTTTCTTTCTATGGTACCAGACCAGATTGAGAGGGGGCTAAAGGTGTGTGTGTTTGTGTGTGTGTGTGTGTGCGCGTGTGTGTTAAAAGATCTTGTAGATTTCCATCTGACAGTTCCTAGGGAGCAGTCAACCCTAATTAAATCTACTTAAAGGGTGTGGTCATTTCATCTTTAAGAGGTACTATAACCTTCTATATGGAAAATTTCTTCAGAAAAAATATTTTACTTGATTTATGGTAATACTAATCTAGTACGATGTTATGGTGTGACCACTTCATAACTCTCCTTAGTTGTGTCATAATACAAATGTCACGATCTGACAACAATCATGATTTTCCGACTATAAAAAGACATACAAATAATAAAATATCTAATGTAACATCCTATTTCCCCGTTAGTGAATTATATAAAAATCAGAGTAAATTAATTTCTAAAATACAACATCAAAATAGGATGTCACATGCTTCATACATCATACATGCTCATTATATAAGATACGCAACACAATTCATATGTTTAAAAGTCTTAAGCTTCCTTTCATTTGTTCGCAGCGGAAAAACATCAATAAAAATCATCTCAATTCTCCAACCGGAGTCATAATTATCATCTTTCAAAATTCTGCATAGTCGTAAATTAAACTCAAACAATGGAGTAGTGAAAAGTTCACTTCCAATGAAATAAAATAAATGCAAAACCCCCAAGTGTTATGTATCAGAGCAGACACCGACTCAATCTACACAAAACTGAAGGAACTCTTCAGCTGACCTCGACCTTGAGCTACTTTGGATCATCTGCACGTTACCCACGTAGAGCAACATTCCAACAAAAAGGATGGGATATCATAAAAAATAAGAAGAAGAAGAATAATGAGCAGGTAGAAAATTCAAGTACACATCATTATATATCTTTGCCTCACACCTTTTGTTGTTCATCATACTACAAACATAAGTCATAAACAACACAAAATATCCATCATAACAAAAGTAGAAATTCATTCAACACTCAAATAATCAATTAATAACAATCATGCAATGCAGTGATACTGACAGTGACTCAATGCATGTGGTACCAATAGGGCAAAACCCTCAACTCAATAAATTCCAACTTGGAATAACAATGTCAATACAAGCCATCTTTCGCCAATACAAGCCATCTTTCGTCAATACAAGTCATCTTTAATGAATGCATGCGATGCTAATATACAATAACACAAATTTACATTGATTACTTTTAATTATCAATGATATGCCAATACAGGTCATCATCATCATCACGTATATCATGTCACACAATTAAAATATTCGTACAACGTCATCTTAATCATTCACAACATAATTTATGGCATATTACTCAGGAATACACATAAATAGGTATCGATTTCCGTGAAATAATTAGCTACTGAGTTATAATTTATTTTTAGAAAATAGAAAATGATTTTTTCTTTTCAAGGGTCCAAACGGCGTGTCAAACGGACATCCGAGATGAAAGTTATGAAGATTACAATTTTCCAAAATTCTGTCCAATACAGTGGTAACCGATTACCCTCTAGTGGTATCCTATTACTATAAAGTCAGTAACTATGTATTTTCAAAATTTCTCGCGGTAACCAGTTATCCTCTTATGGTAACTAGTTACAGCATATTACAGTAGCCTCTATTTTCCAATTTTTTATGTGGTAACCGGTTACCATAACTGGGTAATCCGTTACCCTGTGATAACAGTAAAAAATATGCAACTTTTCAAATACGGATTTTTCATGCTTCAAAGCCTAAACTCTCGAATTTTCAACCAAAATAGTGTTTTAAAAACATGCTAATTATTCACCAACATCTGTCTATCGTTTCTAACCAAAACACATCAATAAATTCACAATCAATCATCCAAAATGCATCAAAATTCATCAATGAGAGAAAACCCCAAAACACCAATTAGAGAGAAAATCAAAACATACAACAAAGAAACCAAAATTCTACCATACCCCATCATTAGGAAACCCATTATAGTGTTAGAATCCTCCCTTACCTTAGATTTTTGGTCGGTTCTTGATTCCTACGGTGAATCTTCTTGCCCTAGCTTCCTAGTGCTCTTCTCCTATTCTCACTTCTACGTTTCTCTTCTATTTTTCACGTTCTGACTCTATCTTCTCTATTCTCACCTCTTATAATCCACTTATAATATAAATATTTGTTGTACCCCAAAATTTGCCCTCTCTTTTCTCAAGGAATTTCTCACAAAGATTTTCAAAAGCTCAAGTTTGCACAAGTACAATTGGACTTTCAAGCATCAGGTTGAAGAGGAAATTGTCGAAAGGGAAAACCAGATAAAAAATATTTTGACAAATCGAAGAAGAGCAAGCTTGCTTTGATTTCACAAGTTTCGATTGGGCAATGGCTTCCTTCATGCTTGCTTTGATCCACAAGGCAATGACTTCCTTCATGCTTGCTTCGATCCATAAGGAAATGACTTCTTTCATGCTTGCTTCGATCCACTAGGCAATGACTTCCTTCACGCTTGCTTCGATTCCACCTCTAAACCCTTCGAAACACATAGTTTCTAAACTATGAATTACAATTTGAGGTTTGGACATTTGAACTTTAGACCACTTAATCAACTAATGGTCACTGGTAGAAAAGTAATCCAGAAATTCTTTCGTTTTGACCATGCCAATGAGATCATCTTGCATGCTCAAAGTGGTACATTCAGGTTGTGTGGTCCATTCGAAGGACACACATTTGGTGGAAACAAACATTGTTTCGTCTGTTGATGAGTTTGGTCGAAGGTTATAATTGGTCCATTCAAAGAACATACAATTGGTGGATTCGAAGAACATGAAATTGGTGGTCCATTCGAAGGACACGCGTTTGGTGGAAACAAAAATTGTTTCGTCTGTTGATGAGTTTGGTAGAAGGGTACAATTGGTCCATTCAAAGAATGCACAATTGGTCGATTCGAAGAACATGCAATTGGTGGTCCATTCAACGAACACACAATTGTTGGAAACAATATTGTTTGGTATGTTGATAAGTTTGGTCGAAGGATACAATTGGTGCATTAAAAAAAACATACAATTGGTGGATTCGAACAACATGCAATTGGTGGTCCATTCGAAGAACACACAATTGTTGGAAACAATATTGTTTGGTCTATTGATAAGTTTGGTCAAAGTTTTATGGATCTATGTGATTAAAACAAAAGTGTGAAGTATTCAATATGCTTGCTGAACAAAGTCCTATATGCTGCCAAGCCCAAGTTTACTATACTGTCCACATAACATCCTAAAACCATGTCAAAAAGCAGTCTACTGCACTGCTATGAAACAACCCTGCACAAAGTTGCCACAACACTCCAAAACTGCTGCAAAACAGTCCTGATATGCTGCTCCTAAACCAGTCTCATATTTGAACCAAACTAGCATATAAGTACTGCACCTCGAAAGCTATAAAAAGAACATACCTAAACTGTTTAAGTTTTATTTGTCCCCCCCCCCCCCCCCCCCCAAAAAAAAAACCCCAGCAAGACTCTTCTATAAGTAGTTTGTTTCACAACACACAAAGGAGAGGGCTTTTTGGATAAGAAAAAAGGATAAGAAGAAAAAAGAGAGAGGAGAGAACACTAAGGATGAAACCTTAGGAAACTCTTAAATCCAGAACCAAAAAAATACAACAACTTTGTTCTTTTATTTCGAACCCAGAGCCAACAAACACAACACCTCTTTTTCTTTTCTTTCGAACCCAAGAGCATTCGAAGGAAACAACTCAAGTCTAAAACACACATTCCAGCTTCAAGGTAAGTCTCCTTGACTTTAAACCTTTCGTTTCAAGCATCATTGGTGTTCATTTTCGAAGATAACATGTAATAACCATTCCATTCGAGGCTAACCTTTTGTTTGTCTTCTTTTCTTGTCAATCATATATTAAGAACTAACCTGTATAGACCATAAAATAATGTTGGAGTAAAAGATTTACAACATGGTTTGACACAAAGCCTTAGGCTTCGATCCATACTACTTCACAGGCCCAAACAGAAGGAAGAAAAAAAGGGTGTGTGAATCGAAGGGTGCATGCTTTGAACATACTGCATGAATTGAAAGATTTGTTTTCTCTCCGTGAATCGAAGGGTGCATGCTTCAAACATACTGCATGAATCGAAAGATTTGTTCTTTCTCTCTTTTGCGCTGTTTTTTTTGTTTTTTTATATATATTTTCTATATATTTTCTTTCATTGCTATTCACTATGGTTGTAATAATTAGGACTTTTATTGCTTTTCACCCCCATTTGTACATTTGTATCCCCATTCCCTAATGATGTAATAGTTTAGGATTTTAATTTCCGCAATTTACTGCTTTAATATAAATTGTTAGTAATTAAGGTGTGTATGGAAAGATAAAATCAACCGTTAGAAAACCCTATTTCAAAGATAAAAATGCATGCAATTAAACATACTATTCACACACGTGCACCTCTAGGGTAACCTCGTTTGTTATCTCGGAAAATAGTCATGTCCCTCTGTTGTACCCCAAATTTTGACCTAAGATACCATCTCCCATCTGCATCATTCGCATTGCAAGGGTTTTGACCTATTTTTATCAAATTTTTAAAGCAGTGTAAAAATTCATAACTGCTTCGAGTCGAGAGCTATTTATTTGTTGAACGCTAAATTTATCAACTGATCAAGACTTAAATGACGTTTATTAATTATTTATTATCTTAAATTTAAATAATTGAAATCTATTTTCAATTGTTATATAATTTAAAGACTTATGAATAATGAAATAAACATTTTGGGAATGGGTTTATTAATTGGTCAACAATGATTGTTTAATTCTTTATCATTCTAGGTTAAATAATTAAAATTCTATTTTTTTTAAATTATTATAATTTAGAATATTATGAATAATGAATTAAATAATTAAAATTGTTAATTGGCCAATGATGTTTATTTATTTGTTTATCATTCTGAATTTAAATGATTGGATTTGATTTTCAGTTATTATATAATTTAAAGAATTATAAACAATAAATAAATAATTGGAAAGAAAAAAGAATTAATTGGGAAATAATAGAATTTTATTCACTTTATTCTATTTATTACAATTATCATTTAAATATTGTGTTATTACAAAATATTTATAATGGCAATTACATAAATGCTTAAAGTAAAATAAAAAACTATTTTCCTAAATTCTAAATCTTCATCTTCTACCCAATGCCTTTTTGTCTGCTCATTTAATTTTACCTGCAAAAACAATTAAAAGAAAAGTCAGATTTGAATAAATAATTAAAAGCAGAAAATAAATTTAATGTTCATCATTAAAGGCAAACGGCTGGAATCAGTTTACCCTTTTTTGCAAATCACGGGATTTCTCCCGGTTCACAAAAAAGGGAGGAATTTTATTTCATAAATGAATGCACAATTTTGAAATATGCACAAATTCATTTCTATTTTTCAAAACTAAATATGCATAATTTCTTTGTCATAATGTATATTTCAAATTATACACAGCATACAAATACAGCATATGCCATTTCCCACAAGCAATGCAACGTAAACCTATGCAACTTAAGAAGAAGCCAAATAACATAGGCTCCCATGCAAGACAAAAAGAATTATGCAGTTTCAAAACAATGTGCAAGCAACATATATTTCCTTTTTCATCATGTTTCAGCCTATGCCTTTTCAGAACAACAGTACAATACATCATTTCTATGTATCAAGTGTACCCATGAGAGAGAAGAGAGAAAGAAATATGGTTTTGCAGGTTTTGATTAGGCAGAAATGGATACAAAAACAAAATGCAGCAGTGATACAGTAAGAGGAAAGAAGCACAAAAGGGAATACAACAAACTGTATGAAGCAACATTGTGCAGAAGACCTCCAGCTGTAACGTAAACCTGAGCCATCAAACACAAAAAATGCCAAGCCATTGTTATAAGAGAACCCAAAAACCCCTTCAAAAAAAAAGAAGACAACCTATCTCTAAGCTTTCCACACAAAAAAGAAAACTGTCAAACCCTCTTAACACATAAAACCAGTAGAACCAAATCAAAACAGTTCCTACTGTAAAACCATATATCAAGACCTGTCATAAACCATTAGCCTACTGGAGAACAAACCAGTAAACACGGCCAAACCTGCAAGAACCTACTGCAATACTTAAACCAATATCACATAAAACACTCCCTACTGTCTGAACGATCAAACCTCTACACCATTTCAAAACACTTACTGCATCGAACCGTTTCTAAACCTACTGCATAAACCATCAAACCATATAACCAAGTCATAAACATTATGGCTTAAAAGCATAAAACCTGTAATGGCCTAAACTCAAGCGAGGCAACCAAATTCAAACATCCAAATGAAGGCAGGGTCAAGCATACGAAGGCCTCAGAGTCCATCATAGGCAAATTCCACGAAGCATACAGAAATCAGAAAAGAAGAAGAAAAAGCGTCAACAGCATCATGCTAGTCAAAAGTAAGCATTTCAACAGTAGCAAAGGAAGCATTCAGAGGCAACAATAGGAAGCTTCAAAGGAAGCATTCAAGGCGACATAATGTTCAAAGCAACAGTTTAGAAGAAAGAGGAAAAGAATCATACACGCCCAAAACCTCAGAAGTCATCATCACAGGCCAACACTAAGAAACGTACAGCAAGCTAGTAAGAAGAGAGAAAATCAGGATACCAGGCAACCGAAGCAAGCTCGCGCCGTCAACGTTCTCCTCGCCGTCCCGGCCTCCTAAGCTCACCCCACCTTCCTTACTCCTTCTCCAGGTAGTTTCACCCTTTCCTTTCTTTCAAGTATCTCAATAATAACATAGTAAAATGAAATCAGAATCAATGAGTATAAGAATCACAAACATGCAGTAGCAAAACCCTTAACGAAATAGAAAACAAATCGTACCGTAAATCCTCGTTTGCCTTAGCTCGCGTTGGAGGGAAGAGGAAGATTGGGTTGCTGGTGGCCTTTGGGCAAGGGACGCTCAAGAGGGTTCAGAAGTGAACGAAGAGGATATCACGCGAAGAAGACGAAGAAGACAAGCATGAGCGCCGTTTCGGCCAAGACTAAAACCCTAATCCCATTCAACTAAACACATTTGTTTACCCTAAAACCAATTATCATGTTTTGGACCTAAACCTGTTTTCCTGCCTTAAAGCCCAATGATTTGCTTGTACACCCCCCCGTTCTGTTTCTGGTTAGGCCCCTCTCAAAACCTTATGGCCCAATATATGTTTGTTCTTCTAACTTTCTTTTATACACCTTTTTATTTCATTCTTTTTAGTCTTTTAGAACTATTACTAACTTAGTTTAAGTTAATTAGTAGTTTAATTAATTAAATAATTTAATTAAAACATTTTGATCGTTTTACCTTTTGTTTTTATTAGGTTTAACCTTAGATATTTGGGTAATTTTAAATATCTTTTTTTTAATTAGGTTTAAGTACTTTTAAGTATTCATTTAAGTTTGATTACTAAAAAAATAATAATAAGGCTTTATATAGAACTCTAAAGAATATAAAAAAAAAGAAACTTAGAAAAACTTAAAAAACATTTCTATTTTCCTTAATTAACTCTCGTGCATTCGTCCATATAAAAAATACGTAAAATGGAGAAACAATTAAAACACTTTCTTTTTACTAATATTAATCAAAAATCCAAAATGCATTATATCATTTAGTCTATCATTTAATTATTGTACTTAATCATGATCCGCATAATTTTTCTGTTTATTTATTTCATATTTATTTGTTTATTCCGTTTACGTTTAAATCCAAAGGAAAAACGATAAATTTGTGGACTTCATGTCCTCAAATCTAATCGCGCGAATATTTGCATTTTTCATTAAAACTTAGGATAATTTGCCTTCAAGTATTCAATCTTTTCAAAATTTATGCCCCTTTAAACAAAAACTTCGACGTTAGGTCGTCGTATCTTCAAAAACCTATCCGCATCCCTTTTCGGCCAAAACGATTTATCTTTATCAAGCAATCAAATTTTAAATAAACAGATATTTCAAAAGGTTCCTATAGAGTACTATAGATGCATTGGGTGTTAATACCTTCCCATTGTATAACCAACCCCCGAACCATAAGATCTCTTTTCAAAAACGCCTTGTATTTTCATTACTTTTGAAAAAGTATTATTTACATTGCATATTTAGGGTTTTATTTCGCTCTTTTCCCTTTTCCTTTGGAAACAATAAAGCGCGGTGGCGACTCTTGCTTTTGTGAGACGAATTAATCAATAATTCGATCTCCGATTTACCCCGCTACATTTTTTATCGCTACAGAATTGGCGACTCTGCTGGGGAAAGTTTGACCTCTTGCTGGTCCATCCCTAAGTGGGTTAAGCCTAATTTGTCTTATCTGTTTTATTATTATTTGATTTGTTTGATTATGTGTTTAAATTTGGGTTGTTTGGGTTTTTTTTGTAAAGGACGAATCCTATACCCGGATTAAGTAACACTTAAGGAATAGGACGGGTGGTATAGTCATGTTAACTTTGAGGGAGTAATCCCGAAGAAGGAGGCATGAGATCCCCCACTCAATGGAAGGCCCTCTTGAACTTAATATTTGTTTACCGAGTAATCGGGAAGACATTATTATTTTCGACCTAGGAGCCCGAGAAGTTGAGGACCGTAGAACCCTAACCCATCTTGGCCTTTTTAGGTGTAGCGCGGAGACTATAACGGAGTAATTCGGAAGTAGTTGTTACGCGATGCTACACTCGGACGAGTTTCTCTTGAGAATATTGCTAATTATTGAGTAATCAAGACGTTGGTAATATCCGAAGGAGGAATGTAGACTCTGGGAACTCTTAGAACCATGTCTTACAAGTGTGATTGAACCGTTAGTACATACCTTTGGGTGGGCTTTACCCTCGACTCCATGCTGAACGTTGAACCTTCGAACACCATGTTTGCAAGCTTGTGTGTGACTGTTGCATTATCATTCATTCATGCATTCACCAACATCTTTGTAAAAAACTTGTTTTTCAAGGAACTTCGGAATGATTTTTGCAGACATCTTAGGTTATTATGGAACTTGGAAGGAGAAATACTCGAAGCTTTAGTTTCAAGGAGCCTGAGATTGAAGAACTGAAGAGTTTGATTCCGAAGATCGAGAGTCCGACGGATTTTCAGAAGAAATATGGGTCCATCATACCGCTCATGAAGCGCAAGATGAAGAAAGGCATCCTTAACACGTTGGTTCAATTCTATGATCCCTTGTACCGATGTTTCACCTTTCCGGATTACCAGTTGATGCCCACTTTAGAGGAGTACTCTTATATTCTTGGTTTGCCGATTTCCGACCATGTTCCCTTCTCTGGATTAGAAGAAGAGCCCAAATCTCACGAGATAGCAGCTATCACCCACTTAAGGAAGTCAGAGGTAGAGGAGAACTTGACTACGAAAGAGGGAATCCGGGGTTTGCCGGCGCAGTTTCTGTTGAGGAAAGCTCGCCATTTTGCTGAGACAAAGGATATTGTTGCCTTCGAAGACGTATTTGCTTTGCTTGCATATGGTCTATTCCTATTCCCTAACGTTGATAAGTTTGTGGATATCAACGCCATCAGAATTTTCCTGATTGGAAATCCGGTCCCTACGCTGCTAGGAGACGCATACTACTCCATCCACCTGCGCAACTCTTATCAAGGAGGGATGATTATTTGTTGTGTACCGTTGCTGTATCAGTGGTACGTCTCGCATCTACCTGGGTATGATGCTTTCTGGGATCTCGAGAAGGAACCGCGTTGGGCGCCAAAGATTATAGCTCTCACTCATTTCGACATTGACTGGTATAATCGAGTTTACCAGGACGTGGAGATCGTTGATAGCTGTGGTGCCTTCCCTAACGTACCTCTTCTCGGTACGAGGGGTGGAATCAACTACAACCCTGTTCTAGCGCGCCGTCAGTTCGGGTACCCGATGAGAGATAAACCAAACAACATCCATGTGAGTGGTTTCTTTCTTCAGGAAGGACAAGATCATCAAGCTGCTAAGAAGGAGATTGAAGGAGCTTGGCGCCATATCCACAGGAAAGGGAGAGATATGCTGGGACATAGAGGTGCCGTTTCTTTGGAGCCTTACCTACAGTGGGTCTGTGCTAGGGCTTGTGCTCTCAAGATGCCATATAAACTTGAGAAACCTTTATTCCCTGCCATTGCACCATCATCTGTTGTTATCCCTATCGCGGATGTAGGAGAATATCAAGGAAATCTGGCTAGGATGAAGTCTGAGAGGGATGCTTGGAAGGAAAAGTACCATATGTCTGAGTATGAGACACTACTACGGAAAAGGGCTACTAAAGCGCTTATTTTGGCCTTTAAAAGCGCTTAAAAGCGCTTTAAAAGCTTGCGCTGGCGTAGGTAACAAAAGCGCTTCTAAAAGCGCTCTGGTAGACCCCCCCTTTAAGAGCGCTTCCTGGAAAAAGCGCTCTGGTAGGACCCCCTATAAGAGCGCTTTCCTGGAAAAAGCGCTCTGGTAGACCCCCCTTTAAGAGCGCTTTTTAAAAGCGCTGCCAAAGACCAGTAAAAAAGCAAAAAAAATTAAAAAAAAACGCAGCCTACAAAAGCGCTTTTGTAAAAGCGCTCTGGTAGGCCCCCCTATAAGAGCGCTTTTTCCAGAAAAAGCGCTCTTATAGGGGGGCCTACCAGAGCGCTTTTACAAAAGCGCTTTTGTAGGCTGCGTTTTTTTTTAATTTTTTTTGCTTTTTTACTGGTCTTTGGCAGCGCTTTTACTAAGAAGCGCTTTAGTAGGTGGACCTTTAAGAGCGCTTTTTAAAAGCGCTGTCGTTTCTAAATGAGGTATTTTTATGTGCAGCCTATAATTTAATCCTCCCAGTCGACCTGTAATGTTTTCGACCTGTAATATTTTCGACCTGTAATATATTTTTGACCTGTAATATATTTTCGACGCTATTATTTCAGCCATCAGTAAGACAATATATGTACTAATATAATACCATTATAATATCCAAAATTATATATATACATCATTACATCAATAATATTATAGTTCAAATCGACACAAATCCTACATGAAAAATTGCCTAATATAATATTGACACAAATCTTCTTTAATTTCTTCCAACTTAAGCTTCGGGTACGCAGCAGCACGGAATTCGTCAAGGTACTACAAAACAAAAACATAATATAAATGATATATTTAGTTAAATGTAATAAATTATATGAAATTATCTTAAGTTATAAATTCATACCGTGAGCGGAATCTCTAATTGATTCGCCTGAAGGATTTCTTTCATGAACCTCAAAACAAAGTATCCGCAATCATGACTGTTTCGCTGTTGCGGACACTACATAATAAAACAAATAAGATTCTATAGTTGTCTTGTTTTACCAAGTAGCATAAATATTATAAGCAAAATTGTGAAAAGTAATGTACCTGCACTTGGATCCAAGTGATGTTGTTCGATTTAGTTCGGGATACCTGTGCGTCCCGTTGACTACGGAACACTTGTATTGATCTAATTATTAAATATATAAAAGCATATGTTTAAATCAATCCCACAAATAAGAAAATATATAAATATACACGAATATATATTTAGAACGATCCCACTTACAAATCAACGATTTCCTTCATAGCCGGATAATTGGTCCATTCACCATTTACCGAATTCAGATAATACACGACTTCTCTTATCGGGTTGATAGCAAGCAGCAACCAGTGTGCTCTATAAATTAAAACAATAGGTTATATGAAAATTTTGCTATACACAAAAGAAACAGAGATTAGATGAACCAAGAATGAGAAACTAACCCTACTGGTCGGGTATTATACGCCCAAAGATGCAGACTTTCTGTATTGCCGGTGGACATGAATCTATCTACTAAGCGCTGTCTAACTGATTCCGGTTCCGAAGCAATTGTCATTCCGCTGCAATGGGCGGAAGACACGAAACGGAATCTGTCAGACAATGCAGTCCCGCGCAACACTCTGTCATACAACAACCTTAAATAAAAACATAATAAACATTAGATTATTTTCATTGAAATGTGTAAATAAATTATATTGTGGGACTAATTAAATAATATATCGGATGAGTGAATATTACCGGATGTATGAGTGCATATTACTGACGCCTAGTTGATCATGGGTAAAAATCTCTTCCAAGTCATCAAATGTAATATGTGACTGGAATTCAATACCGAAGACACTTTCATCCATGTTGATTTCACGTAAACCACCATCCTTCAAATCGGACATATCAACCATTGTTGCGAGTGTCGAACGGTATCGAGGCACAAAAGCACCGCCTTTTTTTGCCGCTTGCTTCGGAGGACCAGTGGGTGGTAAGCTACGAACCTGCTGCGTCACTTGTTGTGACTCCCGAGCGGATGCCTAAAAATCATATAAGTTAGGTAAAATATAAAATCATGCAGATTTAGATTCAGACTATATATTAACACTTTAAATGTACCTCTTTTAGTGATGCAACAGACTCCTCCTCCTGTAAAATCCCTTTACCCTTAATTGCGGGTTTTATAGGAGCAGTCTAAAATTAAAATGTAAAAAATAATTAATAAACGGTTTAGAATTGACATTCGAAAACTAAATGATTCATAATCGTTTTCAGTATACCTCATCACTAATGGTAATGAGCTCCGAGGGCCATGCAACAAATGATCCTATTGCATCTCGCAGCAATGTCGTCTCTGAGACCATGTCGGGTACCGGTAGAATCGCATCACGATCTAATACAACATCCACCGATACTTTCAGGTGTCCATCAGGGAGGGGTCTGTGGTGAAGTAAATCTCCCGAAGTGTTGTGCACTTTTCCCTTGCCAACTAGTCGATAATTCGGTGACGATAAGTATAGTTGGCAAGATGAAATGCCCTAAACAAATAGAAAATATAAAGTCATTATCATTAATAAAATAGAACAGTTTGTAAGGAAAAAAACTTATAATTACCTCGGGAAATTTCTTTTGATAGTTGATACTAGCCTTATCACTAGTATCTCTCACCGATGAAGTGTTGCATTTTTCTCTCATATACATATCTTTATCTCTTTGCAATTCAGAGACCTGTGCTTGCAATTCCTGCAACTTTTGCAACACTTCTTCATTGGTAAGATTTGATCTTCTCCTAGAACTCTTATAAAAAGAGGTTGGAGTCACACCATGACCCTTACCCCTCACCCGACCGGGATACTCGGGAGCATCTAGTACTCTACTAAGTACGCTCTCCTCACCGGTGGATGCCGATTGCGACAAGGTCTCCTGTAATTCATTTACATTTAAATAATTATTAGTGGAGATAAAAAATCATTTATATATTAAAAAACATTTGATTTAATTAAAGACACAGTATTATACTTACACATTCAGTATAAACTCTCTGAACATCGGGATCGACAGCTTGATTTTTGCCCACACGAGCTTCCTTCCACAACACATGTACAGGAAGTGAAGCTTCCTCACTTTTAGTCTCCTCTAACTATGCATTGACACAAACGATAAAATCGTCAATTAAAACATGCACATGTAGACAATTAATTAAAACGCATTTCTATTTACTTACAATTTTATCCTCTAAGCGTGCATATCCCAAACGCCCTTTCTTGTATGGATACGCGGGTTTGGATGCTCTCTTACTATTCGTGGCACTCTTTTTCTGAAATGCTTCATCTCTTTGCTTTAAAAACTCAGCCCAATCTGCTTCATCAATGAATGTCGCATACTTTGTTGGCCGTCCCGGTGCCTCTTCAAGAAATTTTCCATCTTTATCCTTAAGATAGGTGTTTGTCAAAAAACTTTTCCACCCTCTATATCTTTTGCCGGCCAAACTAAGTATGTAGCTTTTACGTTCATCTGGTATCTCAAAAGTCCTCTGCAAAAATAACAACAATTAACCATATATGATATATACCTGAAGTGTTAGTATAAGTAATTTAAACAATTTATCGTCAAGATAATAACAACAATTAACCATATATGATATATACCTGAAGCTCTTCCCAAATCGCTTGTTTTTTCTCCTCCAATTCTGAATTTTTCGTTTTCGATTTCCAGGTAGGTACGGAGACCGGAATATGCATACGGACAAGTGTACCAATATAACTTGTCAACTTTGCAGAATTAGGACCAATTGGTTGTTTATCAGAATTCCATTCCAATCGGTATACTAATCCTTGGTCTCTATGTCGAATGATTCCCTTCATAATAGTGATGCCTCGTGCCACCTCTTTTGCTTCAGTATCAGGTGGAGCATTTGTATCCGAAGCAACTCTTTCTTGTGAGTTTTCTTGTGCGTTTTCAGGTGGGTTTTGAGGTGGAGCATCTCTATCTGGAGCCATTGAACCTGTATCAAACAAACTAAAGCACATTAGTACACTATTAACACTAACTTTATATGAGAAACATTTCAAAAAATTACATAAAAATAATAAAGATGTCCTCAAAACTCAACCCCTTTTACTAAAAATAATAAAGTATTTAACAACAAAAGAAACTAGACCCATAGATAATAAATAAGCAGTCCAGTAATATTTTTCTTGCTTTGAAGAGATACCTAAAACATAAAAAAAATGTTAGAAAAAACATCTTAATATTAAAATAAAAACAAAACACTGTTGGAGGATATACTAAAAACAAAAATGAAAACTTTAAAACAAAATAAAAAGATAATACCTTTAATTCGAATTACCCCTTAACTCTTGAACAACTAGATAATATGTAGATGGTATATGAACCAGTAAGACAAAAATGAAGGAAAATGAAGGAGACAAAAATGACAAAAATAATATTAGATGATACTCATATTAAGATTGAAATAGAGAGAACATGAATATATTTGAACATGTACACCTTTAAACTAACATTACAGTACCAACAATCAAGATTGAAATAGAGAGAACATGTATATATTTGAACATGTACAACAATCAAGTTTCATCATTGCAACAAGTCATCATAGCATACAAAAATGCTTCAAATTTTGAACCTGTATCAAACAAACTAAAACATTGACACTATTAACACTAACTTTATCACTAACGTCTCTTTCTTTTCTTGGTAGGATTGTGTACTACGCGTCTCTTAACAATGCGGACGGTTGGATTGATCCAAATACCCTCATTATGATCATTTCTAATACAAGATTCATTCTCATTTTGATCGTTTCTTGTACAAGATTCAATGCCAACACCAATATCACCTTGATCTTCAATTTTTTCATCAACTATTTTGTTAGATAAAAGCACTATAGACCATTTCGTACTTGTCGGATCATTGACATAGAACACTTGTTTAGCTTGAGAGGCTAGAATGAAAGGCTCATCTTTGTACCCTACCCTATTGAGATCCACTTGCAAAAATCCTGACTTATCCATTCGTACGCCACTATTATTTTCAACCCACTTGCAACCAAATACAGGAATCTGAAACTTCGCGTAATCAAACACCAAAATGCGCTCGATAACCCCAAAATATGACAAATTTGCAAATTTCGGATTTAAGTCATTCGCACTTGATATGTGCATAGCTTCAGCTACCAAGGTAACACCACTATTTTGCATAGTACTTTTATCATCCTGTTCTTTGGTATAAAATGTGTATCCATTAATTGCGTATGCGCTATAAGAAAGCACAATTACAGATGGACCATAGGCTAAACATCTCAACCTTTCTGTTACTGAAGCAGGATCTGAACGATACTTTGAATAAATATGATCTCTAAACCACGGTATGAAACTTCGATTGTGCTCTCGTACTATCCAGTTCTCATTTCTATTTGGATTTAAATCTCGGAGAACAACTTTGTGCATTTCAACAAACGGCTCAACCTCAATCTCATTGTGCAGAACATACAAGTGCACTTGATCCCGTTCGACCATTGATACTGTCACAACTTTATTTCCAATTAGCCTTTTTCCTTCTTTTTTTTCGACAATATGAGATTTGGGGAGTCCAATTGATTGAACATTTGACAGATATTCAGTACAAAACTCAACCGCTTCTTCAGCAACGTATCGCTCGGCAATACAACCCTCTGGTCGACTTCTGTTTTTCACGTACCCTTTTAATATTTTCATATAACGTTCAGCAGGGTACATCCATCTCATATAAGCTGGTCCGCACAGTTGTGTCTCTTTCACAAGATGAACGACTAGATGAACCATTATGTCAAAAAACGAGGGAGGAAAATACATTTCAAGATCACATAAAGTAACAACTATCTCATTTTGCAATGTTGGTAAGATCGCGGGATCGACCACCTTACTGCAAATAGACCTGAAGAAGAAACACAGCTTAGTTATTGCGCTTCTTACTTTTTCTGGCAGAATAGAACGTATACCTATTGGTAAAAAATGTTCCATTATAACATGGCAATCATGCGTCTTCAAACTCTTTAACTTGAGGTCTTTCATGGACACAAGTCTTCTAATATCTGAAGAGTAGCCTTCTGGAACTTTTACTTCACTGAGGAACTTACACAATGTTTTCTTCTCCTTTCTAGATAGAGTGTAAACAGCAGGTGGCAGATATGTTCGTCTTCCTTTCGTCACGGGCCCCAATTCAGTTCTCATCCCCATGTTTACCATGTCATTCCTTATGTTAACGCCATCCTTAGACTTTCCTTGTATATTGAGTAGCGTACCTATAACGCTGTCAAATACATTTTTTTCAATATGCATAACATCCAGGAAATGTCTTACGTACAACGACTTCCAATATGGAAGTTCAAAGAAAATTGACTTCTTCTTCCACCCACCCTTGACAATTGAATGTGCAAAAGGCTTGCCAAACTGAGTGCTCACATCTCTCACCTTTTCAAAAATTTGATCACCTGACAAAAAAGGCGGGGCTGTACGATGTTCGGCCTCTCCATTGAATGCTTTTCTCCACCCACGGTAGTGATGATTAGAATTTAAGAATCTACGATGGCCGAGAAAGACATTCTTCTGACAAAGCGCCAATCGTGTCGTATCGGTTTCATCTTCACAAACAGGACACGCCTTTTGACCCTTGTTGCTGTACCCGGATAGATTTCCGTATGCTGGAAAATCATTAATTGTTCCAAACAACATCGCCCTCAAGTTGAAACTTTCTTTCCTATACCCATCGTAAACCTCCACACCTCTCTCCCACAAAAACTTTAAATCTTCGATTAAGGGTGCCAAGTATACGTCTATGTCATTCCCTGGTTGTTTAGGCCCAGAAATTAGCATAGATAACATCATGTACTTACGCTTCATACATAGCCACGGAGGTAAGTTATAAATCATAAGAATCACAGGCCATGTGCTATGCGAGATACTTTGAATACCATGCGGGTTCATTCCATCAGTAGACAATGACAACCGAAGGTTTCTTGCTTCTTTTCCAAATTCAGGATATTCAGTATCAACTTTACTCCATTGTGGTGAGTCTGCCGGATGTCGCAACTTTCCATCAATAATTCTTTCATCTGCATGCCAAGTCAAGTGTCTTGAATCGGTCTCACTACGATACATGCGTCTAAATCTCGGAATTATAGGAAAATACCATAAGACTTTAGCAGGAGACAACTTTTTCTTATATCGAGGGGCACCACATTTAGGACACTCATTCAACGCTGCATACTCGTTTCGAAACAAAACGCAATCGTTTGGACATGCATGTATCTTATCATAGCTCATTCCAATAGAAGACAACATCTTTTTGGCTTCATACGTTCGATTGGGAAGAACATTATCCTCTGGTAGCATATCTTTCATAAGGGCTAATAACTCTGTGAAACTTTTATCCGACCATCCATTGTCCGCCTTTAAGTTGTACAACTTTAACACCGCAGACAATCTTGTGAATTTTGAACAACCAACATACAACGGTTTCTCTGCATCGCTTACCAACCTCTCAAACATTTTGGGACAATCCGCAAGATCTTCTTCAAGCGCTTCTGCAATCTCTTCGACTCGATCACAATCGTATGTGTCTGTGCAATCGTCGTTTGAAGCATACTTCCTATTACAACTCGACTCAGCATTCCCGGTACTTTTCTCACCATGCATTGTCCAACATGTATAACTTCTATCAATTCCAAACCGTAGTAAATGAGATCCCAACTGATTCCCGTCAACCTTACCCCCGGCATAACAGCAACCCAAGCAAGGACACGGCATTCGAAGCGGGTCTTTGGAGTGCGCAACCGCAAACTCAACAAATTCCCATACCCCTTTCTCGTACTCTTTCGACAATCGGTTTGAATTCATCCATGTCTTATCCATGTCTTAATTAAGCTAAACAAAAACGGTCAAACTTTCACTCTTCACAAGTAACCCCTATGGCGAATTCAATTCACAAAGTTAGTAAGTACCTCACTTAACGATAAACGAAATTAAAGAGTTACTGAGAGGAAATTAATTTTAATAAATAACTAATAAAATAAAATAAAATAAATATATAAAATTACTAAAAAAAAACCTTAATTTTAACTCCAAAATAATTTAATAGACTTCACAACTTTAATATATAAGATATATGATTCACTCTAACCTAACTTTCACTTCAAATTTAGTATTTATTTCACCTATTTGTCATCATAATCTAACAACATGTTTCACACTAACCTAACTTTCACTTCAAATTTATAGAGTATTTCTTTCACCTATTTGTCATCATCTTAATTATTTAAATTCTATTAAGAACATGATACATAAAGGCCGAACATATGCTAACACTTGAATCAAAAAATTATGTTGCTTAAGAATCAGGACTAAAGATAATTTATAAACATCGACATTCTTCAACCAATGAGACGAGTTTCACACAAAGAACAAAACTATTAAAACTCACACAAAGTTCAAAACAGACTTCATAAACACAATAATATAAACCTTAGATTAGAACAATAAGCTTATTTAAGGAACTTTAAATATATAAACCTTAGTCTACATTGTTTGTTATGGGTGGGAAATAACAGTTTCATTACTACAGCAAATACATTCCCTCCCCATTCTTGATGTTGTTTTGGAAGGCATGTCCATGACTTTCATAACTGGAATTCCTAAATTGCACAGATTCAAGGCCATCCTATTACTTCCACTACTAATAGGGGTTAAGTTCTCTTCATCTATTTCTTTCCTATTGAAAAAAGAATCATTTTTTCTACTCTTCATTATCACTTTTGTGATGCATAATCAATTAAATAAATTAACACAACACAACAAAATCTCAAAATTATCTAAGTTCCAATCTTACACATATTAGTAAGTACCAATTCTCTAAATTCCAATTCCACTACATTATAGCGCATTAAAAATATAACCACCTCTAATATAAACAAATTCCTTCTACTCCTAACAAATTAAAAAATAAACACTACCATTTTTCTATTAATGTCTTATGTAACTAATAATTAAAGTTTACAAAATTTCAACTTCTAAGGCACCAAACTAAAAAAAATTATCACATTATCACAATACAAACACAATACTTCAAACCAGAACATCAACTTAATAAAACAAACCAAAAACACATTATCACATTATCACAATATTATACTTCAAACTAAAACACCAACCTACAACAACACAAGATTACTTCAAGATTAATTTTTAAAAACAATGTTAAATCTTACTTAAGATTTAAGAGGAAGGAAGCAAGTTAGATGAAGAAGATGGACTTCTAAAAACCAGTTCGTGAAGGCCTCTGGAGGATTGAGATTACTTGAATGAGAGAGATTACTTAAGCAATTGAACGAGAGAAAGAAATTGTTCTCCTGGAATGCGAAAATATCAATTGGTTAGGGTAAACAAGAACAATGACATTAGTTTCTTTGACATTAGTTTGAAGAAACTGTTGAATGAAGAGTATAAAAATACACAAGTTTCCTTGACATCCATCACAAATGACTTACTTAGTGAAGCATCAAAAGATAGTGATACCTTAAATCTTGAGCGCTTTAGCTTGTTTGTTGTTGAAAACAATTGAAATGGATAGTGAAGAACACTGTAAAGATCATTTTCATTACTAGAAATTAGTAAACATGATTGTGCACATTGAGGTGAATAGCATAGAACAAACACAACAGTAGTTAGTAATCACGATTCTGGAAAATTAGCATTTAGGCACAACACAATTAAGCTCAAGATTCATCCAATTCCGAATCTATCTATATTTATTCACAATATCAAGAATCTAACATCAACACAAAGAATTGCAATTGATTCTATGTCAATAGATTAGCACAATATCAAGAATTAGTTCTTATGTCAAGAATTAGCAATTCAATTCTATGAGGAATTTCTACGTACACCTAATGTGCAAATGTTATGTCTACAAATCTATGTTAAAATCTACATCACAAATTCACATAAACATTATCACAAACACATAATATGCATGCACAAATTACTCAAGTATTCAACAAAACTATGAAAATCAAGTAATGTTACCTAAGATAATTTGTAGAAAATTGGAAGTTGGATGTTGTTGATGATGATAACAGGGAACCACGTTTGGACTTGACAAAGAGCTTTGAAGTAGGAGCGACGGAGATGGCTGAGGAAGTGACGGCAAGTGACGGTGAGGAACAAATGGAAATAGAAGAAGAATGGCGGCAGCAGTGAAGTAACGGTCGCGGATGGGGTTTTACGGATGGAGATGAGGCAGAAGTGAAGGTTATGGAAGTTCGTAACAGTACTGAGGTCTGGACTTTGGAGTGTGAAGGTTGATGTGAGAAGACGGATGGGGTTTGTATAATTTTGTTTTTAAAAATTTTAATTTTAAAAAGGCTATGAAAGCGCTTTTGAAAAGCGCCTTAGTAGATGTAGCTATACCAGCGCTTTTAAGGGTAAAGCGCTCTTGTACCCCACCCCCTACCAGAGCGCTTTTGAAAAGCGCTCTCATACCCCCTTACCAAAGCGCTCTCATACCCCCTTACCAAAGCGCTTTTCAAAAGCGCTCTCATACCCCCCCTTACCAAAGCGCTTTTCAAAAGCGCTCTCATACCCCCCCTTACCAGAGCGCTTTTTAAAAGCGCTTTCATACCCCCCCACTATAAGAGCGCTTTTTTAGCGTGTTTTTTAATTTTGTCTTTAGCGAAGCCTATGCCAGCGCTTTTCCTAAAAGCGCTTTCGTAGGGGTGCTGCTAAAAGCCAAATTTGGTATAGTGAGAATCGAGTCCTGACTCGACAGTTAAAAGAGAAGGAGGAGTTGCTGCTTATTCAAGACGGCCGGTTCGTTGACCACGATGAGAATCTTCGTCAGAAGGATGCCTTGCTGAAGAAGTATGCGAGTGAAAGGAAGAGAAAGAGGGAAGGTTCGGTAAGCGCGGCTCTCGTTCCTAATCCGCAGGAAGAAATCATCGATCGACTGATAGCTGAGAAGAAAGTGATGGAAGACTTTTACGAAGAAAAGATCAAGAGGCTCCGGTTACAGCTGGTGTTTGGTCCTTCACCTGAGGATTCCGAGTGACCTTTAGCTTTTAGTTTGTTTTATTGATGTCATTTTGTAAAACTATGTAAAAGGGCTTCATGCTCCGAAGTTGTAATTTATTGTTTTATTATGGGCTTCATGCTCCGAAGTTGTAATTTATTGCTTTATTTTAGATTTCATGTTGTAAAATTGTAACTTATCACTTCATTATGGATTCCACGTTTCGAAGTTGTAATTTATTTCTTTCATTATTGGATTTGTTATCCCAAATTTGTAATTTACTATTTTGATATTCCAAATTGTAAGTTGTAATTTATCGCTTTCGATTAATGGATTGAGTTTTTGTTGTTCCAAATTCCTTTACCATTGATGTGTGCAAAATTATCAAAGTTCCTTGAAATTTTTTTAAAATGACTCATCATTTGCATCGCCGTCATGCATCATTCCACATTCCACTTCACATGTTTTCTAGAGTCTCATCCTTGTTCTTTTTCCACCGAAGGTTGTCAAGCTGTCTCACCGATACGACACTCGGGCCAATCGTCAAAAGAAAATGGAAGATTTGGAACAGGAAAATCATGAGCTTCGTGGGGAAGTTGCTACACTTCGTGTCGAGATGGAAAAGTTAACTGCGTTAGTAGAAAGTTTGGTGGCTGTTCAGAATCAGCCATCGACTACGGCTGCCGAGATTCAGACTTCAACTCCAGTGGTTTCCGAGATTGTCACAGTTCCTGCCTCCGTGACTCAAATTAACTCTCCGCTTCAACATCAGATGCCGAAAGGTTTTCCGTGGGGAATGCCTTACAACTTTGTGCCAGAGGGGTATCAGCCTGCCGTACAACCTTTATTTCAACCTGTGTTGTCTCTTCCTCAGCCAGAGACAACTGCCATGCCGCCAGTAATTCCGTCTGTAACACCTTTTCCGCAACCGATTATGACGACCGTTGCTCCTGTGGTCCACTCCGTGCCTTACTTGAAGGAACCTATTTATCCTGCCGAGCCTGCTGAAGGTTTGGGTCTCTTTGATAGAATGGAAGAATTTCAGGATCAGTTCCAGGAAATGCAGAAGGAGCTTAGAGCATTAAAAGGGAAGGATTTGTTTGGGAAGAATACGCATGACCTTTGTTTAGTTCCGAATGTCAAGATTCCAGCAAAATTCAAAGTGCCAGACTTTGAGAGATATAAAGGTGATTCGTGTCCTAGAAGTCATTTGACAATGTACGTAAGGAAGATGTCTACGTATTCCGATGATCATGACTTGTTGATTCATTATTTTCAAGATAGTTTGACGGGTGCTGCTCTAAAGTGGTATATGGGTTTAGACAGTATTTGGATCCGTAACTTTAACGATCTTAGTGAAGCCTTTGTCCATCAGTACAAGTACAACGTTGACATGGCGCCGGACCGAGATCAACTCCGGGCGATGTCACAGAGAGACCGGGAATCTTTTAAGGAGTACGCCCAGAGGTGGCGTGAAATCGCTGCTCAAATCTATCCACCTCTTGAGGAGAAAGAGATGACGAAGATATTTTTGAAGACTTTAGGATCCTTTTACTATGAAAGAATGATAGCCAGTGCACCCAGTGACTTCACCGAAATGGTAAGCATGGGCATGCGATTAGAGGAAGGGATTCGTGAAGGGCGTTTGGTTAAAGAAGGGAGTCCGTCCAGCAGTGCGAAGAAGTTTGGAAGTGTTTTCCCGAAAAGAAAAGAGCAGGATGTTAGCGCTTTGTTTCCAGGTAGACCTAGGAGAGGTTACTCTCACGTTGCGGCAGTCACTCCGGCTGTCCGCCCAACTTTGATGACCCCAGCTCATCAAACTCCACCAACTCAACAACGGCCTTTTCAGCAGCAGCCTCGACAACAGGCTTATCCATTCAACAATCAGAACCGTTCACCCAGAAAACCGCAGTTCGATGCCATTCCTATGACTTATACTGAATTGTTCCCTGCTCTTATCAGAAAGAATCTCATCACGACAAAGCCTCCTCCTGTCGCACCGAACAGTGCTTCTCCGTGGTACAAGGCGGATCAGTTTTGTGAATATCATCAAGGGTCGCTGGGGCACAACCTTGAGAATTGCTTTGCTCTGAAGGCGGACGTACAAAGATTAATTAAGAATGGTATCTTGTCTTTTAAGGATGTTAATCCAAATGTCAGAGATAATCCTTTGCCTCGACATGGGGCAGCTTCAGTGAATATGGTGGAAGGTTGTCCGGGGAAGTTTCGAGTTTTTCAAGTCGAACACATAAGAGAGTCGTTGATCAGGTTACATCAGAGTTTGAGAAGACTTACCTTTGTTAGGCACCAGCATGATTATGATGTTTGTGAGTTTTGTTCAAGAGAGGATGATTGTCCTATCGTGAAGGAGGATATTCAGAAGTTGCTAGATCAGAGAGTTATCACTATTACCTATGACCGAAATCCGGAGGATGAAGTGAATGTTATCATACCACAATTCAATTTGTCTGAATCAGTAGAGATTGCTTACAACAGTCAGACTGCGCCTGTTGATCCTTTGATTATTTACCCACCTGGCCCTGTGCCTTACAGCTCAGACCAAGCTGTACCGTATAAGTATAATGCCACAATGATTGAGAATGGGGTAGAAGTCCCCATACCAATAAGACCGTCTTTTGTTAACATTGCTGATGTAAGTAGGGTTACGAGAAGTGGACGTGTTTTCGCAGCAGTACCTTCGAAGAGACCGGAAGTTCAAGTTAGGAGGCCCATGCCGGCGGAGATTCCGATGAGAAATGTTGAACCAAGGGTTGAGATAGGCCGATCCAGTGAACCTATCCCTCACCCTGAGGAGGATGAGATTTTGAAACTTATCAAGAGAAGTGAATATAAGATTGTGGACCAACTTTTGCAAACACCTTCCAAGATTTCCTTGCTTGCCTTGTTGAGAGATTCTGGTGCGCATAGAGAAGCCTTGATGAAGGTCTTGGACCAGGCGTTCGTGGACCATGATGTGACGATTGACCAGTTCGATGGAATTGTGGGAAATATAACTTCGTGTAACAATCTTGGTTTCAGTGATGAAGAACTCCCGAAGGAGGGGAGAAACCATAATATGGCTTTGCACATCTCAGTAAGTTGTGGAAACGATACCTTATCAAGTGTGTTGGTGGATACAGGCTCGTCGTTGAATGTGATGCCCAAGACTACGTTATCTCGACTTTCATATCCAGGTGCTCCTATGAGGCCTAGTGGAGTAATTGTTAAAGCGTTTGATGGTTCTAGGAAGACAATTATTGGTGAAGTGGATCTTCCTATAGTGATTGGTCCCCATACTTTTCAAATCACTTTCCAAGTGATGGATATCCGTGCTGCATACAGCTGTTTATTGGGTCGTCCCTGGATCCATGATGCCGGGGCAGTCACCTCTACGCTCCATCAGAGATTAAAGTTTGTAAGACATGGGAAGCTAGTGATGATTGGGGGAGAGCAGGCTATGGTGGTAAGCCATTTATCATCATTTTCTTTTATTGATGCCGACGAGGATGTGGGGACCCAGTTCCAGGGTCTATCTGTTGCTAAGAATACAGTGAAGAAGCAAGGGGCATCCATCTCTTCTTTTGAGGATGCGCGGCGAGTGGTGGAAAGTGGTTCGGCCGAAGGATGGGGCCAGGTGTTGACGTTACCCGAGAACAAGTCTGGGGAAGGTCTGGGTTTTTATCTAGTATCTGCAAGGGTCAAGAAAGAGGTGGTTGTTCGTCCGATTCAAGAGGTCTTCCGAAGTGCAGGGTTTGTACATCCTGAGGTTGATGCTATCATAGATGATGATTCCGAAGAAGATTTGCCCGTTTTTGTGACGCCTGGATTGGCTTGCCAAAACTGGATAGCTGTTGATGTTCCTGTGGTTATGCACATTTCCGAGTAATGTTTTATTTATTTTTCCTTTGAAAAAATTCGCTCTGCCCAAGGCGAAACGTATTTTGTGTCGGGCTATGAAAAATAATTCCTTTTGCTCTGCCCAAGGCAAAAGAGAGATGTCTGGGCTCTTTGTTTCAAGTATTTCCCTTTAATGAATAAAAATGTTATTTTGTCCACTACTGTTTATTTTTCACTTTTTCGGGGAAATAGTAATGAAAATTAATTAATAACCTTTTGTTTTATTTGCACAAATCGATTTCTAAAATAAAGCATAATCATATGTGCAGATTAATCCATGACTTAACCATCGAAAACAATGATCCTATGCCCTCTCCCAACTTTGAATTCCCTGTGTTCAGAGCCGAAGAAGAGGATGATGAAGAGATTCCTGTTGAGATTTCCCGTTTGCTTGAGCATGATGAGAAGGTCATTCAACCATTTGAAGAACCTTTAGAGTTGGTCAACTTGGGTGATGAAGAAGATAGAAAGGAAGTCAAAGTCGGAGCATTGCTTATCCCGGAGGTTAAAGAGAAAATGTTGGAGCTTCTCAAAGAGTATGTTGATGTGTTTGCTTGGTCCTACCAAGATATGCCAGGTTTGGACAACGACATTGTTGAGCATCGTTTACCGTTGAGACCTGAGTGTCCGCCGATCAAGCAAAAGTTGAGAAGGACTCGTTCCGACATGGCTGACAAGATCAAAGAGGAGGTTCAGAAGCAGATCAATGCAGGTTTCCTTGTTACATCGGTCTATCCTCAATGGTTAGCCAATATAGTGCCTGTTGCAAAGAAAGATGGTAAAGTTCGGATGTGTGTAGACTACAGAGATCTGAATAGAGCTAGTCCGAAGGATGACTTCCCTTTACCTCACATTGACGTACTGGTCGACAGTACCGCCAAGTTCAAAGTCTTCTCTTTCATGGACGGTTTCTCTGGTTACAATCAAATCAAGATGGCGCCGGAAGATATGGAGAAGACCGCTTTCATTACACCGTGGGGAACATTTTGTTATCGGGTTATGCCGTTTGGTTTGAGGAATGCTGGCGCAACATACCAAAGGGCCATGACTGCTTTGTTCCATGACATGATGCATAAAGAGATCGAAGTGTATGTGGATGACATGATTGCCAAATCACAGACTGAGGAGGATCACTTGGAGCATTTGTTGAAGTTGTTCCAGCGTTTGAGGAAGTACAAACTCCGTCTGAATCCCAACAAGTGCACTTTTGGCGTTCGTTCTGGAAGACTTCTGGGTTTCATTGTCAGTCAGAAAGGTATTGAGGTAGATCCTGATAAAGTCAAAGCTATTCGAGAAATGCCCGCACCCAAGACGGAAAAACAAGTAAGATGATTCCTTGGGAGACTGAACTACATTTCTAGATTTATATCTCATATGACTGCTACCTGTGGGCCGATTTTCAAGCTCCTCAGAAAGAACCAAGGATGTGTGTGGACAGAAGATTGTCAGAGAGCTTTTGATAGTATCAAAGAATATTTGCTTGAACCTCCCATTTTGATTCCTCCGGTGGAAGGAAGACCTTTGATTATGTACCTGACTATATTGGAAGACTCCATGGGATGTGTGGTTGGTCAACAAGATGAGACTGGCAGGAAGGAACATGCTGTGTATTATTTGAGTAAGAAATTCACAAACTGTGAGTCTTGATACTCATTGCTTGAGAAAACCTGTTGTGCTTTAGCTTGGGCTGCTCGCCGTCTGCGCCAGTATATGATTAATCACACTACTTGGTTGATCTCCAAAATGGACCCGATCAAGTATATCTTTGAGAAGCCCACCTTATTTGGAAGAATAGCCCGTTGGCAGATGTTGTTATCTGAATATGACATTGAGTACCACACTCAGAAAGCGATCAAAGGGAGTATTTTAGCCGATCATTTGGCTCACCAACCAATTGACGATTATCAATCCATCAAGTTTGATTTCCCAGATGAAGATGTTATGTACTTGAAAGCTAAAGATTGTGAAGAGCCGTTACCTGAAGAAGGACCTGATCCTGAATCCCGTTGGGGTTTGATATTTGACGGAGCTGTGAATTCCTATGGAAATGGAATTGGGGCAATCATCGTCACTCCCCGAGGTACCCATATCCCGTTCACGGCGAGATTGAAGTTTGACTGCACGAACAACATGGCGGAGTATGAGGCATGTATTATGGGTCTCGAAGAAGCAGTGGATTTAAGGATTAAGATTATTGATATTTACGGAGATTCGGCATTGGTGATTAATCAAATCAAAGGAGAATGGGAGACTCGTCACCCTGGTTTGATCCCTTACAGAGACTATGCTAGAAGATTGTTGACCTTCTTCAACAAAGTGGAGTTACATCATATCCCTAGAGATGAGAACCAGATGGCTGATGCTTTAGCTACTTTGTCTTCAATGTTTCAAGTGAATGATTGGAACGACGTGCCTACAATCCGAGTTATGCGCCTCGACAAACCTGCTCATGTGTTCTCAGTAGAAGAGGTTACCGACGACAAACCGTGGTTCTATGACATTAAACGTGTTCTTCAAACTCAAGAGTACCCGCCTGGGGAATCCAGTAAAGATAGGAAGACGTTGAGAAGATTAGCAAGCAGTTTCTTTCTCAACAAAGAAGTTTTGTATAAGAGGAATTATGACATGGTCTTGCTCAGATGTGTAGACAGACGTGAGGCAGACATGCTGATGCAAGAAGTGCATGAAGGATCCTTTGGCACTCATGCCAATGGACATGCAATGGCTAGAAAGATGTTGAGAGCTGGTTACTATTGGATGACCATGGAATCCGACTGCTGCAAATATGTGAAGAAGTGTCATAAATGCCAGATTTATGCGGACAGGATACACGTGCCGCCGACCCTCCTCAATGTTATCTCTTCACCTTGGCCTTTCTCTATGTGGGGCATTGATATGATTGGAATGATTGAACCCAAAGCTTCAAATGGTCATCGTTTCATCTTGGTAGCGATCGATTATTTTACTAAATGGGTGGAAGCAGCATCTTATGCTAATGTAACCAGACAGGTGGTAGTCAGATTTATCAAGAATCAGATCATTTGTCGATACGGCATCCCGAGCAAGATCATCACTGATAATGGTTCGAATTTGAATAATAAGATGATGAGAGAGCTCTGTGAAGAGTTCAAGATCGAACATCATAATTCTTCTCCTTACAGACCGAAGATGAATGGGGCTGTTGAAGCTGCTAACAAGAATATCAAGAAGATTGTCCAGAAGATGGTGGTAACTTATAAGGATTGGCATGAAATGCTTCCGTTTGCCCTGCACGGGTACCGTACTTCAGTTCGAACCTCAACAGGCGCGACCCCTTTTTCCCTAGTTTATGGTATGGAAGCTGTACTCCCTGTGGAGGTTGAGATTCCGTCTCTGAGAGTGTTGATGGAAGCCAAACTTTCTGAGGCTGAATGGTGTCAAAGTAGGCATGATTAGTTGAATTTAATCGAAGAGAAGAGATTGACAGCGTTGTGTCACGGTCAATTGTATCAGCAGAGAATGAAGAAGGCTTTTGATAAGAAGGTTCGACCACGCGAGTTCAGAGAAGGTGACCTTGTGCTCAAGAAGATATTATCTTTCCAACCTGATTCTAGGGGAAAGTGGGCTCCGAATTATGAAGGACCGTATGTTGTTAAGAAAGTTTTCTCTGGAGGTGCCTTGATTCTCACCAATATGGACGGTGAAGATCTTCCGCGTCCCATGAACGCCGATGCAGTCAAGAAGTATTTCGCTTAGGCAAACTTCTGGTCAAATCAGTCTTGGCATCTGAGCACATTCTGGAATTCAAAGTTGTTAGGGAGAATAGTGATCATTGTTTTTGTATAACCTTTTATTTCATGTACTATTTCCCACATTTTTGTAAATCGTTGGAGTCGCGTTGTTAGCGAACTACCATCTTATTAATGAAATTTGAGCATTTACCTTCTGTGGGCAAAATCTTAATTTTTAAGGCAATATTTGAAACAAAGTATTTAAAATATTCTTATTTTCTAAAAAAGTGTCGTGAATAACGAAAGGAATATTAACAGTCGTTCCGAAGATGGTCAAGCCATGAAATGCAAAATAGTGCAGTAATTTATACTCGCGTGATGAACCTGTTTTCTTTCGAATCGTCATGGAGTGTTGGTGGTGTGCACGCTTGGCTATAGTGGTGCTAAGTTGGTGACTCCCCGGTTTTTCCAGTTAGGTGTTGTTTTAGCTACCTTCGTTTGGGATTTTTTTTGAAGTGCGGTACACTTCGTCTCATGCCAGTGGTTTATTGGTTTTGTAAGTTTGGATTTGAATACTTTTCTCCTCAAAGACTTGAGCCTTGTAGCGTTACGCTCCGACATTGCTTTGTGTTTCCAGTTCCGGGTATATTCCGTCTTTTCAAGATTGGCCGAGTATCTATTTTGCTGTGATAGCATATTATCTTCAAGATATTCCATCTGTCTGTTTTGTCAGCATAACATTCATTTACTCATTTACACTCATATCAGCATGCATACCACGTTTGCCATTGATTTTGGGTCGTACTTTGTTTATTCGAACAACGTACATTTTTGTCCTTCCAAGTAGAAGGTTGGCTTAGGCAGAAAATGTGCTTCTTTTCTAAATTCCCCAACTGAGCTAATCCTCGTGGATGATTTTTGATTCAGCTTACCTTGTCCATTTCTGGATAGGATAAATTCCCCAATCGAGTTATTTTCTCATTGGATGGAGTCTTGTTTGACTGTGTTCTCTCTGGTTTATTCCTAGATGAAGTTGTTGCCTCTTGTATAGGCTATCTCTTTAACTTTCCCCAGTGAGTTTGCGACCTAGACGGTTGGTGCATTTATTTTGCACATTTAAGTATATGATCTCCTCGGGAAGGATTGATTCGGGGTTCTCTTTGGCGAAGATTTTTATTCTCTGCCAATATCATCGCAGTTTCCTTCTGAATTATTTTGGGAAGACGACAAGCGGCAGCTCTTCATGAGCAACTTGTACGTTATAGACACCGTTGGAAAACGATAAGCGGCAGCTCTTCATGAGCAACTTGTACGTTACTTCTTGAAAGCGCCGAGCAGCAGCTCTTCACGAGCTACTAGTGTGTCATTACTTCTTGAAAGCGCCGAGCAGCAGTTCTTCACGAGCTACTAGTGCATCATTTATTTTTTTGAAAGCGCCGAGCAGCAGCTCTTCACGAGCTACTAGTGCGTCATTTACTTTTTTGAAAACGACAAGCGGCAGCTCTTCACGAGCAACTTGTACGTTATTATTTTTCTGGAATACAGCAAGTGGCAACCTCTTTATTTGAGCAACTTGTATGTTATTGGTATTTTCTTTGGACGACAGCAAATGGCAGCCTCTTTATTTGAGCAGCTTGTATGTTATTGGTATTTTCTTTGGACGACAGCAAGTGGCAGCCTCTTTATTTGAGAAGCTTGTATGTTATTGGTATTTTCTTTGGACGACAACAAGTGGCAGCCTCTTTATTTGAGCAACTTGTATGTTATTGGTATTTTCTTTGGACAACAGCAAGTGGCAGCCTCTTTATTTGAGCAACTTGTATGTTATTGGTATTTTCTTTGGACAACAGCAAGTGGCAGCTTCTTTATTTGAACAACCTGCGTATCTACAATCTTATTACTTCAGCATTAATTGGTATCTCTCCGGAAATCTCGCGGAGAAAGTTTGTTATGAATTTTTACCTTCAGAAGTTGGTAACCTGTCATCAGCAAATTTGATACTTTTTGCCTATCCTCGACCTTGGGTTGTGAACTCACTGTTTTGGGTCAATAATCTTTTTACGGCCTATGCAAGACGCCTTCTTTGTTAGGGTCAGAGGTCGTATCCCCTCAATTTTATTCGCTGTCAGGAGTCTGTCGTTCGAAGTCGATAGCTCGTTTCCCCAGTAGCGTATAATTCATGTCTCTGTGTTTTGTTGGTGTTCGATTCCTCCAACATTGTCTTGTTTCGTACAATATCTTCCTCTGTGAATTCAAGCACTACATTCATATCACTGCATGATGATGGCATCTTCGGACAAAATTTGCGTAATTATGTATTTAAGTACCTTCAATCTCGTCGAAACGAAGATTTTAATCTTCATATCTCCGGATAAAAGAAACTTAAATAGGGGCAGCTGTTGTACCCCAAATTTTGACCTAAGATACCATCTCCCATCTGCATCATTCGCATTGCAAGGGTTTTGACCTATTTTTATCAAATTTTTAAAGCAGTGTAAAAATTCATAACTGCTTCGAGTCGAGAGCTATTTATTTGTTGAACGCTAAATTTATCAACTAATCAAGACTTAAATGACGTTTATTAATTATTTATTATCTTAAATTTAAATAATTGAAATCTATTTTCAATTGTTATATAATTTAAAGACTTATGAATAATGAAATAAACATTTTGGGAATGGGTTTATTAATTGGTCAACAATGATTGTTTAATTCTTTATCATTCTAGGTTAAATAATTAAAATTATATATTTTTTTAATTATTATAATTTAGAATATTATGAATAATGAATTAAATAATTAAAATTGTTAATTGGCCAATGATGTTTATTTATTTGTTTATCATTCTGAATTTAAATGATTGGATTTGATTTTCAGTTATTATATAATTTAAAGAATTATAAACAATAAATAAATAATTGGAAAGAAAAAAGAATTAATTGGGAAATAATAGAATTTTATTCACTTTATTCTATTTATTACAATTATCATTTAAATATTGTGTTATTACAAAATATTTATAATGGCAATTACATAAATGCTTAAAGTAAAATAAAAAACTATTTTCCTAAATTCTAAATCTTCATCTTCTACCCAATGCCTTTTTGTCTGCTCATTTAATTTTACCTGCAAAAACAATTAAAAGAAAAGTCAGATTTGAATAAATAATTAAAAGCAGAAAATAAATTTAATGTTCATCATTAAAGGCAAACGGCTGGAATCAGTTTACCCTTTTTTGCAAATCACGGGATTTCTCCCGGTTCACAAAAAAGGGAGGAATTTTATTTCATAAATGAATGCACAATTTTGAAATATGCACAAATTCATTTCTATTTTTCAAAACTAAATATGCATAATTTCTTTGTCACAATGTATATTTCAAATTATACACAGCATACAAATACAACATATGCCATTTCCCACAAGCAATGCAACGTAAACCTATGCAACTTAAGAAGAAGCCAAATAACATAGGCTCCCATGCAAGACAAAAAGAATTATGCAGTTTCAAAACAATGTGCAAGCAACATATATTTCCCTTTTCATCATGTTTCAGCCTATGCCTTTTCAGAACAGCAGTACAATACATCATTTCTATGTATCAAGTGTACCCATGAGAGAGAAGATAGAAAGAAATATGGTTTTGCAGGTTTTGATTAGGCAGAAATGGATACAAAAACAAAATGCAGCAGTGACACAGTAAGAGGAAAGAAGCACAAAAGGGAATACAACAAACTGTATGAAGCAGCATTGTGCAGAAGACCTCCAGCTGTAACGTAAACCTGAGCCATCAAACACAAAAAATGCCAAGCCATTGTTATAAGAGAACCCAAAAACCCCTTAAAAAAAAAAGAAGACAACCTATCTCCAAGCTTTCCACACAAAAAAGAAAACTGTCAAACCCTCCTAACACATAAAACCAGTAGAACCAAATCAAAACAGTTCCTACTGTAAAACCATATATCAAGACCTGTCATAAACCATTAGCCTACTGGAGAACAAACCAGTAAACACGGCCAAACCTGCAAGAACCTACTGCAATACTTAAACCAATATCACATAAAACACTCCCTACTGTCTGAACCATCAAACCTCTACACCATTTCAAAACACTTACTGCATCGAACCGTTTCTAAACCTACTGCATAAACCATCAAACCATATAACCAAGTCATAAACATTATGGCTTAAAAGCATAAAACCTGTAATGGCCTAAACTCAAGCGAGGCAACCAAATTCAAACATCCAAATGAAGGCAGGGTCAAGCATACGAAGGCCTCAGAGTCCATCATAGGCAAATTCCACAAAGCATACAGAAATCAGAAAAGAAGAAGAAAAAGCGTCAACAACATCATGCTAGTCAAAAGTAAGCATTTCAACAGTAGCAAAGGAAGCATTCAGAGGCAACAATAGGAAGCATCAAAGGAAGCATTCAAGGCGACATAATGTTCAAAGCAACAATTTAGAAGAAAGAGGAAAAGAATCATACACGCCCAAAACCTCAGAAGTCATCATCACAGGCCAACACTAAGAAACGTACAGCAAGCTAGTAAGAAGAGAGAAAATCAGGATACCAGGCAACCGAAGCAAGCTCGCGCCGTCAACGTTCTCCTCGCCGTCCCGGCCTCCTAAGCTCACCCCACCTTCCTTCCTCCTTCTCCAGGTAGTTTCACCCTTTCCTTTCTTTCAAGTATCTCAATAATAACATAGCAAAATGAAATCAGAATCAATGAGTATAAGAATCACAAACATGCAGTAGCAAAACCCTTAACGAAATAGAAAACAAATCGTACCGTAAATCCGTCGTTTGCCTTAGCTCGCGTTGGAGGGAAGAGGAAGATTGGGTTGCTGGTGGCCTTTGGGCAAGGGACGCTCAAGAGGGTTCAGAAGTGAACGAAGAGGATATCACGCGAAGAAGACGAAGAAGACAAGCATGAGCGCCGTTTCGGCCAAGACTAAAACCCTAATCCCATTCAACTAAACACATTTGTTTACCCTAAAACCAATTATCATGTTTTGGACCTAAACCTGTTTTCCTGCCTTAAAGCCCAATGATTTGCTTGTACACCCCCCCGTTCTGTTTCTGGTTAGGCCTCTCTCAAAACCTTATGGCCCAATATATGTTTGTTCTTCTAACTTTCTTTTATACACCTTTTTATTTCATTCTTTTTAGTCTTTTAGAACTATTACTAACTTAGTTTAAGTTAATTAGTAGTTTAATTAATTAAATAATTTAATTAAAACATTTTGATCGTTTTACCTTTTGTTTTTATTAGGTTTAACCTTAGATATTTGGGTAATTTTAAATATCTTTTTTTTAATTAGGTTTAAGTACTTTTAAGTATTCATTTAAGTTTGATTACTAAAAAAATAATAATAAGGCTTTATATAGAACTCTAAAGAATATAAAAAAAAAGAAACTTAGAAAAACTTAAAAAACATTTCTATTTTCCTTAATTAACTCTCGTGCATTCGTCCATATAAAAAATACGTAAAATGGAGAAACAATTAAAACACTTTCTTTTTACTAATATTAATCAAAAATCCAAAATGCATTATATCATTTAGTCTATCATTTAATTATTGTACTTAATCATGATCCGCATAATTTTTCTGTTTATTTATTTCATATTTATTTGTTTATTCCGTTTACGTTTAAATCCAAAGGAAAAACGATAAATTTGTGGACTTCATGTCCTCAAATCTAATCGCGCGAATATTTGCATTTTTCATTAAAACTTAGGATAATTTGCCTTCAAGTATTCAATCTTTTCAAAATTTATGCCCCTTTAAACAAAAACTTCGACGTTAGGTCGTCGTATCTTCAAAAACCTATCCGCATCCCTTTTCGGCCAAAACGATTTATCTTTATCAAGCAATCAAATTTTAAATAAACAGATATTTCAAAAGGTTCCTATAGAGTACTATAGATGCATTGGGTGCTAATACCTTCCCATTGTATAACCAACCCCCGAACCATAAGATCTCTTTTCAAAAACGCCTTGTATTTTCATTACTTTTGAAAAAGTATTATTTACATTGCATATTTAGGGTTTTATTTCGCTCTTTTCCCTTTTCCTTTGGAAACAATAAAGCGCGGTGGCGACTCTTGCTTTTGTGAGACGAATTAATCAATAATTCGATCTCCGATTTACCCCGCTACATTTTTTATCGCTACACCCTCGAATATGGACGTTTTAGCAAAGACCCTCGATAAAAAAAAGATCGTAGTCCCTCGATGTCCCTTGATGTTTCCTCCGTTAAACGATCTAGTCTCTTACGAAAATTGCTAGAACGTCTCATAAGTTACCTTCTATGACTATACGATTGACCCATGCCCCTCCCTTCACATCCAATGATGGGGAATCTTACCAAATCAATGGTAAGATAGCAACATCTAAAGGAGGAGGAAAAGAACATAGACCTTTTGAGTATGTAGGACGCTTGTAGTTTCTTGCTCGTAAACTAAAACAATTTCCACACTCACACTTTCAAAACATCTTCAAAAAACAAACATCTCCTTGAACTATTTTCAAAACCAACACTTTGTATAAATTCTTATAGAGACGAGAATCATTACAAAGTTAGCCGCAACAAAGGCGTTTTCAAAATATTTTTAAACTTACACCACAAAGCACATTTTCAAACAAAGCAAAAGTAATCTAGCAAGCAACTAAGAGCCAGTAGATAACTACGGATGAAAAGGGTGCTAACACCTTCCCTTTTCATAACCTACCCCCTGAACTCAAGAAAAATTCTCGAAAGGTATTTCCTGTTCTTTTCACCCTTTCCTTTATTGGATACAAGAAAAGCCGGTGGAGACTCTTGCTAACTGCAACATTTGCGATAAAATGAAAAAACACCCAAGTCAGTTCTCCCATCGTATTACAGAACTGGAGACTCTGCTGGGGACTTTACTTAAAAGAGGGGTTGCCTTAGAGCTAGATCATATTTATTTTCTTTCTTTGTTTTACTTGATTGCTTTATATTTATGGGTCCTTGTTTGGGTTTGTATTGATCCTCTACCCATATCGGGGAATACCATTAGGTAAGTAACAATAGATCATGGAAACTGTGAGGGGTATAACTATATGGTTGAAGCGATGACTACGTTAGTGTGACACATTTTTTTGGTACCGGTAGCCCTTGAGTTTAGTCAAGGAGAATACGGGGCCGCTGTGTGGTGTCATGAAGCACTAACTGACCTTGGAACCTTTAATTGAACAACTTGGCCATTAGGAAGTAGTGAGATAGCCGGCTTTGGTGCAGTCCGAAGTTGGTTGATACTCGATACTACACTCATTGAGATCGAACTTTCGGGATATTTCGGTCGCCAATAAAGAGGCTTACGCTGAAACAATGCCCGATGAAGAAAGATATGTGATATTGAGATTCCCTAATACTCAATTACTTTCTAGGACAAGTTGAACCAACTAAACTTTAAGAGGATACTTACCTATGAACTCCATGCAAGCCTAAACCTAAGTACTTGTCTTGTTTTGTGTGTATATGTTTACTTGTACATAACATCATGACATCATAACATAGCATTTTGCACTAACCATTTCAAGGACCTAGAGATTTATTTTTATTTTCTATTTTGTAGGACATGACTCCCATTTGCAGGAATACTATCCAAGTCAGCCTCGTACGAGTGCCTCTTCAACTCAAAGAATTAGCATAAGGGATTCCCGATAATTCTCCGTTCACCAAGAGACATGGTCGAATTCTCAATCTGGTTACCTGAAGCCTTGATGAAGACATGATGAATGTGCTTTTCCAGTTCTTTGACCCTTTACACCATTGCTTTACCTTTCCTGATTACCAACTTGTGCCTACTATGGAAGAATTCTCTCAACTCTTGGGAATTCTTATTCTTGATCAATTACCTTTCAACGGTATTTAAAGAGACCCGAGACCTAAGGATATTGCTCGAGCTCTATATTTTCAACGATTTAATGTCGTGGCTAACTGGGAAACAAGAAGTGGTGTCAAAGAGTTTCTAGCCAAGTTTTTGTTGGAGAAGGCTCAAGATTGTTGGGATAATTTGGATTTACAAGCCTTTGAAGAAGTTTTGTCTCTTCTCATATATGAGATGGTACTGTTGTACCCCAAAATTTTCCCTCCCATATTTCTCAAAACATTGCAAAAAAGATCTCCAAGTTGCTCAAAGTAGTCCAAGGGTTGGCCAGACAAGCTCTCTCCTAAGGCAGTCTACCCCAAATTAGGCTTTCATGTTGCATCAATATCCTTGAGTCCAAGTGACCCCAAGTTCTCACCAATGTCATAATATGTTCTCAAGGTTATCCATGTCAAGTTTCAAGCCTTGCAGAGGAAGTTTGCTCAGTCAATTGCTCAAAAGTAAAAAAATTGACTATGCTAGGGCAAAATTCAACTGTGACCCACGTACAACCAAACTTCAAGATTTTTTGTCAACATTATCATTTTTAAGGATATTTCATCATTTGATCAAGGGTTGATCATGATTCATCAAGGATTGCTCATAATTCATCAAGACTCAAAAGTTGCTAAATTACGGTTTTGTAGGAAAAGTCAACTCAACTTTGACCAAGCATAACTTTCTCATACTTTATGAGAAATGAACCATACAAAGCTCATTTTTAATAGGATGCAATTACCTACAATACATCTTCGGCTCCCAAGATCAAAATATGCACTCACAAGAAGTTATGAATTTGGACATTATAGGTCATTTTGAAAAGTCAACAAAAACACCTTCTTTGTCAAAGCTTCATATATGAGCATGGAATATAAAAATGATATGAGACCAAAAGGGTTGGTTATAGGACATCTCAAGCTTTCTAAAAAGATGAAGAACACCTCCAAAGAGTCAAAATTGAGGAAGTTATGCATTGTTGAAGTTGACCTTTTTTGCAAAATTGCCAAAAGTCAACTATCCCCAAAACCTCAAATTTTGCCAAATGGGCCCATTCTTTTTCACTTGTTCTGAGTTGGCATTATAGCCCACGCGCTCTAGCTTTGGCCATGTGTCCATATCATATTTTTATTAATTGTTTTGATTTTTATTTGAAATAATTTGAATTAAATCAAAACAAATAAAATAAAATCAAAAATATTGAAAACCAAAGATCTTTTGATGATTTCAAGCTTCATTGGACAGCTAGCGCCATTCCAAATTCGCATCAAAGCTTGTGTGAACAAAAAGATTCAAAATAAGCCAATTTTGGAAAGCTTTAAAGAAGGATCAAATCAAATATCAAAGTTATTGAAAGAGGAAGATTTGGGCAAGGTAATCAACCCTAATGCATTGTACAATACATAAGGAGGCGAGGCATATCAAAATCAGGGTTGGAGATCAAGCATAGAGCCAGAACAGAATTTGAAAAAAAGAGGCAAAAGTGTGAGATCGAAACAGAGGTTAGAGGTGTCCTCAAGGCTTGGTACTTGTCTCAATCTCTTCCTGGCAATCTCAAGAACCTAAAGCAAGCAAAGCCACACGTTTTCAAGCCCTCCAGTGCACTGTAAGGCTGTCACGGTATCATCTTTTTCTTGAATTTGAAAATCTTTATTCTTGCATCCATTGTGTAAAATATTGGCGTATTCTTGATCACCATATCATTTCCAAGCTTTTTACAATAGCCAATTTCATTTATATGACCTATATCATAAATCACCATTGCTAGGGTTTTGTATTTGGTTTTAGGGCTTTTTGTTTCAGGAATAATTAGCCTTCATAATGGGCATGGTTACAATCAGGAGGATGAGACGACCTCAACCATGGTCTTATAAATCATTTCCATGGCCTGTACGAGATTTTGGAATGAACATGACTTGTAGCGACGAACAACGTCCGTGGGTATAGGTGTTGCAGGTTTTTAGCTACGGAGGGAGGAAGGGAATGATGAGTTGTCACCCCACCATTCATCTATTGAAACAACGCGCATTTATTTATTTATTTTCTGTCCATTAGCTTTTGTTTTATATATTATTATTGATTTGCATTACATTAACAAATAAGAAGCAAGTGGTGTAGTGGCAAGCGTGGCGTGGATTTCCCCTCAAGACCTGGGTTCGAATCCCAGGTCCCCCTATTTTCTCCATAATATTTTCTTGCAGGAAATCTAGTGCGCACTCAAGCCTACTATCCACCATGGACATTCATCATCAGCGTGCGAGATGGCCAGATGGCCAGATCTGGTGGCCATCATTGAAGGTGCACCAAAGGACCAAGTCAACGCCAGCGCACAGGATCCAAAAAGTCAAATGAATTAGTATAAATGGGCCAGAAAAATTGCTATACACACACCCAAAATCAGGCCCATCTCATTCCTTTTTATATTTTGTTTATTTTATTTAATTGTTTTATTTTATTTAATTTAATTACTAACCAATAAATTAATTTCTTTTTTATCAAAAAATCACAAAAATATTTTTTACCCAATTAAATTTCAGAATTTTATTTTTCATTAATAAATATTAATTAAATTAATTAGGATATTAATTTTAGATAACTTTCATTTGGTTTGTAAATATTTAAAATTAATTAGAATTAATAGGTTTTAACCCTAATTTAATCACTCTATTTTCTTTCCTAAATTAACAAAAACTCCAAAAATATGTCATTTAATATTTTTCATTAATTAATTTGTTTAATAATTAATTTAGCATTTAATTTTAGGATTTAACTTCTTTTCTTAAAAATAAAAACAACAAAAAACATTTTCTTTAATTAAAAGGGTCAAAACCCTAATTTCGCATTCGATTTAATTTTGCATCGCACGTTTTATTTTTCTTTATCCAATTAATGTTTCTGCTCCCGGTTTGTAATAAATAATTAGGACATTTATTTTTACGCTTTTTTCAAAGGGTTGCTTTTGGCGATGTAAATACCCGACGCCTTGTAATAGTTTAGTTTAAATTCCTCACCTTTATTTTCTACAAATATTCAACTGCTAGATGTTTGGTAATAGGGTTTGCATGACAAGAATGAATGTTTAATCTTAAAACGGTTAGATCACCCTAAACATGTGCAAAGAAAAAAATAACTGAAATCAACACACTCACACATGCGCACTCCTATGATACACCCCACTTGGTTACCTTCGTAAATGGTCATTGAGTATAGGTTATTTTAGAGGTCGCCCTCTTGTCTAAAAGATCATAGTTGCCTCGAAATGGTTGCCTCAGATATTGTCTCCTCAAACAAATGATCTAAGACATTAGGGTTACCCTAAGGCATCCTAACATTGCTTTAGTTACCGTATGTCCCTCTTTCGAATTGACCCTCAAACTCCAACGACGATGCTACCTACTCACTAATAGTGGGATAGTATTGTCTAAAGGAAACAAGCATATAACGATTCCTTTTTTCGAGTAGGTAGATTAGTTCTTAGATACTTGCTCATTCAAAACAAAACTTTTTCACACTTACACTTTTACAAACAATGTTTTCAAAAACACTTCATTACACTCTTGAGGAAAGAAGCAAGAGTTAAATCGAAGTTAAAATAAAAAACTTTTCAAAACCCACAAACACAAAGAAAACAATTTTGAAAACAATGAGCAAGTACCTAAGAGCCCATAGATAACTACTGATAGAAAGGGTGATAATACCTTCCCTTTCTATAATCTACCCCCCGTACTCAGAATATCTCGAAAAAGGAATTTTTTTGTGCTTTTTTTCCTTTCCTTGTTGGATAAAATAATAGTCGGTGCCGACTCTTGCTTACCGCGACATTTTGCAAAAACAAACGCAAAATGCAAACCAGCATTCCTAAAAACAGTCCCGGTTCTGGCCACCGTATCACTGAACTGGAGACTCTGCTGGGGATATTCAATAAGTGGGGTGTACCTTAGGATTAATTCATCTTGTTTTCAATTGTTTGATCTGTTTGATTTATCCTTGTGGGTTTGTATCAGAGTTACTATAGATCCTAACCCGGATCTGGGGGATACCTTTTAGGTAAGTAGCAATAGACTGTGAGGGAACTATACAGTGTAGACTGATACGGTTGAAGCAGTAGCTACGTTGGTGTGACACTTTAGTTTGTACCGATATCCCTTGTGGAGGAACAAGAAGAATATGGGGCTACTAAGGGGTCATTAAGCATCAACTGACCTTAGAACCTATAATTGACCAACTTGGCCATAGAAAAGTAGCAGTATGCTACACTCATTGAGACCATACTCTCGCGATGATTCCGGCTGCAAGAAAAGGTTGCTAAACTAGAATTATGACCGATCGAGGATGGTCAGTGATATTGAGATCCTCTAGAACCCAGTTACTATTACTAGGACAGGTTGAACCAACTAAACTGAAAGAGGGTAATACCTAAACTCCATGCCAACCTAAACTTAAGGCTGTTTGTGTGACTTGTGTGCCTTGAAACTTGAACTACTTACACATTCTTGTTATCTGACAATATGAGTTCCTTGCAGGTTTTGTTTACAGTCCTTATCCAATAATTTGGATTTATTGCAGGGTTTACTTACATCACCTCACACTTTTGCTTAAACGCATAGCATACACATCATAACATCATGCCGTAACATTTCCTTAAACCATTTCAAGGATCTCAAGGGCTTGTGATCCAGGTTATGGTAAATCAAACATCTAGTAAGGGGTAAAGGGGATTTATTTTCCTCTAGCCAATGTTGTCTAGAGATCAAAGCACGATGACTTGAGTCGGTGGCTATGACCCACTCGATATGGTGAGCTTGACTCTTGAAGAAGGACTCTTAACGACACGAAGTTTCTTCAATCAAGTTGCAATCAAATTCTAACAGTTTCTTGTTTACCCCGCGAGATCCTTGAAAACATTGCATACATATATCATGCATCTCATTGCATAACAGGTCTTCCATTACAGGTCTCTCATGTTCTCGCTGTTTATTTCAGCAATGGCTCTCAAACAAGACAATAGAGATCTTCAAACCCAAGAAGCTCAGTTCAGGGACATATTCCTAAACATATCCAAGGGGCAGGAAGAGTTGAAAACACTCCTCGTCGGGAACTTGGTCAAGAAAAGTCCTGAAGACAATAAGGACGAACGGTTGGAACAACTGCAAGCTGAGTTAGGTGCCATGAGAACCCAGATGCTGGGGCAAATGGCTATTATCTAAGGCTTAACTCGGGAACAAGAAGAGATGAGAACCATTATCAACCAGCTTCATCAAGACAAATACAACAGTATGAAGCAAACAGTCGAGGCCGGGGACCAAGTCATTAATCAGCCTCCAAAAAGACAAGAGTTTGGTTTGGTGAAGAATGGACCTATCCAAGTTGCTATTACCTCACGGGTCCAAAAACAACCGTGCCATAAACAACGAGTTAATCAGAGGCAGTTTACCAAGCTCAACATGCCGCTGTCTCAAGCTTTACAACACCTGTTGAGATTGAATCTAGTGACGTTGGTAGGGCCTTATCCGAATCCCAAGACTTCTTCATCTAACTACAATCCTGATGCAAGGTGTGCATACCATTCTAACAGCCCGGGGCATGATACTGACGACTGTTGGAAATTGAAGTACAAAATTCAAAACCTGATTGATGAAGGAGCATTGGAATTCACATAAGATGGTCAAGCTGAGTTCTTCTACCATCCCTCCAAGGCACGTCCTCTGAAGTGACAAGACCAGATGAGAAGACTTTTATTCATTAGAATTTTCAATTTGTAATTTTCTTTTGATTGTTCAAACATTTATTCATGTCAAACTTTGTTACTTTATCAATGCATTGCATATGTCTGTTTTGAATCAATCCATTCGTATTCACTATATTTAAATTGCTTTCCTTTTTGTGATGTCCAAACTCTCGACTAAAAAACTGTAAGCCTTTAGAGGGAGGATGACGAAAATGATACCAAAATCTCTACAGTATGCTTTTGAACTGACCCTGCTGACGAGGTACAGGCATTGTTTCAAATCTTAAACAGTGGAGTTATAAGGAAGATAATCCCTAGTCAACCCCTTTGAGCCAAAGAAGTTGGGTTTTTTCTTTTCACACAAATTAAAACCCTTAATCACAACCTGGGGCAAGGTAGTTTCTCAGTTAATCCAGGTGCACAATGAATGGCATCAAAGAAGTCCTTCCGAAACAAAAGACGGTGATGGTTCCTTATAATCGTCAGGACATGCAGTCATTATCTCTCAGAAATAAAAGCCCGTTAAGTCAAAACTTATGAAGGAGACTTATAAAACTGGGGCATCCCGCTGACTGTAATCACAAAAAAAAAAACAGTTCAGGCAAAAGACAGGGATAATAAAATCAAAAAGAAAGAGATCCTACAAACTCTCAACAAAAATGAATTCCTGTTCAAAATAACTGTTAGTATCCGAACCATCACTGGAATATCGGAGCAAAGACTCAAACGGGATCTAAATGCACAATTAGCTGAGTTTAGGATCGAAGAACATCACGAAGAACGGGTGGGTACAAATAAAATTTGAGCCTTTATCCTTTGTTTCTTAAACCGTGAACCAGGCCATGTTATAACCCTTAAAAGTCCTAGCTGAAGCATGTGTTAGTTCGAAAGAATATTGTTACAAAAGGTATCCTGACTCCTATAAGACTTGTTGTACATCCTGAGTTGACATCACATTTTACAAAATTTGCATGTTTTACTGAAAAATGCATTTTCAATTTTTTTCTTCAAAACAGACATAAGCTTTGCATTCTTAAAATAACATTGTTTGCATATGACTATTTGTCCAAACAACAGAAATTCGCACGACGAATATCTAGTGAACAAAAAAACCTTCTCAATAAAAGGATCACCTCAAGTGGAAAAACAATTCCAACCAAGGGGCACGGCATGATCATTGTCCATCATCTGGGGCAGTCAAGTCAAGATTCAAGGAATCTCTCAAAGATGCCAAATAGCCAGGGGTAAATCTCTATCTGAATCACTTGGGGCAGTGGACATGAGTTCCAACAACGAATCTTGCATGATCAAACATCTTCTGGTAGTATGGCAACACAATGCTACCGACAGTGACAACTCCCTACACCCTGAGAGCGTGGACATAGTCAAAAAAGTATTGCGTATGAATAAAGACCCGCTAGGTTGACTGGCCTAGGAAAAAATAAGGGTATCCTGGCGAACCAAAAGGGTTCAGGCAAAAATTAGGGATAAAAATGAAAAAATCTGTACACCCGGCAAGTCGAAAACCCGAAAGGGCAGCTTGGGAAAAAAAGGGTATCCCGGTGGACCGAAAACCCGAAAGGGCGGTCCAGGCAAAAATTAGGGATCAAAGCGTACGACTATGTCCCGCCATCTCGTCACTTACCTACTAGAAGAAGATTTGTCATTTCAATCGGTAATTACCAAGCACCTCATAGGTTGGGATAATACTCGATCCATAAGGCCTCCACAGGCACCTTCTTCAGCAGAAACAGGGGCAGAAAAGTCCCGATGCAAAGCCATATCTTCGACATGCGTCCCAGTAACATCCACTCCCCACAGAGTAAGAAAAGGACAATGATGTTAACTCTCCCCAGCTGAGACTCATAACCGCGAATGAGTCGGCAATGTTCTCCCCAAGCAGAGTTTATCCATCATCAGCACTAGACAATTATCCCTAGCGGAGTCTGGAAAATTTTCCCCAGTGGAGTTTGGAGGATCATCCCCAGTAGACTATGGAAGATTGCCCCCAGTAGAGTCTAAAAGTTTTCCCCAGTGAAGTCGCAACTGAAAGATCATCCCCAGCGGAGTTTATTCCTTTCACAAACAGAACTCAAATCCCCAACAAGTTTCAGTATCACCAGCAACGGTAATGCATCCCAAGCGGAATTAATCAGCAGAATCCTTAGCAAAACATCTTTTCCCCACAGAGTAATCTCCTCATCAGTTTATTCCCCAGCGGAGTTATCCTCTCCTGCAGGTTTATTCTCACAAACATCTTCATCCACTATCTCCAGCGGAAACGAAGAATTTAACTCTTTTCTCCAGCAGCTATCCAGGATTTATTTTCCCCAGCTAAAAACATTATATTTCCATACATCATGACACATGCATATACGCATCATACAACACAATCTCATTTATTTTGAGAACATCATTGCTTGATACATATCATGCATTACATACAGCTAACCTTTACCTTTCAGGAAAGATACAATCAGATTCTCACAAAGTTCAAGCTATAAAGCTTTTACCTCAGTTGAATTATGGGCAAGTTCCTAAATCTCGACAAAGATGTTTTCTCAGTTGAATTACGGGCAAGTTCCTAAATCTCAGTAGAGATGTTCCTCAGTTGAATTACGGGCAAGTTCCTAAATCTCGACGAAGATGTTGAATTACGGACGAGTTCCTAAATCTCAGCAAAGTAGTTGAATTACAGACGAGTTCCTAAATCTCAGCAAAGTAGTTGAATTACGGGCGAGTTCCTAAATCTCAGCAGAGATGTTTTCTCAGTTGAACTACGGACAAGTTCCTAAATCTCAACGAAGATGTTTAATTACGGGAAAGTTCCTAAATCTCAGCAGAGATGTTCCTCAGTTGAATTACGAACGAGTTCCTAAATCTCGTTACCCCAGTTGAATTACGGGCAAGTTCCTAAATCTCGACACCTCAGCTGAATTACGGACGAGTTCCTAAATCTCGACACCCCAGTTGAATTACGGGCAAGTTCCTAAATCTCGACACCTCAGTTGAACTACGGACGAGTTCCTAAATCTCGACACCTCAGTTGAATTACGGACGAGTTCCTAAATCTCGACACCTCAGTTGAATTACGGACGAGTTCCTAAATCTCGACACCTCAGTTGAATTACAGACAAGTTCCTAAATCTCGACACCTCAGTTGAATTACGGACGAGTTCCTAAATCTCGACACCTCAGTTGAATTACAGACAAGTTCCTAAATCTCGACACCTCAGTTGAATTACGGACGAGTTCCTAAATCTCAGCAAAAATATTTCCTCACTTGAGTACGGACGATCGAAGTTCCTAAATATCAACAGAGACGACTTGCCAGCAGAATAACGGACGATGAAGCTCCTAAAATTCTACTTCTCTCAACAAAGATCAACATTCCCCAACGGAATCTTCCCCAACAACAGGTATACAAGCTCTCGCTAAGGAATCTCTTATGCAATCGACACTCCTTCGGATGGCATCTTTAAGCCCATCTCCCGTCAGAAATCTCCAAATGGCATCTGTAAGCCCATTCCCGACATCACAAGACAATTACCACTTCATGCGAGTGCAAATTTCTGGGCATTCTAGTGTTCAATCCTCTTCCACCTTCAGATTACGAAAGACACGAAAGCCAATCTACATCCTCAGGTTTAAGAAGATTGAACATGGGAAGCTGTTGTACCCCAAAATTTGCCCTCCCATATTTCTCAAAAGATTGCAAAAAAGATCTCCAAGTTGCTCAAAGTAGTCCAAGGGTTGGCCAGACAAGCTCTCTCCTAAGGCAGTCTACCCCAAATTAGGGTTTCATGTTGCATCAAGATCCTTGAGTCCAAGTGACCCCAAGTGCTCACCAATGTCCTAATATATTCTCAAGGTCATCCATGTCAAGTTTCAAGCATTGCAGAGGAAGTTTGCTCAGTCAATTGCTCAAAAGTCCAAAAATCGACTGTGCTAGGGCAAAAGTCAACTATGACCCACATACAGTCAAACTTAAAGATTTTTTGTCAACATTATCATTTTGAAGGATATTTCATCATTTGATCAAGGGTTGATCATGATTCATCAAGGATTGCTCATAATTCATCAAGACTCAAAAGTTGCTAAATTAGGGTTTTGCAGGAAAAGTCAGCTCAACTTTGACCAAGCATAACTTTCTCATACTTTATGATAAATGACCCATCCAAAGCTCATTTTGAAGAGGATGAAATTCCCTAAATCCCATCTTCAGCTCACAAAATCAAAATATGCACTCACAAGAAGTTATGAATTTGGACATTATAGGTCATTTTGAAAAGTCAACAAAAACACCTTTTTTGTCAAAGCTTCATATATGAGCATGGAATATCAAAATGAGATGATACCAAAATAGTTGGTTAGAGGACATCTCAATCTTTCTAAAAAGTCCAAGAACACCTCCAAAGAGTCAAAATTGAGGAAGTTATGCATTGTTGAAGTTGACCTTTTTTGCAAAATTGCCAAAAGTCAACTATCCCCAAAACTTCAAATTTTTCCAAATGGGACCATTCTTTTTCACTTGTTCTGAGTTGGCATTATAGCCCACGTGCTCTAGCTTTGGCCATGTGTCCATATCATATTTTTACTAACTGTTTTGATTTTTATTTGAATTAATTTGAATTAATTTGAATTAAATCAAAACAAATCAAATAAAATCAAAATATATTGAAAACCAAAGATCTTTTGATGATTTCAGGCTTCATTGGATAACTAACACCATTCAAAATTTGCATCAAAGCTTGTGTGCACAAAAAGATTCAAAATAAGCCAATTTTGGAAAGCTTTAAAGAAGGGCCAAATCAAATATCAAAGTCATTGAAAGAGGAAGATTTGGGCAAGGTAATCAACCCTAATGCATTATACAATACATAAGGAGGTGAGGCATATCAAAATCAGGGTTGGAGATCAAGCATAGAGCCAGAACAAAATTTGCAAAAAACAGGCAAAAGTGTGAGATCGAAACAGAGGTTAGAGGTGTCCTCAAGGCTTGGTACTTGTCTCAATCTCTTCCTGGCAATCTCAGGAACCTAAAGCAAGCAAGGACACACGTTTTCAAGCCCTCCAGTGCACTGTAAGGCCGTCACGGTATCATCTTTTTCTTGAATTCGAAAAGCTTTATTCTTGCATCCATTGTGTAAAATATTGGCATATTCTTGATCACCATATCATTTGCAAGCTTTTTAGAATAGCCAATTTCATTTATATGACCTATATCATAAATCACCATTGCTAGGGTTTTACATTTGGTTTTAGGGCTTTTTGTTTCAGGAATAATTAGCATTCATAATGGGCATGGTTGCAATCAGGAGGATGAGATGACCTCAACCATGGTTTTAGAAATCATTTCCATGGCCTGTATGAGATTTTGGAATGAACATGACTTGTAGCGACGAACAACGTCCGTGGGTATAGGTGTTGCAGGTTTTTAGCTACAGAGGGAGGAATGGGACGATGAGTTGTCACCCCACCATTCGTCTATTGAAACAACGCACATTTTTTTTATTTATTTTCTGTCCATTAGCTTTTGTTTTATATATTCTTATTGATTTGCATTACATTAACAAATAAGAAGCAAGTGGTGTAGTGGCAAGTGTGGCATGGATTTCCCCTCAGGACCTGGGTTCGAATCCCAGGTCCCCCAATTTTCTCCATAATATTTTCTTGCAGGAAATCTAGTGCGCACTCAAGCCTACTATCCACCATGGACATTCATCATCAGCGTGCCAGATGGCCAGATGGCCAGATCTGGTGGCCATCATTGAAGGTGCACCAAAGGACCAAGTCAACGCCAGCGCACAGGATCCAAAAAGTCAAATGGATCAGTATAAATGGGCCAGAAAAATTGCTATACACACACCTAAAATCAGGCCTGTGATACAGTGGGAGAACTGACTTGAGTTTTGCGTTTGTATTCGCACTTGTTCGGTTTAGCAAGAGTCGCCACCAACTTTTTATTTTATCCTAAAGGAAAGGTTAAAAAGCACAAGAAAAACCTTTTGAGATGTTTCGTGGGTTCGGGGGGTAGATTATGAAAAGGAAAGGTATTAGAACCCTTTTCATCCATGGTTATCCATGGGCTCTTAGTTACTTGGTTTTAGATCACTTCCCTTGTGTTTTCAATTGCTTGAAATTGTGGTGTGTGTGTGTGTTTTGAAAATGTTTTGAAGAAGATGCCTTGTCTTAGGCAACCAATGTAATGACTCGTGTTTGAGTGTTTTACAAAGGTGTGTATCTTTTCGAAAAGATGTTTCAAATGTTTTTGGAAGTTGTTTTGAAAGTGTTTGTGGAATGTGGTTTGAAAAGTAGGAAAGCGTGTTTTGCAAGTTTGATCAAGTAACTAAGAGTTGTCTACCCCTAAATTTACTCAAAGGTTTTTCTCATGTTTTAACCCTTTTAACAATTTTGTTCCACCATTGTATTTGGTGGACAATCTTGCGTTAGGATGTGAACGAGACAGGCGCGGGTCATCGAATGGACCATGAATGCAATGGTGCCAAGTGTCTTTGGCAATTTTGCTTGAAGGGACTATGATCATTTTGATTAGGCAACTTTCGAAAGCGTCATCGAGGGACTATGATCATTTGAATTGATTTGCCAAATAAACTCGACGTGCAAGCATGGCCCATTTTGGAAGGCACCAAGCGGGATTACCCTAGGGGTGCAAGTGTGATTGTGTATTGATTTCATGTATTTGTCTTTGTATTAGGTTATCTAGCGTTTGATTTTAAGTACATACAAACCCTAGGTCTAACCATGGTATATTTGAAAGCGATAAATTGCGAGAATTTAAAGTCTACGCTATTACAAATAAGTATCCGGGAGTGGGGGTACAAATTTACAAATGGGGATGAGACTTATTAGGAGAGTAGTATCCAAATATTTACAACCAAATCGAATCCATCGCAAATGTAATATGTAGTGTATAGCAATGTATAAGAATAAAGCAAACGTGTATGTATCAATGTATTTGTGTATTGTAAATGTGTAAGTGTATGATTTATTTACAGGGCTGAGAAATGTTAACTTAATGTAAGATTAAGTATTTATTTATGTATTGTTATCATTATGTATTTTTTGTTTAATATGTACAAACAAAGTTTAAATGAAAAGAAAAAAATGTTTTAAGTTTTATGTATTAATATTAATGTATTTAAATTAGTAATTTTATGTACAAAAAAGAAAAGAAAAATGTTTCAATTTTAAGAAAAAGAATTAATGTTTGTATATTTTCTAAAATGTAACAATTAATAATATTTTGAAAAAAAAGTATTATTTTATTTAACGAAACAAAAAAAGTATTATATTTTAGTTTAAACTAAAAAAAATAAGATGATAAGTAAAAGTATTAGTTTATGAGTGTTAAAAAAAGTAAAAGAATAGATTGAATGGGCTTTATGAACTTGTGCTGGCCCAAGCAAAAGAATTGAACAGAAGCATGAGGGGGGGGGGGGGGGTGCGAAGGTGATTGGGCTTAAGGCTTGTTAGTGGGACAAGGCCCAAGAGCGTTGGACAGCAATTTGTTTAGGGTTTCTTCAAAGTTGTTCATTTGGGTTCTTGAGTTACAGAGGCGTGCCGTTCACTTCATTTCGTTCGTCTCCTTCATCTCTCAAGCCCAGGGCCATTGATCCCCTCCAACCTTCGGCTACCAGGCGCCACTTCCGTCCTCATCTCCTCACAGTTGTTCAGTTAACGACGGAAAGAAAGGTAACGAGTTTTTGACATTTTAGGGTTCTTTTTGATTTCTGTCTTTGCATGTCATTATTCTTCAATTATTGATTATGATTTTATGTATTATTGTTGTTTCCGTGAGCGAAAAAAAAGAAGGGAAGGGATTTATACCTTAGGCCTTTGGAGATGGAGATGAGGCGGACCGGAGGCGCCTAGGACGGCCAAGGGAGAGGGCGATGATGACAAGGCTTGCTCTGGTTTGTCTAGTACTTTGATTTTGTTTTATGATGATTATCTGAAAACAATTCTTTAATTTCTTTTCCTCTTCTGTCCACTTTGCCTCTGATGATGTTCTGTGTGATTATGATGATATTCTGAATCTTTAATATGCTGGCTCTTTTGCTTCTGTGTGAAACCTTTGCTCCTGTATGCTTATATGATGGCCCTTGAATGCTCGTTCGCTTCTGATATGCTTCTTTCCCTCTTCTCTTGTTAGCCTTTATATGCTTGCTATACTGAGTTGCCTTGAAATGATATTGAACCATATGATGAGCCCAGCTCTGAGGGCTTTGTAATTTTGAATATTATTCTCATTTTTGAGTTGTGAATCTGAACATGTGTTGAAATGTTTGAGGTTGGTCTTGGGATTTGGATTCTGAGTACTTTGAATCAAGTTTTATTGTCAGTTGAAGCTTGAAATGGTTTAAGGCTTCAGTTTTCTGGTTTAGGGCTTGATGTTTAGAGGCTGGAAAGGTTTTTGACAGGTTGGACTTGAAGCAAGTAAGGCTTGAAGTTTGATGTTCTGGTTTTTTCTGGTTGGGTTTACAGCGGGTAAGGCTTGATGCGAGTATGAGGCTTGGTTACAGGCTTATGGCTTTGACACATGTTTTTGGAGAGGCTCTGAGGCTTGGGCTTCAGTTGAGGCTTGACACAGTTTGTATTGTTTGTTTAAACTTGACACAGGTTTAGGATTTTTTGGCTTGGTCAGGCTTAAGGCTTTTGTGGCTTAGCAGGTTTGCAAGACTTTGTATGGCTTGGAGCTTTGAGGCTACAGGCTGCAGGTTTGGTATCTTTTGATTTTTGAGGTGGTTTGAAATAGTTTTGGAGGCAGCTCTGTTTCTCTTGACAGTTTTTGAAGTTTTATTTTTCTTTGTGATATTTCTGCCTCCCCTTTCTTTATATGCTGGTATATCTTTTCTTATATCTTTCACAGCCTGAGCCCTGTAAGCCTATCTTCTTTTCCTCTTCTCTCTCTCCCTTTTTGACAGATTAAAAGCATATTTTATATTGCTTATGTTTGTCCTATTCTGAAAAAGCAAATGGCCTTGAAAATGATGAAATTGAAACTTTGCTTGCATTGTTGGTTTACTCTGCATACTTCCTGCTTTCCTGCATACTTTATGTACTTCTTTGACATCTTTTTATATCTCTTGGACATCTTTGAGTAGCCTTTTGTACTTGTTGATGTTTTGGATAGTTGTTTTGACAACTTTTGGCTTAGTTTGACATTGTGACTTTGTAGTTCTAGTTCAGTTCAGTTTGCCTTTGGATTTTGTACTTGCACATGCTGTTTGTTTGGAAACTATGCAGTTGGTTGACAAATTTGAATCATGAACTATGCAATTTGTTTGAACATTTTGAATTTGTGCAATTACAACTTTTTTGCATTTCATGTCTTTTTCTTTTGCAAGCATTTTTCATCCCTCTTTGTGAACCGGGAGAAATCTCGTGATTTACAGAGAGGGCGGACTGATTCCGACCAGTTGCTTTTAATGATGATCTTTTTAACTGTCTACCTTTAATTATTTTATCTGCTTTGACTTTTCTTTTGTTTCTTGTTTTTTTTTTTGCAGATAAAATCAAATGAGCAGAGGGAGCATTGGATAGAAGATGAAGACTTAGGAATTAGGATGAAATTTTATTTCAATTTTTAATCATTGTAACCATTATTATTATGAATACTTTGTAAATAAATACTGTATTCAAATAACAATTGTAACAAATAATTAAAGATGAATAAAAATCCAATCTTGATCAGTTAATTCTTTTTATTTCTCTTTCAAATGTTTATTTAATTGTTTATAATCCTTAAATTATAATAAAATGGAAATAAATCCCAATTATTCTAATCTTAGAATAAATAAACAATTGATAAACACTGTGGTCTTGACATCAATCAATAATAAACCCGGCGCTTCAAATATCCAAAGCAATGCACAGTTATTGAAACAAAACGTCCACATGTCCTTTTTTCACCGATTAAATCCAAACACTGCAAATTCTCAATCATCAGCCTTAGTCCATATCTCAGAGTAAATTGAAAAGAACTGTAGAATTAATTCTTTCTGAGAATGCGCGCACAAAAACCCTGATTCTTGATTAAATGTCAGAGAAGCGTTTGCCTGATCAAGACCTGAGCCAACTCAACCAAACCCTAAACAATCTGTTTGAACTGCTTTAAAATCAAAGAAAACCCTAAATTTTGTCTGACTGACGAGAAAAGTCTATTTGACCGATTCTTGAGCCAGTCTGAAAAATCAAGAAAAGCCCGAAGCTGTGATTTCTTGTGGAAAAATACGAGGGCAAATTTTGGGGTACAACAGTTGCCCCTGTTCAATCTTCTTGAACCTGAAGAGTTAGATTGGCAAGTTTGCCGTTCGCGACTTGAAGGTAAAAGGAGATTGGACACTAGAGTGCCCAAAAATTTGCACTCGGTGATGTGATGGTAGAGGGAATGGGCTTACAGATGCCATTTGGTGATGGGCTTAAAGATGCCATCTGGAGATGTGACAGAATCTTATCGGGAATGGGCTTATAGATGCCATTTGGAAGTGTAATGGATAGTTGTGGAGATGGGCTTACAGATGCCATCGGGAGGTGTGACGGAACTTTGTCCGGAATGGGCTTATAGATGCCATTTGGAATTGTGTGTCGATCGCGTAAGAGATTCCTTAGCGAGAACTTGCGTACTTTGAGAAAGAAAGATAACTTCCTGGCTTGCTACCGGTTGATCTTCAAACTCTTCATGCATATATGCCCTGGCTAGATACAGGTATTGAATCTGGAAATCTTCATAAAGACATGCCCTGGCTAGATACAGGAATCGAATCTACAATCAATCACTCACATATATGCCCTGGCTAGATACAGGAATCAAATCTCTAAACTCTTCATGCAGACATGCCATGGCTAGATACAGGTGTCGAATCCATAATCAGTTACTCACAGATATGCCCTGGCTAGATACAGGAATCGAATCTGGAATTGTGACAGTTGATAGTAATCATCTTTGGATTAACCTTTTTCCTGAAAAGGCAAGACATCAGTTGTATGCAATGTCATGATGTATGAAACGCATGAGGTCATGATGTTTTCAAGAATAAATGAGATTGTGTGATATGATGCGTATATGCATGCGTCATGGTGTATGATAATGTGATGAATGTATAAGAATGTGTTTTCGTCTAGGAAAATAAATCCTTGACGAATGCTGGGCGCTTGTTGAATCCTGGCCTGATGTTGAAGAGTAGAGTTCTTCGCTTCCGCTGGGGATGATGGTTGCAAGAATAAACCGGTAGGAGAAGACGACTCTGTTGGGGAATAAGTTTGTTGGAGAGATTATTCTGTGGGGAATTACTCTGTGGGAATAGACGCTTCGCCGAGGTTTTGATGAGAACTCCGCTGGGGATTCGACTGATAAGTTATGTTGGGGAATTTGATGAACTCCGCTGGGGATTGACAGTTGGAAGTTTTAGCTCCGCTGGGGATATTGAAACTGGACTCTGAGGGGAGTTAGCTTCTGGAAGGTTCTCTGGTTGGGGATTGCAAGAATCTTTTGAGTTTGAGAAGGAACCGGTGTAGGGTTTCCTGATGATGAGTCCGTGTAAAACTGCATCTGGGTTTGAAGAAGGACCAGTGTAGGGTGTCCTGATGATGAGTCCGTGTAAAACTGCATCTTCTAACAGGTGATGAAGCAATTGTTGAACACTTTTGACATTCGAATGCCCCAAGTGATGATGAAGGAGACTCTTTATGTAGATAATTTCCTGGCTTGTTACAGGTGTTGATCCTCAGTCTCTTCATGCAGATATGCCCTGGCTAGATACAGGAGTCGAATCCATAATCAAACGCTCACAAATATGCCCTGGCTAGATACAGGAATCGAATCTGGAATTGGTCGTCTACAGATATGCCCTGGCTGGATACAGGTATCGAATCTGGAATTTGTTGTCTACAGATATGCCCTGGCTAAATACAGGTGTCGAATCTCTAAACTCTTCATGCAGGTATGCCCGGGCTAGATACAGGTGTCGAATCCACAATCAGTTACTCACAGATATGCCCTGGCTAGATACAGGAATCGAATATGGAATTTGTTGTCTACAGATATGCCCTGGCTGGATATAGGTGTCGAATCTCTAAACTCTTCATGCAGATATGCCCTGGCTAGATACAAGTGTCGAATCCACAATCAATCACTCACAGATATGCCCTGGCTAGATACAGGAATCGAATCTGGAATTGGTCGTCTACAGATATGCCCTGGCTGGATACAGGTATCGAATCTGGAATTTGTTGTCTACAGATATGCCCTGGCTGGATACAAGTGTCGAATCTCTAAACTCTTCATGCAGACATGCCCTGGCTAGATACAGGCGTCGAATCCACAATCAAATCACTCACATATATGCCCTGGCTAGATACAGGTATAGAATCTGGAATTTGTGATAGTTGATCTGTTGGTGGTTGTAATTTCCAGCAGGTGATGAAGGAATTGTTGAACACTTTTGACATTCGAATGCCCCAAGTGGTGATGAAGGAATTGTTGAACACTTTTGACATTCGAATGCCCTAAGTGATGATGAAGGAGTCTCTTCAGGTTACTCTGCAATTGAGAGATTTTGTTGAAATCTTGACTGGACTGCCCCAGGTTAACTGAACTTTGAAAGATCTGTTGAAACCTTGACTGGACTGCCCCAGGTTAACTGAACTTTGAAAGATCTGTTGAACTTGACTGGACTACCCCAGGTTAACTGAACTTTGAAAGATCTGTTGAACTTGACTGGACTGCCCCAGGTGTGCTGGATGGTGACATGTCATGCCCCTTTGTTGATAGGAGACTTGTCAATGGGAGTGTCATCCTTCTTGAAGTGATTTTACTCACTGAGAGAGTTTTCGTTCCTCCGAACATTCGCTGTATGAATTTCTTCGCTGTCAAACAAGTAGCCAAATGCAAACAGTGATATTCAAGCAATGCAGAGTTTATGTTTGTCTCAAAGTTTTGAAAAATGCGTTTTTTAGCAGAAAACTTTTTATAAGACAAATCAACACAAGATTTTAGAGCAAAGCCTTATAGGAGTCAGGATACCTTTGGTAACAGTATGCTTTCGAACTAACCCATGCTTCAATTAGGACTTTTGAAAGGTTGTAACGTGGCTTGGTTCACGGTTTAAGAAACAAAGGATAAAGGCTCAAAGTATATTTGTACCCACCCGCTCTTCGTGATGTTCTTCAATCCTAAGCTCAGTTAATTGTGCGTTGCACTCTATTCGAGTTTGGAACGGCTTTTGAGTGATGGTTCACCAGTTGAGTTTGGGAGATAGTCATCATCTCCTTTTTTCTTTTGCAACATTTTTCATGTTGTTGAGGATTTGTAATGACCTCTCTATTTTGATTTTGATTTGTTATCCCTAACTTTTGCCTGACTGTCTCTGTTTTTGAGATCACAGTCAGCGGGATGCCCCAGCTTTCTTAAACCTCCTTTACAGGTTTTGGCTTGGTGGGATTTTCTCTTTTGAGAGGTAATGACTGCCTATGAGATAGGGAACCATCACTGTCTTTTTGATTCCAGAGGAATGCTTTTCTTTGTCGATGTTCGTTGTATTACGAACTGAGAGTTTGCGGCTTCAATGCACACCTTTTTTGGATTAATTGAGAGACTACCCTGCCCCAGGTTTAAATCAAAGGTTTTGAATGTTTAGAACAGAAAACTCCCACTTCTTTGGCTCGAAGGGGTTGACTAGGGATTATCTTCCTTATAACTCCAGTGTTTGGGAATTGAAAGAAATGCCTGTACATCATCAGCGAGGTCTGTTCAAAAAGCATACTGTATGAGATTACGGTATTGTTTCATCATCCTCCCTCTAAAGGCTTGCAGCTTTTTATCAAGAGTTAAATATCATAAAGAAAGCATAAGAGTAGTGAAAACGAATGGATGAATTCAAGACAAACATATGCAATGCATTAATGAAACAGAGTTTGACATAACAGTTAATTGTTTGAATAACAAAAGAAAATACAACTTTGAAAATTCAAATGAAGCAAAGGTCTTTCAGTTTGAGCTTTGTCACTTCAGGAGGAGAAACCCTTAACGGAAGATTTTCATCTCGCCGTCTGGCATGAACCTTAGCACTCCAATGTCAATCAGATCTTGAATCTTGTTCTTCAAGGCCCAACATTCGTCGGTGTTGTGTCCCGGGCTGTAGGAGTGGTAAACACAAAATGCGTCGGGATGATAGTTAGGAGCGGAGGTATTGGGATTCCGAGGAGGATCCCTTAAAGTAAGAAAGTTGACCTCCAACAGGCACTTCAGTATGAAGGACGATGGTATCTCAGTCTCGGAGAAATGTCTTCTCGACGTATTTTGATTATGCCGATTACCCCGTTGACACTGGCGAGATTGTTGAGGGGGTTGTGATCCTGAAGCAAGCAGGGGAGCCTTCCCCTTATCTTCTTGTCTGGAGGGGGGTTGAGTGGTGACTTGCTCTTCAACCTCAGATGTTTGCCCCAGTTGGTTGTTCTGAAGCAGTTGATTGACGAGAACTCTGAGTTCCTCTTGTCTTTTAGCCAAGTCCTGGATGAGAGCCATCTGGCCCACCAGTTGCCCCGTCATTTGGATCCTCATTGTTGTCAGCTCAGACTGCAGGGCTTCCAACTGATCACTCCTGGCATTGTTTGAATTCTCCTGGACCAAGCCCTTTGTGAGGAGAGCTTTCATTTCTTCTTGCCCCAGGGACAGGTTCAAGAACATTTCCTGCAGCTGAGCAGTCTGGTCCTGGATATCCTTGACAGTCCTCTCTAGAGCCATCTCTTACTGAAATAAACAGTATGAGAGTAAGGAAACCTTAAAAGGAAAGAATTGTCAAGATGCAATGCATGATATGTGGATGCATGCTTTCAAGGATCTCTTGGGGTAAACACAATAGAATGTTAGAGGTTGAACTTCGATCTTTGACTGGAGACCTTTGCACCGGTGGATGTCTTTCCACAAGAATCAAGCTCACCATGTCAAGTGGGTCATAGCCCCCGATTCAAGTTGTTGCACTCGATCTTTGATTGGAGAACTTTGCATCGGTGGATGTCTTTCCACGAGAATCAAGCTCACCATGTCAAGTGGGTCATAGCCCCGATTCAAGTTGTTGCACTCGATCTTTGATGGCATTTGTTTAGAGGAGAAACCTCTTGCCCTTTGGTAGACGTCTGGTTCAATGTAACCCTGCATCAAAAGAACCCTCGATATCCTTGAAATGGTTTATTGAAAATGCTATGGTATGATGTTATGATGTTATGTACATGTATGCAAAAAGCAAGTGAGTGTATATATAGACAATCATATTCACACAAAGCACACAAGTCCTTATGTTTAGGCTTGCATGGGGTTGTAGGTAAGTACCCTCTTTCAATTTCGTTGGTTAAGACCTGTCTTATCAAAAGTAACCGGGTTCTAGAGAATCTCAATATCATTGACTACCCTCAATCGGTCATAACTCCAACATTGCAATCTTTTCTCGCGGCCAGAACCATCGCGAGAGTTTAGCCTCAATGAGTGTAGCATACTGCTACTGTTCTATGGCCAAGTTGGGTCAATTTAGGGTTCTAAAGTCGGTTGGTGCTTAATGACTCCTTAGAAGACCCATATTCTCCTCGTTGCAACACAAGGGATATCGGTACAGACCAAGGTGTCACACCAACGTAGCCACTGCTTCACCCATGTCGGTCTACGCCGGACAGGTCCCTCACAGCTTATGCTACCTAAAAGGGTATTCCCCAGATCCGGGTTAGGATCTATGAAACTCCGATGCAAAGCCCACAAATATAAAAGCAAACAAATCAAGCAATTGAAAATAAATGTGATCTAAATCCTAAGGTAACCCCACTTTTAAGTTACTCCCCAGCAGAGTCGCCAGTTCTGTGATACGGTGGGAGAACTGACTTGAGTTTTGCGTTTGTATTCACACTTGTTCGGTTTAGCAAGAGTCGCCACCGACTTTTTATTTTATCCTAAAGGAAAGGTTAAAAAGCACAGGAAAAACCTTTTGAGATGTTTCGTGGGTTCGGGGGGTAGGATATGCAAAGGGAAGGTATTATCACCCTTTTCATCCATGGTTATCCATGGGCTCTTAGTTACTTGGTTTTAGATCACTTGCCTTGTATTTTCAATTGCTTGAAATTGTGGTGTGTGTGTGTGTGTTTTGAAGAATATGCCTTGTCTTAGGCAACCAATGTAATGACTCATGTTTGAGTGTTTTACAAAGGTGTGTATCTTTTCGAAAAGATGTTTCAAATGTTTTTGGAAGTTGTTTTGAAAGTGTTTGTGGAATGTGGTTTGAAAAGTAGGCAAGCGTGTTTTGCAAGTTTGATCAAGTAACTAAGAGTTGTCTACCCCTAAATTTACTCAAAGGTTTTTCTCATGTTTTAACCCTTTTAACAATTTTGTTCCACCATTGTATTTGGTGGACAATCTTGCGTTAGGATGTGAACGGGATAGGCGCGGGTCATCGTATGGACCATGAATGAAATGGTGCCAAGTGTCTTTGGCAATTTTGCTTGAAGGGACTATGATCATTTTGATTAGGTAACTTTCGAAAGCGTCATCGAGGGACTATGATCATTTGAGTTGTTTTGCCAAAGAAACTCGACGTGCAAGCATGGCCCATTTTGGAAGGCAACAAGTGGGATTACCCTAGGGGTGCAAGTGTGATTGTGTATTGATTTCATGTATTTGTCTTTGTATTAGGTTATCTAGCGTTTGATTTTATGTACATACAAACCCTAGGTCTAACCATGGTATATTTGAAAGCGATAAATTGCGAGAATTTAAAGTCTACGCTATTACAAATAAGTATCCGGGAGTGGGGGTACAAATTTACAAATGGGGATGAGACTTATTAGGAGAGTAGTATCCAAATATTTACAACCAAATCGAATCCATCGCAAATGTAATATGTAGTGTATAGCAATGTATAAGAATAAAGCAAACGTGTATGTATCAATGTATTTGTGTATTGTAAATGTGTAAGTGTATGATTTATTTACAAGGCTGAGAAATGTTAACTTAATGTAAGATTAAGTATTTATTTATGTATTGTTATCATTATGTATTTTTTGTTTAATATGTACAAACAAAGTTTAAATGAAAAGAAAAAAATGTTTTAAGTTTTATGTATTAATATTAATGTATTTAAATTAGTAATTTTATGTACAAAAAAGAAAAGAAAAATGTTTCAATTTTAAGAAAAAGAATTAATGTTTGTATATTTTCTAAAATGTAACAATTAATAATATTTTGAAAAAAAGGTATTATTTTATTTAACAAAACAAAAAAGTATTATATATTAGTTTAAACTAAAAAAAATAAGATGATAAGTAAAAGTATTAGTTTATGAGTGTTAAAAAAAGTAAAAGAATAGATTGAATGGGCTTTATGAACTTGTGTTGGCCCAAGCAAAAGAATTGAACAGAAGCATGAGGGGTGGGGGGTGCGAAGGTCATTGGGCTTAAGGCTTGTTAGTGGGACAAGGCCCAAGCGCGTTGGACAGCAATTTGTTTAGGGTTTCTTCAAAGTTGTTCATTTGGGATCATGAGTTACAGAGGCGCGCCGTTCTCTTCATTCCGTTCGTCTCCTTCATCTCTCAAGCCCAGGGCCATTGATCCCCTCCAACCTTCGGCTACCAGGCGCCGCTTCCGTCCTCATCTCCTCACAGTTGTTTAGTTAACGACGGAAAGAAAGGTAACGAGTTTTGGACATTTTAGGGTTCTTTTTGATTTCTGTCTTTGCATGTCATTATTCTTCAATTATTGATTCTGATTTTATGTATTATTGTTGTTTCTGTGAGCGAAAAAAAAGAAGGGAATGGATTTATACCTTAGGCCTTTGGAGATGGAGACGAGGCGGACCGGAGGCGCCTAGGACGGCCAAGGGCGAGGGCGATGATGACAAGGCTTGCTCCGGTTTGTCTAGTACTTTGATTTTGTTTTATGATGATTATCTGAAAACAATTCTTTAATTTCTTTTCCTCTTCTGTCCACTTTGCCTCTGATGATGTTCTGAGTGATTATGATGATATTCTGAATCTTTGATGTGCTGGCTCTTTTGCTTCTGTGTGAAACCTTTGCTCCTGTATGCTTATATGATGGCCCTTGAATGCTCGTTCGCTTCTGATATGCTTCTTTTCCTCTTCTCTTGTTAGCCTTTATATGCTTGCTATACTAAGTTGCCTTGAAATGATATTGAACCCTATGATGAACCCAGCTCTGAGGGCTTTGTAATTTTGAATATTATTCTGATTTTTGAGTTGTGAATCTGAACATGTGTTGAAATGTTTGAAGTTGGTCTTGGGATTTGGATTCTGAGTACTTTGAATCAAGTTTGATTGTCAGTTGAAGCTTGAAATGGTTTAAGGCTTCAATTTTCTGGTTTAGGGCTTGATGTTTAGAGGCTGGATAGGTTTTTGACAGGTTGGACTTGAAGCAAGTAAGGCTTGAAGTTTGATGTTCTGGTTTTTTCTGGTTGGATTTACAGCAGGTAAGGCTTGATGCGAGTATGAGGCTTGGTTACAGGCTTATGGCTTTGACACAGGTTTTTGGAGAGGCTCTGAGGCTTGACACAGTTTGTATTGTTTGTTTAAACTTGACACAGGTTTAGGCTTTTTTGGCTTGGTCAGGCTTAAGGCTTTTGTGGCTTAGCAGGTTTGCAAGACTTTGTATGGCTTGGAGCTTTGAGGCTACAGGCTGCAGGTTTGGTATCTTTTGATTTTTCAGGTGGTTTGAAATAGTTTTGGAGGCAGCTCTGTTTCTCTTGACAATTTTTGAAGTTTTATTTTTCTTTGTGATATTTCTGCCTCCCCTTTCTTTATATGCTGGTATATCTTTTCTTATATCTTTCTCAGCCTGAGCCCTGTAAGCCCATCTTCTTTTCCTCTTCTCTCTCTCTCTCTCTCTCTCTCTCCCTTTTTGACAGATTAAAAACATATTTTATATTGCTTATGTTTGTCCTATTCTGAAAAAGCAAATGGCCTTGAAAATGATGAAATTGAAACTTTGCTTGCATTGTTGGTTTACTCTGCATACTTCCTGCTTTCCTGCATACTTTATGTACTTCTTTGACATCTTTTTATATCTCTTGGACAACTTTGAGTAGCCTTTTGTACTTGTTGATGTTTTGGACAGGTGTTTTGACAACTTTTGGCTTAGTTTGACATTGTGACTTTGTAGTTCTAGTTTAGTTCAGTTTGCCTTTGGATTTTGTACTTGCACATGCTGTTTGTTTGGAAACTATGCAGTTGGTTGACAAATTTGAATCATGAACTATGCAATTTGTTTGACCATTTTGAATTTGTGCAATTACAACTTTTGTGCATTTCATGTCTTTTTCTTTTGCAAGCATTTTTCATCCCTCTTTGTGAACCGGGAGAAATCTCGTGATTTGTAGAGAGGGCGAACTGATTCCGGCCAGTTGCTTTTAATGATGATCTTTTTAACTGTCTACCTTTAATTATTTTATCTGCTTTGACTTTTCTTTTGTTTCTTGTTTTTTTTTGCAGATAAAATCAAATGAGCAGAGGGAGCATTGGATAGAAGATGAAGACTTAGTGAAATTCTGGCTGCAGATACTCAATGTCACGTTCAATGTTATGACACCGTATCTGACTTTCTATAAGACAGTAAATACAAAAACAGTAAAGAACACAATCAATTGTTTACCCAGTTCAGTGTGCAACAACACCTACTCTGGGGGCTACCAAGCCAGGGAGGAAATCCACTATAAGAGATATTAATTCAGGAATAAACCAACCAGTTTATCTCCTTCACTTAAGACCTACCCAATGCAACTTCAATCTAAGTACAACTTAAACCTGAGTTCCTACTCACTCCCCCTTAATCACAGCAGTGATACATAAAACAATTTGACTAATGAATTGTTGAAGACACTCTTCAAAACATACACTTGATTATGCTTCACAGCTTTTTAATCAAGCAACACAAACACTCTTGCTTCACAGCTTTGAGTGATACACAAACCTAACTTGACTTTGCTTCACAGCTTTAGTCAAGAGACATACAAACACTCTTGCTTCAAAGCTTTGAGTGTTACACAACCCTTACAATTAAAACCTATTCCAAGTCACTTATCACAATGATAATTGCTTGGATTACAATAGTAAAAACTATACAGCTTCTAAATGATCTTCTGTCAAAAAGGGATTACATTCAAAACAGCAGCCCTGTTGAATATATAGCAACTGCAACTTCAGTTAGGGTTTCCACAAAAAGCTAGGGTTAATTCCGTTTGACCTTAAGACTAGGTCACAGGACTATAACAACCAGGTTGGGGTTGAGCTAGGTTAACCCAAAGAAAACGCAGGATTCTGTTCTGGAAAGACTGAGTCATTTTCCTGAAAAAACTCAGAATTAACCAAACTGCATACCTGTTAGTTCAGAACAGGATGTCTTAACATCTGTTATGACATCTGAAAACCTGTCTACTGATTTAGGAAAATGTGATCATTTTGCAAAATGCTCAGATACACACTTATAAACATCAGTACCTGTATGACAATATTTTTCTGCAAAGGTACCTAATGAATCAGTACACACTAAACTAGAATGTTATGACATCAGTCATGACATTCACACATACACTTGGGTTTTACCAAAAATGCAAGCCTATAACTAAACAACTACAAACTCCCCCTTTGGCAGATTTTTGGCTAAAGACCCTAAGCAATCAGAGATAGATAGCAGCAGAAAGAAATGACTGCAGAAAAATAGAATGTCTAATTAAGTAAGTACCAAAATATATCTCCCCATCTTTAGCCACAAATGGGCCAAAGATACATGTTCATAAAAATTATACAGTCATCCAGAAAAAAGTAATAAGAGCAGCAGCTAAAAACTGAACACACTTCCAAACTCCACCAGGAACCAGCACCAACTCCACCAACCTTTAAGCACTGTCATCAGACTCAGAGGAGCTAGTTTCTTCAGTATTGAGATGACCTTCAGCTTCTACACCCTCTTCCCTTCTGTTTCCTTCAGCTTCCTCCTTTTCTAACCTAGCAATTAGGTTTTCTAGGGTCTTTTTCCTAGCTTCCAGTTCTTTGCAGGTCTCTTTTAATACAGCTATGACATCAGATGTTTTGGACTGGGTCTTCACAGACGATGTCTCAGCTGATGTTATGACAATATCAGGAGCATGAGATCCCTGAAACAGTTTGTAGTGCAAGCCAAGGGCAGGAGCTCTTTTGCAAGCAATATCTCTTGCTACCAGGATATCAGGGTATTGTGCAAGGATAATTCCACAAAGGAGGGAGGGAAAGGCAATTGGTCCTTTGACAGCATAACTACCAGCATGTTTTAAAGTTTGTTCAAAAATATACCTGCCATAGTCAAAAGCAGTCTTGGTTCCCACAGCATAAATAAATCTCCCCAATCCTGTGGAGATAGTTGATTTATGATTTATAGGCACCCAGTTGGCTGCACCAATCTTGTGCAGGATGGCAAATTTCATGCTAAGTTTGCTGGCATTCAGCTTGCCTTTCAAGGGCCAGCACTTCACTTGCCTTGCTGTGATGGTTTGACAAACTTCATTGTCAGTGACTTCCAGATCAGGACAATCCTCATTTGTTCTTCCAAGAAATTTGTTAATTTCTAATGGAGAGAAAATAACCCTTCTTCCTCTAACAAAAACACTTTCAAAGTCAGCTGACCTTCCATCAGCACAATCATTAGACAAGTTAACTATGAACTCCTAGACCAGATTTTCATAACACTTGTTAAATTTTATCACTGTCTTCATCAGTCCAGCATTCTTGATCAGGTCCATGATGTCGTCGCACTCCATGGCATCATTGTTGAGTTCTCTTTCTAAAGCTATTCTCTTTAAGCAAACATACTTCCATCTGTTTGCATTGTCAGGATGATGAAAAGAGATGTTGTCTGTTGGGACTTCAGGAACTCTAGCAATTTTGCTGGAGGGGAGCTTCCTTCTGATAGGAATTTCTTCAGCATCAATCTCAAACTCTGATTCCTCATCAGAATCAGAAGATTCAGGTTCTTTTCTCTTCTTTGAAATTGGTTGTCTAGCAGTATGCACCTGGGCTTTCACCTTCCCTTTGGGCTGAATAGTTTTCACAGATTCTACCCTAGCCATGCCTTCAGCCTTGGATTTCTTAACAGCAGGTTTATCTTTGGACACACATTTTGCATCATTCTGATTACCCTTTATTTTCATCAATCTCATAGCTATGCTAGGGTTTACATTAGCAATCAGATCATTATCTGAGTAATCCTCATCCACATCAATGATAGGTGGATCAACAGTCTTTTCTGAAGGGTTCTGAATGTTGTCATTTTGTGTCACAACATTCTTAGAGACATCTACATTCTCAGAGACGTTCACATTTGGGCTTCTTGATTGATTTAAAGGGACAGAAATCCCCGGTACAGGTTGGTTTCCGCTTAGTATACTAGTAACAAGCCTAGCAATAGCTTGATGAACTTGAACTGATCCTTCTCTATTTGGTACAAAAGAAGAAGGATGAGAAGGATTACCAGAGGCTACAGCTTGAGCTCTTCCTGCATGTCTAGTTCTCAGCTTTTTGACTTTGGCGGGGTCAGTTGCCATCTCTCTGAGAGGAGTGACCTCAAGAACTTCAGATTCTATGCATGTGGTGATTGCTCTAGAGTCTTGGTCAGATGATGAAGATGATGAGGATGATGAAGTCGCCTTGGTTGAAGATGATGTCTGAGACATTTTGATTGACTTAGAGCACCAGTAGCAATTTGAGAGAAAATTTTGATTGAGAGAAGGGAACAGGTTGCAAAGTCGAGAGAGGTAGGAGGCAAAAGAGAGTCTTTTCAACTTCTTAAGTATTTTGAAAGAATTTGGAAAACATATGATTAACCCACTAAAAATAGACTTAACAAAATTAACTCCTTCAACCCTTGTTTTAAGCAAAATTAATTGCTATAATTTCTCATGTTGGCAAATACCCAACCTGCCCCTCAAGTTTTCAAGTTTATTTCCAACAAGAGCCTTGGTAGAAGAATCAGCCATCTGAAGCTTAATGATACCATGTTCCAGTTTAATTGACTTCTTCTCTACAAAGACAATGTGCTTGGTCCTGCTATGCTGAATAGGGTTCATGGAAATATTGATTGTATTCAGATTGTCACAATATAATGTCACAACATCTTGTGAGACATTATACTCAGTGAGCATCTGTTTTGTCCAGATATTTTGAGAACAGTTATTCCTAGCTGCAACCATTTCCGCACAGAGTTGGGAAGGCATTCTTTTGACATGAATCATAGTTCTGGTTGATTCTTGAATGATTTTCTTTTTGTCCACTCCATTTTGATGGAGAGTTATAGGAGAAGAGACTTCACGACTTATTTCTTCAGGGAAACATAATTTATTAGACTTGTTGTTTCCAACATCCTTGTCATGATTACTTCTGGTTCTGACAACACATCCTTCTTCAAGTTTATTCACCACATCATAGACATTATCAACTTGTAGTTTTGGAGTCCTTCTGACTGCTTCCATAGAGATAGCTCTTTTCATTCTTCTTAGATGAAGATGACCAAGCTTATGATGCCACAATTTCATCTCTTTTTCTTCTTTGGTAATTGGACACATAGTGGAGTTATTAGTGTTCTCAGGCTGCCACAAGTAACAGTTATCTTTGGATCTGATTCCTTTCATTACAACTTCTAGTTTTTCATTAATTACTAGACATTCAGATTTTGAGAAGTTGACCTTGAATCCTAGATCACATAATTGACTGATACTAATGAGATTAGCAGTCAGCCCTTTTACCAGCAAGACTTCACTCAGACTTGGAACTTCAGGGCAGTCCAAATTACCAACTCCTTTGATTTCACCTTTAGTACCATCTCCAAAGGTCACATAACTAGTGTTGTGAGGTTTAACATGATTGAGAATGTTCTTTATTCCAGTCATGTGTTTAGAACACCCACTGTCAAAGTACCAGCCTTCCTTTGCAGACACTCTCAGGGAAGTATGGGCTATCAGGGCAGTAGCCTTTTTCTTCCATTGAGGAGTATGTGGTACCTTTTTAGACTTAGGTTTGACACCTGAGTTTTGATTGGGGTATCCATGCAATCTGAAGCAGAAGGGCTTTATGTGGCCATATCTCCCACAATGATGACATCTCCATCTTTGGTACCTTTTCTTCATATGTCTCTGTTTCTGATGTTGAGAGTTGTGTTGAGACATCTGCTTTGACAATTGTTTAACAGGCCTGATCTTCTTGTCTGCACCAGATTTCTTAGCTTCCACAAATCCTAGTCCAGATTTGTTTCCCACATTTTGTCCCACTTGAAGAATCTCTTCCAATTTATCTGTTCCATTGGTCAGCATCTTGACAGATTTGGTCATATGGTTCAGTTGTGAGTTCAGCAATTGAACTTCCCCTTCTAGATGACTTATAGTTTCAAGATCTGCCCTTTTTTCAGCCTCCAGCTTTATAATGAGTTTTGATTGTTTCTCATTCTGCACACAGACTTCAGCACTTCTGATACACAATTTCTTGTAGGTATCAGCCAGTTCTTCAAATGTCACTTCTTCATCACTGGTGTCACTTTCAGAAGTACAAACACCAGTTAGAGCAGTAACTAGTTTGGCAGATTCTTCTTCAGAATTACTTTCTGAATCACAGTCAGACCAAGTCGCAGTCATTCCTTTCTTTTGTTTCTTAAGAAAGGTTGGACATTCAGCTCGAATATGCCCATATCCTTCACAACCATGGCATTGAATTCCTCTGCCTTGGTTTCCCTTCTCTTCTGACCTTGGTCTTCTGCTGGAACTGTCAATGTCAGAGGGAATGTTATGAACATTAGACCTTGACTTTGGATCCATTCTTTTGATGAGCTTGTTGAACTGTCTTCCAAGCATGGCTATAGCTTCTGAAATATTTTCTTCTTCATCCTCCTTGTTGTCAACATCAGAGTTGGATACAAGTGCTATGCTCTTGTTCTTCTTGTCACCATTTTCAGTGATCCCCATCTCATAAGTCTGAAGAGACCCAATAAGTTCATCCACTTTCAACTTGCTGATGTCCTGGGCTTCTTCTATGGCAGTTACCTTCATTGCAAATCTTTTAGGCAAGGATCTGAGAATCTTTCTCACCAGTTTTTCTTCTGACATCTTTTCTCCCAGTGCTCCTGAGGTGTTGGCAATCTCCAAGATGTTCATGTGAAACTCATGAATGGTTTCATCTTCCATCATTTTTAGATTCTCAAACTTGGTAGTCAACATCTGAAGCCTTGGCATTTTTACTTTGGAAGTGCCCTCATGAGTAGTTTTGAGAGTGTCCCAAACTTCCTTGGCCAGTTCATATTGATGTACTAGTCTGAAAATGTTTCTATCAATTCCATTGAACAAGGCATTTAAAGCTTTGGAATTTCCCAGGGCTAACTCATCTTCTTCTTTACTCCAATCTTCCTCAGGCTTCAGACTGATTGTCCCATCTTTCTCAGTTATGGTGGGATGGTTCCATCCTTTGTCAGTAGGTCTCCAAGCCTTTTTGTCCAGAGATTTTAAGAAGGCAATCATACGAGGTTTCCAGTAGTCATAATTAGTTCCATCCAGAATGGGTGGTCTATTTCCAAAAACTCCTTCTTTGTCCATAGTGCCAGAAAGTGATATCCCTATATCTCACCCAGTAATACAGGCAGGGTGCCTGCTCTGATACCAATTGAAATTCTGGCTGCAGATACTCAATGTCACGTTCAATGTTATGACACCGTATCTGACATTCTATAAGACAGTAAATACAAAAACAGTAAAGAACACAGTCAATTGTTTACCCAGTTCAGTGTGCAACAACACCTACTCTGGGGGCTACCAAGCCAGGGAGGAAATCCACTATAAGAGATATTAATTCAGGAATAAACAAACCAGTTTATCTCCTTCACTTAAGACCTACCCAATGCAACTTCAATCTAAGTACAACTTAAACCTGAGTTCCTACTCACTCCCCCTCAATCACAGCAGTGATACATAAAACAATTTGACTAATGAATTGTTGAAGACACTCTTCAAAACATACACTTGATTATGCTTCACAACTTTTTAATCAAGCAACACAAACACTCTTGCTTCACAGCTTTGAGTGATACACAAACCTAACTTGACTTTGCTTCACAGCTTTAGTCAAGAGACATACAAACACTCTTGCTTCAAAGCTTTGAGTGTTACACAACCCTTACAATTAAAACCTATTCCAAGTCACTTATCACAATGATAATTGCTTGGATTACAATAGTAAAAACTATACAGCTTCTAAATGATCTTCTGTCAAAAAGGGATTACATTCAAAACAGCAGCCCTGTTGAATATATAGCAGCTGCAACTTCAGTTAGGGTTTCCACAAAAATCTAGGGTTAATTCCGTTTGACCTTAAGACTAGGTCACAAGACTATAACAACCAGGTTGGGGTTGAGCTAGGTTAACCCAAAGAAAACGCAGGATTCTGTTCTGGAAAGACTGAGTCATTTTCCTGAAAAAACTCAGAATTAACCAAACTGCATACCTGTTAGTTCAGAACAGGATGTCTTAACATCTGTTATGACATCTGAAAACCTGTCTACTGATTTAGGAAAATGTGATCATTTTGCAAAATGCTCAGATACACACTTATAAACATCAGTACCTGTATGACAATATTTTTCTGCAAAGCTACCTAATAAATCAGTACAGACTAAACTAGAATGTTATGACATCAGTCATGACATTCACACATACACTTGGGTTTTACCAAAAATGCAAGCCAATAACTAAACAACTACACTTAGGAATTAGGATGAAATTTTATTTCAATTTTTAATCATTGTAACCATTATTATTATGAATACTTTGTAAATAAATACTGTATTCAAATAACAATTGTAACAAATAATTAAAGATGAATAAAAATCCAATCTTGACCAGTTAATTCTTTTTATTTCTCTTTCAAATGTTTATTTAATTGTTTATAATCCTTAAATTATAATAAAATGGAAATAAATCCCAATTATTCTAATCTTAGAATAAATAAACAATTGATAAACACTGTGGTCTTGACATCAATCAATAATAAACCCGACACTTCAAATATCCAAAGCAATGCACAGTTAATGAAACAAAATGTCCACATGTCCTTTTTTCACCGATTAAATCCAAACACTGCAAATTCTCAATCATCAGCCTTAGTCCATATCTCAGACTAAATTGAAAAGAACTGTAGAATTAATTCTTTCTGAGAATGCGCGCACAAAAACCCCGATTCTTGATTAAATGTCAGAGAAGCGTTTGCCTGATCAAAACCTGAGCCAACTCAACCAAACCTTAAACAATCTGTTTGAACTGCTTTAAAATCAAAGAAAACCCTAAATTTTGTCTGACTGACGAGAAAAGTCTGTTTGACCGATTCTTGAGCCAGTCTGAAAAATCAAGAAAAGCCCGAAGCTGTGATTTCTTGTGGAAAAATACGAGGGCAAATTTTGGGGTATAACAAGGCCCATCTCATTCCTTTTTATATTTTGTTTATTTTATTTAATTGTTTTATTTTATTTAATTTAATTACTAACCAATAAATTAATTTCTTTTTTATCAAAAAATCACAAAAATATTTTTTACCCAATTAAATTTAGAATTTTATTTTTCATTAATAAATATTAATTAAATTAATTAGGATATTAATTTTAGATAACTTTCATTTGTTTTGTAAATATTTAATTAATTAGAATTAATAGGTTTTAACCCTAATTTAATCACTCTATTTTCTTTCCTAAATTAACAAAAACTCCAAAATCATGTCATTTAATATTTTTCATTAATTAATTTGTTTAATAGTTAATTTAGCATTTAATTTTAGGATTTAATTTCTTTTCTTAAAAATAAAAACAACAAAAAACATTTTCTTTAATTAAAAGGGTCAAAACCCTAATTTCGCATTCGATTTAATTTTGCATTGCATGCTTTATTTTTCTTTATCCAATTAATGTATCTGCTCCCGGTTTGTAATAAATAATTAGGACATTTATTTTTCCGCTTTTTTCAAAGGGTTGCTTTTGGCGATGTAAATACCCGACGCCTTGTAATAGTTTAGTTTAAATTTCGCACCTTTATTTTCTGCAAATATTCAACTGCTAGATGTTTGGTAATAGGGTTTGCATAACAAGAATGAATGTTTAATCTTAAAACGGTTAGATCACCCTAAACATTTGGAAAGATAAAAATAACTGAAATCAACACACTCGCACATGCGCACTCCTAGGATACACCCCACTTGGTTGCCTTTGTAAACGGTCATTGAGTATAGGTTATTTTAGAGGTCGCCCTCTTGTCTAAAAGATCATAGTTGCCTCGAAATGGTTGCCTCGGATATTGTCGCCTCAAACAAATGATCTAAGACATTAGGGTTACCGCTAAGGCATCCTAACATTGCTTTAGTGACCGTATGTCCCTCTTTCGAATTGACCCTCAAACTCCAACGACGATGCTACCTACTCACTAATAGTGGGATAATATTGTCTAAAGGAAACAAGCATAGAACGATTCCTTTTTTCGAGTAGGTAGATTAGTTCTTAGATACTTGCTCATTCAAAACAAAACTTTTTCACACTTACACTTTTACAAACAATGTTTTCAAAAACAGTTCATTACACTCTTGAGGACATAAGCAAGAGTTAAATCGAAGTTAAAATAAAAAACTTTTCAAAACCCACAAACACAAAGAAAACAATTTTGAAAACAATGAGCAAGTACCTAAGAGACCGTAGATAACTATGGATAGAAAGGGTGCTAATACCTTCCCTTTCTATAATCTACCCCCCGTACTCAGAATATCTCGAAAAAGGAATTTTTCTGTGCTTTTTTTCCTTTCCTTGTTGGATAAAATAAAATTCGGTGGCGACTCTTGCTTACCGCGACATTTTGCAAAAACAAACGCAAAACGCAAACCAGCATTCCAAAAACAGTCAGTTCTTCCACCGTATCACAGGTACTATTTCCCAATCCTGTCCAACTTATAGATGTGAACACAGTCAAAAAATTTATATCTCGCAATCCGGTGCCTACTTTTCTTGGGGACATCTTGCATTATCTTCACTCTCTCACCATGAAGAGAAGGGGGACCCTCATGTGTTGCACTCCTCTGTTGGCTAGGTGGTTTATTTCGCACCTACCTCGATCTGTTTTAAAAAATGAGCAAGGCATCAGATGGTCTAATAGGTTGATGTCACTCAAGCATTCGGATATTCATTGGTGTTCTCGATCTTTGGAGGACATTACTATTATCGACCGTTGCGTGGAATTCCCTAATGTCCCTCTACTTGGAATTATGGGAGGTACTACCTACAATCCTTGTTTGGCTTTATGACAGTTTGGGTTTGCGCGAAGAGATGGACCCCATGATGCACTCATCCAAGGTTTAGTATTCAATTACGATGGCGACAACCAAGACTATCGTCAAAGGTTCATACGAGCTTGGAGAATAATAAACAAAGTGGATAGTAAGACATTGGGACATAATAATTCCATTCCCCTTTAGCCTTACCTTAAGTGGGTGCGAGCTCGCGCTCAAAATCTCATGATGCCTTATAAGGCCATTTTACCAATCATCATGGATCCTGTTGCCGAAGGAGATGTTCCATATATTGTCCTTTATCTTGATATGCCTAATTCTCTTGAAGATTTACAAAGAGCTTGGATTCAGCTAAAGGGGGAGCAAGACACCTTCGAAGCCCAGTGCTACACAAGCGAGAAGAAGGTTATGAAGCTCACGAGACAACTCCATGGGGAGCAGAGTTTGAACGCCTACATTGCACCAAAGAGGATGCGCTCGTGGGAAGCTTGCTTTCTTTTTGTTTTCGAAATTTTATTTTGTATTTTTTTAATCATTTCAACGTAAGCCCAAGGGGAATGTTATAAGAAATTTGAACTTATTAATACAATTAACATTTGTTACCTTTTGTCTAAACAAATTTGAATCTTTTAAATCCTTGAAATCATTTGCATACGCATGTTCATACATCATAAAATAAAAAAGTTTTTCACAACAGGTTTCCTTATCTTTCTACTTTTTTTCCAGTAAGATGGATATCGAACAAAAAATGAAGGATCTTCAAGCACATAATGCTCAATTCCAATAGATGTTCCTGGTTGTGGCTAAAGGACAAGAGGACCTGAAGGCTCTCATGATCAAAGACAAGAAGATAAAGACAAAGAAAACAGTGGGTGTCCTGATTATGGGAAGGAGATTCAGAGAACCAGCAAAGCGAGCCATAGAATTCGCAAATCCGTCAAATGAGGGGGACAATCAGGAAGAGAAGACAAAAGAAGGGGACCACAATCTGGGGTCTTACAAAGAAGAGGCTGACTACATCGTAGAACAATATCCTCATGCTGATGACAAATATAAATAGCTGGAGGATCATCTCAATATCATGGAAATTCAGAGAGTACCTGGTCTGGATTTTGAAGAATTAGGGTTGGTTTCTGGAGTGGTCATTCCACTGAAGTTCAAATTTCCCGCATTTATAAATATGACAGAGTTTTGTGTCCGAAGATGCATATGAGATCTTATGTCAGAAGATCCAAACTCACACCACTGATAGGAATTTGTAGGTTCATTTATTCCAGGAAAGTTTATCTGGGACTCAATTAGAATGGTTCTATCAGCTGGAGGGAACCAACATCCGCAACTGGGAGGATCTGACTGCTGCTTTCTAAAGGCAGTACCAATACAATGATGACCTTGCTCCAACCTGTACACAACTTCAAAGCATGTCTATGGGTTCCAGTGAGGGCTTCAAAGATTATGCCCAGAAATGGAGAGATCTTGCAGGAAGAGTCCAACCTCCTCTGTCTGATACAGAGCTAGTAGATATGTTCTTGGGTACTTTGTCAGGCCCGTTATTCAAACATCTGATCGGGAGCTCTTCAGCTAGGTTCACCGAGCTGATATTGACAGGTGAAAGAGTAGAAGCTAGTATCAAGAGCGGTAAAATTCAGAGAGATGCATCTTCAAGTACACTAAAGAAACCATTCTCTGGGAAGAAAGAAGTAAGTGTTGCCTACGGTCAAAAGAATCAAAACAAAGCTGAACGTCGTCCAACAGTGGGAGCTGTAATGATCTCCAACCCTGTATCAACTCAATGACAAAATAATTAGCGTAGTCATGATGCACTTAGAAGACAATTCACCCGACTTAACATGTCCTTATCTCAGGTTTTTCCACACTTGTTGAAGTCTAATCTGGTCACTCTGAAGGAGCCTCCTTAAAATCCAAACACTACATCTCCCCGTTATAATCCAAATGCTCAGTGTTCCTACCACTCCAACAGTCCGGGGCATGATAAAAATGATTGTTGGGCTCTGAAGAATAAATTTCAGGATCTTCTTGAGGCAAAGGAGATTGAATTTGACCCTCTCAAGACCCCTAATGTGATAACTGTACCAATGCCCAAGCATGGTCAGAGTGTTAATGCCGTTGATAATGACTCGTTTGTTTCTTTTGTTGATGAACTAGCTACTCCTCTGCCAACTTTTAAGAAGAATCTCTTACGAGCCGTTTTATTTCTGGGTTGTGGTGAAGGTTTCCACTTGTGTATGTCTCTACCAATGGTTGCTTGTTGTTGAAGATAGGTGTCCAATGACTGATGGACAATAAAGAAATTCAGTTTGAGAAGACTCCCTCTACAAGAAGTCTGTGTGAATATATATTGATTATTACCATTTCCAACAATCCTCCTCGGGTCTCCTCCAAAAGACCTGTCAGGATTACATCCACTCCTAATGTTGCTCCTTTAATTATCGCTTTTCCTAGGGCGATACCATATTCCTCCGATAAGGATGTTCCTTGGAACTATGGAGCTGACGTCTATTACCATGGCGTCAAGAAAGACCTATTGGCTATCAAAGATGAAGTTATTGAAGATATTGATCCTAATATCGACAACATTGTTGGGACCAGTAAAATTACCAGAAGCAGAAGGATCTTCTCTCCTAGATCTCTCCGAGGACTATTGCCACTCCCTTGGTTATTCCTGCTAATGTTCCTATTGTTACTCTTATTGCTATTCCTGCTATTGAGTCAGCCAAGACTCGGGGCAAAGAAGTATTTGTTGAGCCTGCCCAGACAGAGGCACCTAAAGAAACCATTCCTGAAGCCTCTAAAAAAGAAATGGAGGAGATACTGAAAATCATACGAAAAAGTGAATACAATGTTGTGGAATAATTAGGGCAGACCCCCTCAAAAATTTCAATGCTGGCCTTAATGTTATGCTCTGAAGCGCATGCTAAGGCTTTGGTGAAGTTCCTCAAATTTGCTCTTGTGCCACAAGAGACTTATGCCGACCAATTCGAGAACTGTGTCGCTAGTCTTACTGCTGACAATGGAATTGGTTTCTCCGATGTTGATTTGACGTCTAAAGGAAGAAATCATAATAATCCACTACATGTCTCTATTGAGTGCAGGGGCACTACCCTGGCTCATGTTCTAGTTGATACAGGTTCGTTGCTAAATGTTCTATCCAAGGGTGCTTTAGACAAAATGGACTGTGAAGGACTGACTTTGAAGCTCAGTAATATTGTGGTGAGGGCTTTTGATGTTCCTAAGAGAATGTTACACGGGGAGGTGGACATTCCTATTAAAGTTGGTTCCCAAAATTTTGGCTTCACCTTCTATGTGATGGACATTCGCCCGTCTTACTCTTGTTTGTTGGGACGCCCTTGGATTCATGGGGCTGGTGCTGTCACTTCCCCTTTGCATCAGATGTTAAAGTATTCGGTTAATGGAAAGATTGTTACAGTCCATGGCAAAGAAGAGTATATGGTGAGCCACCTGAACTCTTTCTGATATGTCGAGATGGACGACGAGTTCATCGAGACCCTCTTCCAGAATTTTGAAGAGGTTCCTCAGACAATTGATGTTACCAAAACTGCCACTGCTGTTCCAGAAATTACTAGACCTCCACTGAAGATGGCTTCTCTAAAGGATGCCAGGGCTGTAATTGAAGAAGGTGGGTGCACTATTATGGGCCAACTACCTGACATCCCCTGTAAGCCTGACAAGTTTAGTTTGGGTTTCACTTCAGGCGCTCAAAAAGCCATTTATCGTACAAGCGCCAGAGGAACACCATTATGCATCAGCAACCATGGAGTCAACGATGTAGAAGACACTGACATTAACTGCGACCTGGACAATTGGATCTTCCCTGCTGCCAACGATTGACTAAGCAATTGGATAGCTAGAGACTTTGTTCCCATTACGTTAATCCAGGAGTAATTGTCTTTTTGTTTTTGGGATATGTAATATTTAAACAATTTAAACTCTAAAGCCATGTGTCTTACCCGAGGCACAATGGTTTATTTGTGAGGGTTATCATTTCACTTTCATATGTCATAAATGAATCATTAGACGTTTTGCATACAAATTTTGCGCTCTTTGTCTTTCTTTTCTGCTTTTACTTTATCAAAATAGCTATGCTCTCTTAAACACACCCGTATATCAAACTGCAGATCCATATCCACTATGGATCCCATTAATAACGCTTCTGCTATTTGTAGTTATGAATTTGAAAGTCCAATCTACCAAACTGAGAATGAAGTTGACGAAGATTGTGAAGTACCAGAAGAACTTGCTAGACTGTTACAACAAGAGGAAAGAGCGATACAGCCTCATGAAGAGCCAGTCGAGACGGTAAACTTGGGTACTAAAGAGGATAAAAAGGAAGTCAGGATAGGTGCCAACTTGGAGCATAGGGTCAAGGAGCGGTTAATCCAGATGTTACAGGACTACATTGAGATCTTTGCCTAGTCATATGAAGACATGCCAGTGCTGAACACTAATATTGTGGTTCATTGTCTACCAACGAAAGAAGACAGTCCTCCAATGAAGCAAAAGACTCATCGTATACGGCTTTAAATGTCATAAAAGATCAAGGCCAAGGTTATGAAACAGTTTAATGCCAGATTCTTAGCTGTTAATTCTTATCCACAATGGGTTGCAAACATGGTACCAGTACCTAAAAAGGATGGCAAGGTGCGCATGTGTGTGGATTACAAAGATTTGAATAGAGTAAGCCCCAAGGATGACTTTCCGCTTCCCCATATCGATGTTCTGGTTGAAAACACCGCGCAACATAAGATATTCTCCTTCATGGACGGTTTTTCCGGGTATAATCAGATTAAAATGGCACCTGAATATATGGAGAAAACAACTTTCGTCATGCAGTGGGGCACCTTCTGCTACAAAGTTATTCCATTTGGGTTAAAAAACACTGGGGCAACCTATCAGCATTCTATGGTAGCGTTATTTCATGTTATGATCCATCACGAGATAGAGGTCTATGTCGATGATATGATAGCCAGGTCTCAGACTGAAGAGGAGCATTTGGATTACTTGCAGAAACTGTTCAAAAGATTGAAGAAATACAAGTTAAGACTGAATGCGAACAAGTGCACCTTTGGAGTAAGATCTGGTAAGCTATTAGTTTTCGTTGTAAATGGCAAAGGTATTGAAGTAGACCTTGCAAAGGTTAAATCTATACAAGAAATGCCAACTTCCCGCACCGAGAAGGAGGTTAGGGGATTCTTAGGATGTCTAAACTATATTACCAGATTCGTTTCCCACATAACCGCTACTTGTGAGCCAATCTTTAAACTACTAAAAAAGGATTAAGTGGTGAGGTGGAATGACGAATTCTAGTCTGCCTTTGATAGAATCAAGGAGTATCTTCAAGAACCTCCAATTTTGATGCCGCTGGTTGAAGGAAAACCTCCGATCATGTACTTAATAGTATTAGAAAATTCAATGGGGTATTTTCTGGGGCAGTATGACGAGTCTGGCCAAAAAGAGCACGTAATATACTACTTGAGCAAAAAGTTTATCGACTGTGAAACCAGATATTCATTGCTCGAGAAAACTTGCTGCGCTCTGGCATGGGCTGCTTGCCGGCTAAGACAGTATATGCTGACTCACACTTCCTTATTAATATCTAAAATGGATCCTATCAAATACATATTTGAGAAGCCCGTTCTCTCTGGAAGAATAGCAAGATGGCAAATGGTCCTGATTGAATACGAAATTCAGTACACTACCCAAAAAGCAATAAAAGGAAGTGTACTAGCTGATCATTTGGCTCATCAAGCTGTGGACGACTATCAATCCATGAATTTTGAGTTCCCGGACGAGGACATCATGTTAGTGAATGATTATGAAGAACTTGTACCGTATAAGAGACCTAAACAAGTATCTCGATGGACTATGGTTTTTGACAGAGCTTCCAACGCACTTGGCAATGGCATCAGTGCTGTGATCATATCTCCCGAAGGCTGTTATACTCCTTTCACTGCCAGGATAAGTTTTAACTATACCAACAATATGGCCGAATATGAAGTATGCATTATGGGTCTTAAAGCTTCTATCGACTTGAGAATCAAATTCTTGAGCGTATTTGGAGACTTGGCCTTGGTGATCAGTCAAATCAAAGGAGAATGAGACACGAAGCATCGTAATATCATCCCTTACCGAGAGCATTTGTTGACGCTGATTCCACACTTTAAAGAAGTTACTTTTGAGCATTTTCCACGAGAAGAAAATCAATTAATAGATACACTAGCTACTATGTCATCCATGTTTAAAGTCAGATGGGATAGTGAAGCTCCTTAGATCACCATTGAGAGATTGGACGAACCAGCATACTATTACGAGGTGGATACAGAAGAAGTAGGGGACAATCCTTGGTTCCATGAAGTGAAAAGATATCTCGAGGCCCAACAGTATCCCAAGGGAGCTTGTGTTAATTATAAGAAGTTCCTAAGAAGGTTCTTTTCCAAGTTTTTCCTCAGTAACTAAATCCTCTACAAGCGCAACCACGATTCTACTTTGCTTCGGTGTATAGAAAAGAATGAGGCAGAGAAGATTATGGTAGATTTTCACAAAGGTACCTTTAGCACCCATTATAGTGGGCACACAATGGCTAAGAATATTCTGAGGGCAGGGTACTACTGGTCCACTATGGAAGCAGACTATTATCAGCATTTCCGAACTTGTCACAAATGCCAGATCTATGCTGATAAAGTACATGTGTCTCCAGTTCCCTTTAATATCTTAATTGCTCCCTGACATTTCGCAATGTGGGGCATTGATATGATCATAGAGATTATACCTATCTCTTCTAATGGGCACCACTTCATCCTAGTTGTCATTGATTACTTCACAAAGCGGGACAAGACAACCTCATTTGCTTATGTTACCAAGAACGTCGTGGCCCGATTCATCAGACATAACCTTATCTGTCGGTATGGTACTCTAGAAAGAATCATCACATATAACGGTACCAATCTCAATAATACTATGATCACCGAGCTCTGCACACAATTCAAGATTCAACATCATAATTCTTCTCCTTACCGACTGAAGATGAATTGTGCTGTAGAGGCTGCCAATAAAAACATCAAGAAAATTATACAGAAGATAACGGTGACATACAAAGACTGGCACAAAATGTTACCATTCGCTCTTCATGGTTACCGTACCTCAGTACGCACGTCAACAGGGGCAACTTCTTTCTCTCTGGTATATGCTATGGAAGCTATCCTACCCATCGAAGTCCATATCCCTTCCTTGAGAATCATGAAGGATGCAGGTTTAAATAAAGATAAATGGATTCAGACTCGAATTGACCAATTGAACTTCATTGAAGAGAAAAGGCTCGCGGATGTCTGTCATGGTCAGATATACCAGAAACGTATGATCAAAGCTTTTAACAAGAAGGTCAGACATCAGGAATATCAAGTTGGCGACCTAGTAATCAAATGCATTATCCTGCCAGAAAGAGATCCCAGGGGAAAATGGACTCCCACATACGGAGGATCATTTGTGATCAAGAATATTTTTCTGGTGGATCCATGGTATTAACCACTATGGACGGTGATGACCTTCCACATCCTGTAAACACGGACATAGTTAAAAGATAGTACGCATAATCAGAGACCCTCTAGGTTGACTGGCCTAGGAAAAAATAAGGGCATCCCAGAGAACCAAAAGGGTTCTGGCAAAAGTTAGGGATATATATATATATATATATATATATATATATATATATATATATATATGAAAAATCTGTACACCCGGCAAGTCAAAAACCTGAAAAGGAGGTTTGGGCAAAAAAGGGTATCCAGTTGGACTAAAAACCCAAAAGGGTAGTCCAGGAAAAAGTTAGGGATTGAAAAGCGTACAAATATGCCCCGTTGGATCACCTCACAAACAGACTTCAGTATCAAGTGTCAAATTCAAATTGTACTAATTAATCCGATCAGCTTCGGTCAAGCAGCAAAGTGATGAGACGCTCAAAGATATAAATGCAATAGCAGAATAGGAATCCAATGGGATCATTTCACATAGTTTTTCTCTCTTTGTATATTGCTTTGTATAGTTTTCATTTTTATGATGACATTCTCTTATTAAGATGTTTGTCTCCTTGTACAAAAATGCCTGTTATAGGCAGACTTCGTCAAATTAATACAAAAACTACCTCTTTGAAAGTGCATAAACTATCTCTTCTTATTTTCCTGTTTTGTTTTGCAAAAAGCGTCCAGTGTTTATTTTTAACATATGTGTGATACGGTGGCAGAACGGACTGTTTAATACTGGTTTGCGTTTTTTGTTCGCAAATGTTGTGGTAAGCAAGAGTCCCCATCAATTTTTCTTTTATCTAACTTAAGGAAAGAGTGAAAAGAATAGAAAAAGACCTTTTCGAGAGTTTTCTTAGTAAGGGGGGTAGATTATGGAAAGGTAAGGTGTTAGCACCCTTTCCATCCGTAGTTATCTATGTGCTCTTAGAGGTTTTCTCATTTTGAAATACCTTTGTGCTTTGTGTGTTTTGAAAATGTTTGGAAAATGCCTTAGTGTGATGATTTTCTTTGTGTTTAACTCTTGTATCAGTCCTCAAGAGTGTTAACAAAGAAGATGGATTGAAAATTGCTTTTGAAAAGTAGTATTTGTGTAAGTGCAAAATGTTTATTGAGCAAACTTCTAACATCTATCTACTTTGTACTCGAAAAGGGTCGTTGTTTTCCTCCTATTCTTTAGACAACGCTATCCTACTATTAGTGAGTAGGTAGCCCTATCGTCGGATGTTGAGGGACAATTGAAGGGACGTTTTACAATCACAAAGGCAACTTGTGGAGACGCTTTAGCAATTTTCTTTTAGGGACTAGATCATTTACCGAAAGGAAACTGTAGGGTCATCGAGGGACTATGATCTATTTTGATTTATGAGTATTTACTAAAGCGTTCCTACCTCATGACTGTTTTATTTAAAGGCAACCAAAGTGGGAGATACCTTAGAGGTGCACATGTGCAAGTGTGTTGAGATTCAGTTATTCATCTTGCATTATTAAGTTTGCTAACATTTTAATTTTCAGCTTTATCATGCACGCCTAGTTACTAACAGTTAATATTTACAGAAATTTAAAGTGCGAAAATTTAAATCCAAGGATATTACAATGCTTTGGGACAATTACATAAAAAAGTGCAAGAAAATAAAATGCATAATGTTAAAACTAGACTATTACATCCCATAATCAGTTACATTATTTATATAAAATGCGAGAATAAAAATAACACGCGCGAAATAAATATTACGTCTAAAAATCATAAGAAAAATTCTAAGTAAACAAGAAAAATCTTTTTGGTTTTATTTTTATTTATTTCAATAAAAATAATTAAACTAATCTAAATTTAATTTAAGAAAATAAATATTGAATGAAATTAATCTATCTCTAATATTTTTTCATTTTTTATTAAGAAAACATTTGAAACATAAATTAATTCTTAAATTCTAGTTCATTTTAAAATAAGAAAGTAGTTAAAATTTAATTAATTAATTAATTAATTAAATAATTTCATTATTTTAATTAAAAAAAGTCTAAGCCTAATTTTTTTGTGAGTTTTTTTATTATTTTCTTAATTAAGTAAAGAAGATAAAAGAAATTAAAACATTACAAAAAAAAACTAGATGGGCCTGAGATAGTACAAAAAAGTGGGGGTATGGTTGTTGAATTTGCTGGCCCATGAAGGAAGAGGCCTAGATTTGCTTCTGGATCCATTGTGGATTGGTCTTGATGGCACATGGTGAGCTCACATATGGAGTGCGCTAGATATGATAAGATGGACATCTGATGGCATATGTCTGATAGTGTATAATGCATATCTAGCTACGAGGAGCACATAATCTGCATGAAACAAGTTATAAAAATAAAAATGGAGCTTACTGAGGCATTTTGTGATGTTTCAGGGCTTGGTAATGATTTCAAAAGCTTCAGGGAGCCTACAGAAATGTATTTGAATCTTTTGTTTAGACTGAGAAAGGCTGGAACCTAAAATGCGAATTTTTACAACTTTGACAATTTTTGCAAAATTTGTAGAGCTTTTCCAGGTTGTATCTCATGTCTTGAAGCTTGCTAATGTATCCTTTATATAGATAGGAGGAAGGAGACAAGAGAACAAAGGTAATAACAACCATAAAAATGTGTTTTTAAAGCCATGAATGATGTTTTGTAACTTTGCCAAAGACAAGGAAACTTGTCATTTTTTGAATTTGAATGAATTTTGACACCTTTGCATGAAATTTTATGGCCCTAGGCTGTCCAAAACTTCAACCCAAAGCTCAAATCCCATTTCCAATTATTTTATATATTTTATTTTATATTTTATTTTATATTTATTTGAAATAAATTAAAATAAATATAAATAAAATAGTTAGAAAATGAAAGGCATGGCAAGATTAATTTTAGAGGTCCTCTATAAACTTAGGAAGATGCTTGAAGTCCAATAAATTGAGCCCTTGCCTTAAAACTTCAAATTTGCTCAATGCATAATTCTTGAAAATTCCCAAATTTCCCCAACTTGGGCAAGCCATAACTTGCTCAATTTTTATATCATGTTAAGGATCTTTGACTTTTTGGAAAGTCCAAGATGTATAATTCAATGCCTATTTTTATCAATTTTAAATTTGAAGATATTATCTTGATGTAAAAGGTCTTGGAAAAAAGTGGCTTTTGTTGGCTTTCTGAAAATGACATGTAATGTATGAGCTTGTATCTTTCAAATGGTGCATTTCTTGGACTTAAGGGCTGAATATAAGATATAGGTAATGATATTATATTCAATATGAGCTTTGTTTGGGGAAAATGGATGAAGTATGTGAAAGTTATGCCTGGTCAAAATTCAGTTGACTTTTCCTATAGAAACCATACTTTGCCATTTTTGACTTTTGATGGGTTATGAGCATTTCTTGAGGAATCATGATCAACCCTTGATCAAATGATGGGTATCACTTCAAAATGTTGATGTTTACCAAAAATATTGAAGTTTGACTGTACATGGGCCACATTTGACTTTTGACCTAGCACAGTTGATTTTCCAATACTTGAGCAATTGATTGAGCAAACTTATTATGCAAGGCATGAAACTTGGCATGGATGATCTTGAGGACATATTAGGATAATGGATAACATTTGGGATCCTTGGAGCTCAACCATATTGATGAAAGTTGAAACCCTAGTTGGGGGTTCATTGCCTTAGGAGGAGAATTGTCTGGTCAATTCTTGGTCAACCTTGAATAATTGAGAACCTCTAGGAGTATGTCTTGTGTGAAAATGGGAGGACAAATATTGGGGTACAACAGCTGCCTCTGTTCAATCTTCTTAAACCTGAATATTTAGATTGGCTTGTTTGCCTTTTGTGATCTGAAGGTGGAAGATGATTGAGCACTAAGGCTTTGGTGAAGTTTCTCAAATTTTCTCTTGTGCCATAAGAGACTTCTGCCGACCAATTCGAGAACTGTGTCGCTAGTCTTACTGCTGACAACGGACTTGGTTTCTCCGATGCTGATTTGACGTCTAAAGCAAGAAAGCATAATGATGCCCTGCATGTCTCTATTGAGTGCAGGGGCAGTACCCTGGCTCATGTTCTAGTTGATACAGGTTCGTCGCTAAATGTTCTACCCAAGGGTGCTTTAGAAAGATCGGACTGTGAAGGACTAACTTTGAAGCCCAGTAATATTGTGGTGAGGGATTTTGATGTTCCTAAGAGAATGGTACACGGGGAGATGGACATTCCTATTAAAGTTGGTTCCCAAACTTTTGGCTCCATTTTCTATGTGATAGACATTCGCCCGTCTTACTCTTGTTTGTTGGGACACCCTTGGATTCATGGGGTTGGTGCTGTCACTTCCACTTTGCATCAGATGTTAAAGTATCCGATTAATGGAAAGATTGTTATAGTCCATGGAGAATAAGAGTATATGGTGAGCCACCCGAACTCTTTCTGATATGTCGAGATGGACGACGAGTTCATTGAGACCCTCTTCCTGAATTTTGAAGAGGTTCCTCAAACAATTGTTGTTACCAAAACTGCCACTGCTATTCCAGAAATTACCAAACCTCCACTGAAGATGGATTCTCTAAAGGATGCCAGGGCTGTAATTAAAGAAGGTGGGTGCACTATTTGGGGCCAACTACCTGACATCCCCTATAAGTCTGACAAGTTTGGTTTGGGTTTCACTTCAGGCGCTCAAAAAGCAATTTTTTATGCTCGCGCCAGAGGAACACCATTTCGCATCAGCAACCATGGAGTCAACTCTGTAGAAGAAACTGACATTAACTGTGACCTGGACAATTGGATCTTCCCTACTGCTAACGGTTGACTCAACAATTGGACATCTAGAGACTTTGTTCCCATTACGTTCGTCCAGGTGTAATTGTCTTTATGTTTTTGGGTTATGTGATGTTTAAACAATTTAAACTCTAAAGCCATGTGTCTTACTCGAGGCACAATGGTTTATTTGTGAGGGTTATCATTTCACTTTCATATGTCATAAATGAATCATTGGACGTTTTGCATACAAATTTTGTGCTCTTTGTCTTTCTTTTATGCTTTTACTTTATTAAAATAGCTATGCTCTCTTACACACACCCGTATATCAAAATGCAGATCCATATCCACTCTGGATCCCATTGATAACGGTTATGCTATTTCCAGTTATGACTTTGAAAGTTCAATCTACCAAATTGAGAACGAAGTTGAGAAAGATTGTGAAGTATCGGGAGAACTTGCTAGACTGTTACAACATGAGGAAAGAGCGATACAGCCTCATGAAGAGCCAGTCGAGACGGTAAACTTGGGTACTAAAGAGGATAAAAAGGAAGTCAGGATAGGTGCCTACTTGGAGCTTAGGGTCAAGGAGCGGTTAATCCAGATGTTACATGACTACATTGAGATCTTTTCCTGGTCATACAAAAACATGCAAGGACTGGACACTAATATTGTGGTTCATCGTCTACCAACGAAAGAAGACTATCCTCCAATGAAGAAAAAGGTTCGTCGTATGCGGCTTGAAATGTCATAAAATATCAAGTCCGAGGTTATGAAACAGTTTAACACCGGATTCATAACTGTTAATTCTTATCCACAATGGGTTGCAAACATGGTACCATTACCTAAAAAGGATGGCAAGGTGCGCATGTGTGTGGGTTACAGAGATTTGAATAGAGCAAGCCCCAAGGATGACTTTCCGCTTCCCCATATCGATGTTCTGGTTGACAACACCGTGCAACATAAGATATTATCCTTTATGGAAGGTTTCTCTGGGTATAATCAGATTAAAATGGCACCTGAATATATGTAGAAAACAACTTTCGTCACGCAGTGGGGCACCTTATGCTACAAAGTTATGCCATTTGGGTTTAAAAACACTGGGGCAACCTATCAGCGTTCTATGGTATCGTTATTTCATGTTATGATCCATCACGAGATAGAGGTCTATGTTGATGATATGATAGCCAGGTCTCAGACTGAAGAGGAGCATTTGGATCACTTACAGAATCTGTTCGAAAGATTGAAGAAATACAAGTTAAGACTGAATCCGAACAAGTGCACCTTTGGAGTAAGATCTGGTAAGCTATTAGGTTTCGTTGTCAACGACAAAGGTATTGAAGTAGACCTTGAAAAGGTTAAAGCTATACAAGAAATGCCAACTCCCCGCACCGAGAAGGAGGTCAGGGGATTCTTAGGACGTCTAAACTACATTACCAGATTTATTTCCCTCACAATCGCTACTTGTGAGCCAATCTTTAAACTACTAAAAAAGGATTAAGTGGTGAGGCGGAATGACGATTTCCAGACTTCCTTTGATAGAATCAATGAGTATATTCAAGAACCTCCAATTTTGATGTCTTTGGTTGAAGGAAAACCTCGGATCATGTACTTAACAGTATTAGAAAATTCAATGGGGTGTGTGCTGGGGCAGCATGACGAGTCTGGCCGAAAAGAGCACACAATATACTACTTGAGCAAAAAGTTTACCGACTATGAAAACAAATATTTACTGCTCGAGAAAACTTGCTGCGCTCTGTGATGGGCTGCTCGTCGTCTAAGACAACATATGCTGACTCACACTACCTTATTGATATCTAAAATGGATCCTATCAAATACATATTCGAGAAGCACGCTCTCTCTGGAGGAATAGCAAGATGGCAAATGGTTCTGACTGAATACGACATTCAATACACTACCCAAAGATCAATAAAAGGAAGTGTACTAGCTGATCATTTGGCTCATCAGGCTGTGGACGACTATCAATCCATGAATTTTGAGTTCTCGGGCGAGGACATCATGTTAGTGAATGATTGTGAAGAACTTGGACCGTATGACAGACCTGAACAAGGATCCCGATGGACTATGGTTTTTGACAGAGCTTCCAATGCACTTGACAATGGCATCAGTGCTGTGATCATATCCCCCGAAGGCTGTCATACTCCTTTCACTGCCAGGCTATGTTTTAACTATACCAACAATATGGCCGAATATGAAGTATGAATTATAGGTCTCAAAGCTTCTATCGGCTTGAGAAAATAAATTCTTGAGCATATTTGGAGACTCGGCCTTGGTGATCAGTCAAATCAAAGGAGAATGGGTCACGAAGCATCCTAATCTCATCCCTTACCGAGAGCATTTGTTGACGCTGATTCCACACGTTGAAGAAGTTACCTTGGAACATTTTACACGAGAATAAAATCAATTAGTAGATGCACTAGCTACTATGTAATCCATGTTTAAAGTCAGATGGGATAATGAAGCTCCTTAAATCACCATTGAGAGATTGGATGAACCAGCATACTGTTACGAGGTGGATGCGAAAGAAGTAGGGGATAAACCTTGGTTCCATGAAGTGAAAAGATACCTCGAGGCCCAAGAGTATCTTGAGGGAGCTTATGTTAATTATAAGAAGTTCCTAAGAAGGTTCTTTGCCAAGTTTTTCCCCAGTAACTAAATCCTCTACAAGCGCAACCACGATTATACTTTGCTTCGGTGTGTAGACATGAATGAGGCATAGAAGATTATGGAAGATTTACATGAAGGTACCTTTGGCACCCATTCTAGTGGGCACACAATGGCTAAGAAGATTCTGAGGGCATGGTACTACTGGTCCACTATGGAAGCAGACTGTTATCAGCATTCCCGAACTTGTCACAAATTCCAGATCTATGCTGATAAAGTACATGTGTCTCTAGTTCCCTTTAACACCTTGACTGCTCCCTGGCCTTTCGCAATATGGGGCATCGATATGATCGTAGAGATTATACCTATCGCTTCTAATGGGCACCGCTTCATCTTCGTTGTCATTGATTACTTCACAAAGTGGGTCAAGGAAGCCTCATTTGCTTTTGTTACCAAGAACATCGTGGCCCGGTTCATCATACATAAACTTATCTATCGGTATGGTACTCTAGAAAGAATCATCATATATAACGGTACCAATCTCAATAATACTATGATCACTGAGCTCTACGCACAATTCAAGATTCAACATCATAATTCTTCTCCTTACCGACTGAAGATGAATTGCATTGTAGAGGTTGCCGATAAAAACATCAAGAAGATCGTACAGAAGACGATGATGACATATAAAGACTGGCACGGAATGTTACCATTCACTCTTCATGGTTACCGTACCTCAGTACGCACGTCAACAGGGGCAACTCCTTTCCCTCTGGTATACAGTATGGAAGTTGTGCTACCCATCGAAGTCCATATCCCTTCCTTGAGAATCATGAAGGATTCAGGTTTGAATGCAGATGAATGGATTAAGACTCGACTTGACCAATTGAACTTCATTGAAGAGAAAAGGCTCACGGATGTCTGTCATGGTCAGATGTACCAAAAACGTATGATCAAAGCTTTTAACAAGAAGGTCAAACGTTATGAATATCAAGTTGGCGACCTAGTAATCAAATGCATTATCCTGCCACAAAGCGATCCCAGGGGAAAATGGACTCCCATATACGAGGAACCATTTGTGATCAAGAATATATTTTCTGGTGGATCCATGGTATTAACCACTATGGACGGTGATGACCTTCCACATCCTGTAAACGCGGACATAGTTAAAAGATACTACGCATAAACAGAGACCCGCTAGGTTGACTGGCCTAGGCAAAAATAAGGGCATCCCGGTGAACCAAAAGGGTTCAGGTAAAATTTAGGGATATATATATGAAAAATCTGTACACCCGGCAAGTCAAAAACCTAAAAAGGCGGTTTGGGCAAAAAAGGGTATCCCGGTGGACTGAAAACCCGAAAGGGTAGTCCAGGAAAATGTTAGGGATTGAAAAGAGTACAACTATGCCCCGTTGGATCACCTTACAGACATACTTCAGTATCAAGTGTCAAATTCAAATGGTACTAATCAATCTGATCAGCTTCGGTCAGGCAGCAAAGTGATGAGACGCTCAAAGATATAAATGCAATAGCAGAAGGGGAATCCAATGTGATCATTTCACATAGCTTTTCTCTCTTTGTATACTGTTTTTTATAGTTTTTATTTTTACGACGATATTCTCTTACTAGGATTTCTGTCTCCTTGTACAAAAAACGCATGTTATAGGCAGACTTCGTCGGGTTAATACAAAACTACCTCTTTGAAAGTGCATAAACTATCTGTTCTTATTTTCCTGTTTTGTTTTGAAAAAACGTCCAGTGTTTATTTTTAACATATGTGTGATGCGGTGGCAGAACTGACTGTTTAATATTGGTTTGCGTTTTTTGTTTGTAAATGTTGCGGTAAACAAGAGTCGCCACCGGCTTTTCTTTTATTCAACTTAAGGAAAGGGTAAAAAGAACAGAAAAAGACCCTTTCGAGAGTTCTCTGAGTAAGGGGGGTAGATTATAGAAAAGGAAGGTGTTAGCACCCTTTCCATCCGTAGTTATCTACGGGCTCTTAGAGGTTTGCTCATTTTGAAATACCTTTGTGCTTTGTGTGTTTTGAAAATGTTTGGAAAATGCCTTAGTGCGGCGATTAGCTTTGCGTTTAACTCTTGTATCAGTCCTCAAGAGTGTTAACAAAGTAGATGTTTTGAAAATTACTTTTGAAAAGTAGTATTTGTGTAAGTGCAAAATGTTTTTTGAGCAAACTTCTAATAACTATCTACTTTGTACTCGAAAATGGTCATTCTTTTCCTCCTATTCTTTAGACAACACTATTCTACTATTAGTGAGTAGGTAGCCCTATCGTCAGATGTTGAGGGACAATCGAAGGGACGTTTTACAATCATGAAGGCAACTTGTGGAGACACTTTAGCAATTTTATTTTAGGGACTAGATCACTTATCGAAAGGCAACTGTAGGGTCATCGAGGGACTATGATCTTTTTTGATTTATGAGTCTTTACTAAAGCGTTCCTGCCTCATGACTGTTTTATTTAAAGGCAACCAAAGTGGGAGATACCTTAGAGGTGTGTATGTGCAAGTGTGTTGAGATTCAGTTATTTATCTTGCATTATTATGTTTGCTAACGTTTTAATTTTCAGTCTTATCATGCACGCCTAGTTACTAACAGTTAATATTTACATAAATTTAAAGTGCGAAAATTTAAATCCAAGGCTATTACAACACTTTGGGACAATTACATAAAAAAGTGCAAAAAATAAAATGCATAATTTTAAATCTAGACTATTACATCCCATAATCAGTTACATTATTTATATAAAATGGAAGAATAAAAATAACGCGCGCGAAATAAAAATTACGTCTAAAAATCCTAAGAAAAATTCTAAGTAAACAAGAAAAATCTTTTTGGTTTTATTTTAATTTATTTCAAGAAAAATAATTAAACTAAATCTAAATTTAATTTAAGAAAATAAATATTGAATGAAATTAATCTAATTCAAATTTTTGCATTTTTTATTAAGAAAACATTTGAAACATAAATTAAATCCTAAATTCTAGTTCATTTTAAAATAAGAAAGTAGTTAAAATTTAGTTATTTAATTAATTAAAGCATTTAAGTATTTTAATTAAAAAAAGTCTAAGTCTAATTTTTTTGTGAGTTTTTTTTTATTTGCTTAATTAAGTAAAGAAAATAAAAGAAATTAAAATATTACAAAAAAAAACTAGATGAGCCTGAGATAGTAAAAAAAAGTGGGGGTGTGGTTGTTGAATTCGCTGGCCCATGAAGGAAGAGGCCTAGATTTTCTTCTGGATCTATTGTGGATTGGTCTTGATGGCACATAGTGAGCCACATACGGAGTGCACTAGATCTGATAAGATGGACATCTGATGACACATGTCTGATGGTGTATAATGCACATCTAGCTACGAGGAGCACCGAATCTGCATGAAACAGGTTAGAAAATATAAAAATGGAGCTTACTGAGTCATTTTATGATGTTTCAGGGCTTGGTAATGATTTCAAAAGCTTCAGGGAGCCTCCAGGAATGTATTTGGATCTTTTGTTTGGACTGAGAAAGGATGGAACCTAAAATGCGAATTTTTACAACTTTGATAATTTTTGCAAAATTTGTAGAGCTTTTCCAGGCTGTATCTCATGTCTTGAAGCTTGCTAATGTGTGCTTTATATAGAGAGGAGGGAGGAGACAAGAGAACAAAGGTAATAACAACCATAAACATGTATTTTTAAAACCATGAATGATGTTTTATCACTTTGCCAAAGACAAGGAAACTTGTCATTTTTTGAATTTGAATGAATGTGGACATCTTTGCACGAAATTTTATGGGCCTAGGCTTTCCAAAACATCAACCCAAAGTTCAAAGCCCATTTCCAATTATTTCATATATTTTATTTTATATTTATTTGAAATAAATTAAAATAAATATGAATAAAATAGTTAGAAAATGAAAGGCATGGCAAGATTAATTTTAGAGGTCCTCTATAAACTTAGGAAGATGCTTGAAGTCTAAGAAATTGAGCCCTTGCCTTAAAACTTCAAATTTGCTCAATGCATAATTCTTGAAAATTCCCAAATTTTCCCAACTCGGGCAAGCCATAACTTGCTCAATTTTTATATCATGTTAATGATATTTGAATTTTTGGAAAGTCCAAGATGTATAATTCAATGCCTATTTTTATCAATTTTAAATTTGAAGATATTATCTTGATGTAAAAGGTCATGGAAAAAAGTGGCTTTTGTTGACTTTCTGAAAATGACATGTAATGTATGAGCTTGTATCTTTCAAATGGTGCATTTCTTGGACTTGAGGGCTGAATATAAGATATAGGTAATGAGATTATATTCAATATGAGCTTTGTTTGGGGGAAAATGGATGAAGTATGTGAAAGTTATGCCTGGTCAAAATTAAGTTGACTTTTCCTATAGAAACCCTACTTTGCCATTTTTGACTTTTGATGGGTTATGAGCATATCTTGAGGAATCATGATCAACCCTTGATCAAATGATGGGTATCACTTCAAAATGTTCATGTTTACCAAAAATCTTGAAGTTTTACTGTACATGGGCCACATTTGACTTTTGACCTAACACAGTTGATTTTCCAATACTTGAGAAATTGACTGAGCAAACTTATTGTGTAAGGCATGAAACTTGGAATGGATGATCTTGAGGACATATTAGGACAATGGAGAACATTTGGGATCCTTGGAGCTCAACCATCTTGATGAAAATTGAAACTCTAGTTGGGGGTTCATTGCCTTAGGAGGAGAATTGTCTGGTCAATTCTTGGTCAACCTTGAGAAATTGAGAATCTCTAGGAGTATGTCTTGTGTGAAAATGGGAGGACAAATTTTGGGGTACAATAGCTTCCCCTGTTCAATCTTCTTAAACATGAAGATTTAGATGTGCTTGTTTGCCTTTCATGATCTGAAGGTGAAAGATGATTGAACACTAGAGTGCCCAGAAATTTGCACTTACCCAAAGTGAGACTGTTGGTGAATAATATCGGGAATGGGCTTACAAATACCATTTGGAAAAGATGAAAGAAGACTGTCGGAGATGGGCTTAAAGATGCCATCCAAGGAATATGACGGAGAGTCGTCGAAGATGGGCTTAAAGATGCCATCAAAAATAGATGTTGACTTCATAAAAAGTCTCTTTATGGGGATTCCTGTTCCTACTGTCCGAGGAGGAGTCCACTGGGGAATGTTTTTTAGGGGAATATAGTCTAGGAGCTTCAGTTGTCCATTACTCTACTGGGGAGTCATCCCTTAACTGAAGAGACAGAAGTGAACTGCTATCTGGTCAGGATCCAGGATTCACAGTGATTTGCTGAGGATGATAAGGATGACTGCTATCTGGTCGTATTCCAGGCTTCAAAGCGACTTACTGGGGAAAGGAGATTAAACCATTGTCTGGTCATACTCTAGGCTTTGCAGTTTCTAAAACTGGAATAGAAATCATATAAATCTTAGTGTCGAGTTAATTGAACTAGAGAAAGGATCTATCGGAAAAGAATCAGTAACAAATCAATGGTCGATTCGAACTGAACTAGCAGAGGTCTTGATTTATCTTTGACTGGATAATAATAAAAAAATCATAGTGTTGATTTAATTGAACCAGAAAAAGGTCTACTGGAAAAGAATCAGTAACAAATCAATGGTCGACTCAAACTGAACCAGCAGAGGTCTTGGTTTATCTTTGACTGGATAAGAATCAGAAAAATCTTAGCGTCGCTTTAACTAAACCAGAAAAAGATCTTGGATTATCTTCAACTGGAATAGGAATCAGAGAGATCTTAGTATCGATCGAACTGAACCAGAGGGAAATTTTGAATTAACTTTGACTGTATAAGAATCAGAAAAATTATAGTGTCAATTTACTTGAACCAGAAAAAAGTCTTGGATCAACTTTAACTGGAATAGGAATCAGAGAGATCTTAGTGTCAATCTGGCTAAACTAGAGAAGGTCTTGAATTATCATCAACTGGAATAGAAATCAAAGAGATCTTAGTGTCGATTTGGCTGAACTAGAGAAGGTCTTGGATCAACTTTGACTGGAATGGAAATCAGAAGAATCTTAGTATCGATTCAACTGAAACAGACAAAAGTATTGGAATATCTTCAACTGGAATAGGAATCAGAGAGATCTTAATGTCGATCTAAATGAACTAGAGAAGGTCTTTAATTAATGTTGACTGGATAAGAATCAGAAAAATATTAGGATCGATTTAAATAAACCAGACAAAAGTCTTGGAATTTCTTCAATTGGAATAGGAATTAGAGAGATCTTAGTGTCGATCTGACTGAACCAGAGAAGGTCTTGAATTAAATTTTACTGGATAAGAATCAGAAAAATCTTAGGTTCGATTTAACTGAACCAGACAAAAGTCTTGGAATATCTTCTACTGGAATAGGAATCAAAGAGATCTTAGTGTCGATCTGACTAAACCAGAAAATGTCTTTAATTAACTTTGACTGGATAAGAATCAGAAAAATATTAGGATCGATTTAACTGAACCAGATAAAATTCTTGGAATATCTTCAAATGGAATAGGAATCAAAGAGATCTTAGTGTCGATCTGATTGAACCAGAGAAGGTCTTGAATTAACTTTGACTGGATAAGAATCAGAAAAATTATAGTGTCGATTTAACTGAACCAGAAAAAAAGTCTTGGATCATCTTTAACTAGAATAGGAATCAGAGAGATCTTAGTGTCGATCTGGCTGAACCAGAGAAGGTCTTGAATTATCTTCAACTGGAATAGAAATCAGAGAGATCTTAGTGTCGATATGGCTGAACCAGAGAAGGTCTTGGATCAACTTTGACTAGAATGGAAATCAGAAGAATCTTAGTATCGATTCAACTGAACCAGACAAGAGTCTTTGAATATCTTCAACTGGAATAGGAATCAGAGAGATCTCAGTGTCGATCTGACTAAACCAGAGAAGGTCTTTAATTAACTTTGACTAGAATGGAAATCAGAAGACTCTTAGGGTCAATTCAACTGAACCAGACAAAAGTCTTGGAATATCTTCTACTGGAATAGGAATCAGAGAGATCTTAGTGTCGATCTAACTAAACAAGAGAAGGTCTTGTGAGACATCTTTCTATGGAGAATGCTGAAATAGCCCTTCGACAGACGTAGCTTTTGAGAAGACTACCAGGTCACATAAGTAGTCAATGGTGTTTGTTGATTTGATCTTTTCCCTGAAAAAGGAAAAGAGTTAGTCATATGCAATGTCATGATGGATGAAATGCATTATCGTGATGTTCTCAAAATAAATGAGGTTATGTTGTATGCGATGTGTATGCGCATGCCACGATGTATGAATATGGGATGCTATTGCGATATTTTCCAATCTGGGAAAATAAATCCCTAACTGCTGCTGGAGAGTATAAGGAGGCTGAATCCTTCATTTCCGCTGGGGCCGATGAATGGATATGATTTGCCGGGGATTTCCTCTTTCTGTTTGAGGATGTTCTGCCGGGGATTGACTCTGCTTGAGATTAACTCTATGGAGGGAGATGCTTTATTGGAATATTTTACCGATGAAGAGAAATAAACTCTATTTGGGAATGAACTTCTGCATTCTGAGAAATAAACTCTAACCGGGAGGAGGTTTTATAAACTGTTTAAGGTTATAAAGCTCGGTTGAGGAACACTGATTTCAGCTCTCTGAAGGAACTTGGCTGGAGGAAGTAATTCCTGCTTGGGGAAGAAGAGGTTAAAACTTTGGCTGTTTCTACTCTGTGGGGAACATAGGTGTTACAAGGTCATATGTAGCGGTGACTTCGTCTCAGAATATCTCTGCCCCTGTACCTGCCGGAGAAAGTACCTGTGGAGACTTTATGGATGGTTTGAGTGTCATCCCTACTCAAGGGGTGCTTGGTAAATGCTGATCAGGATAACAAGTCTTCTACTGATAGACAAGTGATAAGATGACGGGACATAGTCGTACGCTTTAATCCATAACTTTTGCTTGGACCGACCTTTCGACTTTTCAGTCCACCAGGATACCCTTTTTTGCCCAAGCCGCCTTTTCAGGTTTTCGAATTTCCGGGTGCATAATTTTTGTATATATCCCTAATTTTTGCCCGAACTCTTTTTGGCTCACCGGGAGCCCTTATTTTTTCCTAGGCCTGTCAACCTAGCAGGTCTTTTTCATGCGTAGTATTTTTTGACTATGTCCATGTTCACTTGGTGCGGAGAATTGTCACTGTCCTTAGTAGTAAGTGTTGTCACACAACCAGAAGGTGTTTGTTTGATCGTACATGATTCGTTGCTGGAATTCATGTCCAATGCCCCAAGTGATTCATATAGAGTTCTGCCCCTGGCTATTTGGCATTTTTGAGAGATTCCTTGAACCTTGACTTGACTGCCCCAGATCAGCTGGACACCATGCTATGCCCCTTGATTATGAATGGCCTATCATTGGAATGTCTTTCCATCTAAGGTGATTCTATCCACTGAGAAGATTTATGTTCATCGAATATCCATCATGCGAATTTCTCTGTTGTTGAACAAATAGTCATATGCAAATAGTGGTATTTTAAGAATGCAAAGCTTATGTCTGTCTTGAAGTTTGAAAATTAATTTTTTAGTAAAACTAACAAATTTTGTAAAAGTGTGATGTCAACTCAGGAGTTATAGGGAACCCTACAGGAGTCAGGATACCTTTTGTAATAAAATGCTTTCTAACTAACCCATGCTTCAGCTAGGACTTTTAAGGGTTATAACTTAGTCTGGTTCATGGTTTAAGAAACAAAGGGCAAAGTCTCAAAGTTTATTTGTACCCACCCATTCTTCGTGATGTTCTTCGATCCTATGCTCAGTTAATTGTGCCTTCAGATCCCAATTGAGTCTGGCATCTTGTCCTTGATGTTCTGGTGATGGTTCATATACTGAAAGTTTATTTTGAATAGGCAGTCATTTTTGTAATCTTCTTTTTGTTGAGGATTTGTAGCGACCTCCTTTTTTTTATTATCCCTGCTTTTTCCTGAACTAGTTCTTTTATGATTACAGTCAGCGGGATGCCCCAGTTTTTTCTTAAGTTTCCTTCATAGGTTTTGACTTAGCAGGCTTTTATTTTGAGAGATAATGACGGTCGACTTTAATAATTATGCGGAACCATCACCATATTTTGATTTGGAAGGACGTCTTCGATGCGATTCATTGTGTACGAAACCGAAAATTGCAACTGAATACGCGTCTGAATTGATTGAGAAACTACCCTGCCCCATGTTATAATTAAAGGTTTTAATTTGTATGAAAAGAAAAACTCCTACTTCTTTGGCTCAAAGGGGTTGACTAGGGATTATCTTCCTTATAACTCCACTGTTTAGGATTTGAAACAATGCCTGTACATCGTCAGCAGGGTCTGTTCAAAATCATACTGTAGAGATTGTGGTATCATTTTCGTCATCCTCCCTGTAAAGGCTCAGAGCTTTTAATCGAGAGTTGAATATCATAAAAGGAAAGAAGTTTAAATATAGTGAATACGAATGAATTGATTTAAAACACACATATGCAATGCATTGATAAAGTAACAAAGTTTGACATGAATAAATGTTCGAACAATCAAAAGAAAATTACAAATTCAAAATTATAATGAACAAAAGCTTCTTCGTCTGATCTTGTCACTTCAGATGACGTGCCTTGGAGGGAATGCAGAAGAACTCAGCCTGACCATCATGTGTAAACTCCAACACTCTTTCATCAATCAACTTTTTAATTTTATATTTCAACATCCAACAATCGTCAGTATCATACCCCAGACTGTTGGAGTGATATGCACACCTTGCATCAGGATTGTAGTTAAGGGAATAAGTCTTGGGATTCGGAGGAGGCCCTATCAACATAACCAGATTCATCCTCAACATGTGTTGTAAAGCTTGAGACAACGGCATGTTGAGTTTGCTAAACTGCCTCTTGGGTGTATCCAGCTTACTCTGATTAACCTGTTGTTTTTGGCGAGGTTTGTTGTTGGACCCATAATGTGGTATAAATTTGGAAAGGTCCACTCTTCACCAAACCAACCTCTTGTCTTATAGGAGGTTGATCAATGACTTGGTCCCCAACCTCGATTGTTTGCTTCACACGGTTGCATCCGTCTTGATGAAGCTTGTTGACAATGCCTCTCAGCTTTTCTTGTACCCGGGCCAGGCCTTGGATAAGATCCATCTTCCCCAGCATATGGGTTCTCATTGCTTCAACCTCACCTTGCAGTTGTTCCAACTGTTTGTCCTTATTGTCTTCAGGATTTCTCTTGGCCAGGTTCCCAGTGAGGAGTGCTTTCAACTCTTCCTGCCCCTTGGATAGGTTTAGGAACATTTCCATGAACCAAGCCTCTTAAATTTGGAGATCTCTGTTGTATTGTTTGAGAGCCATTGCTGAAATAAACAGCGAGAATATGAGAGACCTGTACTGGAAGACCTGTTATGAAATGGCATGCATGCAATGTTTTCAAGGATCTCGCGGGGTAAACAAGAAAATGTTAGAAGTTGCAATTTTCAGCTTTGATTGAATAACTTTGTATCATTGAGTATCCTTCTACGAGAGTCAAGCTCACAAAATCAAGTGGGTCATAACCCCTGACTCAAGTTATCGTGTTTTGATCTTCTGACAGCATTGGCTAGAGGAAAATAAATCCCCTTGCCTCTTGCTAGACGTCTGATTCATCATAACCTGCATCACAAACCCTTGAGATCCTTGAAATGGTTAAGGAAATGTTGTGGCATGATGTTATGATGTGTATGCTATGCGTTAAGCAAAAGTGTAAGGTGATGAAGGAAAATGAGTCTAAGAAGTCCAAGTTACTGGATAATGACTGTAAACAAATCCTGCAAGGAGATCATGTTGTTAGATAAAAACCCAATAAGTAGCTCAAGTTGAAAGCAAGAAAATCACACAAGCGGCCTTAGGTTTATGCTTGCATGGGTTTTCTAGGTAAGTACCCTGTTGAAATTTAGTGGGCTTAACCTGTCCTATAAATAGTAACCGGGTTCTAAGGGATCTCAATATCACTGACCTTTCCCACAAGCTTCATTCGATAGGCGACTGACTCACAACCAAACAAAACTCAGGAGTCAAGTCTCAATGAGTGTAGCTTGAAGTATCTGCCGAATTTGGGAATACACCAAAGACGACCATGTCGCTACGTCCTAATGGCCAAGTTGTTCATTTAAAGGTTCTAAGGTCAGTTGACGCTTTATGACACCATGCAGTGGACCTGTATTCTCCTTGATTAACTCAAGGGCTATCGGTACCAACCAAAGTGTCACATCAATGTAGCCATCGCTTCAACCGTGTCGATATACCCTGCACCGTTTCCACGATCTATTGCTACTTACCTAACAGGTTTCCCCAGATCTAGGTGTAGGATCTATAGTAACCCAAACAATCCCTTAAAATTAAAGCAAACAAACAAGCAAATAATTTAGAAATGATCTAGACCCTAAGGTAAACCCCACTTTTGAGATATGCCCAACAAAGTCGCCAGTTCTGTGATACGGTAGCAGAAATAACTGTTTAATACTGGTTTGCATTTTTTGTTCACAAATGTTGCGGTAAGCAAGAGTGGCCATCGACTTTTCTTTTATCCAACTTAAGGAAAGGGTGAAAAGAACAGAAAAAGACCTTTTCGATAGTTTTCTGAGTAATGGGGGTAGATTATGGAAAGGGAAGGTGTTATCACCCTTTCCATCCGTAGTTATCTACGGGCTCTTAGAGGTTTACTCATTTTGAAATACCTCTGTGCTTTGTGTGTTTTGAAAATGTTTGGAAAATGCCTTAGTGCGGCGGTTTGCTTTGCGTTTAACTCTTGTATTAGTCCTCAAGAGTGTTAACAAAGAAGATGTTTTGAAAATTGCTTTTGAAAAGTAGTATTTGTGTAAGTGAAAAAATTTTTTTGAGCAAACTTCTAACAACTATCTACTTTGTACTCGAAAAGGGTCGTTCTTTTCCTCCTATTCTTTAGACAACGCTATCCTACTATTAGTGAGTAGGTAGCCCTATCGTCGGATGTTGAGGGACAATCGAATGGACGTTTTACAATCACGAAGGCAACTTGTAGAGACGCTTTAGAAATTTTCTTTTAGGGACTAGATCATTTACCAAAAGGCAACTGTAGGGTCATCGAGGGACTATGATCTTTTTTGATTTATGGGTCTTTACTAAAGTGTTCCTGCCTCATGACTGTTTTATTTAAAGGCAACCAAAGTGGGAGATACCTTAGAGGTGCGCATGCGCAAGTGTGTTGAGATTTAGTTATTTATCTTGCATTATTAAGATTGCTAACGTTTTAATTTTCAGTCTTATCATGCACGCCTAGTTACTAACAGTTAATATTTACAGAAATTTAAAGTGCGAAAATTTAAATCCTAGGCTATTACAACACTTTGGGACAATTACATAAAAAGTGCAAGAAAATAAAATGCATAATTTTAAACCTATACTATTACATCCCATAATTAGTTAAATTATTTATATAAAATGCGAGAATAAAAATAACGCGCGCGAAATAAAAATTACGTCTAAAAATCCTAAGAAAAATTCTAAGTAAACAAGAAAAATCTTTTTGGTTTCATTTTTATTTATTTCAAGAAAAATAATTAAACTAAATCTAAATTTAATTTAAGAAAATAAATATTGAATGAAATTAATCTAATTCTAATATTTTTTTTTCATTTTTTATTAAGAAAACTTTTGAAACATAAATTAAATCCTAAATTCTAGTTCATTTTAAAATAAGAAAGTAGTTAAAATTTAATTAACTAATTAATTAATTAATTAAAGAATTTCATTATTTTAATTATAAAAAAAGTCTAAGCCAAATTTTTTTGTGAGTTTTTTATTTTATTTGCTTTATTAAGTAAAGAAGATAAAAGAAACTAAAACATTACAAAAAAAAAACTAGATGGGTCTGAGATAGTAAAACAAAGTGGGGGTGTGGTTGTTGAATTCGCTGGCCCATTAAGGAAGACGCCTAGATTTGCTACTGGATCCAATATGGATTGGTCTTGATGGCACATGGTGAGCCCGCGGATGGAGTGTGCTAGATCTGATCAGATGGACATCTGATAACACATGTCTGATATTGTATAATGCACATCTAGCTATGAGGAGCACCATATCTGCATGAAACAAGTTAGAAAATATAAAAATGGAGCTTACTGAGGCGTTTTGTGATGTTTCAAGACTTGGTAATGATTGCAAAAGCTTCAGGGAGCCTCCAGGAATGTATTTGGATCTTTTGTTTGGACTGAGAAAGATTGGAACCTAAAATGCATATTTTTACAACTTTGATAATTTTTACAAAATTTGTAGAGCTTTTCAAGGATGTATCTCATGTCTTGAAGCTTGCTAATGTGTCTTTTATATAGAGAGGAGGGAGGAGACAAGAGAACAAAGGTAATAACAACCATAAACATATGTTTTTAAAGCCATGAATGATGTTTTATAACTTTGCCAAAGACAAGGAAACTTCTCATTTTTTGAATTTGAATGAATTTGGACACATTTGCACGAAATTTTATGGGCCTAGGCTATCCAAAACATCAACCCAAAGCTCAAAGCCCATTTCCAATTATTTTATATATTTTATTTTATATTTATTTGAAATAAATTAAAATAAATATGAATAAAATAGTTGGAAAATGCAAGGCATGGCAAGAATACTTTTAGAGGTCCTATATAAACTTAGGAAGATGTTTGAAGTCCAAGAAATTGATCCCTTGCCTTAAAACTTCAAATTTTCTCAATGCATAATTGTTGAAAATACCTAAATTTTCCCAACTTGGGCAAGCCATAACTTGCTCAATTTTTATCTCATGATAATGATCTTTGACTTTTTGGAAAGCCCACGATGTCTACTACAATCCCTAACTTTATCAATTTTGCATTTGAAGATTTTATCTTGATTTAAAAGGTCTTGGAAAAAAGTGGCTTTTGTTGACTTTCTGAAAATGACCTGTAATGTATGAGCTTGTATCTTTCAAATGGTGCATTTCTTGGACTTGAGGGATGAAGAGAAGCTATAGGGAATGATATTATATTCAATATGAGCTTTGGTTGGGTAAAAATGGATGAATTATGTGAAAGTTATTCCTGGTCAAAGTTCAGTTGACTTTTTCTATAGAAACCCTACTTTGCCATTTTTTACTTTTGATGGGTTAGGAGAATTTCTTTAGGAATCATGATCAACCCTTGATAAAATGATGGATATAAGTTCAAAATGTTGATGTTGACCAAAAATCTTGAAGTTTGGCTATACATGGGCCACAATTGACTTTTGACCTAACACAGTTGATTTTCCAATACTTGAGCAATTGACTGAGCAAACTTATTGTGCAAGGCATGAAACTTGGCATGGATGATCTTAAGGACATATAAGGACAATGGAGAACACTTGCGATCCTTAGAGCTCAACCATCTTGATGAAAATTGAAACCCTAGTTGGGGGTTCATTGCCTTAGGAGGAGAATTGTCTGGTCAATTCTTGGTCAACCTTGAGCAATTGATAACCTCTAGGAGTATGTCTTGTGTGAAAATGGGTGGGAAAATTTTGGGGTACAACAATATGCATTTGAACATAATCACCATTTACAAATAAACGCATAAACATAGAAAGTCGATTATTAATGGCTTTAAGAACCGAAACAATGTCTAAAAAAGTCATATGCAAATCCCCAAGCAGTTTATAGAGTTTTCTTTCCCCAATGGAGTTTATTTCTCTAGCCACAGAAGTCCATCTCCCGACAATTCAATTTCAACAAATAACGAAGAATCACATTCTTCATTCCCAGCTGAGTTGGTGTAAAAAAAGGGGAACCACACAAATTTATCCCTAAAACACCTCCCCAGCAGGTCGTCAAAATGCTCTCTTCAACAGGGTTTATTTCCCCAACAAACTGTAAATTCCCCAACTTGAGTTTGTTTCTTAGACGACTGCAAATCAATGGACGAAACTCCTCCTCCCCAGTAGAGTGTACCACTATTCCCAGTGAGTTGTTGCAAAGCCTGGAATCCAATCAGATAACAATTAACTTCTTTATCCCCAACAAGTTGTTAGCTTTCATTCTCTCCAATCAAGAGATAACTCCCCAGTAGAGCAGTGTATATTTAAAATTCTTGAACTATTTTCCCTCAAGAAAAATCAATTTCCCCTAGCAGATTTCTCCTCAAAACAACAAAATGGGAATCCCCTGTGGAGACATTCTATAAAAGGTTTGAAGATATGCATACTATTCATCCCCAATAACATTCCGAGATTTAACTTCCCAAAGCTCCCCAGAACTTGTCAAGGGTTTATTTTCCAAAGAAAAGATACATTTCAACAAATATTTCATATTCATACATCATATTACATACATGATAAATGCATACAACATAATATTATTTATTTTGAGAACATCATCAAGCCATGCATACATCTACATGCAACTAACCCTCTTCCTTGCAGGGAAAAGTCAATCAACAAAAATCCTCCTCGGAAAATACCACAACCATTTCTCAATAGGCCATAGATTAATTCCTGAAACAAGCCAGGGAAACTATCTCTACGGCCAACAAAAAAACAAGTTCCAGGTTAATACTTGAAACAAGACAGGACAACTATCTGCGAATGACTGATTGTAGATTAATACCTGAAATAAGAAAGGATAACTATCTACATGAGCAGATTGAAGATTAACTTCTGAAGCAAGCCGGGGAAACTATCTTTCTTTCAAAAAGGTCAGAGGTTAATTCCTGAAACAAGCCATGGAAATTGTGATACGTTGGAAGAACCGACTATTAATACTGGTTTTGCATTTGTGTTCGCAAATGTTGCAGTAGGAAAGAGTCACCACCGACTCTTCTTTTATCCAAATTAAGGAAAGGGTGAAAAGAACAGAAAAAAAACCTTTTCGAGAATTTTCTGATTAGGGGGGGTAGATTATGGAAAGGGAAGGTGTTAACACCCTTTCCATCCATAGTTATCTACAGGCTCTTAGATGCATAGCTCATTTTAAAAGTACCTTGTTCTTTGTGTGTTTTGAAAAATGTTTTGGAATGCCTTAGTGCAGTGATCTGCTTTGTGATAACTCTTGTATCAATCCTCAAGAGTGTTGACAAAGCAAATGTCTTTGAAATTTGTTTTTGAAATGTGTAAGTGAAAAAGTCTATTTTACTTGAGCAAGCATCTTACAGCTATCTACTTATACTCGAAAAGGTAGTTCTTTTCCTCTTATCCTTTAGACAGTGCTATCTATTATTAGTGAGTAGGTAGCCCTATCGTTGGATGTTTTGAGGGAAATTCGAAGGGATGTTACGATCACGAAGGTAACTTAGCAAGGAATTTTAGTAACTGTCCTAAAGTTCTAAGATCACTTCCGAGGCAATATCGAGAGGGTCATCGAGGGACTTGTGATTTTTCAAACTAGAGGACATCCACCAAAACTTCTCACGTTTCGAGAATTGTGACCGTTTTCCGAAGGCAACCGAATTGGGGTACCCTAGAGGTGTATATGTGCATGGTGTGTTATGTTCAGTTATTTTAGTCTTGTGTTAAGTTTGCTAGCATTTGATTCCAGTCTTTTCTTACAATCCTAATTACTAACAGCCAATATTTAGCAGAAATTTAAAGTGCAGGAATTTAAATCTATGCTATTACAGTGCTTCGAGGATGGGGTATTTACATGTACCAAAAACTTGGGGGAAGAAAAATAAAGAAAGCGGTAAAAAGTTATATTAACTATTACATACCAATATATGGTTACAATAATGTAAAAATGCGAGAAAATAATAATGCGCGAAAGTTAAAAGTTCGTCTAAAAACCCAAGGCAAATTTAAATGAAATAAGAAAATCTTTTTTGTTGTTTTTTGTTTATTTTAAGAAGATGCTTAAATTAAATGAGGAAGGCTAATTAATTAAAGAAATACACGAAAACTAATTCTAATATTTTTTTGTATTTTTGTTAAGAAAATATTTGAATTATAAGAACCTAGTTCTAATTACTTTTAAATTATAAAATAATGTCAAAATAATTAAATTAATTAATCAACCAAATTAAAATTAATTATAAAATCCTAAGTCTAATATTTTTTATGCTTTTTGTTGATTTTATGATTATAATTTAAAGAGATTAAAAAAAAGAGTAAACAAGTAAAACAAAACAAGTAGCATGTTGGGCCTGATGTTATAAGCAATTGGGGGGTATGCTTTTGAGATTTTCTAAGCCCATGAGATGGCAAGTCCAGACCATGTTGGATCCAGTGAAAACAATCCTTGATGGCACACGGTAGATCTGTGCATTTGGAGAGTTAGATCTCCATCTGTTGACATCTGATGGTCCAACCATGATGGCATATAGTGAGCACTTGACTATGCAACGTAAGAAATCTGCAAAGCAATGTTAGGAAAATAAAATTTTGAGGCCTGGGTATCGAACCCAGGCCCTTTCGATTGCCCACATTCCTCCACCATCTAAGCTATATTTGAGATTCGAAGGAATCCACCTCACATGTCTTAGTGATGGTATCATATTACTTCATACTTTACATGTAACATATTAACAATCATACAACATGAATATGCAGTCGTAGTTAAGTTACATGGGAAATGAAGTTGAGATTGAAGGTTCGTTACAAGTGGGGTGCTTCGATTCTGGAAACCTTGTTGAAATTTTGGAAGTTTTGTGAAGCTCTTGTGGGGCAGCGTGTGCGTGCGGTATGTATGTTGTGTGTAGTGTCTTTTTTTTGTGGGTCTATCTTATTTTTTTCCGTCCCCTTTGAGATTTCTAGTGTGCTCCTTATATAGAGGGGAAGGAGGGGACAAGGTATCAAGGTAATAAACAAACATAAACATGTTCTTTAAGGCCATGAATGAGAATTTGAATTTTGGCAAAAGACATGGAATTCTTGTCTCTTTTTGAACTTGAACGAATGTGGACACCTTTGACTTTCAAATACCTTCAGTCCCTGCCCTTAGATTGGACCTCTTGTATATCCTTCGAATATGCCTTAAGCAAGAGCCGACTGTTAACACTTGTTTTTGCATTTTGTGTTTGCAAATGTCGTCGTAAGCAAGAGCCGCCACCGACTTTTCTTTTATCCAAATTAAGAAAAGGGTGAAAAGAACATAAAAAGACCTTTTCGAGACTTTCTGAGTAAGGGGTGTAGATTATGGAAAGGGAAGGTGTTAGCACCCTTTCCATCCATAGTTATCTACGGGCTCTTAGATGCTAGCTCATTTTGAAAAATGATTGTGCTTTGTGTATTTTTAAAATTGTTTTAAAAATGCCTTAGTGCGACTATTCTCTTTATGATAACTCTTGTATCAGTCCTCAAGAGTGTTGACAAAGAAAATATTTTTGAAAGTTATTTTGAAATGTTTTTTGTGTAGGTGCAAAAGGTTGTTTTGAGCAAGCATCTAAGAACTTATCTACTTATACTCGAAAAAGTTTGTTCTTTTCCTTCTTATCCTTTAGACAGCACTATCCTACTATTAGTGAGTAGGTAGCCCCATTGTTGGATTTATGAGGGAAATTCGAAGGGATGTTACAGTCACGAAGGCAACTTGGCAATAGGCTTTAGTAACCACTCTAAATTTCTGAGATCACTTTTAACCGAGGCAACATCGAGAGGATCATCGAGGGACTAGTGATCTTTAAACTGTAGGATAGTCACTAAAACTTCTCATGTTTCGAGAATTATGACTATTTTCCGAAGGAAACCGAAGTGGGAGTACCCTAGAGGTGTATATGTGCATGGTGTGTTATGCTCAGTTATTTTAGTCTTATGTTAAGTTTGCTAGCGTTTTAATTTTCAGTCTCATCATGCAATCCTAATTACTAGCAGTAGTATATACAATAATTTAGAGGGCAGAAATGTAAAGTGCGGGAATGTAAATCCTACGCTATTACATGGCTTTGTGAGAGGTACATTATAGAGATGCGAAAAGTAAAGTCCTAGTTACTATTACAAACTGGGAAGCAGTTACAACAAGATGAAAAAAATGAGAAAATAAATAAATGCGCAAACAAATTAACAGGGACGTCTAAATCCTAAGGAAGAGAAATCTTTTTGTTTGTTTTGTTTTATTTTAAGAAAATACAACCTAATTCTATTTAATTTTAATTTCAAGAAAGGTTAAAATGATCAATTAATTTGTTTACGAAATTAACTTAATTAGAAAAATACTAGCCTACTGTTTTTTTTTTGTGATTTTTTGATTTAAAGTTGAAATAAAAAGAAGTAAATGAAAACAAAAAAAATAAAAATACAAGGGGGCATCCTTCGATCCAGGGAGAAAAAGGGAGGCTTCGATCCAAAGAAGGTGCCTTTCGATCCAGAGGAAAAATGGGCTTTTCGATCTAGAGGGGAATATGGTTTTTTTTCGATTCAAGGAGGGATGGTTTTCATTTCAATCCAGGGATGGATGCTGCCTTTCGATTTGATTCTGTAAGACAAATATTAGCCAAATAAAGATGCAGGACCCAGGTATCAAACCCAGGTCCTTCGATCCTACACGCGTTGGGTCTATTCAGGCTATATCTGCAGCAAGTGTTAGAAACAAAGCAAAATGCAGACCTGGGTGTCAAACCCAGGTCCTTAATCTTGAATACAGATCAAATGAACTACAAATGCTTATATTTCATGCAAATGTAAGTTTGATCTTTTTACCCATTCTTACCAATGGTGATGTATGAATATACAGTTTCAAGCGTGGGTACCCTTGTTTAAGGATTACTTCGATTTGACACTTCTGGATATGGGGATACTTGCTTAAGGGCTGGGGATGATTGGAAAAGCTCCAGGAAACCTCCAAGAATGTGTTTTTAATTTCGTGTGACTCTCTCTCTGGTTGTGTCCAACCTCCTCTGATCTGGCTAGTGTGTTATTTATATAGAGGGGATGGAGGGGACAGGAGAACAAAGGTTTAAACAGCCATAAACAAGTGTTTTCAAAGTATGAATGATGTTTTGTAACTTTTCCAAAGTCATGGAAACTTGTCTCTTTTTTTTTTGAATTTGAATGAATGTGGACAACTTTGGCTTTCGAATACCTTCAGTCCATGCCCTTCGATTGGACCTCTTATATATCCCTCAAATAGGTCTTTTGAATGGACCTTTTGTGTACCCTTCTAATGGGCCTTTGGTTGCCTCCTTCGAAGGGGTCTTTTGAATGGACCTTTTGTGTACCCTTCGAATGGGCCTTTGGTTGCCTCCTTCGAAGGGGTATTTTGAATGGACCTTTTGAGTGTCTTTCATATGTATGCTTTGTGCCCTTTTCGAATGGGCCACCAAGGTGTGTCCTTCGAAAGGCTCAAATCTCATCATTGGGGCCTCTTCGATTGAGCCCCTACTCAGCTAGCCCCAACAAAAAAACTCTTTCTAGGTTAATCGAAGCTTCCTTCAGAATGCTTGGGGAGGAAACTTGAGTATGGCAATATGTGGGATTTTGGGCCAACCAGCATCTTTGCATATCTCTTTTTTTTTTTTGGCTAGCAATATGTGTATCCTTCATTTTGAACCAATGTGTATGCTCTTTTGAATGGACCACATGCATCACTTGTGTGCATCATTTGCAATTTCTTCGAATGGGCCAACAAAGTAAATCCTTCGAATGGAACACCCGTGTATGCACCTTTAAATCCATCAATACATTTCCTTCAAATGGGGCAAATATATGTCCTTCGAATGGACCATGTGCATGCCCTTCGAATGGACCATGCACATGTCCTTCGAATGCGCCAGTTGTGTACCTTCTAAAAGGGGCATCCAGGTACGTCATAGTGCAGAAACTATGTGTGTTGAAGGGTCTTGGTATTAAGAGCAAGCACAGAAGACGTCTTTGCCTTATGCATTGAAGGAAATTATAGAAGAAGTCTTTGCCTTCTGCATTGAAGGAAATTATAGAAGAAGCCTTTGCCTTTGTGAATCCAACGCAAGCATGGAGGGGATTTTGGCCTAGTGAATCGAAGGCAACTTGTAGAGACCATTAGCCTTGTGAATCAAAGGAACTTGCAGAGGCTGTTAGCCTTGTGAATCGAAGGAAATCCTGCAGTAGCTAATGCACAATAGAAGCCTTATGATCTGAACTTGATCGAAGGGGCCCAACACCCAATCGAAGCTTGTGAATTAGGCTTACGTCGAAGGAGGTCCAACGCCTAATCGAAGCTTGTCAGGATGTCAATCGAAAGACACCTTGTTCATCTTTAAAAAAAATCATTTTCTTTAGGCAAGTGCTTGTATCCACCCATATAAGACAAAAAACCTTGGGAAACATGAGAGGGCAAATTTTGGGGTACAACAGCTGCCCCTGTTCAATCTTCTTAAACCCGAGGATTTAGATTGGCTTGTCTGTCTTTCGTGATCTGAAGGTGGAAGATGATTGAATACTAGAGTGCCCAGAAATTTGTACTTGCATGAAATAACACTGTTAGTTTATGATGACGGGAATGGGCTTACAGATGCCATTTAGAGAAGATGACAGAGAGTTGTCAGAGATGGGCTTAAAGATACCATCCAAAATACATGATGATTTCACACATGGTCCTTTTGGGGGTTCCTGTTCATGCTGTCTGAGGAGGAGTCCGTTGGGGAATGTGGGTTTCTGTTGTTCTCATGCTTGAGGAAAACTCTGGGGAATAAAGTCTAGGAACTTCAATTATCCAAGGCTCTGCTGAAGAGTTATCTCTGGAGAGATGTCAGTTTGCTGTATTCTGGTTAAGTCTAGGTTTCCAGTGATTTGCTGGGGATAATGGACTTAACTGTTATTTGAGAATATATTAGAAAGAGCCTGTATAGGGCTATTTAAGGATGAGTCCGTGTTATACTGCATGAGAAGAAACCCGTGTAAGATTGCTTCGTCTGGTCATGTAGATGGCTTTCCTGTCTGGTTTCAGGTGTTAATCTATAATCAGCTTATTCGCAGATAGTTGTCCTGTCTGGTTTCAGGTATTAATCTGGAATTTTAAAATTGTCGATCGTTGAGATAGTTGTCCTGGATTGTTACAAGTATTAATCTGGAATTTAAAAATTGTTGGTCATTGAGATAGTTGTCCTGACTTGTTACAGGTATTAATATCTAACCTGAGAAAGAAAGATAGTTTTCCTGGCTTGTTATAGGTATTAATCTTCAATCTCTTCATGTAGATAGCTCTCATGGCTTGTTACAGGTATTAATCCACAGTCGGTCGTCCACCGATAGTTCGCCTGGCTTGTTACAGGTATTAATCTGGAAATTGTTTTGCTGGTCTCATATATATTTTCCTCGTTTGGCTTCGGGCATTAATCTGTAGCCTTTTGTATTTGTTGGTAAACCCGTCTTATTTTGGGAATTCATACCACTTGGTCAGGTAGATAGTTTCCCCGTCTAGTTTCGGGCATTAATCTTTGATCTACTGTAAAAGTTGATAGTGTTTTTCTGTTTGCTAATTTAACCTGAAAAGGTAAAATCAGTTTCATGCGATGTCATGATGTATGAATTGCATGATGTTCCCAAAATAAATGATATAGTGATATATGTATTTTTATGCACATGCCATGATGTATGAACATGTAATTCTGTTGCGCAGTATCTTTGTTTGGAAAAATAAATCCCTGACTGCTGCTGAAGAGTACCGGGAAGCTGAATCCCGGACTGCTGTTGGTGAGTGAAGAAAGTGATTCTTCAATTTCCGCTGGGGATAATGAATGGAGATGGTTTTTTTGGCTATTCCCTTTCTCTTCCGAGGATCTTCGACTTCTGTTTGAGAATGATTTTACCGAGGGGAAGAGTTTTGTTGGAAGATTTCACCAATTTGGAGAAATAAACTCCGCCGGGTGATGAACTTTCGTAGCTAGAGAAATAAACTCTACTGGGGATAAGGATTTATAAACTACTTAAGATTTATAAAACTCTGTTGCGGAAGGTGAACTCCATAAACTGCTTGGGGATTTTGTTGAAATCCTGTAGGGGAATCTTGAGAAGCTTGGCAACTTCACTGGGGGATTTTGGAGCAGTAATTGGAGATTTTTCTCTGTCAGGGATGTGAGAACAACTGACATCAATAGGCTACATTATGAGAATATGTCAGTGACCTTGTTGTAGAATTCCCCTGCCTCCGTACTTGCTGGAGAAGGTATCTGCCAGGGAAAACATCTGCGGGGATTTTGTGGATGGCCCTTAGATATTGTCTGGTTTCTTAAAGTCATTAGCAATTGTCTTTCTGTTTTTATGCGTGTACTTGTAAGCAGTAATCACATTCAAATGCATATGCTCAAATATAATCACTGGGGGTTTTCGCACACAAAATAGAAAAATAAAAACAGAAGTTTTGCACTTTCAAAGGAATAATTTTGTATTACCTTGAAATAAGCGTTTTTGTACAAGGAGAGAAGCATCCTAGTAAGAGAAATCCATCTTAAGAATGGAAGTTATACAAAGAAAAACATCTATGTGAAATAATCCCATTGGGTTCCCATTCTGTTATTCCCTTTATATCATTGAGCGTCTCATCTTTTTCACTGCTTGTCTAAAGCCGATTGGATTGATTAGTATCGCTTGAGCTTAATAGTTGATACTAAAGATTGGCTGTAAGGTGATCCAACAGGATATAGTTATACGCTTTAAATCCCTAACTTTTTCCTGGACTGCCCTTTCGGGTTTTCATTCTACCGGGATACCCTCTTTTGCCCAAGCTGCCTTTTCAGGTTTTTGACTTGTCGGGTGTACATATTTTTTATGAATATCCCTAATTTTTGCCCGAACCCTTTTGGTTCACCGGGATGCCCTAACTTTTTCCAAGGCCAGTCGATCTAGTGGGTCTTTGTTTATGCCTAGTATCTTTTAACTATATCCGCGTTTACAGGATGCGGAAGGTCGTCACCATCCATAGTGGTTAGGATCATGGCTCCACCAGAAAATATATTCTTGATCACAAATGACCCTTCGTATGTGGCAGTCCATTTTCCCCTGGGATCACCTTGCGGTAGTATGATGCGCTTGATTACCAGGTCACCGGCCTGATATACCTGACATCTGACCTTCTTGTTAAAAGCTTTGGTCATACGTTTTCGGTACATCTGACCATGGCAGACAACCGCGAGCCTCTTTTCATCAATTAAGTTTAATTGATCAAGTCGAGTATGGACCCATTTGTCTTCACCCATCCTTGCATCCTTCATTATTCTCAAAGAAGGGATCTAGACTTCAATGGGCAGGACAACTTCCATACCGTATACCAAGGAGAGTGGAGTTTCCCCTGTTGATGTGTGCATTATGGTGCGGTAACCATGAAGAGCAAATGGTAACATCTCATGCGAATATTTATATGTCATCGTCATCTTCTGTATGATTCTCTTGATATTTTTGTTAGCAGCTTCAACAACGCCATTCATCTTCGGCCGGTAGGGAGAAGAGTTATGATGCTGGATTTTGAATTGCATGCAGAGCTTGGTGATCATAATGTTGTTGAGATTGGTACCATTATCTGTAATTATTCTTTCTGGAATATCGTACTGACAGATAATGTTATGTTTGATGAATCGGGCCACAACATTCTTGGTAACAGAAGCGAATGAAGCTGCCTCGACCCACTTCGTGAAGTAATCAATGACAACCAGGATGAAGCAGTGTCCATTGGAAGCCATAGGTATGATTTCCACAATCATATCGATGCCCCACATTGCGAACAACCAAGGAGCAGTAAAGATGTTCAGAGGTACCAGAGGCACATGTACCTTGTCAGCATAAATCTGACATTTGTGACAAGTCTGCGAATGCTGATAATAGTATGCCTCAATGGTGGACCAATAGTATCCTGTCCGTAGGATATTTTTAGCCATTGAGTGCCCACTAGAGTGGGTACCAAAGGTACCTTCATGTAAATCAGCCATAATCCTTTCTGCCTCACTCTTGTCTACACACTGAAGCAAGGTAGAGTCGTGGTTGCATTTGTAGAGGATCCTATTACTGAGGAAGAAATTGGCAGAGAACCTTATTAAGAACTTCTTATCATTGATTGAAGCTCCCTCAGGATACTCGTGGGCTTCGAGATATCTTTTGACTTCATGGAACCAAGGCATGTCAACTGCTTCTTCAGTACCAATCTCGTGACAGTATGCTGGCTCATCCATCCTTTCAATGGTGATCTAAGGAGCCTCATATCCCACCTAACCTTGAACATGGATAACATCGTAGCTAGCATATGTCCGCTAGTTGATTTTCCTCTCGTGGAAAATGGTCAAAGGTAATTTCTTCAAAGTATGGGATTAGTGTCAACACATGCTCTTTGTACATGATGAGATTAGGATGCTTTGTGTCCCATTCTCCTTTGATCTGGATGATTACCAAAGCCGAGTCTCCAAACACACTTAAGAACTTGATCCTTAAATTGATTGCAGCTTTGAGACCCATGATACATGCTTTATACTCAGCCATATTGTTGGTACAGTTGAAACATAGCCTGTCAATGAAACGAATATGACAGTCTTCAAGAGATATGATCACAGTGCCGACGCCATTGCCAAGAGCGTTGGAAGCTCCATCAAAAACCATGGTCCATCGGGATCCCTTTTCAGGTCCTTCATGCGGTCCAGGTTCTTCACAATCAGTTACTAACATGATGTTCTCGCCTGGGAACTCAAAATTCATGGATTGGTAGTCATCCACAGCCTGATGAGCCAAATGATCAGCTAATACACTTCCCTTAATTACTTTCTGGGTTGTGTATTGAATGTCGTATTCGGTCAGGATCATTTTCCATCTTGCTATTCTTCCAGAGAGAGCGGGCTTCTCAAAGATGTAATTGATAGGATCCATCTTAGATATCAACAAGGTAGTGTGGGTCAACATATACTGTCTTAGTCGGCGAGCAACCCATGCCAAAGCACAACAAGTTTTCTCGAGCAGTGAGTATTTTGTTTCACAGTCGGTAAACTTTTTGCTAAGGTAGTATATTGCATGCTCTTTTCGACAAGACTCGTCATGCTGCCCCAACACACACCCCATTGAGTTCTCTAGTACTGTTAAGTACATGATCAGAGGTCTTCCTTCAACTGGTGGCATCAAAATTGGAGGCTCTTGGAGATATTCCTTTATTTTTTCAAAAGCATACTGGAAATCGTCATTCCACTTCACTACTTAATCTTTCTTCAGTAATTTGAAGATTGGCTCACAAGTAGCGGTTATATGTGAAATGAATTTGGATATGTAGTTCAGACGTCCTGAAAATCCCCTAACTTCCTTCTCAATGCAAGGAGTTGGAATTTCTTGTATAGCTTTAACCTTTGCTGGTTCTACCTCAATACCTTTGCCACTGACAATGAAGCCTAAGAGCTTACCAGATCTTACTCCGAAAGTGCACTTATTCGGGTTTAGCCTCAGTTTGTATTTCTTTAGTCTGTCAAATAGCTTCTGTAGGTGATCAAGGTGTTCCTCTTCAGTCTGAGACCTGGCTATCATATCATCCATGTAGACCTCTATCTCGTGATGAATCATACCATGAAACAAAGCTACCATGGAATGTTGATAGGTTGCCCCAACGTTCTTTAGTCCAAATGGCATAACTTTGTAGCAGAAAGTGCCCCACTGTGTGACAAAGGTCGTCTTATCCATGTCCTCATGTGCCATTTTGATCTGATTGTATCCGAAGAAGCCATCCATGAAGGAGAAGATCTTATGCTGTGTGGTGTTGTCAACCAGAACATCGATATGGGGAAGCGGAAAGTCATCCTTGGGGCTTTCCCTGTTCAGGTCTCTGTAATTCACACACATACGTACCTTACCGTCCTTCTTAGGTACTGGAACAGCATTAAAGACCCATTGTGGATAGGACGTGACAACTAAGAAACCGGTATTGAACTGTTTCATGACTTCAGACTTGATCTTTTCTGACATATCCGGCCGCATACAACGAACCTTCTGTTTCACTGGAGGGCAATCCTCTTTTGTCGGTAGACGATGAACCACAATATCGGTGTCAAGCCCTGGCATGTCTTTGTATGACCAGGAAAAAACCTCAACATAGTCATGTAGCATCTGTATTAACCGCTGTTTGACACTGGTCTCCAAGTTAGCACCTACCTTGACTTCTTTTTTGTCCTCTTCAGTACCCAAGTTCACTGTCTCAACTGGCTCCTCATGAGGTTGTATTGCCATTTCTTCCTATTGTAACAGTATGGCAAGCTCTCATGGTACCTCACAATCTTCCTCACCTCCGTCCTCGGCTCTTTAGATCAAATTTCCAAAGTCATAACTGGCAATAGCAGAACCGTTATCAATGGGATCCAAAGTGGATACCGATCTGCAGTTTGATATGTGAGTGTGTGTAAGAGAATAAATGTATATTTTTGATAATGTAAAGAGACAGAAAAGAAAAACAAAGAGCGTAAAATTTGTATGTGAAACGTCCAATGTTTTATTAATGACATATGAAAATGAAGTAACGACCCTCACAAATAGGCCATTGTGCCTCGGGTAAGACACACAACTTTAATGTTTCAATTGTTCAAATATTATATTTCCTCAAATGCAAAAAGACAAATTACTCTTGAATAAAAGTAATGGGCATAAAATCTTTAGCCTCCCAATTGCTGAGTTCACCGTTGATGGTTGGGAAGATCCATTTGTCCAGGTCATGATCACTATCACTGTCCTCCAAAGCATTGACTCCATGGTTGCTGATCCGTAAAGGTGGTCCCCTGATGCAAGCACGACGAACAACTTTCTGGGCTCATGAAGTAAAACCCAAACCAAATTTGTCAGATTTGTAGAGAATATCCGGAAGTTGGTCCCAAATTGTACACCCACCTTCTTCAACGACTGCCTTGGCATCTTTATAAGAAGCCATCTTCAACGGAGGCCTGGTAATCTTTGGAACACTGGCAGTGGTCTTGGTTTCAGCAATAGTCTGTGGAACCTCTTCAAAGTTCTGACAGGGGGTCTCAATGAACTCGCCTTCCATTTCAACATAGTTGAAAGAGTTCAGGTGGCTCACCATGTACTCCTCCTCCCCATGAACTGTGATAATTTTCCCATTGACTGGGTACTTCATCATCTGATGTAGGGTGGAAGTCACAGCACCAGCCTCATGGATCCAAGGTGGACCCAATAAACATGAGTAAGATGGGCGAATGTTCATCACATAGAAAGTGGAATTAAAAGTCTGAGTACCCACTTTGACAGGGATGTCCACCTCCCCGTGCACCATTCTTTTGGAACCATCGAAAGCCCTCACCACAATGTTACTAGGTTTCAGATTCAATCCTTCGCAATCCAATCTGTCAAGGGCTTTCTTGGGCAGAACATTCAATGATGAACATGTATCCACTAGAACATGGGCCAAAGTAGTGCCCCTGCACTCGAAAGAGACATGAAGAGAATCATTATATTTCCTTCCTCTGGGTGTTAAATCAGCATCGGAAAAACCTAGCCCATTATCGATAGTCAAACTGGTAACATAGTCTTCAAATTGATTAACGGAGGTTTCTTTTGGCACATGAGCAGTCTTGAGGAATTTCACCAAAGCCTTAGCATGGGCTTAAGAGCATAATAACAAGGCCAACATTGAGATCTTGGAAGGGGTCTTCCCCAATTGTTCAACCACATTATAGTCACTCTTCTTGATTATTTTCAATATCTCTTCCATCTCCTTTTTAGAAGCCTCAGGAATGGCATCTGGATGTGCCTTCATCCAGGCAGGCTCGACCAATACCTCCTTGCCCTGAGTCTTAGCCGACCCGGTAGCAGGGATAATAGTAGGGCTAATAGTAGGAGTAGCCATGGGAATACTAACAGGGGTAGCAGCAAGTACAATCACAGGAGTAACAATGGGAGTATTAACAAGAGCAGCAGTAGGGGTGATCATAGGAGTAGCAACAATTTTAGGAGGAGAGATCTCGGGAGAGAAAACTATTCTGCTTCTTGTTATCTTATTGGTCCCAACGATATTACTAATGTCAGGATCAAAGTCTCTGACATCTTTATATTTAAGAAACAACAAATCTTGTTTGACACCATGGTAATAAATGTCATCCCCATAGTTCCAGGGAACAGCTTTATCCGAGGAATATGGTATAGGTCCAGGGAAAGTAATTATCAACGGAGCAACTATCGGAACAGATGTAATCCTGACAAGTCTTTTGGAGGAGACCTTGGGAGGATTGGAAGAAATGGTAATGATAGAAACATCTTCACACGGAGCACTTGTAACTGGAGTCTTCTCAAACATAATTTATTTATCATCCATCAGGCATTGAACGACTTCCTTCAACAAATGGCAACCATTAGGTAAGGACAAACATAAGTGGAAACCTTCGCCATAACCTGAAAATAAACCGGTCTGCAAGAGATTCTTTTTAATAGTCAGGAGTGGAGTAGCTAGTTCATCAACAGAAGCAACAAACATGTCATCATCAATAGCATTAACACCACGATCGTGCTTGGGCATAGGGACAATTATAACATTAGGGGTCTCAGGAGCGTCAAATTCAATCTCCTCTGCCTCAATCAAATCTTACAACTTGTTCTTCAAAGCCCAACAATCGTTTGTATCATGGCCTGGACTTTCAGAATGGTAAGCACATCGAGCTTTTGCATTATAGTGAGGAGATGTAGTGTTGGGGTTTTTGGGAGCCTCTTTTAGGGTAACCAGATTGGATTTCATCAGGTGTGGTAAAACCTGGGATAAGGTCATGTTGATCCAGGTAAACTGTCTCCTTGGCTTATCTGTTCTGGACTGATTATTCTGCTGCTGGTGTGATGTAAGATTGGAAATTATAACAGCCCTTACCGTCGGACGACACTCAGTTTTGTTAAGATTTCTTTGGCCATAAGCAGCGCTGACCTCCTTCTTTCACGTGAACGATTTCTTTTCAGTACTGGAGGATGCATCTCTCTGGATCTTACCGCTTTTGATGCCAGCCTCTACATGTTCACCGGTTAAGATCAATTCAGTAAAGCCAGCAGAGGAACTTCCAATCAGATGATTAAAGAATGGTCCAGATAACGTGCCCAAGAACATGCCCACTAGCTCCCTATCAGACAACGAAGTCTAGACTCTTCCCGCAAGGTCTCTCCATTTTTTGGCATAATCTTTAAAGCCCTCACCAGAACCCATAAACATACTTTGCAATTGCGTACGAGTTAGGGCGATGTCAGCATTATATTGGTACTTCGTATAGAAATCTACAGCCATATCTTCCCAATTACGGATGTTGGTTCCCTCTAGCTGATAGAACCACTCTAGTCGAGTCCCTGATAGACTGTCCTGAAAGAAATGCACCCACAAATTCCTATCAGCAGTGTGCGGCTGGATCTTCCTGACGTAAGATTTGAGATGCAGATTTGGACATGAGACCCCATCATATTTACCAAATGCAGGCACTTTGAAATTTTTCGGGATAACCACTCCATAAACCAACCCCAGCTCTTCGAAATCCAGGCCAGGTACCTTTTGAACCTCCATGGCTTTGAGACGGTCCTCCAACTGTTCGTACTTATCATTAGAAGAAGGGTATTATTCCTCGGTGTAATCAGGTTCATCTTCTTCAGACCCATGGTTGTTGTCTCCTTCCTTGGGCTCTCCATCTTGATTGTCCCCTTCTTCCGACGTTGTTGCAAAATCTAGAGCTCGCTTAACCGGTCCTCTGATCCTTCTTCCCAAATTCACTACACCAGCTGGTTTATTTTTCTTCTTCTTGTCCTTGAGAATCATAACTTTCAAATCTTCTTGTCCCTTATCCAGATTCAGGAACATTTATTGGAATTCGTAATTCTGTGCCTAAACTCCCTAAATGTTTGTTCAAGAGCCATTGCTGAAATAAATAACGAAGAAGATAAGAAGCCTGTCCTGAAACCTGTTTATGCAATGATATGTATGATATATGTACGCAATGTTTTCAAGGATTTCTAAGACTTAAATTTGCTTAGCCAAAGGGAAAAAAAACGTTAATTGCATTAAGAAGTTTAAGTGGTTACAATGATGCCTCTTGGGCTTACAAAGGAAGTACAAAGCAAAATTGAAATCTCAACGCAAAAAAAAAGACTCAAGCTTCCCACGGGCGCATCCTCTTTGATTCAATGTAAGAATTTATACTCTTCTCTTCGTGAAGTAGCCTGGTGAGCTCTAAAAATTTCTTCTCACTGGCATAGAATTGAGTTTCAAAGGTATCTCGTTCCTCTTTGAGTTGAATCTAAGATTTTTGTAACTCCTCGAAATTAGTCGGCATGTCAGGATGAAGAACAATGTAAGGAGTGTCTCCCTCAGCAACGAGCTCCATGATAATGGGTAGAATGGCCTCATAAGGCATCCTGAGACTTTGAGCACGGGCTCGTACCCACTTAAGATAAGGCCCCAAAGGAATGGAGTTCTTATGCCCCAGTGTTTTGCTATCAACTTTGTTCACCATGCCCCAAGCTCTTATGAACCTCTAACAATAACCCTGAACATCATTCTCATATTCGAATATGATTCATTGGAAAAGTGTATCATAAGGACCATCCCTCCTAGCATAGCCAAACTGTCACAACGCCAAACAAGGATTATAAGTGATTCCTCCCCTAATGCCTAGGAGAGAGACATTATGGAATTCTCTACAATGGTCAATGATAGTAACATTCCCCAAGGATCGAGGACACCAATGAATGTGGAAATGTGTGAGGGACATCAACCTATTAGACCATCTCAAGCCCCACTCATTCTTCAATACAGATCGATGCAGGTGCGAAATAAACCACCTAGCCAACAGAGGAGTGCAACACAGAAGGGTCCCTCTTCTCTTTACAGTGCGGGTATGCAGAGAGTGTAGGATGTCTCCAAGTAAAGTAGGCACTGGATTATGAGATAGAAAAACGTTGACCGCATTCACATCTATGAGTTTGTCGGGATTAGGAAATAGTACCATCCCATAGATGAGAAGGGCCACCACTTCTTCAAAAGCTTGTAAATCCAGGGTATCCCAAAAATGACGAGCCTTCTAAAAAAGAAACTTAGCTAGAAACCCTTTGACGCCTCTTCATGTTTCCCAATTTTCCACTACATTGGACCGTTGTAAATACAGAGCATGAGAAATCACTTCAGGTTTTGGGTCTCTTTCCATACCATTGAAGGGTAACTGATAAATAATGGGCACCCCCAATAACTAGGAAAACTCCTCCATGGTAGGCACTAATGGTAATCAGGAAAGGTGAAGCAGTGATGTAAAGGGTCGAAGAACTGAAAGAGCACCTTTAACATTTCTTCATTAGGGCTTGAGGTGACAAGATTGAGAAGTCGACCATGTCTTTCAATGAATGGAGAGCTCTCAGGAACCCTTGATGCTAATTCCTTGAGTTGAGGAGGTCCCTTATGAGGTTGAATTGGATAGTATTCCTGCGAGTGGATACCATGTCCTACAAAACAACACAAAGATAAGCCCTAAAAATCCTTGAAATGATTAGTATGATATGCCATGTTATGATGTTATGATATCATGATTATGCTGAGAAAACAAAAATATATCAAGCACAAGAAAATGACACAAATACCTTAGGTTTAAGGATTACATGGGTTTTAAGGTAAGTACCCTCTTGAAGTTTAGTTGGATGAACCTGTCCCATCAATAGTGTGATACGGTGGGAGAACTGACTTGAAGGTTTTGCGTTTGATCGCAAATGTTGCGGTTAGCAACAGTCGCCCCCGACTTTTCTTTTATCCAAAAGGAAAGGTGAAAAAGCACAGGAAAGACCTTTGAGATTATTTCTTGAGTTCGGGGGGTAGATTATGAAAAGGGAACGTATTAGCACCCTTTTCATCCATGGTTTTCCATGGGATCTTAGTTACTTGCTAGATCACTTGCTTTTGTTTGAAATTGTGCTTTGTGTGGTTTTTTGAATGTATTTTGTGAAGAGTCCATTGTTTAGGCAAACTTTGTAATGATTCTCGTTCGTAAGAATGTATACAAAGATGTTGGTCTTTTGAAAATGTTTTCAAGTTTGTAAGAGGTTTCGAAAGTGTAGGCGTTTGTTTTGAAAATAGCAAGGATGTTTTGAAATTGAGCAAGTAATTAGGAGCATTCTACCTACTCAAAAGTCTTTCATGTTCATTTCCTCTTTTCTTTGACATTGTTATCTTACCATTGATTTGGTAAGTAACCCTATCTTTGGATATAAACGAGACGGGCGTGGGTCATCGTATAACCATGATTAGCAATGTTGCAAGGTATCTTAGAATTATTTTTTAGGGAGTAAGATCATTGAAAGGAAACTTAGATAGCATCATCGAGGGACTATGATCTTATATTTTGCTTGTTTTTGCTAAGATACCTCACATGCATAATATGACCATTTTGTAAAGGCAACTAAGTGGATTTACCCTAGGGGGTGCTTGTGTGCAAGTGTATTATTTTCATGCTTGATTTTGTCTTTGATTAGAGTTTTCTAACCACTGGTTTTAGTATTTCCATACAAATCCTAATTACTAGCATGTTATATATAAAGCGATAAATTACGGAATTTAAAGTTACTACGCTATTACGATACTTGTGGGAGGGGGGGGTGTACAAATTATAAACGGGGATTGCAAGAAAATAAACCTATTTAATCTATTACAACCATATTGAATTGGTACAAAAATTAAAGTAAATAATGTACAAGATGAATAAACATGCCAGAATGCAAATGTAAAAAAAATAGATGTTTTTGTTTGGATTTTTTAGGAAAATGGGTTTTGACTTTAACTAGAAGAAAATAATTAATTAAACCTAAATTTACTAAGAAAATATTTTAAATAAAATCCTAATTCTATTAATTGATTAAAGAGAAATTAAGTTTAAGAGAAGTATTTTTGGTATTTTGGTCTTGAAAATAATTATAGCATTATAAAATATTTTGGTCTTTTTGGTATTAAAATAATATATTTTAATTGGTGTAAAAGAAAATAAATAATAACCTAGTTTTAATTAAATTTACAAGAATAATTAGTAAAATGAATAAAGTATGGTTAAATAAAATATATTTCTTGTGAGAAAAATAAATAAACTAAGTTAAAATATAAATCTATCATTTTTGTATTTTTTATGATTTTTTAGTATTAGAAAAATAATTAAGAAAATAAATAAAATAAAAATAATAAAAGAAAATAAAAATTGGGCCAGGGGTGTTGATAGCCTGCAAGGGGGTTAGTGGTAAGAAAAAAAGTACAAAGCCCAAAGGAGGCCCAAGCGCCTTATCCAAAAAAGTCAGAATGCAAAAAATGTAAAGAAAATCAAAAGGGTACCACTAGGGCTCGAACCCAGGTCCCAAAGGTTACAAGCGCGCGCTTCTACCACTGGGGTGGCTATACATCCGTTAACATAAGCAAAACAATAAATATATGATACAAAACGCACCCAGATTTACACTTAATCTTCAACCTCCAGCCAGACCAACTGTAACTTGTTCATTTCTCAACAAAAATGAAAACTGTAAACATGAAACTTGTAGCAAATTTCCTCACGATTTCATAAATGTAAAGCATTAAAGCTATAGATCAAATACAAACATGAATTTAATTGGCCCTAATCTTAACCCTAAAAATCTCAGAGATTTCAATCTTAAAATTCTCTAAGCTCAAGCAAAATTAATGGAAACTATGAACATGGTTAGCTTTAGGGAAATGATATCTACATCTTTTGTTCACAAATAAATCATTGATGATGCCTGTATGAAAAGTTCCAAACTTAGAAAACTTACCTTGCAAGAGGGTATCGTGTTTGAAGTTTGAGCATCTTTCAAGGAGTTCCAATGATTGGGTTAGCTTCCTCAAGTTCCCAGGAAGCTAATGAGATGCTTAGGTTAAGCTGAAAGTACCTGAGGAGTTATGGAGAAGTCCAAGTGCAAAGATCTATTTTTTGAAAATGGAAGATGGTGTTAATGGTGTTACAGTTCTGTAACAGAGTGTGGGATCAATTCTAAATGATGTTTAGAAGCTTTAGGAACCAAAAGGCTTGAAAACGCACGAGGAAGTTATGAGTTTCAAGTTTTTGGTCAGTTTATGTGAAAATGGAGGTATGAGATGTGATTCTGAGCTCTAGGTGTTTTCAGGGCTTCAACATTCGTGTGTTTTGTGGAAAATGGTTTGTATATCTATAAGCAAAAGGATTGGAGTGGTTTGGACAATCAGAAGTACAAGTTTTCAGCTAATTTCTAGGTTACTTGATTTTGAACAAAAGTGGGAAACCAAGTTTCAATGTGAGGTACAAGCATGGGCTGAGTGATTGTAAGTATCTAACAAGTTTCTTATGGGTTATGGGACTTGTATGATCAGAAGAGAACAAGTGCAAGGCTCAAGAACAAGTTTTGTGTAAAAAAGCACTTTATCAAAATGGCAATGTACACTTTCTTCCCAAAATGGACATAAAGCATGGCCTTGCATTGAATGCTTGAAATGAGACCTCTAACAATTTTGCAAGCCATTAATTATAGAGTGCCTAACAAGTTTGAGGCCTGCAAAGTAGAGTTTATGCAGCATAACTTTGAATTTGAATTTTATTCATCACAAAATGCCTTGTAATTCAAGTGATAAAACCCTAATTTCATCTCTTCAATTCTCCATACTCAAAAATAATCTCAAGGAGTTCTTTGACATTTTGGAAAGCTTGAAATGTGCTATACAACCCATCTTTGAATTGCTTTTTAGGATTCCCCTTGGGACTAAATGAAAAAGTGCCATGAAGTTGGGTCAAAATTTTGACCAAATTAGGGCAAAAATTTCACTAAGTGTTTTGTTTCATGATCACATATTCTTAAAATTATAACTTTTCAAAATAAAATCTTGAATTTTTGATTTATTTATGAATAAGTTTCATATTTTTACATGCTTTGATGAATTGTGATCTTTGGCATTTGAATTTGACCAAAAAGTCAAAGTTTGACTTTTCAATATACAGTTGACTTTTGATCAATTGACTGAAAATTCATCTGTCAATTTATTGGACTTGCAATGTTTTGAGCCATCTTGAGATCATTCCTTAAACCAATTGATCATTTGCTAGGTCAAAAATCAGAAATAGCCCTTTCCTAGTCAAAACCCTAATTTTGACCATTTTGCCCTTTTGATGATTTGATCAAATTTCTTGAGGAATTGTGGTCCAAACTTGATCAAATGATACATATGAGTTTAAAATGTTGACGTGGATAAAAAATTATGAAGTTTGACTGTGAATTGGCCATAGTTGATTTTTAGGTCAACTGCTCAATTGACTGAGTAAAAGTGTGATCCAAAGTTTGAAACTTGACATGAGTAATCTTGGGGGTCCATAATGATCCATGAAAGTCATATGAAGCATTGAAAGGTCAAATACCTTTGTGCAATCTCAAACCCTAATTTTGGTCATTAGTGCTTAAGGAGGTGTCTTGAACTGATCAACCCTAGTGTTTTCTTGAGCCCAAGGAGATCTTATGAGCAAATTCTTGATAAGTGAGAGGGAAAATTTTGGGGTACAATGGCTTCCCCTGTTCGATCTTCTTAAGCCTGAAGAGTTATATTGGCTAGTTTTTCCATTCGTGACTCGAATGTGGAAGATGATTGGACATTATAGTGCCCATAAATTTTCACTCGATGATGTGATGGTTGATGGTATAGGGAATGGGCTTAAAGATGCCATTTGGAGGGATGATGGAAAGTTGTTGGAGATGGGCTTGTAGATGCCATCCAGAAATGATTGTTGAACCATATCTGTAAGCTGAAACTCAATGAGTACCAAAATGGTGTCCGTGTCTAGAGCGTATCTGCACTGTATCTGAGAAGCTGAATCTGAATGAATATCAGAATGGCATCCGTGTTTGGAGCGTATATGACTTGTATATGAGAAGATGAATCTGAATGAGTATCAGAATGGCATCCGTGTCTGGAGCGTATCTGAACTGTATCTGAAAGCTGAATCTGAATTAGTATCAGGATGGCATCCGTGTCTGGAGCATATCTGAACTATATATGACAGCTGAATTTGAATGAGTATCAGTATGGCATCCGTGTCTGGAGCATATCTGAATTGTATCTGAAGATTGAATCTGAATGAGTATCAGAATGGAATCCATGTCTGGAGCATATCTGAACTATATCAAAAGTTGAGTCTGAATGAGTATTAGAATGGAATCCGTGTCTGCAGCATATCTGAACTATATCAAAAGTTGAGTCTGAATGAGTATCAGAATGACAGCCGTGTCTGGAGCGTATCTGAATTGTATAAGAAAAGCCTTTGCACATTGTTAATGGTATCTATTTGATTAGTCTTATCCAGAAAAGGGTAAAAACATTAGTTGTATACAATGTCATGATGTATGAAATGCATGGTACAATGATATTGTGATATATGCATTCGTGTTATTGATGTTTATGATATATGGATTTGATGTATGCGTATGTGAGATAATCTGTTGCACTGTTGTTGGATTGGGGAAAATAAATCCCTGACTGCTGCTGAGGATATGGAGTGTAAGTCTTCATGTTGTGAAGTTGAAGTGTTGATTAATTTCCATTTAGAGAAATAAACTCTGTTGTAAGGGAAATGTTATGTACTGCTTGTAAAATCCTGTTGGGGAATGCTGAGAAATTGGATGACTTCTACTGGGGATTGATAAATGGAAACTTTATTCCACTGGGGATTTAAACTGCACACTGTGGGGGATTTCATGGAAATAGCTTAGAGAGATTTCCTTATCTTTTAAAGCCACCAGTGACTGTCTTTCTATTTTGTTTATTTGTAAACAGTGATTACGTTCAAATGCATATGATCAACAATAAATCATTGGACGTTTTTGTAAACAAAACACAAGAGTAAAGAAAAACAGATAGTTTTGCACTTTCAAAGGGATATCTTTGTATTGACTTTGAGTAAGTATTTTTGTACAATGAGACAAACATTCTAGTAAGAGAATTCCTTTGAAAAAAAATGAAAATTTTGATACAAATAAAGGATAGCTATGTGCAATAATCCCATGGGGTTCCAGTTCTGCTATAGCCTTCGTGTCTCTAAGCATCTTGTCTATTTGTTGCCTTGTCCGAAGTTGATTGAATTGATCAGAACCGTCGAGTTTGTCAGTAAACCAAAGGTTGTCCGTAAGGTGATCCAAAGGTACATAATCATATGCTTTAATTCCCTAACTTTTTCCTGGACCGCCCTTTCTGGTTTTCAGTCCACCGGGATACCCTTTTTTGCCCAAGTTGCCCTTTCGGGTTTTCAACTTGCCGGGTGTACAATTTTTTTTGTTTTATCCCTAATTTTTGCCTGAACCTTTTTGGTTCACCGGGATGCCCTTGTTTTGCCTAGGTGTATCAACCTAGCGGGTATCTTATGCGTAGTATCTTTTGACTATGTTCGCGTTCACAGGGTGCGGCAGGTCAAGATCATTGCTCCACCAGAGAAAATGCTTTTGATCACAAATGGTCCTTCATATGTAGGAGTCCATTTTCCCCTGGAATCACCTTACGGCAGTATGATGCGTTTGATCACCAAATCCCCAACTTGATACACTTGTTGTCTGACCTTTTTGTTGAAAGCCTTGATCATCCATTTTTGACACATTTGACCATGATAGACAACAATAAGTCTTTTGTCATCAATCAAGTTTAGTTGATCAAGAAGAGTTTGGAGCCAATCTTCTTCATTCAGCCCTGCATCCATCATAATTCTTAGAGAGGGGATTTGGACCTCAATAGGCAAGACAACCTCCATGCCATATACCAAAGAATAGGGTGTTGCCCCAGTTGATGTGAGAGCTGTGGTACGATACCCGTGGAGAGCGAATGATATCATCTCATGCCAGTATTTGTATGTGACTGTCATTTTCTGTACGATCTTTTTGATATTCTTATTTGCGGCTTTGACAGCACCATTCATCTTTGGCCGGTAACGGGAAGAATTGTGATGCTGGATCTTGAATTGCTCGTACAAGGCGGTGATCATAGTATTGTTTAGATTCGTACCATTGTCTGTGATGATCCTCTCTGGGATACCATACCGACAAATGAGATTCTGTTTAATGAACCGGGCTACAACATTCTTGGTCACGGAAGCGAAAGAGGTTGCCTCAACCCACTTTGTAAAATAGTCAATGGCCACTAAGATGAAGCGGTATCCGTTGAAGGCTGTTGGTTTGATTTCCCCAATCATATCGATGCCCCACATAGCAAAAGGCCAAGGAGCCGTCAAGACATTTAAAGGAACTGGAGGCACGTACACCTTGTCAACATAGATCTGACACTTGTGGTAGGTTCGAGAGTGCTGATAGAAATCTGCTTCCATGGTAGACTAGTAATAGCCTGCCCGTAGGATTTTCTTTGCCATCATATGCCCACTGGAATGGGTGCCAAAAGTTCCCTCATGTAACTCAGCCATGATCTTTTCCGTTTCAACCTTATCTACGCACGGAAGTAATACCCAGTCATGGTTGCGTTTGTAGAGAATGCCATTATTAAGGAAAAACTTAGCAGAGAATCTCCTTAAGAACTTATTATCATTGACTGAAGCTCCTTCTGGATACTCTTGATCCTCGAGATACCTCTTGACTTCATTAAACCAGGGATGGTCCACTACTTCTTCAATATTAATCTCGTGACAATGAGCTGGTTCGTCCATTTGCTCAATGGTGATCTGGGGAGCTTCGTTATCCCGTTTAAGTTTAAACATGGATGACATTGTGGCTAGTGCATCTGCTAGCTGATTTTCCTCGCGTGGGAAATGCTCGAAGGTAATCTATTCGAAATGTGGGATCAATGCCAGCATATGTTCTTTGTAAGGGATAAGGTTAGGGTGTTTGGTGTCCCATTCCCCTTTGATCTGGCTGATGACCAAAGCTAAATCTCCGAATACATTTAAGGATTTGATCCCCAAATCTATGGCAGCTTTGAGACCAAAAATGCATGCTTCGTATTCTTCCATGTTATTTGTACAATTGAAGCAGAGTCTTGTCGTAAAGGGAGTATGACATCCTTCAGGAGATATGAGTACAACACTATGATACTGTGCCAGAACCGACTGTTTTACTGGTTTGCGTTTTGTGTTCGCAAATGTCGCGGTAAGCAAGAGTTGCCACCGACTTTTATTTCATCCAATCATGGAAAAGGAAAAAGAATAGAAAAAACCTTTTTTCGAGATATTTCTGAGTACGGGGGGTAGACTATAGAAAGGGAAGGTGTTAGCACCCTTTCTATCTGTAGTTTTCTACGGGCTCTTAGGTACTTGCTCATATTTTTAAATTTGTTGTGTGTGTACTTGTTTTGAAAATTTTTTACTTCGTGATAACCCTTGTATCAGTCCTCAAGGGTGTGACGAAGTTTGTTGTGAAAATTGTTTTGAAAGGTGTTTGGGTGAAAAGATTTATTGAGCAAGTACTTAAGAGTTTCTACCTACTCGAAAAAGATTGTTCATTTTCTCGTTTCCTTTAGACAACGCTATCTTACTATTAGTGAGCAGGTAGCTCCATCGTTGGAGTTTTTAAGGGACGTTCGAAAGGGACGAGTACAGTCACCTAAGCAATGTGTTGGAAACTTTAGTAGTAACCCTAGAGTCTTAAGATCTTTCTGAGGCAAACTTTCTGAGGCAACACTTTTGAGGCAACATTCGAATGGGACATTTGATCTTTTAGACAGGAGGGAAACCACTAAAATCTCCTATGCTTAATGACTATTTTAACGAAGGCAACCGAAGTGAGGCAAACCCTAGGAGTGAATATGTGCATGTAAATTTTTTAGTTATTTAGTCTTTTCACATTAGGTGATCTACCATTTAAATTTTCAAGCATCTTTTCATACAATCCTATTAGCCATGCATCTAACAGTTAAAAGATTGCGGGAATTTAAAGTGCAAGAAAATAAACCTAGTTATTACAAGGCTTCGGGGAGGGGGATGAATTACATAACAAAAAACCGGGGAAAAGCGATAAATGAAAATCCTAATTTAAAGCTATTACAAACCAGGGAAGTTACAAAATTATAAAGAGAAAAGTAATTAAAACGCGCGGCAAATTAAATGCGAGGACGATAATTAATAACTCAAAACCCTAATTGAGAGGAAACATATTTTTTGGTGCATTTTTATTTGAGAAAATAATTTAATTGCGAATTAAACCTAATTTCTAATTGCTTTTAATTATATAAAAAAAGAAATTAAATTGACCTAATTTTCTAATTAAATTAATTACTTAAGGAAAATAAATATGTTATGAAAAAAAGATTTTTGGTGTTTTGGGATTTTTGATAAAAAGAAATTAATTTTTGTAGAAAAATAATTAAACAAATTATTTAAATAAAGGAAATAAATAAAGGAAATAAATAAAGAAAAGAAATTGAAATGGTCCTGTGCTGAATGAGAGAAGGGAGGTGTATGCTGAATTTGACTTTGGGCCCAAGGTTGGTGGCCCAAGTAAACGCTGGATCCAGTGGTGTTGGCGCTTGATGGTCCACCATGGTCCTTCAGTGATGAGCGCTAGATCTGGACATGAGGCGCATCCATTGGCTGAATGGTGATGGAGTATAATGGGAGTTTGGGCCTGTGATGTACTAGATTTGTAAAGCAAAATAACACAAAGGAAATTGTTGGGACCTGGGATCGAACCCATGTCCTTATACTCTCCACCAACGCGCTTTTCCACTGGGCCAACTTTCTTAGTTGTTATTATACTGAAAACAAAATATAATATGGAAAAACAAATGGTTAGTGGATAAAAACACGCGGAATTTCAAATGGACTAATGGTTGGCTGCCACATAATCTTGTTCATCCTTCCTCCGTCGTATTAGACATCAGATCTATACCTACAAACCATGTCTGTAGCTAAAACACTGCGCGTTTTGAAAATAAAGTACAAGCAATAATAATTAACACCAGGGGCAAGGATCAATTTCTCATGACCTCCTAAATACAAATCCACCCTTTATATGATCCAATTTGGCCTGTATATGAAGTTCCTAATTTGGAACCTCAAACCCTAACAATGGCGTATCATGCATCATGCTCTTAAACGTTAATTCACCTATGCAGAAACCTTCTACACATCCATATAAACACATATATGTAGTCAAAATAAGTTAACAATGCAAGAACGCACGAATACGATTTTGAAAAAAAAGAAAAACTGTGTGAGGTCTAGGGGATGATTCTGGGCGTGAGAGGGCTTGCTATTGAATGAGACATGTTCCTCAGACGTCCAGCAATCGATTGGCAATGCTAGGATGGCTTGAATCGGCCTGTATGATTGAAACCGATTCACACTTTTTGTCAAGATTTTTGAGTTTTTTCTTGCTCATTTACGACTGCCAACCCTGCCTCTTTGCCTTGTTTTTGTTCATTATATATCCCTCAATGAGTTAGGGTTACAAAACAGATTGAATCTTTAGGAATTAAGAAGATTTGATATGATTTTCATGCCATATGCAATCTTTCTAAATTGAGCCTAATCGTCCCATTATTGTACCAATAAACCCTGATTCGTTTTGGTCTTGATCTTTCAGCATAATTTGATTGCAATCCTGTCAAAAAATCATATCAAAACAAATCTTTGATATTATTTACCAATTATTTGATTTAATTCAATTTTTAATTAATAAAAAATAAAAATAAAATGGAAATTGAAGCCAATAACACGTGGGTGGATATTTGGGTCGTGGACCATGTTATAAGTGAGGTGCAATCATGAAATGCTAGGCCCATTTGGTAAAAAAAATGCATTTTTGAGCACATATGACTTTTGGCAATTTTGCAAAAAATGTCAACTTTGACAAGGCTTATCTCCTCCAATTTTAACCCTACAGAGGTGTTCGTTGACTTTTTAGAAATCTTAGGATGTCCCCTAAGCAACCCTTTTGGTCTCATTTCAATTAGGTCTTCCATGTTCTTGTAAGAATCTTTGACCCAAAAGGTGTTTTTGTTGAGTTTTCAAAAGGACCTATAATGTTGAAATTCATATCTTTTGATGACTGCATATTTTGAACTTGTGAGCTGAAGATGAGTTGTATGGAATTTCATCCTCTTCAAAAAGATCATTGGATGGAAAATTTCTGATAAAGTATGTGGAAGTTATGTTTGGTCAAAGTTTGGTTGACTTTTCCTGAGAAACCCTAATTTAGCAACTTTTGGTTTTTGATGAATTTAGGGAATTCATTGAAGAATCATGATCAACCCTTGATCAAATGATGGATATCACTTCAAAATGTTAATGTTGATGTTGACCAAAAATCTTGAAGTTTGACTGTATGTGGGCCACAATTGACTTTTGACCTAATACAATCGATTCTCAAGCATCTGAGCAATTGACTGAGCAAACATCTTGTGCAGTGCTTGAAATTTGACATGGAGGGTATTGAGAACATATTAGGACTATGGAGAGCATATGAGGTCTTTGCAGTTCACCTATCTTGATGAAAATGGAAACCCTAATTTGAGACACACTGCCTTAGGAGAGAGTTTGTCTGGTCAACTCTTGGGCAAACTTGAGCAAATTGAGGATCTCTAGGAGTATGTATTGAGTAAAATGAGAGGGAAAATTTTGGGCTGCAACAGCTTCCCCTGTTCAATATTCTTAAACCTGAGGATGTAGATTGGATCGTCTGCCTTTCGTGATCTGAGGGTGGAAGATGATTGAACACTAGAGTGCCCAGAAATTTGCACTCATATGAATTGACACTTGATTTGATGATGTCGGGAATGGGCTTACAAATGCCATTTAGAAGTTGTTGGAGAATTGTCGGAGATGGGCTTAAAGATTCCATCTAGGATGTGACGGAGAATCGTTGGAGATGGGCTTAAAGATGCCATATAGAGGATGTTGATTTCCTGAGATATTCCTTTGATGAGAATTCCTGTTCCTGTTGTTGGTGAGGAATCTGCTGAAGAATGTTGGTATCTGTCTTGGGAGAAATAGAACTTTAAGAACTTCAGTTGTCCGTTACTCTACTGGGGAATAACTCCTACTTGAGGAAGCGGAAGTGAACTGCATATCTGGTCAGGGTACAAGCTGCACCACGACTTACTAGGGAAATGCGAAACCAATCGTGTTTGATCAGGTCTAGGTCTTACAGTGTTATGGATTGCTGTCTGGAGGTAAGAGAAAAGAAACCTGGATGGTAAGGTTATGAGAAGGAACCTGGATAGTAGGGTTACTTCGATATGAAAGCCTGAATAGTAGGGCTGTGAGAAGGAACCTGGATAATAGGGTTGTGATAAGGAACCTGGGTCGTAGGGTTACTTCGAGATGAAAGCCTGGATAGTAGGGCTATGAGAAGGAACCTGGGTCGTAGGGTTTCTTCGAAATGAAATCCTGGATAGTAGGGCTATGAGAAGGAACCTGGGTCATAGGGTTTCTTCGAAATGAAAGCCTGGATAGTAGGGCTGTGAGAAGGAACCTGGGTCGTAGGGTTACTTCGAAATGAAAGCCTGGATAGTAGGGTTTCTTTGAAATGAATGCCCTTGATAGTAGGGCTTATGGGAAGGAACTTGGGAAAGGTTGCTTCATGAGGAGTTTGGGTAAAACTGCATCTGAACCGAGAAGGAACCTGGGTAAGGTTGCTTTATGAAGAGTTTGGGTAAAACTGCATCTAAATTGAGAAGGTACCTGGGTAAGGTTGCTTTTTGAGGAGTTTGGGTAAAACTGCATCTAAACCGAGAAGGAACCTGAGTAAGGTTGCTTCATGAGGAGTTTGGGTAAAACTTAAGAGGGAACCTGGGTAAGGTTACTTTGGGCTAAATTCGTGTAAAACTTCAGGAGGAACCTGGGTAAGGTTGCTTTGTGATGAGTCTTTGTAGGACTTCAGAAGGAACCTATGTAACGCCCATAATTTAATTAATTATTTAATTAAATTATTTTTGGAATATTTGAGAGGAAGTGTTATGATTAATTGGATTTATTTATTAACTGGAGAAATAATATTAGAATTATATTATTATTTGGTGTGGACTTATTTTGAAGGAATAGAAGTAATAAGGGGGGTGTATTAGTTTGGAGCCCAATAAGGAATAAAGAATAATAGATTATTTTATTGTTGTTAGAGGAATAGAAAGAAAGAAGCGGTAGGAGAATAAGAATTGAGAGGAGAACGTGCAAGCTGCTGGAAAATGTGGAAAACGGCAAGCACGAGAATTCAACCGGAAAATTGTAGAGCGACCTTCAATCTAAAATAAGGGTGGGGTTCTGACTTTATAATTGGGTTCATGATGATTGATATGTGGGGTTAGAGGTGATTGCTGTTTTGTTCTTGAATTGGATGTATATGATGATGTATGATGAAGATTTGATGAATTTTAGATGAATAATGATGTCCCGATGTTGTTTGATCGATATAGAACCATAGGATAATTGTAGGTGATGATTTATCATGATTATATTAAATTTGTAGGGCTAAAACATGAATCCCGTAGTGAGATGCAGGGAAGAAATCACAGAATTATGCAGGAATGATCAGGATGTGTCGACCTCAAACTTGATGCGTTGATACATGAGGGCCTGGAGACTCAGTATGAGTCGACACGAAGAGGCTTGTGTCAATACATGAAGGTTGAAAGACTCAGGATGAGTCGATCTGTGGGATGTATGGATTGATACATGCTGTGTGCAAGACTCAGGATGAGTCGATCCATGAGAGGATGCGTCGACTCTTATTGTGTAGTTAGAGCAGTACGCGTCGATCCAAGGGATTTTGCATCGACCCATAATGCCTGATTTTTGGCAGATTCAGTTTTAAAGTGCTGTAACTTGAGTTTTAGGATTCCGTTTGAAATGTCGTTCGAAGCGTTGAATAGCTAACGCGATGAACTTTGTTCTATAGGATTAAAATGAATAATAAGAAGTGTAATCCTAGTATCCAATTTAGGATTTAGAATTAATTCCCATGTTGGTCGTTGCGTTGGTTTTGTACAGAATGATGAAGATGAGATGCTTAGAGGTTGTTGTTTGAATTATGACAGTAGGATTAGTGACAATAACAATGTAAGAAATGCAGAATATCAGTATGAATTACTGCAGTATTAATGTACGACTGAGTTGTTAGTGAGAAGTCATTAATGATGTTGTGTTGATGATTGATAATAAATAAATGATGTTTGATGAATTATTATGATGATATGAGATGTTGATGACGAGGCGTTGAGATGCTTTTGAGATGTTGTTAATTTGAGATAAACTTTGAGATGCTGTTATTTTGAGATGTTGTTTAATTGAGATGAATTTTGAGATGTTTTTGAGATGTTGTTAATTTGAGATGTTGTTAACTTGGGTGTTGTTATTACATTCATGGTTGTGTCGCATACATTGCATTTTTTTGAGATTGAGCTTATGCTCGTTGAGATGGCCTGTATTGACGAATTTTGAGATGAAGGCTATGCCTTGTTGATGCCTCTATTAATTGGCAAATTTTTGAGATGGGAGTTCTGCTCCAATGTTACCACGTGCATTTGCATAGTATTGAGTTGCATTATATGATTGCATAAAGAAGTGTATTTTGATGTTGATGAATGTGTATATGTGTTGTAATTATTGTTGATTATGAGATGAGAAGTGGTGATGTTATTGATCTAATTTAATATATTAATTGTCATGCGCTTTATTATATTGTTAGATATCTCACCCCTTCTGTTTGAATGTTGCCCTTATGTTGGTAATGTGCAGGTAATCGAGAGTGAAGGCTGTATACCTTCAGTAGTTCGAGTCGGTGTCATTGCTCTGAGATGTAACACTCGGGGGGATGAACGCTTGCCATTTTTTATTGTTGATTTTCAGTTGTGGAACTTTAAGTTGATTATTATTAAATTGTGTTGTTTTGAAGTTGTTGTATTGATGATAAAATTGTTATTGAGAATTCTGCTGCGTAGATGTTGAGTTATTTAATTAAAGATGTTATGATGGTTCATCCGATGTTTTTAAAGTGTTATATATCCATGATGAATGCAATGAATTTTTGATAGAAGAATTTGTAACGTCCCGATTCGTTTGCATGATTGAATTTTATAACTCTGATTTATTTATATAATTTGTCGGGGTAGAATTGGGGTGTTACAACCTGGGTAAGGTTACTTCGGGATAAGTCTGTGTAAAACTTCAGCAGGAACCTGAGTAAGGTTACTTCGGGATAAGTCCGTGTAGGGCTTCAAGAGGAACCTGGCTAGGGTTACTTCGGGATAAGTCCGTGTAAAATTTCGACAGGAACCTGGGTAAGGTTACTTTGGGCTATGTCTGTGTAAAACTTCAAGAGGAACCTGAGTAAGGTTACTTTGTGATAAGTTCGTGTAAAACTTCAGAAGGAACCTAGGTAAGGTTACTTTGGGATAAGTTCGTGTAAAACTTCAGGAGGAACATGGGTAAGGTTACTTTGTGATAAGTTCGTGTAAAACTTCAGAAGGAACCTGGGTAAGGTTACTTTGGGATAAGTTCATGTAAAAATTCAGGAGGAACTTGGGTAAGGTTACTTTGTGATAAGTTCGTATAAAACTTCAGGGGGAAATGTATGAGAAAGGACCCGTGTAAGATTTTTCAGGATAAACCCGTGTGAAGCTGCATTTAGGAGAAACCCGTGTAAGATTGCTTCGTGGCGAACCTGTGTAAAGCTGCATTTGATCGTGCAGATAATTACTCTGTTTAGTTTCAGGAGCTAATCTTGACCTTGATGGAAGTTGTTGATGATAACCATCTTTCCTGAAAAGGTAGATGATTAATTGTATATGATGCATGAAATGCATTGTATGATGACATTCTCAAAATAAATGAGATTATGCTGTATGCAATATGTATGCGCACGTCATGATATATGAACATGAAATTCTATTGTGACATATCCGAGTGGGAAAATAAATCCCTGACCACTGCTGGAGAGTAACGGAAATTGAGTTCCTGATCGTCGTAGAAAAAGTGGTTCTTCTACTTCCGCTGTAGATGGTGAATCGGAGATGACTATGTTGGGGATTTGCCCCTTGTTTACGGATATTCTACCGAGGAGAGACTCTTCTTGAGAACAACTCTGCGGGGGAATAATTCTGTTGGAAAAGGACTCTGTTGGAGAATGAACTTCCATAGCTGAAACTCTATTGGGGATTGAGCTTCTGTATTCAGAGAAATAAACCCTGTGTTAGAACAGAGTTTGAATCTACTACCCTAAGTTTAAGTTTTGATGATAACAAAATGCTATGATATATTAATTATGTGATTCATGTAAGAACTATTTGCTACCTAAAATATTACTTTCTGTTTTGCAGAAACTCTGATAGGTATCAGCAAGAGTACATCATAATCAGCATCAGAATATTGGTTATCAACATCAGCATCAGAAGATGCTATATCAGATACCAGAATCAGAAGAACAACTCACGCTTATGCTGAAGCTTGATGAACAGAACTGCGCTCAACACTCTGAACTCTGATAAAAAACAACAACAGTTCATCAGCACTTAAGCAGCGTCAGAATGAGCCAAAGCCAGAACATGCTTTAGTAGCAACGGCACTGTGCATTCAAGACGAGTTATTACCAACAGCATCATTCCAGACAAGATCTGCTTAATAAGGAAAGATTGTTATTGGCATTGAATCAAGATTATTGTTCCAACGTCTATCAATTTCAGTGTTATATAAACAAAACAATGAAGATTGAATTGGCTAATGCTCTACATCAATTCACACGCCTAAAAGCTATTCATCATCTTCTTATTCTCAGTTTGCTAAAAGCTCCAAATTCCTTACTCAATTATTTTTAGCAATCTAGTTTTCATAAGCTTAAGTTGTGTAATATCACAGTTGTGATAAACTGTTTTGTAGAAAACATTCACACACCTAGATTTCAATTCTTTGTAAGAAAGTGATTCCTTGAGAAACCGGTTTGTGGTTTGCTTCAAGAAGGCTTTAGCAGTTGTTAAAGCAGATTGTAATATTCAGTTGAATATAGTGAATTAAGACCTCGTTAGAGAGAGACGAAATCACCTTGACGGGTGGACTGGAGTAGTTTGAGATCAAACGAACCAGGATAAAAATATCGTGTTCATTGCAATTGATTTCAAGTTTTAACAATTCAACCCCCCTTCTTGTGTTTTTCACTTCTTCAATTGGCATCAGAGCGTCTGGTTCTGAGCTAAAACACCTAACCGTGTCAGTACAAGATCCAGCGTCAGAAAAACACAATGGCAGGAACTTATTCTCACACCAACAATGACAACCATGAGGACAGAGACAGATTCAGCGGCAAACCTCCAGTCTTTGATGGAGAAAATTTTGATTACTGGAAAGACAGAATTGAAAGCTTCTTTCTGGCACATGATGCTAATCTGTGGGACATGGTGACAGATGGATACACGCACCCTGTGAATGCAAGCGGTCAGAAGATTGATAGGAAAACAATGTCTGACCAACAAAAGCGTGAATTCAAAAATCACCACAAGGCCAGAACCATCCTTCTCAGCGCCATCTCGTATGCTAAATATGAAAAGATCTCTAACAGAGACACAGCTAAGAACATGTTTGACTCACTCAGAATGACACATGAGGGCAACATTCAGGTCAAAGAAACTAAAGCTCTGGCGCTCATTCAGAAGTATGAGGCATTCAAAATGGAAGAAAGTGAATCCATTGAAACAATGTTCTCAAGATTCCAGATTCTGGTAGCTGGTCTCAAGGTTCTGGACAAAAGTTACTCTACTGCTGATCACGTCAAGAAGATCATCAGAAGCTTACCTAAGCAATGGAGGCCAATGGTTACAGCTCTGAAGCTAGCAAAAGATCTCAACAAAATTTCTCTGGAGGAACTTATCAGCTCCCTCAGAAGTCATGAGATAGAGCTAGAAGCTGATGAACCCCAGAAGCAAGGTAAGCCTTTAGCATTAAAATCTAACAAAAAATTTGAGTCTAAAGTTTTGCAGGAAGTTGAAGAAACATCTGATGGATCCTCATCAGAAGAAGACGAACTCTCCCTCCTCTCCAGAAGAGTGAATCAAATGTGGAAGCAGAGGCAAAGGAAGTTCAGGAATCCCAGAAGATCTGATCAGAACGAGTCTTCTTCCAGATACAGAAGGACAGATTCTTCCTCTGGATACAGAAGATCTGAAGGCTCCTCAGGAAGCAGAAAGCCAAACACCAAGGACATCATCTGCTATGAGTGCAATGAGCAAGGACACTACAAGAGTGACTGTCCAAAGCTTCAGGGGGAAAAGCCCAAAAAGAAGTTTGGTAGAGAAAAGAAGAAAAGTCTCATGGCTACATGGATGACTCTGACTCGTCTGAAGCTAACTCAGAATCAGATGATGAGAGAGCAAACATAGCTCTCATGGCCAACATTTTAGAAAATGGTGAAGCTTCTGAATCAGACTCAGAATCATATACTGAAGAGGTATTTCCTGACATTGCAATTAATTTTACTAAGGCTGAACTTGGTGAAAGCCTTAATGAAATTCTGGAAAGGTACCAGCAGATTAGAGTTAAATTCAGAAACCTGAAAAGGAATCTTGAATCTAACTCTAATAAGACTGAGAGTCTTAAATTGGAGAATTCTGAGCTGAGAAATAAAATTTCAAAATTAGAAAATACTTTACAAAAATCTCAGAAGGAACCAATTTCTGAAACTCCCAGCAGCGCTGATGAGATCATCAAGGAGTATGATCACAGTTTCCAGAAGTTCCTTGCTAAAAGCATAGATAGAAGCAAAATGGCTTCAATGATCTATGGAGTTAGCAGAAACGGCAGGAAGGGAATAGGATACCAAGGTAAGGTTCCTACACCAAAAAATGTCATGGATTTAACCATTAAACACACTCCTCTAAATTCACATTTTGTGTATGGTCACACACATGATATTAAATACACTAGCAGTAAGTACTCTGTGAAACCAAAATTCAACCAGAGTTTTGGTAAATCTAACAAATCAGGACCCAAGAAAATCTGGGTATCTAAGGATAAAATAATACATGTTGCAGATATCTTTAGCAGCAAATCAGAAACACCAGTCATGGTACCTGGACTCTGGCTGCTCGCGACACATGACGGGAAGAAGGCATATGTTCCAAAGCCTGGAACTTAAGCCTGGAGGCCACATTGGCTTTGGAGGCAATCAGAAGGGAAAGATAATTGGCTCTGGAACTGTAGCTAATGGAAATCTTCCCTCTATTAATAATGTTCTGCTAGTAGATGGATTAATGCATAATCTGTTATCCATAAGTCAATTAAGTGATAACGGTTATGATATAATCTTTAATCAAAAATCATGTAAAGCTGTTAGTCAGAAAGATGGGACTATCCTGTTTAATGGAAAGAGGAAAAACAACATCTATAAAATCAAACTTTCTGAACTGAAAAGTCAGAATGTAAAGTGTCTTCTGTCTGTTAACAACGAGCAGTGGATCTGGCACAGAAGATTGGGGCATGTTAGTATGAGAAGAATATCTCAGATTAACAAACTCAATCTGGTCAGAGGACTTCCTAATTTGAAGTTCAATTCGGATGCTCTGTGTGAAGCATGTCAGAAAGGCAAGTTTGCAAAACCTTCTTTTAAATCTAAAAATGTTGTTTCTACCTCTAAGCCATTAGAACTTCTGCACATTGACTTATTTGGACCAGTTAAAACTGCTTCAGTCAGTGGCAAGAAGTATGGGTTAGTAATCGTAGATGACTATAGCAGATGGAAATGGGTAAAGTTATTAAGACACAAGGACGAGTCACACTCTGTGTTTGTTACCTTTTGTAACCAAGTTCAGAATGAAAAGGATCTTAGAATCGTTAAAGTCAAAAGTGATCATGGTGGAGAGTTTGAAAACAAATATTTTGAGTCATTCTTTAGTGACAGAGGCATTCTGCATGATTTCTCTTGTCCTAGAACTCCCCAACAAAATGGAGTTATAGAACGAAAGAACAGAACATTGCAAGAAATGGCCAGAACCATGATCAATGAGACAAACGTTTCTAAGATCTTCTGGGCAGAGGCAATAAACACAGCGTACTACATTCAGAATAGAATCTCAATAAGACCTATTCTGGAAAAGACTCCATATGAATTATGGAAGAACAGAAAGCCCAACATTTCATATTTTGATCCATTTGGATGTACCTGTTTTATGTTAAATACAAAGAATTATTTAAACAAGTTTGACTCTAAAGCACAGAAGTGTATTATGTTAGGATACTCTGAATGCTCAAGAGGGTACAGAGTATACAATACAGAAACACAGATTGTGGAAGAATCAATCAATGTTTGTTTTGATGATAAGCTTGACTCTGAAAAGTCAAAGCAGAATGAAGTTTTTGCAGGTATGGAAATTGAATTTACAGGTTCTGAAGACAAGTCATCAGAAGCTCTCAACACAGACACTCCTTCAACGTCTGAAAGGAGCACTGCTAGTAATCCTACAACAGCTGCTGATCAACCTCATAAGAGATTACCCAGAAGCAGCTTGGATCACCCAGAAGAAACTATCTTAGGAAGAAAGGAAGATCCAATCAGAACAAGAGCAAGCTTCAGAAACTCTGAAGAAACTCTCATGGGACTGGTGTCTCTGATTGAACCTTCTTCTATTGATGAAGCACTTCTGGACAATGACTGGATTCTGGCAATGCAAGAAGAGCTGAATCAATTCACCAGAAATGACGTATGGGATCTTGTTCCCAGACCAAAAGGATTAAACGTCATTGGAACAAGATGGGTCTTCAGAAACAAGCTAAATGAACAAGGTGAAGTCATCAGAAACAAGGCACGACTGGTAGCACAAGGTTATAGTCAGCAAGAGGGAATAGACTATACAGAAACCTTTGCTCCAGTCGCCAGGTTAGAATCTATCAGACTTTTAATTTCATTTGCTGTTAATAGAGGCATCACTCTGTATCAGATGGATGTCAAGAGTGCATTCTTAAATGGTTATATAGAAGAAGAGGTTTATGTGCACCAACCCCCTGGTTTTGAAAATACAAAACATCCAGAACATTTTTTCAAACTAAAGAAGTCACTATATGGTCTGAAACAAGCTCCCAGAGCTTGGTATGAAAGACTAAGTAACTTTCTGTTAGAAAATGAATTCCCCAGAGGGAAGGTGGACACTACCTTATTCTGTAAGTCAGTTAAGAATGACATCTTAGTCTGTCAAATTTATGTTGATGATATTATTTTTGGATCTACTAATCCTTCTCTTGGAAGAAAATTTGCTAAGTGTATGCAGGCAGAATTTGAGATGAGCCTCATGGGGGAACTGAAATTCTTTCTAAGAATTCAGATCAATCAAACTCCAGAGGGAACTTACATTCATCAGAGCAAATATATCAGAGATCTTCTGAATAAATTTGACCTCTCAGAATGTAAGCCATCAAAGATTCCAATGCATCCCACGTGCATTCTGGAAAGAGAAGAGGTAAGCAAAAATGTAGAACAGAAGGTCTACAGAGGTATGATTGGTTCTCTCCTTTATCTGACAGCTTCAAGACCTGATATCTTATTCAGCGTATGTATTTGTGCTAGATTCCAATCAGATCCTAGAGAATCTCACTTAACAGCTGTTAAGCGAATTTTCAAGTATCTGAAAGGTACTACTAATCTGGGTTTATTTTATAGAAAATCTAGTGATTACAGCTTAGTAGGCTACTGCGATGCTGACTTTGCTGGAGACAGAGTAGAGCGTAAAAGCACTTCTGGAAGCTGCCAGTTTCTGGGAGAAAATCTGATCTCTTGGTCCAGCAAAAGGCAATCCACAATTGCGCTATCAACAACAGAAGCTGAGTACATAGCAGCAGCAGGATGTAGCACACAAATGCTCTGGATGAAAAGTCAGCTTGAAGACTTCCAGATTTTTGAGAGTAACATCCCTATACTCTGTGACAATACTTCTGCTATCTGCTTAAGTAAGAATCCTATTTTACATTCTAGGGCTAAGCATATAGAAATAAAACATCATTTCATTAGGGACTATATTCAGAAAGGAATTTTGAACTTAAAATTTATTCATATAGACCATCAATGGGCTGATATCTTCACTAAACCCCTTTCTGAAGATAGGTTCAATTTCATTCTGAAACATCTCAGCATGAAACTCTGCCCAGGATGAAAATGTTTTAAGTTTATATATTATCCTTCAGAATGTATTTGTTTTACTGTGAACTTCTGATCAATCTCTTTTCAGAAAGAAAGAACATGCAGATTGTATCAGATGCTAGTCTTAAAGATCTGAGCGTTTCAGCTCAAGGATAGACGTGCTGATCACTAAATCAAACAAGTGTCATCCAATCATCAGCAAATCCCTGAAGCAGAACACACGTGCACGCTTCTGAGAAGGCAAAACGCTGATTGGGTGCATTGAGACACATGTCTGGTAACCGTTTCAAGTATCTTTCTCAAATCCCCCAAAATCAGCAAGCATTAAATGAAAGTAATCATGTTTTAAAAACGTAATCATGATTTTATTTTCTCTTTCTTGAAACCGTTTACACTTTCAAAAATTTTCTTAAATCTATTTAAGCACTTTAACTTCTCACATTAATCCTTTACCGTTTCTCATAATCTCTCAAATATTTTCTGCATTTTCTCTGTGTTCATCTCTTTCAAACTTAAACCCATTTTCTCAGTTTTCTCAGAAAAACCCTAAGTGTGAACATGGCAACCTCCAGCAGTGCTTCTGCAGGTTCTCAGAAGAAAGATTCCTCTGAACAGTACCAAGTTCCATTCAGAACACTCCTTACACCAGTGAAGAATCTAGAAGTGTTATCTGAACTGATTATTGACTTTGGCAGTCTGAAATAGAATGGTTTTGACTTGACAGAAGAAGTTAGGGCACAAAAATGGGAGAGATATTTTGACAGGTTGGTTGGACCAACGTTCCCAGTTTTAGTCAAGGAGTTCTGGATTCATGCGTCCTCTTCAACGCATCAAGTCACCTCCTACATAATGGGAAAGAAGATTGTGATCACTGAGGATCACATAGAAAAACTGATTGGTTACAGTGGCGGTGGCGTTCGCTGTATTGATATGGCTGAAAGATGCTCTGACGTTGGTGTCATAGCAGAACAGATTTTCACCCTTGGGGTGCCCAGCAGCAAAATCAGAGACCTAAAGGATCACCACAGAGTTTGGGCGAAGATCATTCTGGGGTGCTTTAATCATAGGAAGCCAACAAGTTCCCCTGATTATATAAATATAGATCAACAGTTTCTGATCTACTTTATTAATCAGAAGGTAAAAATCGACTTGGCTCATCTTCTGTTTAATCACCTCAGAACAAGAGTGAAGGAAACCAGGGAAGAAGAAAGAACAAAGAGGGATTGGATACCCTTTGGAAGGTTAATATCATATATTCTGACTGAGAATAGGTTGATAGAGCACCTTATAGAAGCTCGGGAGTTAAGCACTATTGAACCAACTGTTGGCAAGCCTCTGAACGCGAAGAATCTGAAGAAAATGAAATTAATAGAGAATATCAGAAAGGAACCCAGCGTTACTCCTATTGCTGACATCACCAGCAGAAGAGTCCCACTGAGCGACTTTCCATTATTTTCTGAGATAGAATCTAAACCAGTGGTGGTTCTCAGATACTTGGACGCGTGCAAGGCTGATGGTACAGATCCCAAGCTGAATATCAAAGATCTGCACCAACCTCAACCAGAAGTTTCACTGAAGAAGACGAAGAAAAGGAAGGCCACTTCAGAAGGAACATCCCAGCAGACTCCCAAGAAAAGAGGTAATTTATCTGCTGCTTCTGTTTTAAATTCTTCTGCTATTCCAACATCAATCCCAACTCCAGCTTCACATGAAATTCCAATCCCCATACCAACAATAGATGAAACCGAACCAGAAGATGACCCTTCTGAGGAACTAACACTCAGAAGACCCCGCACCAAACATCCAAAACCCACAACTTCAACAACATCAGAACTTGACAAAGTTCTGTCTGATATTGATCAACATGCTTCTGATCACCTCTCAGATAATCCAAACACTGAACCACAAATTGCCCACTCTCCTCAACCAGAACAACCTCTCTCACCCATACCAGAAGAACCTCATATTCCTGAACAACCAGAATTTCCTCCTCCCTCTCCCCAACCAGAAATTCATCCACCATCACCTCAACCATCACCTCCTCCATCACCTCCTCAACCTGAGTTTCATCATTCCGAAACTCCATCTCCTGAACCTCATTCTCCTCAATCCTCTGAGCCACAACCTCTGGCAATTCAGCTGCCATGTGGAACAACTGTAACCATGGCCCAGCTGCCATCCTCGCCAGAAACTACCCCTCCAAATACTCCAAAAACCCCACACAGTCCAATTATTATTTCTGATTCTCCCACTCCATCTCCCAAACAAACATCTCCCAAACAAACTACAGATGACCCCAGCAGGACCTTCATCGATTTAACAATCCTTGACCGTCTTGCTGATCTCAAAAATAAAATAGCCATTCCAAAACTAAAACAGCCAGATGTTGGCTCTGGCATTGTGAATTTTGAAACAGGTTTGCAGCAGTGGATTGCTTCTCTAAAGCAAGTCTGTCCTGGAATGATTGATCCTGCTGCCTCAGACCAGCTCTGGTCACGTTTTAGAATTTGGGTACGTGCTGAAGCCCTCAAGTTGCAGGATATCAACTATGAGCAGGCACAACAGAACTTCAGCAAGCTGCTGAAGGAAGTTGAAAGTCAGCTTCCACAGGAAGACGTGCTCCTTCTGGATAGTGAACCATGGTCTGAGAAGCGTCCAGCTTCAAAAGTGCAGCCAGAAGAAGATCAGACAACTCAAGCTGAAGTCAGTCAAGCTGAAGACGTTGCAGAAAGCTCTCAGAAGCTCCCTGCTTCTGATGTTTCTCAAGCTGCCTTGGACAGGCAGACTCTGGAAGAGCTGAAGCTGAATGATATTCGTCTGCAGCAAAGAATGGATGAAAATGATCAGAAGATGAAGGAAAGGATGGATGTGCAGGACAGAAAGATAGATACAGTAGTCAGCATGGTGCACAAGCAGACTGAAACTGCTGATCAGATTAAAGCAATGCTGGAGACTCTGTTCACACGCTTTCCTCCCCAACATTAGATTTTCATTCATGTTATTTTCATGTTTTCTTTGCATATCTTCTGTACTGTTTTGTCTGGCTCTGAATATTTTAATATAATAAGTTTTTTTGCTCTAATCATTTTAGCACATCACTTACATTTTTTGATTGCTGACAAAAAGGGGGAGAACAAGAATGATATTTTTCAATAACGGATTACTGAGACAAAAAGTCTCAAACATTCTAACTCTGATATACTTGAATGTTTTCTATGTTTGCATAAGTCTACAGGTACAAGAATGCTCTCTGATACACTGAAGCCCAAAGCCCTAATACTCTGATCCAAAGCAAAGCTCTGATAAAGCTCTGATATTCTGATCTGAAGTTCTGATAGTCAAAGCTCTGATGTTCAAAGAAAGTCAATAAAGATCTGATCCTGAAGAACTCTTGGAATTAAAAAGGGAAGTAATAAATTCAGGGGGAGTATCTCCGATCCTATCTCTGATATCTCCTTATCCCTTATCTTTGATAACTCCTTATTTAATTCTGATGCAACTCATCATTTAGTTATCTCTGATACTTTTTCACGCTATTTTCAATTAAAAAATATCTAGTTTTTGTCATCATCAAAAAGGGGGAGATTGTTAGAACAAAGTTTGAATCTACTACCCTAAGTTTAAGTTTTGATGATAACAAAATGCTATGATATATTAATTATGTGATTCATGTAAGAACTATTTGCTACCTAAAATATTACTTTCTGTTTTGCAGAAACTCTGATAGGTATCAGCAAGAGTACATCATAATCAGCATCAGAATATTGGTTATCAACATCAGCATCAGAAGATGCTATATCAGATACCAGAATTAGAAGAACAACTCACGCTTATGTTGAAGCTTGATGAACATAACTGCGCTCAACACTCTGAACTCTGATAAAAGACAACAACAGTTCATCAGCACTTAAGCAGCGTCAGAATGAGCCAAAGCCAGAACATGCTTTAGTAGCAACGACACTGTGCATTCAAGACGAGTTATTACCAACGACATCATTCCAGACAAGATCTGCTTAATAAGGAAAGATTGTTATTGGCATTGAATCAAGATTATTGCTCCAACGTCTATCAATTTCAGTGCTATATAAACAAGACAATGAAGATTGAATTGGCTAATGCTCTACATCAATTCACACGCCTAAAATCTATTCATCATCTTCTTATTCTCAGTTTGCTAAAAGCTCCAAATTCCTTACTCAATTATTTTTAGCAATCTAGTTTTCATAAGCTTAAGTTGTGTAATATCACAGTTGTGATAAACTGTTTTTTAGAAAACATTCACACACCTAGATTTCAATTCTTTGTAAGAAAGTGATTCCTTGAGAAACCGGTTTGTGGTTTGCTTCAAGAAGGCTTTAGCAGTTGTTAAAGCAGATTGTAATATTCAGTTGAATATAGTGAATTAAGACCTCGTTGGAGAGAGGCGAAATCACCTTGACGGGTGGACTGGAGTAGTTTGAGATCAAACGAACCAGGATAAAAATATCGTGTTCATTGCAATTGATTTCAAGTTTTAACAATTCAATCCCCCTTCTTGTGTTTTTCACTTCTTTACCCTGCTTGGGAGAAAACTTTATGAACCGCTTGCGATTATGAAATTCGGCTGGGGAACATAGACGTCGGTTTTCTGAAGGAGCCTGGCTGGGGATAGTAACTCCTATTTGGGGGAACTGATGTCAAAGTTGTAGTTGCCTCTACTCTGTAGGGAGTGTATATGTCACTGGGATGCATGATGAGGATATGACAATGACTTCGTATCAAGACTTTTCTGCCCCTGTACCTGCTGGAGAAAGTGCCCGCAGAGACCTTGTGGATTGAGTGTTATCCCAACTTATGAGGTGCTTGGTAACTGCCAATCGAAATGATAAGTATTCTACTGATAGGCAAGTGACAAGTTGACAAAACATAGTCGTACGCTTTAATTCCTAACTTTTTCCTGGACCGTCTTTTCATATTTTCAGTCCACCGGGATACCCTTTTTTTGCCGAAGCCTCCTTTTCAGGTTTTCGACTTGCCGGGTGTACAGATTTTTCATATGTATATCCCTAACTTTTTCTCGAACCTTTTTTTTGTTCGCTGGGATGCCCTTATTTTTGTCTAGGCCAGTCAACCTAGCGGGTATTTTTCATGCGTGGATTTTTTTCCCGACTATGTCCACGCTTTCAGGATGTAGAGAGTTATCACTGTCCATAGTGTTGTGTTGTAGTACTGTCAAAAATGTTTTCTTAATGGCACATGATTCGTTGCAGGAATGTGTGTGTAATGCCCCATGTAATTCAGACAGATATCTGCCCCTGGTTATTTGGCACTTTTGGAGAACCTGCCCCAAGTGTGTTAGACATCATGTCATGCCCCTTGCTTATGGAAGACCTATTTATTAGAAGTGTCCTCCATTTGTAGTAATTATGGAGAGTTTCCATTCATAGAACTTCTGTCATGAGAAATTCTCTACTGTCAAACAAGTAGTTACATGCAAACAATGGTATTTAAAGAATGCAAAGCTTATGTTTGTCTTGAGGTTTTAAAAATGCAGTTTTTTTAGTAAAATAGAATTTTGCAAAGATGTGATAACAACTCAGGATTTCTAGCGGACCTTCAGGAGTCAGGATACCTTTTGTAACAGTATGCTTTCGAACTAACCCATGCTTCAGCTAGGAATTTTAAGGGTTATAATGTGGCCTGGTTCACGGTTCAAGAAACAAAGGATAAAGGCTCAAATATTATTTGTCCCCAACCTGTTCTTCGTGATCTTCTTCAGTCCTAAACTCAGATAATTGTGCATTTAGATCTCGTTTGAGTCTTTGCTCTGATATTCCAGTGATGGTTCGAATACTGACAATTTATTTTGAATAGGAATTCATTTTTTTTGTTGAGGGTTTGTATGACCTCTTTCTTTTTGATTTTATTATCCTTGTCTTTTGCCTGAACTGTTTCTTTTTGTGATTACAGTCAGCGGGATGCCTCCGTTTTTTTTCTTAAGTCTCCTTCATAGGTTTTGACTTAATGGGCTTTTATTTCGAGAGATAATGACTGCCTGTCTTGACGATTATATAGAACCATCACGGTCTTTTGTTTTGGAAGGACGTCTTTGATGCCATTCATTGTGTACGAAGCGGCAGATTATGACTGAATGCACCTCTGAATTAACTGAGAAAACTACCCTGCCCCAGGTTATGATTAAGGGTTTTAATTTGTGTAAAAAGAAAAACTCCTACTTCTTTGGCTCGAAGGGGTTGACTAGGGATTATCTTCCTTATAACTCCACTGTTTAGGATTTGAAACAACGCCTGTACATCGTCAGCGGGGTCTGTTCAAAAGCATACTGTAGAGATTATGGTATCATTTTCGTCATCCTCCCTCTAAAGGCTTACAATTTTTTAGTCGAGAGTTGAATATTACGAAAAGGAAATATAAAGCAATTTAAGCATAATGAAAACAAATTAATTCAAGACAGACATGTGTAATGCATTAATGAAATAATAAAGTTTGACATGACAATAATTGTTCGAATAAGCAAAGAAAATACAACTTCAGAATTTAAATGAACAAAAATGCTTTCAATCCTAGCCATGTTTTGGCAAGGGAGCAGTGATCACATTGGGAGTCTTAGAAGGGTCGAATTCGATCTCCTTGGCGTTAATCATATTCTGAATCTTGTATTTCAGCACCCAACAATTGTTAGTATCGTACCCCGGGCTACCAGAATGATAAGCACACCTTGCATCCGGGTTGTAGTTAGGAGAAGAAGTCTTAGGGTTCAGATGAGGGTTTATCACCGTAATCAGATTCATCTTCAACATGTGTTACAATGCTTGTGACAATGGCATGTTGATTTGGGTGAACTGCCTTTGAGGTCATTCCACCCTTGGCTGATTGTTTCATTGTTGTGGTCGTTGTGTGCGTGCTGAATTAGAGATCAACACTGCCCCCACATATTGGTGGTAGTCTGCCTTGCTACGCCCCTTCTGGCCGTGTACATCATTGGCTTCCCTCTTGCCACCAAATGACTTGTTCTCTGTACTCGAAGAGGTATTTTTATGGATCTTACCACTCTGGATCCCAACTTCTACTCTTTCTCCAGTCAGAATCAGCTCGATGAAACCCGCTGACGAGCTATCGATCAAATGATTAAAGAATGGACCAAACAGCGTACCCAGAAACATATCAACCAACTCCCTATCAGACAATGGGGGTTGGACTCTTCCAGCCAAGTCTCTCCACTTCTGGGCATAGTCTTTAAAGCCTTCACTTGCCCCCATGGACATACTCTAGAGTTGAGTACGAGTAGGAGCAAGGTCGGAATTGTATTGATACTGCTTATAGAAAGCAACATCCAGATCTTCCCAATTTCAGACATTGGCTCTCTCCAATTGATAGAACCATTCAAGCCGAGTCCCTGACATACTATCTTAAAAGAAATGAACCCACAAATTTCTATCAGCGGTGTGGGGCTGGATCTTTCTGACATAAGAGAGGAGATGGAGTTTTGGGTAGGACACCCCATCATACTTTACAAAAATTGGAGCTTTGATCTTCTGCGGGATGACCACTCCTGACACCAATCCCAATTCTTCGAAATCCATCCCAGGTATCCTCTAGACCTCCATAGCATTCAAGCGATCTTCCAACTGCTTGTATCTATCCTCAGTGGGAGGATACTGCTCATCATTGTAGTTGGTATCATTGTCAGAAACTTCAGGACTGAGATCTTTCTCCCTGATCTCTTCTTCTTGATTCTCCCCTTCCTTAGATGAAGAGGTCAGATCGACTTGTTGCTTCAACGGCCCTCTAAACCTTCTGCCTATATTTAGAATACCGGCAACCTTCTTCTTTTTCTTTTTCTCTTTCAAGATGAGGGTTTTCAGATCCTCCTGCCCTTTTTCCAGATTTATGAACATTTGTTGGAACTGGGCGTTTTGTGCCTGAAGGTCCTTGATGCTTTGTTCAGAAGACATTTTTGCTGAAATAAATAACTAAGAAGATGAGAAACCTGTAATGGTACCTGTAATTATGTGTATGATATGCATGCATTGTTTTCAAGGATCTCGCGGGGTAAACAAGAAACTGTTAGAATTTGATTGCAGTTTGATTGAAGAAACTTTGTGTCATTGAGAGTCCTTCTTCAAGAGTCAAGCTCACCATATCGAGTGGGTCATAGCCCTTGAATCAAGATCCTTTGACAAAATTGGCTAGAGGAAAATAAATCCCCTTGCCCCTTGCTAGACGTCTGGTTCGCCATGACCTACATCACAGACCCTTGAGATCCTTGAAATGGTTAGTATGATATGCCATGTTTATGATGTCTTGATGTCAAGATTATGTTGAGAAATCACAGGTATAACAAGCGCAAACAAATCACACCAAGTCCTTAGTTTTAAGGCTTTCTTGAGTTTAAGGTAGTACCCTCTTGAAGTTGGATTGGTTCAGCCTGTCCTATAAATAGTAACCGGGGTTCTAAGGGATCTCAATATCACTGACCATCCTTTATCGGGCATTGTCTCAGCTCAAGCAATCTTTTCTTGTGGAAGAAATATCCCGAAAGTCTGATCTCAATGAGTGTAGCATCGAGTATCAACCAATCCTCAGCTCTACATCAAGGCCGACTATATCACTACTTTCTAATGGCCAAGTTTGTTCAACTAAGGTTCTAAGGTCCTTTAGTGCTTCACGACACAACGCGGCGGCCCCATATTCTCCTCGTTTCCCCGCGAAGGATACCAGTACCAACCAAAGTGCCACACCAACACAGCCATCGCTTAAACCATATCGGTCTACACCATACAATCTCCATGATCTATTGCTATTTACCTAATAAGTGCCCCCAGATCTGGGCGTAGGATCTATAGTAACCCAAGCAAAAACCCTTTAAGAATAAAGAAAGAAAGCAAGAAAGTAATTTGAAATGACCTAGATCCTAAGGTAAACCCCACTTTATTTATTTCCCCAACAGAGTCGTCAGTTCTGTGATACAGTTGCAGAACCGACTGTTTTACTGGTTTGCATTTTGTGTTCGCAAATATCGCGGTAAGCAAGAGTTGCCACCGACTTTTATTTAATCCAATCATGGAAAAGGAAAAAGAACAGAAAAAACCTTTTTTCGAGATATTTCTGAGTATGGGGGGTAGACTATAGAAAGGGAAGGTGTTAGCACCCTTTCTATCCGTAGTTTTCTACGGGCTCTTAGGTAGTTACTCATATTTTTAAATTGCTTGTGTGTGTACTTGTTTTGAAATTTTTTTACTTCGTGATAACCCTTGTATCAGTCCTCAAGGGTGTGACGAAGTTTGTTGTGAAAATTGTTTTGAAAGGTGTTTGTGTGAAAAGATTTGTTGATCAAGTACTTAAGAGTTTCTACCTACTCGAAAAAGATTGTTCATCGTTTCCTTTAGACAGCGCTATCCTACTATTAGTGAGCAGGTAGCTCCATCGTTGGAGTTTTTAAGGGACGTTCGAAAGGGACAAGTACAATCACCTAAGCAATGGGTTGGAAACTTTAGTAGTAACCCTAGAGTCTTAAGATCTTTCCGAGGCAATCTTTTCGAGGCAACATTTTCGAGGCAACATTCGAATGGGACATTTTATCTTTTAGACAGGAGGGCAACCACTAAAATCTCCTATGCTTAATGACTATTTTACCGAAGGCAACCAAAGTGAGGAAAACCCTAGGAGTGAATATGTGCATGTGAATTTTTCAGTTATTTAGTCTTTGCACATTAGGTGATCTACCGTTTAAATTTTCAAGCATCTTTCAATACAATCCTATTAGCCATGCATCTAACAATTTAAAGATTACGGGAATTTAAAGTGCAAGAAAATAAACCTATCTATTACAAGGCTTTGGGGAGGGGGATGAATTACATAACTAAAAACCGGGGAAAAGTGATAAATGAAAATCCTAATTTAAAGCTATTACAAACCAGGGCAGTTACAAAATTATAAAGAGAAAAGTAATTAAAACGCACGGCGAATTAAATGCGAGGACGATAATTAATAACTCAAAAACCTAATTGAGAGAAAAAGTATTTTTTGGTGCATTTTTATTTGAGAAAACAATTTAATTGCGAATAAAACCTAATTTCTAATTGTTTTTAATTATATAAAAAAAGAAATTAAATTGACCTAATTTTCTAATTAAATTAATTACTTAAGGAAAATAAATATGTTATGAAAAAATGATTTTTGGTTTTTTGTGATTTTTGATAAAAAGAAATTAATTTTTGAGGAAAATAATTAAACAAATTAATTAAATAAAGGAAATAAATAAAGGAAAAAAAATGAAACGGGCTTGTGCTGAATGAGAGAAGGGAGGTGTATGCTGAATTTGACTTTGGGCCCAAGGTTGGTGGCCCAAGTCAACGCTGGATCCAGTGGTGCTGGCGCTTGATGGTCCACCATGGTCCTTTAGTGATGGGCGCTAGATCTAGACATGAGGCGCATCCATTGGTTGAATGGTGATGGCGTATGATGGGCGTTTGGGCCTGTGATGTACTAGATCTGTAAAGGTAAAATAACACAAAGGAAATTGTTGGGACCTGGGATCGAACCCAGGTCCTTATACTCTCCACCAACGCGCTCTTCCATTGGGCCAACTTGCTTAGTTGTTATTATACTGAAAACAAAATATAATATGGAAAAACAAATGGTTAGTGGACAAAAATGCGCAAAATTTCAAATGGCCCAATGGTTGGCTGCCATATAATCTTCTTCTTCCTTCCTCCGTTGTATTAGACATCAGATCTATACCTACATACCATGCCTGTAGCTAAAACCCTGCGTGTTTTCAAAATTAAGTACAAGCAATAATAATTAATACCAAGGGTATGGATCAATTGCTTATGACCTCATGAATACAAATCCACCTTTTATATGATCCAATTTGGCCTGTATATGAAGTTCCTAATTTGGAACCTCAAACCCTAACAATGGCATATCATGCATCATGCTCTTAAGCGTTAATTCACCTATGCAGAAAGCTTCTACACATCCATACAAACACATATATGCAGTCAAAAGAAGTTAACAATGCAAGAACGCACAAATACGATTTTGAAAAAAAGACAAACCGTGTGATGTATGGGGGCTGATTCTGGGCGTGAGAGGGCTTGCTATTGATTGAGACACGTTCCTGAGACGTCCAGCAATCGATTGGCAATGCTAGGGTGGCTTGAGCTGGCCTGTATGACTGAAACCAATTCACACTTTTTTTCAAGATTTTTGAGTTTGTTCTTGCTCATTCACGAGTGCCAACCCTGCCTCTTTGCCTTGTTTTTGTTCATTATATATCCCTCAATGAGTTAGGGTTACAAAACAAATTGAATCTTTAGGAATTAAGAAGATTGGATATGATTTTCATTCCATATGCAATCTTTCTAAATTGAGCCTAATCATCCCATTCTTGTACCAATCAACCCTGATTCGTTTTGGTCTTGATGTTTCAGCATAATTTGATTGCAATCCTGTCAAAAAATCATATCAAAACAAATCTTTGATACTATTTACCAACTATTTAATTTAATTCAATTTTTAATTAATAAAAAATCAAAATAAAATGGAAAATGAAGCCAATAACATGTGTGTGGATATTTGGGTCGTGGACCATGTTATAAGTGAGGTGAAATCATGAAATGCTAGGCCCATTTGATAAAAAATGCATTTTTGAGCACATTTAACTTTTGGCAATTTTACAAAAAAGGTAAATTTTGACAAGGCATATCTCCTCCAATTTTAACCCTAGAGAGGTGTTCTTGGACTTTTTAGAAAGCTTAGGATGTCCCCTAAGCAACCCTTTTAGTATCATTTCAATTGAGTCTTCCATGTTCATGTAAGAAGCTTTAACTCAAAAGGTGTTTTTGTTGACTTTTCTAAAGGACCTATAATGTTGAAATTCATATCTTTTGATGAGTGCATATTTTGAACTTGTGGGATGAAGATGAGTTGTATGGAATTTCATCCTCTTAAAAATGTGCCTTGGATGGAAACTTTCTGACAATGTATGTGGAAGTTATGTTTAGTCAAAGTTTGGTTGAGTATTCCTGAGAAACCCTAATTTAGCAACTTTTGGATTTTGATGAATTTAGCGCATTCCTTGAAGAATCATGATCAACCCTTGATCAAATTATGGATATCACTTCAAAATGTTGATGTTGACCAAAAATCTTGAAGTTTGACTGTATGTGGGCCACAATTGACTTTTGACCTAATATAGTCGATTCTCAAGCATCTGAGCAGTTGACTGAGAAAACTTCTTGTACAGTGCTTGAAATTTGACATGGAGGGTCTTGAGAACATATTAGGACTATGGAGATAATATGAGGTCTTTGGAGTTCACCTATCTTGAAGAAAATGGAAACCCTAATTTGAGACACACTGCCTTAGGAGAGAGTTTGTCTGGTCAACTCTTGGGAAAACTTGAGCAAATTAAGGATCTCTAGGAGTATGTATTGAGTAAAATGAGAGGGAAAATTTTGTGGTACAACAAACACCAATACCATTGCCGAGTGCGTTGGATGCCCCATCAAAAACCAGGGTCCATTGGGATCCTTGTTCAGGTCCGTCATATGGTCTGAATTCTTCACAGTTGTTTACCATCATGATGTCTTCATCTGGGAATTCGAACTTCATGGACTGGTAGTCATCCACATATTGGTGATCAGCTAGTACACTGCCCTTTATTGCTTTCTGGGTAGTATATTGTATGTCATATTTTGTCAGGATCATTTGCCATCTCGCTATTCTCCCAGAGAGAGCAGGTTTCTCGAAGATGTATTTTATTGGATCCATTTTAGATATCAGTAAGGTAGTATGAGTCAGCATATACTGTTTTAGCCGGTGAGCAACCCATGCCAGAGCGTAGAAAGTTTTCTCGAGCAGTGAATATCTTGTTTCACAGTCGGTAAAAAAATTTCTCAGGTAATAAATAGCATGCTCTTTTCGGTCAGACTCGTCATGCTTCCCCAGTACACAGCCCATTGAATTTTCCAAAACAGTCAGATACATGATCAACGGTCTTCCCTCAACTTGTGGCATTAAAACATGAGACTTTTACAAGTACTCTTTGATCTTGTCAAAAGCAGTTTGGCACTCGCCATTCTATTTGACTACTTGATCTTTCTTCAGTAATTTGAAGATTGGTTCACAAGTAGCTGTCGGGTGAGAAATGAATCTGGCAATGTAGTTTAAACGTCCCAAGAATCCTCTGACTTCCTTCTTAGTACGAGGAGCAGGCATCTCTTGTATCGCTTTCACCTTGGAAGGATCTACTTCAATACCTTTAATGCTGACGACAAATCCTATGAGGTTACTAGACCTTACCCCAAATGTGCATTTATTTGGGTTCAACCTCAGCTTGTACTTCTTTAGCCTCTCAAAGAGTTTCTGTAAATGATCAAGATGCTCTTCCTCTGTTTGAGATCTAGCTATCATTTCGTCCATATAGACCTCTATTTTGTGATGTATCATGTCGTGAAATAGAGCTACCATGGCACGTTGATAGGTTTCCCCAGCATTCTTCAGTCCGAATGGCATAACCTTGTAGTAGAATGTGCCCCACTGTGTGACAAAGGTTGTTTTCTCCATTTCCTCGGGCGCCATTTTGATTTGGTTGTTGCCTGAGAAACTGTCCATGAAGGAAAACACTTTATGTTATGCCGTATTTTCAACTAGAACATCAATGTGGGGTAGTGGGAAATCATACTTAGGGCTTGCCCTATTCAAATCTCTCCAACATTGGAACAACATTAGAAACCCATTGTGGATAGGAAGTGATGGCCAAGAATCCAATATTGAATTGTTTCATGACTTCTTCCTTAATCTTCTCCAACATGTCTGGTCGCATGCGACGAACCTTTTGTTTTACCGATAGACAATCTTATTTTGTTGGTAGATGATGTACCACGATATCTGAATCAAGTCCTGGAATGTCTTCATACGACCAGGCAAAGACCTCAACATACTCATGTAGCGACTGAATCAGACGCTCTTTGACACTGGGCTCCAGATTGGCACCCACCTTGACTTCTGTTTTGTCTTCTTTGGTACCTAGGTTGATTGTATCCACTGGCTCTTCGTGGGGCTGAATGGTCTTCTCTTCTTGTTGTAGTAACCTAGAGAGTTCCCCTGGTACTTCACAATCTTCCTCACCTTCGTCTTCGGCTTGGTAGATTAGATTTTCGAAATCACAGAAGGTCATAGCAGAATCGTTACCCATGGGATCCCGAATGGATGTAGACATGCATTATGAGTTTGAGTGTGTGTAAGAGTATAGCTATCTTTGAAAGAAATAAAAATGTAAAAAAGAAAAAAAAAATTGAGCACAAAGTTTGTATGCAAAAACGTCCATGATTCGTTGATGTCATATGGAAATGAGATAACAACCCTTACAAATGGACCATTGTGCCTCGGGTAAGACACAATGTTTTAAGAGTCTGAATTGTTTTAATATTACAGATCCGACAAAATGTAAAGACAAATTACTGTGGGATAAAAGTTATCGGGACAAAATCTCTAGCCTCCCAGTTGCTGAGCCCTCCACTGACAATTGGGTAAATCCAATCCTCCAGGTTGTAGTTGTCTTCATCATCCTCTACTGCGTTGACTTTACAGTTGCTGATCCTTAAGGGTGGTCCTCCGGTACGAGCGCGGCGTACAACCTTCTGGGCCCCTGAAGTGAAACCCATACCAAATTTTTCAGATTTGTATGGGATATCTGGGAGTTGACCCCAAATAGTGCACCCACCTTCTTCTATCACTGCCTTGGCATCCTTTAAAGACGACAACTTGAGTGGAGGCCTTGTAATCTTGGGACCTTGAGACACAACCTTAGTTACTGCCACATCTTGCAGGACTTCTTCAAAGTGCTGGAATGGAGTTTCAATAAATTCACCATCTAGTTCCACATATCTGAAGGAATTCAGATGGCTGAGCATATACTCTTCTTCTCCATGAACGATGATGATTTTCCCTTGAATTGGATATTTCATCATTTAGTGCAACGTCGAGGTAACGACACTAGCATTATGAATCCACGGTCGGCCTAATAAGCAGGAGTATGAAGGGCAAATATCCATTACATAAAAGGTTGAATCAAATGTTTGGGTTCCAACTTTTATGGGGATGTCCACTTCCCCATGCACCATCCTTTTTGAGCCGTCAAAAGACCTCACTACTATGTTGCTTGGTTTCAATTTCAATCCTTCACAATCAAGCCTATCAAGAGCCTTTTTAGGCAATACATTTAGAGATGAACCAGTGTCAACCAAAACATGAGCCAAGGTCGTGCCCATGCATTCGACTGAGACATGCAATGCCTAGTTATGCTCCCTCCCTCTTGGCGTTAAATCAACATCTGAAAAACCTAAGCCATTATCTACAGTCAAGCTGGCTACGTAGTCTTGGAACTGATCGGCAGATGTTTTTTGATGGAGTTTTCCCCAGTTGCTCAACTACATTATAGTCGCTTGTTTTTATGATTTTTAAAATTTCCTCCATCTCTTTCTGGGAGGTCTTAGGGATAGCCACTGATTGTGCCTTCCTCCGGAAAGGCTCAACTAGAATACCTTTGCCTTGAGTCTCATTTGACTCGACAACAGGAATGTTAGTAGGAGTGATAACAGGGATTGTAACAGTTTTGTTAACAGGGGTATTAGCAGAGATGATTATAGGCCTGGGAATAACCTTTGGAGGAGGAACAACAACAGGAATGATTACGGGTCCAGAAAGTTCTGGAGAGAATACCCTTCCACTTCGGGTAATCTTGCTAGTCCCTTCAATATTACTGACATCGGATTCAACTTTCTTAGAGCTTGAATCTTCAGCAGTTGGCCAATCTTGCTTGATACCGTGGTAGTAGACATCCCCTCCATAATTTTATGGTACGGTTTTGTCTGACGAATACGGGATTGGTCCAGGCATTGTGATTATCAATGGAGCTACTTTTGGAACTGATGTAATTCTAACAGGTCTTTTGGTGGAGATCCTGGAAGAATTGTCGGAAATGGTCATGATGGAAACATCATTATAAGAAACAGTTGGAACGAAAGTCTTTTCGAACAAAATTTCCTTGTTATCTATTAGGCACTGAACGCCTGCTTTTAACAAAGGACAGCTGGTTGGTGAGGATAAACAGTAATGACAGCTTTCATCACAGCCTGGGAAAACACCGACATTCAACAAATTCTCTTTGATAGTCAGGAGTGGGGTCACAAGTTCATTAACTGAAGTAACAACCATATCTTCCTCGACGGCATTGACATCACGACCGTGTTTGGGCATAGGGGTAGTAATGACATTGGGCTTTTCTGGCGCGTCGAGTTCAATCTCTTTGGCTTTAAGCAGGTCTTGTACTTTGTTCTTTAGAGCCCAACAATTTTTAGTGTCATGGCCGGGACTCTCAGAATGGTATGCACAATGGGCTTTAGGATGATAATGAGGAGAGGTTGTGTTAGGGTTCTTTGGAGCTTCTTTCAAAGTCACTAGGTTGGATATTAACAAATGTGGTAATACTTGAGATAATGTCATATTAATTCGGGTGAATTGTCTGACTGGTCTTTCTATTCTTGGCTGGTTGCTTCTTCGCTGAGCATGCTCTGGTTTAGGAATCATGACAGCCCCCACCATTGGACGACGTTCAACCATATCTTAATTTCTCTGATGATATACAACAACCACTTCCTTCTTTCCACTGAAGGGTTTCCTTAAAGCAACAGACGATGCATCTTTTTGAATTTTCCCATTCTTTATCCCAGCTTCTACTCTTTCTCCAGTCAGTATCAACTCAGTAAAGCCTGCCGATGAAATCCCAATTAAGTGGTTGAAGAAAGGATCGGATAAGGTGCCCAAGAACATGTATACTAACTCTCTTTCAGATAGGGGAGGCTGGACCCTTCCTACTAAGTCCCTCCACTTTTACGCATAGTCTTTGAAGCCCTCACTTGAAACCATGGCCATACTCTGGAGTTGAGTACGGGTGGGTGCAAGATCAGTGTTGTATTGGTATTGTTTGTAAAAGGAAGCAGCCAAATCTTCCCAGTTATGAACATTGGCTCTTTCTAACTGATAAAACTAATCAAGTTGAGTTCCATACAAACTATCTTGGAAGAAGTGTACCCATAAATTCTTGTCAGCGGTATGAGGCTGGATTTTCCTCATATAGGACCGGAGATGTATTTTGGGACATGAAACTCCATTATATTTGGCGAACACCGGTGCTTTGAATGTTGGAGGGATGACAATCACAAATACTAGACCCAACTCCTCAAAGTCCAATCCAGGCACTTTTTAGATTTCCATTGCACTTAAACGTTCTTCTAGATGCTTATACTTGTCGTCAGCTGGAGGATATTGTTCTTCAGAATAGTCTTCTTCCTCTTCCTCTTTTGAATCTGGCTGAACAACTGCTTCCTTTCCTTTCCCATCTTGATTTTCTTTCTCACCAGATGACGTAGCAAAGTCTAAAGTCCTTCTTGCTTTTCCTTGGAATCTTCTTCCCATATTTAGAACTCCGGTTTTTTTCTTTTTTTTCTTTTTCTCTTCAACTAGCAAGGTCTTCAACTCTTCTTGTCCTTTGGCTAGAGTTAAGAACATCTGTTGAAACTGGGCATTTTGACCTTTGAGGTCCTTCACCATTTGCTCGAGATCCATCTTACTGATATAAATAGTAGAAAGATGAGGAGACTTTTTGCAAGAAACCTGCTTATGTTATGATCAATGGTAAATGCATATGCAATGATTTCAAGGATTTTAAAGATTCAAATTTGTTTTAGACAAAAAAGAAACACACGTTATATTAATAAATTAAAGCTTGAGTACATAAATGCCTCTTTGGGCAAAACAAATACAAAAAACTCTAAGATAAAAAGGTAGTACGCATCCTCTTTGGTGCGATGTAGGCATTTAGAGTCTGCTCCTCATGAAGTTGCTTAGTGAGTTCCAAAACCTTCTTCTTTCTAGAGTAGAATTGGGCTTCGAAAGTATCTCGCTCCCCCTTGAGTTGTATCCAATATCTTTGTAAGTCTTCAAGAGAGGTGGGCATGTCAGGATGTAGGATAGTGTATGGAACACCTCCTTCCATAACAGGCTCAATGATTACCGGGAGAATGGAAGGATAAGGCATCCTAAGACTCTGAGTACGAGTTCTTACCCATTTGAGGTAAGGCTCAAGAGGGATGGAATTCTTATGCCCCAATGTCTTGCTATCTACCTTGTTCAACATTCTCCAAGCTCGTATGGCGAATACCTTGATCGTCGTTCTAGTAGTCAAATACCAAACCTTGAATGAGCATTTCATGAGGGCTGTCCCTTCGGGCATAACCAAACTGTCTTAAGGCTAAGCAAGGGTTGTAGGTGATACCTCCCCTAATTCCAAGTAAGGGGATATTAGGGAATTCTCCACAATAGTCAACAATAGTAACATTCTCTATAGATCAGGAACACCAATGGATGTCTGAATGTTTGAGCGTCATCAACCTTTGTGACCACCTTGAACCTTGCTCGTTCTTTAATACAGATTGGGGAAGATGTGAAATAAACCATCTTGCCAAGAGAGGAGTGCAACACATAAGGACACCTCTTTTCCTCATAGTGCAAGTGTGAAAAGAATGTAGAATGTCCCCTAGCAAAGTAGGCACCGGGTTACAAGACATGAAGATCTTGACGGTGTTCACATCTATGAGTTGGTCAGGATTAGGGAACAAAACCATCCCATAGATGAGGAGAGCCAAAATTTCCTCAAGGGCTTTCAAATCCAAGGAGTTCCAACAGTTTCAGGCTTTCTCAAACAAGAAATTTGCTAGGAAACCTTTGACACCACTTCTTGTTTCCCAATTAGTTGTGACATCAGATGATTGCAAGTGTAGAGCTTGAGCAATATCTTCTGGCTTTGGGCCTCTTTTTGTACCTTTAAAAGGTAGTTGATTGAGAATGGGAATCCTCAAGAGTTGGTAGAGTTCTTCCAAAGTTGGCACAAGTAGATAATCAGGAAATGTGAAGCAATGGTGTAAAGGATCAAAGAACTGAAAGAGCACCTTCATCATGTCTTCATCAGTGTTGGAGGTGACCAAGTTGAGTAGGCGACCATGTCTCTTGGTGAATGGAGAGTTTTCGGGAATCCTTGATGCTAGCTCCTTAAGTTGAGGAGGGATCCTTACAAGATTGACTTAAATGGTTTTCTCGCGGATAGAATCCATATCCTACAAAATAGAACAAAGATAAATTCGAAGATCCTTGAAATGGTTAGTGAATGAATATGATGTTATGATGTTCATGATGTTATGTACAAGTAAATATAAACAAACAAAGCAAACAAGTCCTTAGGTTTAGGCTTGCATGGAGTCTCATTAGCAAGTACCCTCTTGAAGTTTATTTGGTTCAACCTGTCATAGCAATAGTAATCGGGTTCTAAGGAGCTCAATATCACCTTGAGCATTGTCTCAGCCCAAGCCTCTTTAATGGCGACCGAAATATCCCAAGAAACCAAACCTCAATGAGTGTAGTATCGAGTATCTACCAACTTCGAACTGCACCAAATCTGGTCATCACACTACATCCTAAAGTCCAAGTTGGTCAAGTAAAAATTATAAAAGTTCATTAGTGCTTCATGACATCACTCAGCGGCCCCATATTCTCCTTGATTAACTCAAGGGCTATCGGTACCCACAAATATGTCTCACTAACATAGCTATTGCTTAGATGATGTTGGTATACCCCGCACAGTTTCCACAACATATTGCTACTTACCTATAAGGCATCCCAAATACGGGTAGAGGATTCAAACCCAAATAAAGAACCATAATGTAAAGCATACAAGTCAAACAATGAAAGAAAGTAAATGTGATCTAACCCTAAGGTAACCCCATTTTTAGGATATTCCCCAACAGAGTCGCCAGTTCTATGATACGGTGGAAGAACTGACTTGAAGGTTTTGAGTTTGATTGCAAATATTGCGGTTAGCAAGAGTCGCCACTGAATTTTCTTTTATCCAAAAGGAAAGGTGAAAAAACACAGGAAAGACCTTTGAGATTATTTCTTGAGTTCGGGGGGTAGACTATGAAAAGGGGAGGTATTAGCACTCTTTTTATCCATGGTTTTCCATGGGCTCTTAGTTACTTGCTAGATCCCTTGCTTTTGTTTGAAATTGTGCTTTGTGTGGTTTTTTGAAAGTATTTTGTAAAGAGGTCATTGTTTAGGCAAACTTTGTAATGATTCTCGTTCGTAAGAATGTATACAAAGATGTTGGTCTTTTGAAAATGTTTTGAAGTTTGTAAGAGGTTTTGAAAGTGTAGGTATTTGTTTCGAAAATAACAAGGATGTTTTGAAATTAAGCAAGTAATTAGGAACATTCTACCTACTCAAAAGTCTTTCATGTTCATTTCCTCTTTTCTTTGACATTGTTATCTTACCATTGATTTGGTAAGTAACCCTATCTTTGGATATAAACGGGACGGGCGTGGGTCATCGTATAACCATGATTAGCAATGTTGTAAGGTATCTTAGCATTCTTTTTTAGGGACTAAGATCATTTAAAAGGCAACTTAGATAGCGTCATCGAGGTACTATGATCTTATGTTTTGCTTGTTTTTGCTAAGATACCTCACATGCAAAATATGGCCATTTTGTAAAGGCAACCGAGTGGATTTACCCTAGGGGGTGCTTATGTGCAAGTGTATTGTTTTCATGCTTGATTTTGTCTTTGATTAGGGGTGCTTACAAGCATGTTATATATAAAGCGATAAATTGCGGAATTTAAAGTTAGTACGGTATTACAATACTTGTGGGAGGGGGTGCACAAGTTGTAAATGGGGATTGCAAGAAATTAAACTTATTTAATCTATTACAACCATATTGAATTGGTACAAAAATTGAAGTAAATAATGTACAATATGAATAAATATGTCAGAATGCAAATGTAAAGAAAATGGATGTTTTTGTTTGGATTTTTTAGGAAAATGGGTTTTGACTTTAACTAGAAGAAAATAATTAATTAAACCTAAATTTACTAAGAAAAGATTTTAAATAAAACCCTAATTCTATTAATTGATTAAAGAGAAATTAAGTTTAAGAGAATTATTTTTGGTATTTTGGTCTTGAAAATAATTATAGCATTATAAAATATTTTGGTCTTTTTGGTATTAAAATAATATATTTTAATTGGTGTAAAAGAAAATAAATAATAACCTAGTTTTAATTAAATTTACAAGAATAATTAGTAAAATGAATAAAGTATGGTTAAATAAAATATATTTTTTGTGAGAAAAATAAATAAACTAAGTTAAAATATAAATCTACCATTTTTGTATTTTTTATGATTTTTTAGTATTAGAAAAATAATTAAGAAAATAAATTAAATGAAAATAAGAAAAGAAAATAAAAATTGGGCCAGGGGTGTTGATAGCCTGCAAGGAGGTTAGTGGTAAGAAAAAAAAAGTACAAAGCCCAAAGGAGGCCCAAGCGCCTTGTCCAAAAAAGTTAGAATGAAAAAATATAAAGAAAATCAAAAGGATACCACTGGGGCTCGAACCCAGTTACCAAAGGTTACAGGCGCGCGCTTCTACCACTGGGATGGCTATACATCTGTTAACATAAGCAAAACAATAAATATATGATACAAAACGCGTCCAGATTTACACTTCATCTTCAACCTCCAGCCAGACCAACTGTAACTTGTTCATTTCTCAACAAAAATGTAAACTGTAAACATGAAACTTGTAGCAAATTTCCTCACGATTTCAGAAATGTAAAGAATTAAAGTTATAGATCAAAGACAAATATGAATTTCATTGGCCCTAATTTGAACCCTAAAAATCTCATAAATTTCAATCTTAAAATTCTCTAAGCTCAAGTAAAATTAATGGAAACTATGAACATGGTTAGCTTTAAGGAAATGATATCTACATGTTTTATTCACAAATAAATCATTGATGATGCCTGTATGAAAAGAACCAAAGTTAGAAAACTTACCTTTCAAGAGGGTACCGGGTTTGAAGTTTGAGCAACTTTCAAGGAGTTCCAATGATTGGGTTAGCTTCCTCAAGTTCCCAGAAGCTAATGGGATGCTTAGCTTGAGCTGGAAGTACCTGAGGAGTTCTGGAGAAGTCCAAGTGCAAAGCTCTATTTTTTGAAAATGGAATATGGTGTTAATGGTGTTACAGTTCTATAACAGGGTGTGGGATAAATTCTAAATGATGTTTAGAAGCTTTAGGAACCAAAAGGATTGAAAACGCACGAGGGAGTTATGAGTTTCAAGTTTTTGGTCAGTTTATGTGAAAATGGAGGTATGAGATGTGATTCTGAGCTCTAGGTGTTTTCAGGGCTTCAACATTCATGTGTTTTGTGGAAAATGGTTTGTATATCTATAAGCAAAAGGATTGGAGTGGTTTGGACAATCAGAAGTACAAGTTTTCAGCTAATTGCTAGGTTACTTGATTTTAAAGAAAAGTGGGAAACCAAGTTTCAATGTGAGGTACAAGCATGGGCTGAGTGATTGTAAGTGTCTAACAAGTTTATTATGGGTCACGGTACTTGTATGATCAGAAGAGAACAAGTGCAAGGCTCAAGAACAAGTTTTGTGTAAAAAAGCACTTTATCAAAATGGCAATGTACACTTTCTTCCCAAAATGGACATAAAGCATGGCTTTGCATTGAATGCTTGAAATGAGACCTCTAACAGTTGTGCAAGCCATTAAATATGGAGTGCCTAACAAGTTTGAGGCCTGAGAAGTAGATTTTATGCAACATAACTTTGAATTTGAATTTTGTTCATCACAAAATGCCTTGTAATTCAAGTGATAAAATCCTAATTTCATCTCTTCGATTCTCCCTACTAAAAAATGATCTCAAGGAGTTCTTGGAAATTTTGTAAAGCTTGCAATGTGCTCTACAACCCATCTTTGAATTTATTTTTAAGATTCCCATTGGGACTATATGAAAAAGTGCCATGAAGTTGGGTCAAAATCCTAACCAAATTAGGGCAAAAATTTCACTAAGTGTTTTGTTTCATGACCACATTATCTTAAAATTATAACTTGAGATCCAAGCACTTTTGGAAGAAGTTGTGTGAATAAAAGTTTTAGATTTCATGGATATATACAACTTTCATGTTTGAAGTTTCTCTTGAATCACTTTGCATCATGGTGAAAATTTTGCTCAAAGTTATGAAAAAATAAGAAATTTCCAACACTTAGAAAAATTTCTAGGTTTAGATATTTTAACTTTTCAAAATGAAATCTTGAATTTTTGATTTCTTGATGAATAAGTTTCATATTTTGACATGATTTTATGAATTGTGATCTTTGGCATTTGAATTTGACCAAAAAGTCAAAGATTGACTTTTCAGTATACAGTTGACTTTTGATCAATTGACTGAAAAATTCATCTGTCAATCTATTGAACTTGCAATGTTTTGAGCCATGTAATTAGGTTAAAATGATGCAATTGGACTCTTGATATCATGCCTTAAACCAATTGATCATTTGCTAGGTCAAAAATTAGAAATTGCCCTTTCCCAGTCAAAACCCTAATTTTGACCATTTTGCCATTTTGATGATTTGATCAAATTTCTTGAGGAATTGTGGTCCAAACTTAATCAAAAGATACATATGAGGTTAAAATGTTGATTTGGATAAAAAATTATGAAGTTTAACTGTGAATTGGCCATAGTTGACTTTTTCCCCAATACAGTTGATTTTTAGGTCAATTGCAAATTCTTGATAAGTGAGAGGGCAAATTTTGGGGTACAACAAATAGTAATCGGGTTCTAAGGGATATAAATATCATTGATCTTTACCACAAGTTTCATTCCAATCGACAACTGACTTGCCACCAAACAAAACTCGGGAGTCAAATCTCAATGAGTGTAGTATCGAGTATCAACCGACTTCGGGCTACACCAAAGATGGCTATCTCACTACTTCCTAATGGCCAAGTTGTTCAATTAAAGGTTCTAAGGTCAGTTGATTCTTCATGACACCATGCAACACCCCCGTATTCTCCTTGACTAATCAAGAGTTACCGGTACCCACCAAAGTGTCACATCAACGTAGCTATCGCTTCAACCGTGTCGATGTACCCCACACAGTTTCCACGATCTATTGCTACTTACCGAAAAGGTGGCCAAATCTGGGTGTAGGATCTATAGTAACCCAAACAAAGCCCTCAAAAGTAAAGCAAACAAATCATACAAGGTAAAGCAATTTAAAATGAACTCGACCCTAAGATAAAACCACTTTTTAAAATTCCCCAGCAGAGTCGCCAGTTCTGTGATACGGTGGCAGAACCGACTTTTAATACTTGTTTTTGCATTTTGTGTTCGCATTTGTCGCGGTAAGCAAGATTCTACACCGACTTTTCTTTTATCCAAATTAAGGAAAGGGTGAAAAGAACAAAAAAAAGACCTTTTCGAGATTTTCTGAGTAAGGGGGTAGATTATGGAAAGGGAAGGTGTTAGCACCCTTTGCATCCGTAGTTATCTACAGGCTCTTAGATGCTAGATCATTTTGAAAATTGCTTGTGCTTTGTATATTTTTAAAATTGTTTTAAAAATGCCTTAGTGCAGATATTCGCTTTATGATAACTCTTGTATCAGTCCTCAAGAGTGTTGACAAAGCAAATGTTTTTGAAAGTTATTTTGAAATGTTTTTTGTGTAGGTGAAAAAGGTTGTTTTGAGCAAGCATCTAAGTACTTATCTACTTATACTCGAAAAAGTTTGTTCTTTTCCTCCTTATCCTTTAGATAGCGCTATCCTACTATTATTGAGTAGGTAGCCCCATCGTTGGATGTATGAGGGACATTCAAAGGGAAGTTACAATCAAGAAGGCAACTTGGAAAGAGGCTTTAGTGACCACCCTAAAGTTCTGAGATCACTTTTAACAGAGGCAACATCGAGAGGGTCATCGAGGGACTAGTGATATTTAAACTGGAGGATAGTCACTAAAACTTCTCACGTTTCGAGAATTGTGACTATTTTCCGAAGGCAACCAAAGTGGGAGTAACCTAGAGGTATATATGTGCATGGTGTGTTATGTTCAGTTATTTTAGTCTTATGTTAAGTTTTCTAGCGTTTTAATTTTCATTCTCATCATGCAATCCTAATTACTAGCAGTAGTATATACAGTAATTTAAAGGGCAAAAATGTAAAGTGCGGGAATGTAAATCCTACGCTATTAGATGTCTTTGTTAGAGGTACATTATAGAGATGCGAAAAGTAAAGTTCTAGTTACTATTACAAACTTGGAGGAAGTTACAACAAGATGAAAAAAAATGAGAAAATAAATAAATGCGCAAACAAATTAACAGGGACGTCTAAATCCTAAGGAAGAGAAATCTTTTTGTTTGTTTTGTTTTATTTTAAGAAAATACAACCTAAGTCTATTTAATTTTAATTTCAAGAAAGGTTAAAATGATCAATTAATTTGTTTACAAAATTAACTTAATTATAAAAATACTAGCCTAATGTTTTTTTTTTTGTGATTTTTTTATTTAAAGTTGAAATAAAAAGAAATCAATGAAAACAAAAAAATAAAAATACAAGGGGGAATCCTTCGATCCAGGTAGAAAAAGGGAGGCTTCGATCCAGATAAGGTGCCTTTCGATCCTGAGGAAAAATGGGCTTTTCGATCCAGAGGGGAATATGAATTTTTTTCGATCCAAGGAGGGATGCTTTGCTTTTCGATCCAGGGATGGATGCTGCCTTTCGATTTGATTCTTCAAGACAAATATTAGCCAAATAAAGATGTAGGACCCAAGTATCGAACCCAGGTCCTTCGATCCTGCACGCGTTGGGTCTATTCAGGCTATATCTACAACAAGTGTTTGAAACAAAGCAAAATGCATACCTGGGTGTCAAACCCAGGTCCTTAATCTTAAATATAGATTGAATGAACTGCAAATGCTAAAATGTAATGCAAATGTAAGTTTGATCTTTTTACCCATTCTTACCAATGGCTATTTATGAATCTGTGGTTTCAGGCGTGGGTACTCTTGTTTAAAGATTGCTTCGATTTGGCACTTCTAGATATGGGGATACTTGCTTAAGGGATGTGGATGATTGGAAAATCTCCAGGAAATCTCCAAGAATGTGTTTTTAATTTCGTGTGACTCTCTCTCTCTGGTTGTGTCCAGCCTCCTCTGATCCGGCTAGTGTGTTCTTTATATAGAGGGGATGGAGGGGACATGAGAACAAAGGTTTAAACAACCATAAACAAGTGTTTTTAAAGTATGAATGATGTTTTGTAACTTTGCCATAGTCATGGAAACTTGTCTCTTTTTTTTTTGAATTTGAATGAATGTGGACAATTTTGGCTTTCGAATACCTTCAGTCCCTACCCTTCGATTGGACCTCTTGTATATCCCTCAAATGGGTCTTTTGAATGGACCTTTTGTGTACCCTTATAATGGGCCTTTGTTTACCTCCTTCAAGGGGGTCTTTTGAATGGACCTTTTGTGTACCCTTCGAATGGACCTTTGGTTTCCTCATTCGAAGGGGTCTTTTAAAATGATCTTTTGAGTGTCTTTCATATGTATGCTTTGTGCCCTCTACGAATGGTCCACCAAGGTGTGTCCTTCGAATGGCTCAAATCTCATTATTGGGGCCTCTTCAATTGAGCCCCTACTCAGCTAGCCCCAACAAAAAAACTCTTTCCAGGCTAATCGAAGCTTCCTTCAGAATGCTTTGTGCAGGAAACCTGAGTATGGAAATATGTGGAATTTTGGGCCAACTAGCATCTTTGCATATCTCTCTTTCGTTTTGGCTAGAAATAATTGTATCCTTCATTTTGAACCAATGTGTGTGCTCTTTTGAAGGGACCACATGCATCACTTGTATGCATCATTTTCAATTCCTTCGAATGGGACAACAAAGTAAATCCTTCGAATGGTACACCCATGTATGCCCCTTTAAATCCATCAATACATGTCCTTTGAATTTGGCAAATATATGTCCTTCGAATGGACCATATGCATGTCCTTCGAATGCGCTAGTTGTGTACCTTCTGAAAGGGGAATCCAGGTACGTCATAGTGCATAAGTTATGTGTGTTGAAGGGTCTTGGCATTGAGAGCAAGCACGGAAGAAGTCTTTGCCTTATGCATTGAAGGAAATTATAGAAAAATTGTTTGCCTTGTGCATTGAATGAAATTATAGAAGAAGCCTTTGCCTTTGTGAATCCAACGCAAGCATGGAGGGGATTTTGGCCTAGTGAATCGAAGGGAAATTGTAAAGACTGTTAGCGTTGTAAATTGAAGGCACTTGCAGAGGCTATTAGCCTTGTGAATCGAAGGCAAGCCTGCAGTAGCTAATGCACAGTCGAAGCCTTATGATCTGAACTTGATCGAAGGAGTCCAACACCCAATCGAAACTTGTGAATCAGGCTTACATTGAAGGAGGTCTAGCGCCTAATCAAACCTTGTCAGGATGCCAATCGAAAGACACCTTATTCATCTTCAAAAAAAATCATTTTCTTTAGGCAAGTGCTTTTAACCACCCATATAAGAGAAAAAACCTTGGGAAACATGAGAGGGAAAATTTTGGGGTACAACACAACTGTTTGCAGATAGTTGTCCTGTCTGGTTTCAGGTATTAATATGGAACTTGAAAATTATCGGTCGTAGATAGCTTTCCTGTCTTGTTAAAGGTATTAATCTACAATCGGTCATCCACAGATAGTTCTCCTTGCTTGTTACAGGTATTAATCTGGAACTTGTTTTTGTCGGTTGTTGAGATAGTTGTCCTGGCTTGTCACATGTATTAATCTCTGACCTGAGAAAGAAAGATAGTTTTCCAGGCATGTTACAGGTATTAATCTTCAATCTTCTTATGTAAATAGTTCTCCTAGATTGTTTTAGGTGTTAATCTACAATTAAACTATCCAACAGATAGTTTTCCTGGCTTGTTACAGGTGTTAATCTGGTACCTGTTTTGTTGGTCACATAGATAGTTTCCCCGTCCGGTTTCGGGCATTAATCTGTGGCGTGCTGTATTTGTTGGTAAATTCGTCTTGCTTTTAGAGTTCATAACATTTGGTCGTGTAGATGGTTTTTCCGTCTGGTTTCGGGAATTAATCTTTGACCTATTGTATAAGTTGATAGTGTTTGTCTTTCTACGAACTCAACCTGGAAAGGTAAAGTTAATTTCATGCGATGTCATGATGTATGATTTGCATGATGCTATCAAAATAAATGAGATTGTGATATATGCATTTGTGCTGCATATGATATGATGCTTGCATGAATAATGTATGAATGTAATGTATGAATGTGTCAGTTGTTCCATTGTTGTGTTGTTGAACCAGGGAAATAAATCACTGATTGTTGCTAGAGGTGAAGAATGTAGATCTTTAAATATGTTGAAGCTAAAATGGTGGGAGATAAACCTCTGTTGTTAGAGAAAAAAACTCTATTGGGGAAGGTAAACTCCATGAACTGAATTGTTGCTAGAAGATAGTCTGGAACAAGTATCAGGATGGCATCCTTCTCTGGATCGTACCTGAACCGTTTCTAGAAGATGATCTGAATAAGTATCAGGATGACATCCGTCTCTAGATCGTACTTGAATTGTTGCTAGAATATAGTCTAGAATAAGTATCAGGACAACATCCGTATTTGGATTGTATCCGAACCGTTTCTAGATGAGAATCTGAATAAGTATCAGGATGACATCCGTCTATGGATCGTACCTGAACTGTTGCTAGAAGATAGTCTGGAATAAGTATTAGGATGACATCCGTATTTGGATCATATCCGAATCGTTTCTAGATGATAATTTGAATAAGTATTATGATGACATCCGTTTCTGGATCGTGCCTGAACCGTTTCTAGATGAGAATCTGGAGTAAGTGTCAGGATTACATCCATATTTGGATCGTACCTGCACCGTTTCTAGATGAGAATCTAGAGTAAGTGTCAGGATGACATCCGTGTCTGGATCGTACCTGAACTGTTTCTAGATGAGAGTATGGAGTAAGTGTTAGGATGACATCCGTCTCTGGATCATACGTGAACTGTTGCTAGAAGATAGTCTGGAATAAGTATCAGGATGACATCCGAAATTGGATCGTATCCGAATCGTTTCTAGATAAGAATCTGAATAAGTATCAGGATGACATCCGTCTCTGGATCGTACATGAACTGTTACTAGAAGATGATCTGAATAAGTGTCAGGATGACATCCGTATTTGGATCATACCTGAACCGTTTCTAGATGAGAATCTAGAGTAAGTGTCAGAATGACATCCGTCTTTGGATCGTATCTGCACTGTTTCCAGATGAGAATCTGGTTTATCTAGAATGTTTCTGCTGGGGATTCCTATTTTTCCGTTTTGAGAAGAAATCCGTTGGGGAAGGGAAACTCTATAATTCTCTTAGGGTTTTGTGAGATCCTGCTGGGGAATCCTGAGAAGCTTGGTGACTTCACTGGGAAATTTTTAGATGTTGGAGCAGTAATTTGGAGATTCTTGCTCCACCGCGGATATGAGAACACCTGACATCATTAGGCTTCCTGTTGAGAATATGGCGGTGACCTTGTAGTAGGATTCCCCTGCCTCTATACCTGCTGGAGAAAAATATTTGTCGGGGATTTTGTGGATGGATTGAGTGTCATACCAACTCCTGGGGTTTCGAGTAGATGTTGATCAGGGTGTATTCTACTGATAGACAAATGACAAGATGAAGAGACGTAGTCGTACTGTTTAATCCCTAACTTTTGCTTGGACTGCCCTTTCGGGTTTTCAGTCCACCAGGATACCCTTTTTTGTGCAAGCCGCCTTTTCAGGTTTTCGACTTGCGGGTGTACAGTTTTTTCATATGTATATCCTAATTTTTGCTCTAACCCTTTTGGTTTGCCTGGATGCCCTTATTTTTGCCTAAGCTAGTCAACCTAGCGGGTCTTTGTTCATACGTAGTATTTTCCAACTATGTCCACGTTCACCGGGTACAGAGAATTGTCACTGTCCATAGTGGTAAGTGTTGTCACACTGCCAGAAGATGTTTGTTTGATTGTACATGATTCGTTGTTGGAATTCATGTCCAATTCCCCAAGTGATCCAGATGGAGATCTTCCCCTGGCTATTTGGCATTTTTGAGAGATTCCTTGAACCTTGACTTGACTGCCCTAGATTAGCTGGACACCATGCTATGCCCCTTGATTATGAAAGGCCTATCACTGGAATGTTTTTCCATCTAAGGTGATTTTGTCCATTGAGAGGATTTCTGTTCATTGAATATTCGTCTGTGAATTTCTCTGCTGTTGAACAAATAGTCATATGCAAACAATGGTATTTAAAGAATGCAAAGCTTATGTCTGTCTTGAAGTTTGAAAAATCATTTTTTCAGTAAAACAAACAAATTTCGTAAGAGTGTGATATCAACTCAGGATTTATAGCGAACCCTACATGAGTCAGGATAACTTTTATAACACTATGCTTTCGAACTAACCCATGCTTCAGTTAGGACTTTTGAGGGTTATAACGTGGCCTGGTTCACGGTTTAGGAAGCAAAGGATAAAGGCTCAAATTTTATTTATACCCAACCCGTTCTTCATGATGTTCTTCAATCCTATGCTCAGTTAATTATGCATTTAGATCCCAATTGAGTCTGGAATCTTTGCTCTGATACTTGGTGATGGTTCAAGAATTGAACGTTTGTTTGAGAAGGAAGTCATTTTTGTAACCTTTTCTTTTTTTGTTGAGGATTTGTAGGACCTCTTTTTTTGATTTTGTTATCCCTACTTTATCCTGAACTGTTTCTTTTGTGATTACAGTCAGCGGGATGTCCCAGTTTTTTCTTAAGTCTCCTTCATAGATGTTTGACTTAGCGGGTTTTTATTTTGAGAGATAATGACTTTCTGTCTTGATGATTATGTGGAACCATCACCATCTTTTGAAGAGCATCTTCTACACTATTTGTTGTGTATGAAAGTAGAGCTTGCAACTGAATGCACATATGAATTAACGTAGAAAACCACCCTGCCCCAGGTTATGATTAAGGGTTTTAATTTGTGTGAAAAGAAAAACTCCTACTTCTTAGGCTCAAAGGGGTTGACTAGGGATTATCTTCCTTATAACTCCACTATTTAGGATTTGAAACAACGCCTGTACATCGTTAGCAGGGTCTGTTCAAAAGCATAATGTAGAGACAGTGGTATCGTTTTCGTAATCCTCCCTCTAAAGGCTTAGAGCTTTTAATCGAGAGTTAAATATCACAGTAAGAAAGCAGTTTAAATATAAAGAACATGAAATAATTCAAGACCAAAATATGCAATGCATTAATGGGAAAACCAAAGTTTGACATAACAGTAATTGTTTGAACAAGCAAAGGAATATGTAGCACCGTCGTTGGATTTTTAAGGGATAGGTAGCACCGTCGTTGGATTTTAAGGGACGTTTGAAGGGACAAGCACGATCATAAAAGTAATATTAGGAGGCGTTAGTAATCATCCTAAATCCTTAAAGATCTTTTTCCGAGGCAACATCCGAATGGGTCATTTTTAGATCTTTCGGGGCTAGAGGATGACTGCTAACAAACCCTATACTTCATGACCATTTAATCAAAGGCAACCGGAGTGGAGTAAACCCTAGAATTGAGCATGTGGGAGTGAATTGTTTTTTGTTAATTATCTTTGCACAATTTAGGGTTTTCTACCGTTTTAATTTCCAGTTAATCTTTCCATACAATCCTATTAGCATACATCTAGGCAGTTTATAATTTGCGGAAATTAAAATGCGGAAAGTTTAAAGTTCTAGCTATTACATGGCTTTCGCAGATACATAATTATTTTTTACTGAAAATAAAATGCGGAATTAAAACCTAATTAAGTCTATTACAACCTCGGAGCAATTACAATAATAATAAAAGGTAAATAAAATGCGCGCGGCGAATTAAATGCGAGGACGATTAGAAAACCTAAAAAATCTAATTTGAGAAAATATTTAAGATATTTTTTGAAGAAAAATTAATTATATACAAAATTAAACCCTAATTTCTAATTGATTTTAATTACAAATTTAAGATTTAATTGCCCTAATTTAATTAAATTAATTAATTAAAGAAAATAAACATTTTATGAAAAAAATGATTTTTGGTATTTTTTGTGATTTTTGATTTAATAATAAAAAGAAATAATTTGATGTTATTTAAAAAAAAAAAGAATAGTTAGAAAAATAATTAAATAAATAAAAATATGAAAGAAGAATATTTGGGCCTGTAAGAATAAACCCAGGGGGGGTGCATTGTTGAAATTGCTTAGGCCCAAAGAGCTGGTCAGCCCAATCCCTGCGATGCATTCCATGTGATACTCTTCTGATGGTTTACCATGGTCCTTCAATGGTGTGCGTTAGATCTGGACAGAGATGCATCCATTGGCTGGATGATGGTAGTGCATGGTAGGCGTTTGGACAAGTGGGACACAAGATATGCAAAGGAGAATCAAAATAAAGAAAGTTTGCTGGGACCTAGGATCGAACCCAGGTCCTCACGTTCAACACCAACGCGCCTAGCCATCTGGGCTATCTCTTTTATTTGTTAAGATAATAAGAACATAATATAATATATGTAACAAAGTGGTTATCTAGAAAACACGCGCGCAATTCAAATGGTCCAATGGGGTTCAGACACATTATTATCTTCTTCCTCCACTGTCGTATTAGATGCATAATCTATACCCACAGACATCTTCCATGGCTAAAAACCTGTAAATCTCAAAAATCCAACACAGGCATGATAAATCAATTATGGCTACACCAATCAATTTGTTTTGACCTCACGAGTACGATGTTACCCTTTGTTTAGGTCAATTTCACCCGTATGATAAACCCCTAAAACGTAAAAATAAAACCTAGCAATGGTAGTTATGGATATATGCATCAAAATACAAAATTACATAAACCAAAACATTCTAAATGCTAATACAAACATAATGTTGTGTTCAATAATGGTTAATCATACGTAATTTGTAAAATACGATTCAAGCTAGGGAAGGCAAACCGTGGGTCTATAGCGTGCGTTTCTGGGCGTGAAAAGGCTTGCAAATGATGGAGATACGTTCCTGAGATGTCCAACAATCTATTGGCAACGTTAGAATGGCTTGAATTGGCCTCCAAGCTTGAAACTGATTCACTACTTTTTTGCAAAAAAAAAATGAGTTTGTTCTTGGTGTTTCCACGGCTGCTCTCCTCTCTTCTGCACTTGGTCTTACTCCATATATATCCCTGAATGAATTAGGGTTATAAAAATTACATGTATCTTTGAAAATTTTGAAGATTTGATCTTATTCCTTCCTTGTATGATTTGTTTCCAAATTAGGCCTAATCATGCCATTCTTGTGCCAATCCCCCTTGATTCGATTTGATCCTGATATGTCAACATAATTAGCTTGTGATCTTGTCCAAAAACCAGATCAAAACAAATCTTTGCTATTAGTTGTCATTTATTTGATTTAATTCAATTTTTAAAATAAAAAATCAAAATAAAATGGAAAATGAAGCAAACAATGTGTGGGTGAATATTTGGGTCGTGGACCATGTTATGAGTGAGGTGCAAGCATAAAAAGTTAGGCCCATTGGGCAAAAAATGCATCTTTGAGTACATTTGTCTTTTGGCAATTTTGCATAAATGGTCAACTTTGACAAGGCATATCTCTTCCAATTTTAACCATAGAGAGGTGTTCTTGGACTTTTTAGAAAGTTTAGGATGTCTCCTAAACAACCCTTTTGGTCTCATCTCAATTGGGTCTTCCATGTTCATGTAAGAAGCTTTGACCTAAACAGTGTTTTTGTTGACTTTTCAAAAGGACCTATAATGTAGAAATTCATATCTTTTGATGAGTGCATATTTTGAACTTGAGGGCTGAAGATTAATTGTAGGGAACTACATCCTCTTCAAAATGAGCCTTGGATGGAAAATTTATGATAAAGTATGAGGAAGTTATGCTTGGTCAAAGTTTGGTTGACTTTTCCTAAGAAACCCTAATTTAGCAACTTTTGAGTTTTGATGAATTAGGAGCATTCCTTAATGATCAACCCTTGATCAAATGATGAAAGTTACTTCAAAATGTTGATTTTGACCAAACATTTTGAGGTTTGACTGTGTGTGGGCCACAGTTGACTTTTGACCTAATACAGTCGATTCTCAAGCATTTGAGCAATTAATTGAGCAAACTTCTTGTGCAAGGTATGAGATTTGACATGGATGACCTTGAGAGCATATTAGGACCATGGAAAGTATTTTAGGCCTTTGGAGTACACACATCCTGATGAAAATGGAAACCCTAATTTGAGACACATTTCCTTAGGAGAGAGTTTGTCTGGTCAACTCTTGGGCAACCTTGAGCAAATTGAGGATCTCAATGGGCATGTGATGAGTAAAATGAGAGGGAAATTTTTGGGGTACAACAACTGCCCCTGTTAAATCTTCTTAAACCTGAGGATGTAGATTGGCTTGTCTGCCTTTCGTGATCTGAAGCTGGAAGATGATTGAACACTAGAGTGCCCAGAAATTTGCACTCGTATGAAGTGAGTGTCAATCGGTGGTATCGGGAATGGGCTTACCGATGCCATTTGGAAAGCGACAGAGAGTTGTCAGGGATGGGCTTAAAGATGCCATCCAGAGAAAATATTGGTCGCATAAGAGATTCCTTTGCAAGAATTCCTGTATTAGCCATTGAGGAGGACTTCGTCGGGGCATGTTGACTTATGTCTAGGGCAATAAAGTATAGGAGCTTCGGTTGTCCATTACTCTATTGGGGAGTTAACTCCTGATTGATGAGGTGGAAGTAAGTTGTATATCTGGTCAGGGTCCAGGTTACACAACGACTTACTAGGGAAGCGTGAAATTGATCGTATCTGATCGGGTCCAAGTCCTACAATGTTGTAAACTGTTTTCTGGAGATAAGATAGAAGGAACCTGGATAGTAGGGTTGCTTCGAGATGAAATCCTGGATAGTAGGGCTAAGAGAAGGAACTTGGGTTGTAGGGTTACTTCGAAATGAGAGCCTGGATAATAGGGCTATGAGAAGGAACCTGGGTCGTAGGGTTGCTTTGAAATGAAAGCCTGGATAATAGGGCTATAAGAAGGAACCTGGGTCGTAGGGTTGCATCGAAATGAAAGCCTGGATAGTAGGGCTATGAGAAGGAACTTGGGTCGTAGGGTTACTTCGAAATTAGATCCTGGATAGTAGGGCTATGAGAAGGAACCTGGGTCGTAGGGTTGCTTAAAAATGAAAGCCTAGATAGTAGGGCTATAAGAAGGAACCTGGGTTGTAGGGTTGCTTAAAAATGAAAGCCTGGATAGTAGGGCTATGAGAAGGAACCTGGGTCGTAGGGTTACTTCAAAATGAGAGCATGGATAGTAGGGTTGTGAGAAGGAACCTGGATAGTAGGGTTACTTCGAAATGAAAGCCTGAATAATAGGGATATGAGAAGGAACCTGGATAGTAGGGTTACTTAGAAATGAAAGCCTGGATAGTAGGGCTATGAGAAGGAACTTGGATAGTAGGCTTACTTCGAAATGAAAGCCTGGATAGTAGTGCTATGAGAAGGAACCTGGATAGTAGGGTTACTTCGAAATGAAAGCCTGAATAGTAGGGCTATGAGAAGGAACCTGGATAGTAGGGTTATGAGAAGGAACCTGGGTCGTAGGGTTACTTCGAAATGAGAGCCTGGATAGTAGGGCTACGAGAAGGAACCTGGATAGTAGGGTTACTTAGAAATGAAAGCCTGGATAGTAAGGCTATGAGAAGGAACCTGGATAGTTGGGTTACTTAGAAATGAAAGCCTAGATAGTAGGGCTATGAGAAGGCATCTGGATAATAGGGTTACTTCAAAATGAAAGCCTTAATAGTAGTGCTATGAGAAGGAACCTGGATAGTAGGGTTACTTCTAAATGAAAGCCTGAATAGTAGGGCTATGAGAAGGAACCTGGATAGTAGGGTTATGAGAAGGAACCTGGGTCGTAGGGTTACTTCGAAATGAGAGCCTGGATAGTAGGGCTACGAGAAGGAACCTGGATAGTAGGGTTACTTAGAAATGAAAACCTGGATAGTAAGGCTCTTAGAAGGAACCTGGATAGTTGGGTTACTTAGAAATGAAAGCCTGGATAGTAGGGCTATGAGAAGGAACCTGGATAATAGGGTTACTTCAAAATGAAAGCCTGGATAGTAGTGCTATGAGAAGGAACCTGGGTAGTAGGGTTACTTCGAAATGAAAGCCTGGATAGTAGGGCTATGAGAAGGAACCTGGGTCCTAGGGTTACTTTGAAAAGAGAGCCTGGATAGTAGGGCTATGAGAAGGAACCTGGGTCGTAGGGTTACTTCAAAATGAGTTGAGGTAAAACTTCAGAGGGGACCTGGGTAAGGTTACTTTGTGATGAGTCTGAGTAGAACTCCGGGAGGAACCTGGGTAAGGCTGTTTTGATGAGTTTGTGTAGGACCGCATTAGGCCATGCACATAATTACTCTGTTTAGTTTCAGGAACTAATCTTGGACCTGCTGGAAATTGTTGATGATAACCATCTTTCTTGAAAAGGTACAAGATTAATTATATGCGATACATGAAATGCATTGTGTGAGGATGTTCTCAAAATAAATTAGATTATGCTGTTATGAAATATGTATGTGCATGTCATGATGTATGCACATGAAATGCTATTGTGACATGTCTGAGTCTGGGAAAATAAATCCCTGACTGCTGCTGGAGAATATAGAATTCCTAACTGTGGTAGAGGATTGTGATCCTTCTACTTCCGTCGGGGATGGTGAACAGAGACGATTATGTTGTAGATTCGCTCCTTGTTTGTGAATATTCTACCGGGGAGAGACTCTTCTTGAGAATAACTCTGGGGAATAACTCTATTGGAAGGTGAACTTCCGTATCTGAAGGAATAAACTCTGTCGGGGATTGAGTTTCTGTGTCCAGAGAAATAAACTTTGCTTGGGAGATACAAATTTACTGATTCACTCGCGACTATGAAATTTTGTTGGGGAACATACATCGGGTTTCTGAATGACCCTGGCTGGGGAGGTTACTTCTTGTTTTGGAAAAGGATGACGTTAATGCCTTTGAAAGCTTTTACTTTGTGGGGAGTACTGATATAACGAGATCGCATGTACTGATAATTGTGTTCCAAAGCCGTCTATGCCTCGGTACCTGGTGGTCAGAGTAACTGTCGGGTTTGACATTCTTTTAGGTTTTTTTTACTCCTGTTTCTTAAGTTACGAGCAATTGTCTTTCTGTTTCCTATGCAAATATTTATGAACAACAATTATATTCAAATGCACATATCAAGAATAACTCATTGGTCGTTGTGATCGGTGGATTTAGAACTCACTGTTTTTAGCTGGTTCGCAAAATGTCGCGGAAGCAAGAGTTACCACCGTCTTTTATTTTCTCTAACATGGACAGGACAAAAGCACAGCAAAATTCCTTATGAGATTGTCTCTCGGTTCGGGAGGTAGAGTTATAGAAAGGGAAGGTGTTAGCACCCTTTCTATCCATGGTTATCCATGGTCTCTTAGATACTTGCTCTTATGTTTTCAAAATGTTTGCTTTTTAAAATGTGAGTGGGTTTGAAAAAGTTTCTTTGAAAGATTTCTGAATAACTCTTGTATCTGTCCTCAAGAGTGTTTGAAAAATTATTTTGAAAGCTTTTTGAAAGTGTCAGTGTGAAAAGATTTTTGTTTGTTTTTGAAGAGAGCAAGTATCCATGAGTCATATACCTACCCTAAGGAATTAGGCTGTGTAAACGTCCCTAAGGTAGTGCCATCCCACCATTGAGAGATAGGTAGCACCACCGTTGGAGGTGTTCGGGTCAATTCGATTGTAGAGACAGTGTGGTCACTGAAGCAACAGTAGGACACCTTAGAAGCTACCCTTATGTCCTTGATCCTTTTTTAATCCGAGGCAACCGTTTCGAGGCAACTGTTTCGAGGCAACTGGATCATGGACATAAGAGCGACCGCTAAAACGTCCTATACTTGACGACCACTTTTCGAAGGCAACGAGTGAGGCGTACCCTAGAAGTGGTGTGTGTATTTGTGTGTTGTATTCATGTTAGTATTTATCTTTGAGCAGGGCATTGTGAGCTACGCATTGTTTTTAAATTACCATACATTCTTTCATGCAATTTAGAGCTTAGGAGTGCGGAAAATTAAAAGACGGAAAGATAAAAGCTACGCTATTACAAGGCGCGGGTCTATACATCGCCAAAATACAAAGACCCGTTTTTGATAAAAGTGCGGAAAGTAAAAGAGATACCTAATTACTATTACATCCTTGAACAGTTACATAATAATCAATAAGAAAAATAATGCGCGAAAAGAATTAAACCGAACGTCCGAGGGTGTTGGACCCTTTTGAGAAATTAAATTAAATTAAAGCCTAATTATTATTTAATTAAAGAAAAGAAAATGTTTTTTTATGTTTTTTTTTGTATTTATGAAAATAAAGAAAAGAATTAAAATTAAAGTTAGTGAGACCCTAGTTCTAAATTATTTTAATTATTAAAAAAAAAATCAAAGTTGACCTAATTTACTAGTTAATTAATTTACATGTTTATTTACAAAAATAATAGTAATTAATAACAATAATAAATAATGATAATAATAATGATAAAAAAGAATCAAAACCTAATTCTATAGAATTTTATTTATTAAAGAAAAGATTGAATTTCAAACCTAAACTAACTAAATTAATTATTAACATTTATTTACAAAAATAAATTAGTGAGGAAATTAATAAATAATTAAACATATTTTTGTATTTTGATTTTCTGTTTTTATTATGGAAAATTATTTTATGGTGAAAAAAAAACAATTAAAACAATTAAAAAGAATTAGAAAAGAAAAGAAAATAAAATTAAAAAGGATGCAAACCAAGGGGGGTTTCAGGCCCAAATAGAGGTTTGTTTGAGAAATCCTGGCCCATTAAGACAAAGCTCGTTTGACTTTCCAGGATTGTGTGCACATTGGTTGACCGGAGCATACCATGGAATTCATTCACTGGCCCTTGGATTGATCATCATGAGCGCGTGGCAGTCTTAAGCGTGAGTACGTATGGTGGACCTTTGGGTGAACGCTGCATGGGAATGGATTAAGAAAAATAACAACAATTGTATGGGGGACCTGGGAATCGAACCCAGGTCCCTATGCTTGCAAGACACGTCCTCCACCATCTGGCCATTTGCGTTTGTTTGTATACATAACAACAATGAAATATAATATATGAATAATACTAATTATACTGCAACATTAAAAAATGCGCTAAAGTTTGAATGTCCCAGTAGCATGATGCCACGCCTGCTTTCTTCTTCGTTTGTACCTGTAACATGAATGAGATAGCGGGGGTTTTAAACCCCCACAAACTGAAAGTCCTGAAAATAGCGAATAGAAGAGGAGATAATATAAAAAGGGCGCGAGGGTCTTAATGAATTCGTCTTGTTGCAACGAATTCGTCCATACAGGTTTGGAGGTCCAATTTTACAGCATACACAAAGCCCTAATTTTTGAACCTTGGAACCCTAGATATCGCCCATGGTAGATTTTGATTTAGGCAGTTTCAGCACAATTCAACTATACCAAAAGCTTCAGGGAGATGTCAGTAGTACAAATGAATGAGCAAAACACATGAATGATGCATAGAAATTAGGTTTCGATTATGAAAATATTCGTTCAAACCATGGCTATGTTTTACCGTTTCTTTGAGTATGAGGACTTGTTCTGGATAACAATAGTTTCCTGGCAATGTCAGCAACGTATTAGAAACGTTTTTAGGCCTTGAATTGCCCTGCAAGTATGAAATCAGTTTACAAGTTTTTGTTGAAATTTTGCAACTTGGTTATGGATTCTCAGCAGCTTTTTCGTGTATTTCTGAGTAGGGTTAGCTTATGCATATGTATGTGATGTGAATTAGGTCAAGAATGAGCCCAAAAGTCCATGAATTTATGACTTGAATATTTGATTGCCTAATCATATCTTTTCCAATCTTTTCTTTCATGAAACCTTGCCAATCATGGATTTCTTTGCCTTGTTGATTGAGAAACGAATTGCCAGCTTGCCCTAGTCACATTTGCTGCACAAAAAGATCTAAAAAAGCATATCTTTGAATTTTCTTATAATTAAAACTAATTAAATGAATTAATATAAATATAAATCCAATTAATTAATTAAAAATAAGAAAATAAATTATTTTGAGCTCAATGGGTCGTGCATAGGATTTGGGTAATGATTCAAGAAAGAATTTGAGGCCCATTAGCAAATTTGAAGCTTTTTAGGCAAAGTTGACTTTTGAAAGTTCCCAAAAATTTCCCAACTTCTCCAATGCATATCTTGCTCAATTTTGAAGATATGAACATGTTCTTGGACATTTTGGAAAGGTCTTGAAGTATTTTAATCAATGCCTTTGGTCCCATGTCATTTTGATTTACCAATCTCAAGTTATGGTCTTTGACTTAAAGTGCCTTTTTGTTGACTTTTGAAAATGACCTATAATGTTGAAATTGATAACTTTTTGTGAGAGCATTTCTTGGACTTGGAGTGTGAAGATGAGTTGTAGGAAATGTCATCACCTTCAAAATGAGCTTTGGATGGGATTTTTCTGATAAACCATGAGGAAGTTATTCCTTGGTCAATTTGCAGTTGACTTTTCAGCTGTCCAAAAATAGAAACTTTTGCATCTTGAGACTTTTTGAGCCATGCTTGTGGAATCATGATCAAGAATTGATAAAATGATGATTGTGGCTTCAAAATAAGATGTTGACCAAATTTTTTGACTTTTGACTGTCAAATGACCATTTTACCCCTGCAGTTGACTGTGGAGCAATTAGGGTTTTTGACTGTGCAACTTGATGCTGTGAGTCTTGAAACTTGACATATGGATGCTTTACAATGTATGTAGGCATATGGGACTTGATTGGACCCTTGGAAACCTCAATTTCTTTGCAATAACCAAAACCCTAATTTTGACTGTGTTAGGAGGCAATTGGACTGTGCAACCCTTGAGAGATTTTGTAGGTTGATCTTGCCAAATCTTGGAGAATATGGGAGGGCAAATTTTGGGGTACAACAGTTGCCCCTGTTCAATCTTCTTAGACCTGAGGATGTAGATTGGCTGGCTTGCGTTTCGTAATCCGAAGGTGGAAGATGATTGAACACTAGAGTGCTCGGAAATTTGCACTCACATAGTAGAGTATCAGCAGTGTGATGTAGGGAATGGGCTTACAGATGCCATTTGGAGAGATGATGGATAGGAGGATGGGCTTATTGATGCCATCTGGAGGTGTGACAGGACCTTGTCGGGAATGGGCTTATGGATGCCATTTGGAGACTGACGGTATGTGGATGGGCTTATAGATGCCATCTAGGTGTCGATCGCGTAAGAGATTCCTTAGCGAGAACTTGCGTACTTGAGAAAGAAAGAATAAGTACCTGGCCTGTTACAGGGGTTGATATTCAAACTCTTTATGTAGATGTGCCGTGGCTGGATACAGGTATCGAATCTCTAAACTCTTCAGACGTGCCCTGGCAGGATACAGGAATCGAGTCTACAATCAGTTACTCACAGATATGCCCTGGCTAGATACAGGAATCGAATCTGGAATTAGTCGTCAACAGATACACCCTGGCAGGATACAGGAATCAGATCTTCAAACTCTTCAGACGTGCCCTGGCAGGATACAGGAATCGAGTCTGGAATTAATCGTCAACAGATACACCCTGGCATGATACAGGAATCAGATCTTCAAACTCTTTAGACGTGCCCTGGCAGGATACAGGAATCGAGTCTGGAATTAGTCATCAACATATACACCCTGGCAAGATACAGGAATCAGATCTTCAAACTCTTCAGACGTGCCCTGGCAGGATACAGGAATCGAGTCTGGAATTAGTCGTCAATAGATACACCCTGGCAAGATACAAGAATCGGATCTTCAAACTCTTCAGACGTGCCCTGGCAGGATACAGGAATCGAGTCTGGAATTAGTCGTCAACAGATACACCCTGGCAAGATACAGGAATCGGATCTTCAAACTCTTCAGACGTGCCCTGGCAGGATACAGGAATCGAGTCTGGAATTAGTCGTCAACAGATACACCCTGGCGAGATACAGGAATCGGATCTTCAAACTCTTCAGACGTGCCCTGGCAAGATACAGGAATCGAGTCCAGAATATAGTCGTCAACAGATACACCTTGGCAAGATACAGGAATCGAATCTTCAAACTCTTCAGACGTGCCCTGGTAGGATACAGGAATTGAGTCTGGAAAATAGTCTCTCACAGACATGCCCTGGCTAGATACAGGTATCAAATCTGGAATTGCGACAGTTGATAGTAATTATCTTTGTATTGACTTTTGTCCTGAAAAGACAAAATGTTAGTTGTATGCAATGTCATGATGTATGACATGCATGATGTTCTCAGAATAAATGAGATTGTATGTTCATGATGCGTATATGCATGCTATAATGTATGAAGATGTGATGTTTATGAGCGTATTTTTGTCTAGGAAAGTAAATCCTTGACGGGTGCCGGGAAGTCAAATCCTGGGCTGATGTTGAAGAATAGAGCTTTTTGTTTCCGCTGGGGGTGATGGTTGCAAGAATACCGGTAGGAGAAGATGACTCCGTTGGGGAATAAACTTGGCGAATAGATTACTCTGCGGGGAGTGAACTCTGTGGGGAAAGAGAGGCACTTTGCTGAGATGTTGATGATAACTTCGCTGGGGATACCATTGTTGAGCTCTGTTGGAAGATTTGATGAACTTCACTGGGGATAGGAAGACTTCGCTGGGGACGATCTTTCCGTGGCAATCGGCTGAGGATAACCCAGTTATATCCTGGTGGGGAAATAACCTTTGAATAAAGCCGGGGGAGTGTTCGCACTCTGCAGGTGATAAGCTTCCAGAATCTACTGGGGATAAGCTTCCTGAATCTACTGGGGAGATTGATTGAACTCTCCTGGGGAAACTTTTTCAGATTGGACTGGGGAATGGCTCCACTGGATGGTCTGTATTCCGCCAGGGAACAATCTTAGATCAAGACTGCCGGGGATGCTTGTTAGGAATGTTTGTGTACTCCGTTGAGGAATATTGAGATCTTCTGGGGAATAATCCAACTTCCTTAAGGCTGACCGTAGACTAATTCTGCTCGGGGAGAGTGTTAACTTGCTGGAGATACGGTGCCTTGTTAGGGTTAATGGGAGACCAACTGCTTGGGAGAATTGCTGAATCTTGTCTTTCTCGGTGGGGAGTGAAGGTATCTGGGTTACATTCTTCAGCCGAACTTACCTTGGTACTTCGGTGGACAGAGCAATTAGGTTGCTTAGACAACTCATTATTGCCCCTGTTTCTGATGTTACCTGTAATTAATCCTTTGTTTCGTATGCAAATATTTATGAGTTAGCAATTAGTGTCAAATGCATATATCACAATTGAACATTGGACGTTCTTTACAAAACAAAACAGAAAAAGGAAAAAAATTGGCAATTGGTCTGAAAAGTGAATTTGTATTGATTTTTGAATTTGCCTGTAAATAGGCGTTTATGTACAAGAGGCTGACGTCCTAGTAAGAGAACGCCGCCGAACAATAGAGTTTATACAGTTTTGTGAAAAAGGAAAACAAAACAGCTATGTGAAAAGAATAATCCCACTGGGTTCCAACTCTGCTATCGCCTTTATATCTTCGAGCGTCTCATCACTTGGCTTCTCAGTTGAAGACGAAGCTGATTGATCGATGCCGTCTGAACTTGATGTTGATACCGGATTCTGGATGCAAGGTGATCCAATGAGACATAGTATTACGCTTTAATCCCTAACTTTTGCCTGGACCTCCCTTTCGGGTTTTCAGTCCACCAGGATACCCATTTTTGCCCAAGCCGCCTTTTCAGGTTTTCGACTTGTCGGGTGTACAGATTTTTTTTCATTTCATCCCTTATTTTTGCCCGAACCCTTTTGGTTCGCCGGGAAGCCCTAATTTTTTCCTAGGTATGTCAGCCTAGCGGGTCTTTTATCATGCGTAGTATCTTTTTACTATGTCTGCATTGGCGGGGTGAGGAAGGTCGTCACCGTCCATGGTGGTTAGAATCATGGCTCCTCCTGAGAAGACATGTTTAACCACAAATGGCCCTTCGTACGTAGGGGTCCATTTGCCCCTGGGATCACTTTGAGGAAGAATGATGCGTTTGATTACCAAGTCCCCAACTTGATACTCTTGTGGTCTGACTTTCTTGTTAAATGCCCTGATCATCCGTTTTTGGTACGTTTGACCATGACAAATAGCAATGAGTCTCTTTTCATCAATTAGGTTTAACTTATCAAGTCGAGTCTGGATCCAATCATCTTCGCTCAAGCCTGCATCCTTCATTATCCGGAGAGAGGGTATCTGAACTTCAATCGGCAAGACTGCCTCCATGCCATAGACCAAGGAAAAGGGAGTTGCCTCGGTTGACGTTCTTGCTGAGGTACGATACCCATGAAGAGCAAACGGTAACATCTCATGCCAATCTTTATAGGTCACTGTCATCTTCTGCACAATCTTTTTGATATTCTTATTAGCTGCTTCTACAGCCCCATTCATCTTCGGCCGATAAGGAGAAGAGTTGTGGTGTTGTATCTTGAATTGCTCGCAGAGCTCAGTGATCATCTTGTTATTGAGATTGGTACCGTTGTCTGTAATGATCCTTTCCGGGACGCCGTATCGACAAATCAGGTTGTGTCGAATGAACCATGCCACGACGTTCTTGGTTACAGTGGCATAAGAAGCTGCTTAAACCCACTTCGTAAAGTAATCGATCGCTATCAGGATGAAGCGATGCCCGTTGGATGCCGTAGGTTTAATCTCGCCGATCATATCAATGCCCCACATTGCAAAAGGCCAAGGTGCAGTCAAGACATTCAGAGGGAGTGGAGGAACATGCACCTTATCTGCATATATCTGGCACTTATGACATGTCCGAGAATGCTGGTAACAGTCAGCTTCCATTGTGGACCAGAAATATCCTGCCCGAAGGATCTTCTTTACCATGGTATGTCCACTGGAATGTGTTCCGAAGGTACCTTCATGCAGCTCTTCCATGATCTTTTCTGCTTCAGTCTTATCCACACAACGCAGTAAGGTTGAATCATGGTTTCGCTTGTATAGAATGCCATTGCTGAGGAAGAACTTTGCAGCGAACCTTCTCAGAAACTTCTTGTCATTGACAGATGCACCCTCGAGGTATTCTTGCGCTTCCAGATACCTTTTCACCTCATGATACCAAGGTTTTTCAGTTACCACCTCAGCCTCAAGATCACAACAATATGCAGGTTCGTCCAATTTCTAGATAATGATCCGGGGAGCCTCGTTATCCCATTTGACTTTGAACATAGAAGGCATCGTAGCCAACGCGTCCGCCAGCTGATTCTCCTCTCTCGGGAAGTGTTCAAAAGTTATCTCTGTGAAATGGGGGATCAATGTCAACACACACTCTTTGTAAGGTATAAGGTTTGGGTGTTTCGTATCCCACTCGCCTTTGATCTGATTGATCACGAGAGCGGAATCTCCGAAGACACTCAGAAACTTGATCCTTAAGTCAATCGCAGCTTGAAGACCCATGATGCATGCCTCATACTCCGCCATGTTGTTGGTGTAGTTGAAACATAGCCGGGAAGTGAGTGGAGTATGAGTGCCTTTGGGGGATATGATCACAGCGCCAATACTGTTAACCAAAGCGTTGGAGGCTCCGTCAAAGTGCATAGACCATCGGGATCCTTCCTCAGGTCCTTCATCCGGTCTGGGTACTTCACAATCAGTCACTACCATGATGTTCTCGTCAGGAAACTCAAAGTTCATTGACTGGTAGTCGTCCACTTCCTGGTGTGCCAAATGGTCCGCCAATACACTTCCCTTGATTGCTTTCTGAGTCGTGTACTGAATGTCGTATTCCGTCAAGATCATTTGCCATCTTGCTATTCTTCCGGACAGAGCAGGCTTTTCGAATATGTACTTTATTGGATCCATTTTTGAAATCAACAGAGTAGTGTGAGTCAGCATATACTGTCTCAGCCGGCGAGCAGCCCATACCAAAGCGCAGCAAGTTTTCTCGAGCAGTGAGTATCAGGTCTCACAGTCGGTAAACTTTTTGCTAAGGTAATAAATGGCGTGCTCTTTTCGGCCAGACTCGTCATGCTGCCCCAGCACACACCCCATTGAGCTGTCAAGTACTGTCAAGTATAATATTAGAGGTCTCCCTTCAACCGGTGGCATAAGAATGGGTGGTTCTTTGAGATACTCTTTGATTCTGTCAAAAGCAGCCTGACATTCATCATTCCAACGTACTACCTGATCTTTCTTCAGCAGCTTGAAGATTGGCTCACAGGTAGTAGTTAGGTGCGAGATGAATCGGGCAATGTAATTCAGACGTCCTAGAAAGCCTTTGACTTCTTTCTCTGTCTTGGGAACTGGCATATCTTGTATGGCTTTAACCTTGGCAGGGTCCACTTGAATACCCTTGTCACTTACGACGAAGCCTAGCAACTTTCCAGATCTTACCCCGAAGGTGCACTTGTTCGGGTTCAACCTCAGCTTGTACAACTTCAGACGGTGAAACAACTTCTGTAGATGGTCAAGGTGTTCCTCCTTAGTTTGGGACCTTGCAATCATATCATCGACATACACTTCAATCTCATGGTGGATCATGTCATGAAATAAAGCAACCATGGCACGTTGGTAGGTTGCCCCAGCATTTTTCAGTCCAAAAGGCATGACCTTGTAACAGAAGGTGCCCCACTGAGTAACAAAGGTAGTCTTTTCCATATCTTCAGGAGCCATCTTGATCTGATTATAACCTGAAAAACCGTCCATGAAGGAGAACACCTTATGCTGAGCAGTATTGTCGACCAGAACGTCAATGTGAGGTAGAGGGAAATCATCCTTGGGGCTGGCCCTATTCAAATCCCTGTAGTCAACACACATTCTGACCTTACCATCTTTCTTCGGTACCGGAACCACATTGGCAACCCACTGAGGGTAAGAAGTCACTGCAAGAAAACCAGCATCAAATTGTTTCATAACCTCAGCTTTGATCTTCTCGGACATCTCTGGACGCATACGGCGGACCTTCTGCTTTACCGGAGGGCAGTCTTCCTTGGTAGGCAGGTGATGAACTACAATGTCGGTATCCAACCCAGGCATGTCTTCATAAGACCAGGCGAAGATTTCCACATAATCATGCAACATCTGAATCAACCATTGTTTTACGCTGAGCTCCTGGTTGGCACCAAACTTAACTTCCTTTATGTCTGTCTCCGTACCCAGATTTACCGTTTCCACTGGCTCTTCATGTGGCTGAATGACCCTCTCTTCCTGGAGTAACAGTCTTGCAAGCTCACCAGGCACTTCGCAATCATCTTCACCTTCGTCTTCGGCTAAGTTGATCGGATTTTCGAAGTCATAACTGGCAGTAGCAGAGTCGTTATCAGTGAGATCCAGAGTGGATTGAAACCTGTATGAGTGAGTGTGTGTAAATATAGCTGTTTTGCAATATATAACGAAAGAAAGAAAGGGAGCACAAGATTTGAAATGCAAAAAACGTCCAATGTTTTTATTCATGATATGTGGAAATGACAAGTAATAAGCCCTCACAAATGAAGCCAACGGTGCCCCGGGTAAGACACCGGGCCATAAAGTTTCAATTTATTGTTCATTACAAATAAAAAACAAAGGAATTCATTACTGCGTAACAAAAGTAACAGGTATGTAGTCTTTTGCAGTCCAATTATCCAGTCCACCATCGGTCGTCGGGTAGATCCAACTATCAAACTCCGATTCCTCCGCATCGCCTTTAATAGCATTCACTCCCGGGTTGATGATGAACACGGGAGGTCTTCCGATCCTTGCTTTGCGTACAGCCCTCTGAGCCTCTACAGTTAAACCCAGCCCAAACTTGTCAGTTTTAGGAGTAAAATCATGGAGCCTGCCCCAGTTAGCACATTCACCTTTCTTAATTACAGCCCGGGCATCCTTCAAGGAAGCCATCTTCAAAGGAAAGTCTTCTTCAGTTACTGTCTCTGCTGACGCCAATGTTGGGGGCACCTCTTCAAAATGTTGAAAGGGGGTTTCAATAAACTCCCCGTCCATCTCTATATACCGGAACGAGTTCAGATGACTAACCATGTATTCTTCCTCCCCCTGCACTGTAACAATCTTCCCTCTAACAGGGTATTTAAGCTTTTGGTGTAGAGTGGATGTTACAGCCCCAACCTTGTGAATCCAAGGTCGACCCAGCAAACAGGAATAAGATGGACGAATGTCCATCACATAGAACGTTGAATCAGAGACTTGAGAGCCAACACGAATTGGAATGTCCACTTCACCATGTACCATCCTCTTCGACCCGTCAAAGGCTCGGACCACGATGTTACTAGGCTTCAACTCCAGACCCTCACAATCCAACCTGTCTAAGGCCTTCTTGGGCAATACATTCAGTGACAAACCGGTCTCTACCAACACGTGTGCAAGAGTAGTGCCCCTGCATTCAATGGAGACATGTAGGGCATCATTGTGGTTCTTTCCCTTCACGGTCAGATCAGCATCAGAGAAACCCAACCCATTGTCAGCGGTCAAGTTGGCCACACAATCAGTAAATTGATCAGCCGACGTCTCTTGTGGCACATGAGCCGTCTTCAGAAATGAAATCAGGGCCTTGGCATGGGCCTCTGAGCACAACAACAATGATAGCATAGAGATTTTAGAGGGGGTATGCCCCAGCTGTTCAACGACGTTGAAATCACTCTTCTTGATGATCTTAAGGATTTCTTCCATCTCTTGCTGTGACGCTTCAACATTAACAGTCTTTGGGGCCTCCATCCGGGCAGGCACATCAGCAATCCCTTTGCCCCGAGTGTCAGATGACTCGGTAGCAGGGGTAGAAACTTGATCAGGAGGGGAAACATGCCCACTTGTAGGCGTGATGATAAGAGGTCTACGGATGACTGGTGGTGTAATGTCAGGCGAGAAGAGCCTGCCACTGCGAGTAACTTTAGCGGGATCGGTGATGTTACTGATACCGGTACTGGTGTTGAACTCTTGCTTCACTCTGAGCACATACACATCTGCCCCATAGTGCCATGGGACAGCCTTGTCAGATTTATAGGGGAGGGGCCCCGGAACAGTAATAATGATAGGTGCAACAGACATGATTTTGACTGGCTTCCTCGGGGGAGCCTTGGTAGGATTGTTGAAAATGGTGACAACGGATACTTCTTCAGTAGGAACAATAGGAACAACTGTCATCTTGAACAAGATTTCTTTGCTATCCATCAGGTTTTGGACGCCTGACTTCAGCAACAGACAACCAGTAGGTAAAACAGCACATAGAAGGCAACCCTTGCTACAACCCGGAAATAAACCGGCTAACAACAATTTCCTCTTGACAGTCAATAAAGGGGTAGCAACATCATCCACAGAAACTGCATACAGGTCTTCCTCAATAGCATTTACTCCATGCTGGGGCATAGGAGCAGTCACAACGTTGGGCCTTTCTGGCGCCTCAAACTGTATTTCCTTCGCATCAATAAGGTCCTGAACCTTATTTCTTAGGGCCCAACAATCATCAGTAGAATGCCCCGGGCTATCAGAGTGATAAGCACAACGGGCGTTGGGATTGTACTTCGGAGAGGTTGTGTTTACCACCTTCGGAGCTTCTCTGACGGTTACCAAGTTGGTCGATAGCATTTGCGGCAAGATCTGCGACAAGGTCATACTAAGCCAGGTAAATTCTCTTATGGGTCTCTCACCCCTTGGTTGGTTAGGTTGCCGAGGAGCGGCAGCAGGCTTTGCAATTACCACCGCGTTGACAGCTTGGCGGCGTTCCGGTTTGTTTTGCCTTCTAGGCCCATACACAGCACTGGCTTCCTTTTTAAAAGGCTCCTTTTCAGAACTTGAGGACGCACCTTTCTGTATCTTCCCTGATTTCATCCCAGCTTCTATCCTCTCACCAGTCAGAATGAGGTCTGTAAACCCTGCAGATGAATTGCCAATGAGATGATTGAAGAATGGCCCGGATAGGGTCCCCAAGAACATGTCTACGAGTTCCAGGTCGATTAATGGTGGCTGCACCCTGCCAGCTAGGTCCCTCCACTTCTGCGCATACTCTTTAAAACCTTCTCCCGATCCTAGCGACATACCCTGGAGTTGGGTACGTGTAGGAGCGAGGTCGGCATTATACTGATACTGCTTGTAAAAAGCAGTAGCCAAGTCCTCCCAGTTACGAACCTTGGTTCCATCCAGCTGATAGAACCATTCGAGATGAGTCCCTGAAAGACTCTCCTGGAAGAAATGGATCCATAAGTTCTTGTCCACAGTATACGGCTGGATCTTCCGCACATAAGATCTGAGATGTAGCTTAGGGCAGGACGCCCCGTCATACTTTGCGAAAGATGGTGCTTTGAACTTGTGTGGGATCACCACACCAGAAGATAGACCTAAGTCTCCAAAATCCAACCCAGGCACTTGTTGAATTTCCATGGCATTCAGACGATCCTCTAACTGCTTGTACTTGTCTTCAGCTGGAGGATACTGCTCCTCATTGAAATTAGTCTCGTTGTCAGAGACCAACGGACTAGGAACCCTTCCCCCTTGGGGACTGCCTTTCCCTACAGAAGAACCAGCTTGATCAACCTCATTCTACAGTTTGTTACCAAACCTCCGGCCAGTGTTGAATAGTACAATTCTCTTCTTCTTCTTCTTTACCAGCAGGGCCTTCAATTCCTCTTGACCTTGGGCTAAACTCATGATCAGCTCTTGGAACTGGGCGTTCTGAGCCTGGAGGGCCTTGATGGATTGCTCAGTAGATGATTCGGGATTCATGACGGCGAGCTGAAATAAACAGCGAAGAAGATTAAACCACCTGTAAAAAAGAGTACTTGCTATGCACATGATGCATGATATGTTGTTTATGCAATGCATTCAAGGGTTCGAAAGTTCAAATTTGTTGTAGACAAAAAGGAACACACGTTATCATTAAGAAATAATTGTTCAATACATCAAGGCCTCATGGGCAAAACATTACAAAGTAAATTAATCCCAAAAGACACTGCGCATCCTCTTTGGAGCTATGTAAGTGTTAAGAGTCTTTTCCTCGTGCAGTAGGCGGGTGAGCTCCAAGACCTTCTTCTCACTAGCATGTAGACTGGCTTCAAGAGAATTCCATTATTCCTTAAGCTGGATCCAGCTTTTCTGCATTTCTTCCCAGGATGTAGGCATGTCAGGATGTTGAATGGTGTATGAGACCTCTCCTTCCAAAACTGGCTCTTTGATCACAGGGAGAACATGAGGATATGGCATCACCAACTTCTGGGAGCGGGCTCGTACCCACTTGAGATAAGGCTCCAACAGGATGGAGTTCCTGTGCCCCAGTGTCTTGCTGTCTACTTTGTTGGGAATCCTCCAAGCTCTGACAAATTTATGGCGAAGTCCTTGTGCATCGTTGTCGAAGTCAAAAACTATGTCAGGAATTAACATGTCATGAGGGCCATCCCCCCGAGCATAACCAAATTGTCTCAAAGCCAGACATGGGTTGTAAGTAATACCTCCTCTGATTCCAAGTAAAGGAACATTAGGAAACTCCCCGCAACGATCAATGATAGTGACGTCTTCTCTGGACCGAGAACACCAATGTATATCAGCATGCGTAAGAGTCATCAATCGTTGTGACCATCTCAAACCCCGCTCGTTCTTTAAAACTGATTGTGGAAGGTGCGAAATAAACCACCTTCCCAGGAGAGGAGTGCAGCACATGAGAACACCTCTTTTTCTCATGGTTCGAGTGTAACATGAGTGAAGGATGTCCCCAAGCAACGTAGGTATAGGATTCCTGGACATGAAGATCTTGACAGCATTGATATCTATAAGCTGATCGGGATTCGGGAACAACACCAACCCATAGACAAGGAGAGCCACAACTTCTTCAAAGCCTTGTAGGTCAAGGGAATTCCAACATTCTTGGGCCTTCTCAAACAGAAACCTGGCCAAGAACCCTTTGATACCACTTCTAACTTCCCAATGTCCCTTGATGTCAGAGGGTTGTAGGGTAGTTGACTAAGGATAGGGATCTTCAGAAGCTGGGAGAACTCTTCCAATGTAGGCACCATTTGATAATCCAGGAAAGTAAAGCAGTGATGCAGAGGGTCAAAGAACTGGAAGAGGACCTTTATCATATCTTCCTCAATGTTGGTGTTGACCAAGCTGATGAGTCTTCCATGTTTCTCACTGAAAGAAGAGCTCTCGGGAATCCTGGATATGAGTTCCTTAAGCTGAGGAGGGATCCTTACAAGGCTGATCTGAATTGTCTTTCTGCGGATAGTTTCCATGTCCTATAAAACAAGAACAAAGATGAAGATTCGAACCCCTGAAATGGTTAGTGGATGCATGTGATGCTGTATGATGTTATGATGCTATGATAAAAACACACCACAAGTATCCACAAAAAGCAAACATGGTAAGGCACACAAGTCACACAAGACAGCCCTTAGAGTTCAGGCCAGCATGGGGTCTAGGTATTACCCTCTTGAAGTTGGTGGGCTCAAAACCTGTCCTATCAGAAGTAACCGGGTTCTAAGGATCTCAATATCATTGGATTTTTTTCTGTGTTTATCGTTTCGATTTAGCCACTGAACTGGCGATCGAAATATTCCAAGAAAACAACCCTCAACTGAGTGTAGTATCGAGTATCAACCAACTCCGGACTGCACCAAAGTCAGTTATCTCACTACCCTAAAGAGGCCAGGATGGTTCAATTAAGGTTCCTAAGGTCAGTTGATGCTTCACGACATCACGCGGCGGCCCCGTACTCTCCTTGACTTGACTCAAGGGTTACCGGTACTCACCAAAGTGCCACATCAACGTAGCAGACTGCTTCAATCGTGTCGTTATACCCCACATAGTTCCCTCACAGTCTTGTTGCTACTTTCTAAGAAGGTATCCCCCAGATCCGGGTTAGGATCTATAGAACTCCCAAAACAGTGCCCACAATAATAAAGCAAACAAAACAAAGCAATTGAAAACACAAGTATGAGCTATCCTAAGGTACACCTCACTTTAAGTTTCCCCAACAGAGTCGCCAGTTCTGTGATCGATGGATTTAGAACTGACTGTTTTTAGCTGGTTCGCGAAATGTCGCGGAAGCAAGAGTCGCCACCGTCTTTTATTTTCTCCAACATGGACAGGACAAAAGCACAGCAAAATTCCTTATGAGATTGTCTCTCGGTTCGGGAGGTAGATTTATAGAAAGGGAAGGTGTTAGCACCCTTTCTATCCATGGTTATCCATGGGCTCTTAGATACTTGCTCTTATGTTTTCAAAATGTTTGCTTTTCAAAATGTGAGTGGGTTTGAAAAAGTTTCTTTGAAAGATTTCTGAATAACTCTTGTATCTGTCCTCAAGAGTGTTTGAAAAATTGTTTTGAAAGCTTTTTGAAAGTGTCAGTGTGAAAAGATTTTTGTTTGTTTTTGAAGAGAGCAAGTATCCATGAGTCATCTACCTACCCTAAGGAATTAGGCTGTGTAAACGTCCCTAAGGTAGTGCCATCCCACCATTGAGAGATAGATAGCACCACCGTTGGAGGTGTTCGGGTCAATTCGATTGTAGGGACAGTGTGGTCACCGAAGCAACAGTAGGACACCTTAGAAGCTACCCTTATATGCTTGATCCTTTTTTAATCCGAGGCAACCGTTTCGAGGCAACTGTTTCGAGGCAACTGGATCATGGACATAAGAGCGACCGCTAAAACGTCCTATACTTGACGACCACTTTTCGAAGGCAACGAGTGAGGCGTACCCTAGAAGTGGTGTGTGTATTTGTGTGTTGTTTTCATGTTAATATTTATCTTTGAGCAGGGCATTGTGAGCTACGCATTGTTTTTAAATTACCATACATTCTTTCATGCAATTTAGAGCTTAGGAGTGCGGAAAATTAAAAGACGGAAAGATAAAAGCTACGCTATTACAAGGCGCGGGTCTATACATCGCCAAAATACAAAGACCCGTTTTTGATAAAAGTGCGGAAAGTAAAAGAGATACCTAATTACTATTACATCCTTGAACAGTTACATAATAATCAATAAGAAAATAATGCGTGAAAAGAATTAAACCGAACGTCCGAGGGTGTTGGACCCTTTTGAGAAATTAAATTAAATTAAAGCCTAATTATTATTTAATTAAAGAAAAGAAAATGTTTTTTATGTTTTTTTTGTATTTATGAAAATAAAGAAAAGAATTAAAATTAAAGTTAGTGAGACCCTAGTTCTAAATTATTTTAATTATTAAAAAAAATATCAAAGTTGACCTAATTTACTAGTTAATTAATTTACATGTTTATTTATAAAAATAATAGTAATTAATAACAATAATAAATAATGATAATAATAATGATAAAAAAGAATCAAAACCTAATTCTATAGAATTTTATTTATTAAAGAAAAGATTGAATTTCAAACCTAAACTAACTAAATTAATTATTAACATTTATTTACAAAAATAAATTAGTGAGGAAATTAATAAATGATTAAACATATTTTTGTATTTTGATTTTCTGTTTTTATTATGGAAAATTATTTTATGGTGAAAAAAAACAATTAAAACAATTAAAAAGAATTAGAAAAGAAAATAAAATAAAATTAAAAAGGATGCAAACCAAGGGGGGTTTCAGGCCCAAATGGAGGTTTGTTTGAGAAATCCTGGCCCATTAAGACAAAGCTCGTTTGACTTTCCAGGATTGTGTGCACATTGGTTGACCGGAGCATACCATGGAATTCATTCACTGGCCCTTGGATTGATCATCATTAGCGCGTGGCAGTCTTAAGCGTGAGTACGTATGGTGGACCTTTGGGTGAACGCTGCATGGGAATGGATTAAGAAAAATAACAACAATTGTATGGGGGACCTGGGAATCGAACCCAGGTCCCTATGCTTGCAAGACACGTCCTCCACCATCTGGCCATTTGCGTTTGTTTGTATACATAACAACAATGAAATATAATATATGAATAATACTAATTATATTGAAACATTAAAAAACGCGCTAAAGTTTGAATGTCCCAGTAGCATGATGCCACGCCTGCTTTCTTCTTCGTTTGTACCTGTAACATGAATGAGATAGCGGGGGTTTTAAACCCCCACAAACTGAAAGTCTTGAAAATAGCGAATAGAAGAGGAGATAATATAAAAAGGGCGCGAGGGTCTTAATGAATTCGTCTTGTTGCAACGAATTCGTCCATACAGGTTTGGAGGTCTAATTTTACAGCATACGTAAAGCCCTAATTTTTGAACCTTGGAACCCTAGATATTGCCCATGGTAGATTTTGATTTAGGCAGTTTCAGCACAATTCAACTATACCAAAAGCTTCAGGGAGATGTCAGTAGTACAAATCAATGAGCAACACACATGAATGATGCATAGAAATTAGGTTTCGATTATGAAAATATTCGTTCAAACCATGGCTATGTTTTACCGTTTCTTTAAGTATGAGGACTTGTTCTGGATAGCAATAGTTTCCTGGCAATGTCAGCAACGTATTAGAAACGTTTTTAGGCCTTGAATTGCCCTGCAAGTATGAAATCAGTTTCCAAGTTTTTGTTGAAATTTTGCAACTTGGTTATGGATTCTCAGCAGCTTTTTTGTGTATGTCGGAGTAGGGTTAGCTTATGCATATGTATGTGATGTGAATTAGGTCAAGAATGAGCCCAAAAGTCCATGAATTTATGACTTGAATATTTGATTGCCTAATCATATCTTTTCCAATCTTTTCTTTCATGAAACCTTGCCAATCATGGATTTCTTTGCCTTGTTGATTGAGAAACGAATTGCCAGCTTGCCCTAGTCACATTTGCTGCACAAAAAGATCTAAAAAAGCATATCTTTGAATTTTCTTATAATTAAAACTAATTAAATGAATTAATATAAATATAAATCCAATTAATTAATTAAAAATAAGAAAATAAATTATTTTGAGCTCAATGGGTCGTGCATAGGATTTGGGTAATGATTCAAGAAAGAATTTGAGACCCATTAGCAAATTTGAAGCTTTTTAGGCAAAGTTGACTTTTGAAAGTTCCCAAAAATTTCCCAACTTCTCCAATGCATATCTTGCTCAATTTTAAAGCTATAAACATGTTCTTGGACATTTTGGAAAGGTCTTGAAGTCCTCTAACCAATGCCTTTGGTCCCATGTCATTTTGATTTACCAATCTCAAGTTATGGTCTTTGACTTAAAGTGCCTTTTTGTTGACTTTTGAAAATGACCTATAATGTTGAAATTGATAACTTTTTGTGAGAGCATTTCTTGGACTTGGAGTGTGAAGATGAGTTGTAGGAAATTTCATCCCCTCCAAAATGAGCTTTGGATGGGATTTTTCTGATAAACCATGAGGAAGTTATTCCTTGGTCAATTTGCAGTTGACTTTTCAGCTGTCCAAAAATAGAAACTTTTGCATCTTGAGACTTTTTGAGCCATGCTTGTGGAATCACGATCAAGAATTGATCAAATGATGATTGTGGCTTCAAAATAAGATGTTGACCAAAATTTTTGACTTTTGACTGTCAAATGACCATTTTACCCATGCAGTTGACTGTGGAGCAATTAGGGTTTTTGACTGTGCAACTTGATGTTGTGAGTCTTGAAACTTGACATATGGATGCTTGACAATGTATGTAGGCATATGGGACTTGATTGGACCCTTGGAAACCTCAATTTCTTTGCAAGAACCAAAACCCTAATTTTGACTGTGTTAGGAGGCAATTGGACTGTGCAACCCTTGAGAGATTTTGTAGCTTGATCTTGCCAAATCTTGGAGAATATGGGAGGGCAAATTTTGGGGTACAACAGTCATTCTCGCAAAACAAAACAGAAAAAGGGAAAACAAACATTTTTGTGTGTAAAAATGACTTGTATTAATTTTGAAGTTGGTCTATAACGAGCGTTTTTGTACAAGGAGGCTGACATTCTAGTAAGAGAACGCCTCCGTAAAAATAAAAGCTATACAGAATTGTGTGAAAGTAAAACAGCTATGTGAAACGATCCCGTTGAGTTCCAACTCCATTATTGCCCCTATGTCTTCGAGTGTCTCATCACTTTGCTACATGGCCGAAGGTTAATTAAATTGATTGGTGACGTCCGAGCTTGATGATTGATACCGATGTCTGGTCGCAAGATGATCCAATGAGACATAGTGATACGCTTTATATCCCTAACTTTTGCCTGGACCGTCCTTTCGGGTTTTCAGTCCACCGGGATACTCTTTTTTGCCCAAGCCGCCTTTTCAGGTTTTCGACTTGCCGGGTGTACAGTTTTTTTTTCATTTTCATCCCTTATTTTTGCCCGAACCCTTTTGGTTCGCCCGGAAGCCCTTATTTTTGCATAGGCCAGTCAACCTAGCGGGTCTTTTAATTAGGCGTAGTATCTTTTCACTATGTCTGCATTGACAGGGTGAGGAAGGGTGTCACCATCCATGGTGGTTAGAATCATAGCTCTACCTGAAAAAATGTTTTTAACCACAAATGGCCCTTCGTATGTGGGGGTCCATTTTCCCCTGGGATCACCTTGCAGCAGTATGATACGCTTGATCACTAGATCCCCGACTTGATATTCTTTACGTCTGACTTTCTTATTAAAAGCCTTAATTATTCGTTTTTGATACGTCTGACCCTAACAGATAGTAGTGAGTCTCTTCTCATCGATTAGATTTAGCTGATCAAGTCGAGTTTGGATCCATTCGTCTTCGTTCAAACCCGCATCCTTCATAATCCTGAGAGAAGGTATTGTCATACTTCAATTTTTGACCTAAGATCCCTGCTTCATTTGCATTGTTTTATATATACATCAAGGTCACAGAATATGGTAGGTTTCGAACGTTTCGCCTTCGAGGTTTGACTGTGTAGAGATTATCGGGTGTTGTGATCATTTTATCTTATGAATGACTAACCACTAATCAAGCTCGAAGTGTATGTTTTGATTTTGATTCCATGTGCAGGAAATAAGTCTGAAAGAAGAGCATCGGACGTCACACATCAATTAGGGTCTCAAGTCTCGGGACAGAAATGCGGTCGGTCGTTGATTCTCAAAGGCTGATTCATCAAAAGAATTTTAGAGAATCGTGTGGTTATTTCCACACTTTGTCCAACAGATGGTCTCCAGTATCTCTGAATTTTTCGGAAAGAACAGTCGAAGTTTTACTACCTTTGGTTCATGTGTGTTTCATGTTGCTTTAAAATACAAGAAAACCAAGCTATGCCAGTCATTTTCGATCATGTCGACCAAAAGTCGTCTGCAAGTTTTTCTCATGACGCGGGTTGAATTTCGTCGAAATGGGATGATTAAATTCAAAACCGTTCTAGAAGAATTTATTCGGAATACTTGAAATTTTATTTATTTGAATTCAAGCGATTAAAGAGGAGCTACCGAGAGATCTCATACAAGAATAATCATTTATCGCATGAAATATTTATTCAAGATTATTTTGTGTGATTATTTTGGTGGATTTACATTATGGTTATTTGAACACGCATGAAGCATTTATTAAGGAGATTTAGAAAAGGAATTTGATTCAAGTAATCGTTCATCAGAAGATTAATTACATGAGGATTGCTATTTGATTACAAAATCAATTCATGTGATTTATTTGGATCTCTATTACAAAATGCAAGATTAAAGTCTAAGACTTGCATTATTATTTATTCATCATTCAATAATTCATCCAAGTATTATTCAATTATTTTCTAAATTAAAATGGAAGACTTGGAATTTTATCAAGACATATCAAGATTCAAAGTTGTTTACAATTACAAGGGAATTGAGATTTATGTTGAAGAATAAATACCCATTCATGTCACAATTTATTTGGATTATTATTACAAAGTTACAAAAGAAATTAAAGTTTGTACATGAAATCTAGCTATTATTTCTTGCTCCAATAGCAGCCCCATTGCTTCCCATTTTTTCCAACACTGTTTAAATATAATAACAGTCTAATTCTTGGGTGTTTTGCTGTCTAAAACAGTATTAGAAAACAGTCTCAATGCTGTTTTTTTTCTCCAACCTTGTTCAACACAAACCAGTCCATTTTTGTGATATTTTGCTGTCCTAATCTGCCCTGCAAAACAGTCCAAAATGCAGCCCATAAAAAAATTGCACCTTTGCTGCTACAAAACATGTTCAAAAACCAGTCTACAAAACTCCAAATATTGCACTAAAATGCATACTTCAAAAAGATGTCTCATAAAACATCAAAACAGAGTCTAAAATAGTTCAAATTTCTACTATTTCCCCCCCTAAAACCCCATATATTTCACTATAAATAAGGGCCTCTATAAACAGAAAAAGGGGGAGTTTTGTCCAAGAATCACAAAAAAAATCAGAAGAGGAACATCAAGTGTAACACAAAACTCAACAAGAAAATATAGAAATTCAAGGAGAGAAAACTTAACATTTTGAAGCCCCATCGGAGAGGCTCCGATAGGTATTTTTTCTTCCTCCCTATTTACTTCTTCATAACTTCCTCATTCATATGTTTGAATCTTCTATTTACACCACTTTTATGCCATGTGAATGCTTTCTTTATCATACTTTTTGTTGTATTTTGAGTCGCTGCAACATATGGATATTTAGAAATTTTAGAAGTTATAATAATAGTAATAACATAAATTAATTGATAAAATTATATTTTAAAACTACTGTTAAAACAACGCACAGACCATTATTTCTTTCATAAAAAGAACCTTACCACCCACTGTATCCTCTTGCTTCTTCCTCCATCATCTTCCATTCTTCTGCCGGCTTCAGACTGCTACTTCTGCACCATAACATTACTTCAAAGCAGAATCTATTTAATAATCAAAACACCTCCATCTCAACGCTTAACCCCCCTCCTTCTAGCGCCAGAACCAAAAAGCCCAAAATCAGTACAACTGAACCAAAACTCATAACCAAACTCCGAACCGAAACTATGAACCAAAACTCAGAACCGAACTCTGAACCGAAACTATGAACCAAAACTCAGAACCAAACTCTGAACTGAAACTCAGAACCAAAACTCAGAACCAAACTCTGCACCAAAACTCTGAACCAAAACTCAGAACCAAACTCAGAACCAAAAACTTAGAATAAAAACTCAGAACCAAAACTCAGAACCAAAACTCAGAACCAAAACACTGAACCGAAACTCTGAACCAAAACTCAGAACCAAACTCAGAACTGAAACTCAGAACCAAAACTCAGAACCAACTCAGAACCAAAACTTAGAACCAAAACTCAGAATAAAAACTCAACGAAACTTGTAATACAGTGACGACATGCGCCTAAACCAAGAGAACATCCATTATATAAATATAAAAACTCCACTCAGTTACAACCATTCATCGCCACGCACAAAAACTGAACTTCCTTCTAAGCAGCCATCGTTATATCCCTCTACCCAACTCACGTTATCCCATCTCCCTCTTGTCCACCACCGAACAACCCCTTCCATTTTTGTTCTTATGTTTTCGTAGATTTTTAGTTTGAAGGAAGAGACGAAGTGGAAGGTTATGTTGTTGTTAACTAAATTGAAGAAGGAAAGCGGTTTGAACGAGAAAGAAGGTGGAAAAGATGGATGAAGTCGTGGAGAGAGCAAGGATAGAGAGATGATGAAGGTGATTCAGAGAGAGTCAATTTTTGTTTTTTTTTGCGGTAACATGGAAAATAGAGTTTTTTTTTGGGAATTAATAATAATCAATTTTCTTTCCGTTCCTAATGACAACAACGTCTCCTCTTTGTTTTAGGGTTACCAACATTTCCTTATTCTCTTCCAAACCGGGTCAACCCTATTGGGCATGTTGGCCCAATCATATTATCATTATTCCCCTTATTATTTTAATTAGAACATAGCCATAATAGATACACAAACACGACTCAGTGGAAAGGCATACCAGTGACAACCTAAGGCTCAATCTCGATCCCTGCTGGGGTACTTTTTTTGTTTCTTTTGCTCTTTTAACCCTTTTCTTTCAATTCTATTTGATTTATATATAATATTAATTTAGTTGTTCATAAAAGTATAAAAATACAAAACACGCTTAATTCAATTTATCTTTTATTTAATTTTTGTCATGCTATTAATCTTTCATTTAATATTTTTTTTATTTATTAAATTGCTTAGAATACATGTTATAAATTAATCTTTTGTTTAAATTTTCATTATTTATTTACATGTTTTATAAATTAAATCTTCTACTTAATGTTTGTTATTTTAATTATTCAAATACATGTTTTATTTAATTTTTGTTGTTTATTTAATTGTTCCATTGTCGCTATAATTAACTTTATTCTTGATCGTTTAATCTTTATCCCTCGTCCGTCTCAATTCCAAGGGAAATGTTTTAACTTTGTATGTTTTAACTTTGTTGACTTCACGTCATCAAACACATCTCATCGAATCGTGCGAATACCTTTATTCATATTCTGTTTGTTTATTATTTTGCTAAACCTAAGATAATTTTCCTAAAAGACTCCACTTTTAAACTCACACCTTTTAAGTCAAAACTTTGACATTAGGTCGTCGTATCTTCAAAATCTCGTCCACACCCATTTTATCCAAACAAACCATTTTAATAAAACGAACAATTTTAATAAACATGTATTTCAAAAGGTTCCTATAGGATACTATAGATGCATTGGGTGCTAACACTTTCCCATTGCATAACCAACCCCCGAACTCTAGATCTCTTTTCAAAATGCATTATATTTTCATTACTTTTAAGTATTATTTTACATTGCATATTTTAAGGTTTTATTTCGCTCTTTTCCCTTTTCCCTTGGAAATAATAAAGCGCGGTGGCGACTCTTGCTTTTGTGAGTCGAGTTAATTAATAGCTCGATCTCCGATTTACCCCACTACATTTTTTATCGCTACAGGTATCTGGACTTTGATGGGTAGGACTGCCTCCATGCCATATACTAGAGAGTAGGGTGTTTCCCCTGTCGACGTCCGCGCTGAGGTGCAATATCCATGAAGAGCCAATGGTAACATCTCATGCCAGTCTTTGTACGTCACCATCATCTTCTGTACAATTTTCTTGATGTTCTTGTTAGCCGCTTCAACAACGCCATTCATCTTCAGTCGGTAGGGAGAAGAGTTATGATGCTGTATCTTGAACTGCTTGTAGAGCTCGGTGATCATCGTGTTATTGAGATTTGTACCATTGTCCATAATAATTCTCTCTGGCATGCCATACCGATAGATCAAGTTATGCCTGATAGACTGCACAACAACATTTATGGTCACGGTAGCAAAAGAGGTCGCCTCAACCCACTTCGTGAAGTAATCAATGTCCACTAGAATGAAGCGATGCCCGTTGGAGGCGGTAGGTCTGATTTCTCCGATCATGTCAATTCCCCACATTACAAAGGGCCAAGGAACCGTCAAGACATCCAGAGGAACCGGAGGCACATGCACCTTATTAGCATAGATTTGGCACTTATGACAGGTTCGAGAGTGCTGATAACAATCCGCTTCCATAGTGGACCAATAGTATCCTGCCTGTAGGATCTTCTTAGCCATTGTATGTCCACTTGAATGGGTTCCAAAGGTACCTTCATGTAGATCCTTCATGATTCTCTCTGCTTCGCCCTTGTCTACACACTGCAGTAAGGTAGAGTCATGGTTGCGCTTGTAAAGGATTCCATTACTGAGGAAGAACTTTGCAGCAAACCTTCTCAGAAACTTCTTGTCGTTGACAGATGCTCCCTCGGGATACTCCTGAACCTCGAGATACCTCTTTATTTCAGGAAACTAGGGTTTATTTGCTTCCTCTTCAGTCTCAATCTCACAGTAGTCTGCTGGTTCATCCAACCTCTCGATGGTGATTCGGGGTGCTTCGTTGTCCCACCTGACTTTGAACATAGAAGACATGGTAGTTAACGCGTCTGCTAACTGGTTCTCCTCTCGTGGGAAATGTTCAAAGGTTACCTCCTTGAAATGTGGGAGCAATGTCAGCACGTACTCTTTGTATGGGATGAGATTCGGGTGCTTCGTATCCCATTCGCCTTTGATCCGACTTATTACCAAGGCTGAATCCCTGAAGACATCCAAGAACTTGATCCTTAAGTCGATAGCCGCTTTGAGACCTATGATGCAGGCTTCATACTCTGCCATGTTGTTAGTGCAGTTGAAACATAGTCGGGCGGTGAAAGGAGTATGACAGCCTTCCGGAGATATGATTACGGCGCCGATGCCATTACCAAGTGCATTTGAAGCTCCGTAAAAAACCATAGTCCATCGGGATCCTTCTTCAGGTCCTTCATCTGGTCCAGGTTTTTCATAATCAGTCACTAGCATAATATTGTCATCCGGGAACTCAAAATTCATGGACTGGTAGTCATCCATGGCCTGATGAGCCAAATGATCAGCCAATACACTCCCTTTGATTTCCTTCTGGGTTGTATATTTTATATCGTATTCAGTTAAGATCATCTTCCACCTTGCTATTCTTCCGGAGAGTGCAGGTTTCTCGAAAATGTACTTGATCAGATCCATCTTCGATATCAACAAGGTTGTGTGGGTCAGCATATACTGTCTTAGTCGGCGAGCAGCTCATGCCAAAGCGCATCAAGTTTTCTCGAGCAATGAGTATCTTTCCTCAAGGTCGGTAAACTTTTTGCTAAGGTAGTATATTGCATGCTCTTTTCGACCAGACTCGTCATATTGCCCCAGCACACACCCCATTGAATTGTCTAGCACTGTTAGGTACAAAATTAAAGGTCTTCTTTCAACCGGAGGCATCAAAATTGGTGGTCTTAAAGGTATTCCTTGATTCTTTCGAAAGCGGTCTGGCATTCATCATTCCACTTTACCACTTGATCTTTCTTCATAAGCTTGAAGATTGGCTCACAAGTAGCAGTCAGATATGAAATGAACTTGTCGATATAGTTCAGGCGTCCCAAGAAACCTCTAACCTCCATTTATGTACAGGGAACTGGCATCTCTTGTATGGCTTTTACCTTCGCAGGGTCTACCTGAATACCCTTGTCACTGACAATGAACCCCAGAAGCTTACCAGACCTTACCCCAAAGGTGAACTTGTTCGGATTCAACCTCAACTTGTATATCTTCAACCTGCCAAACAATTTTTGCAGATGATTAAGGTGATCTTCTTCGGTTTGAGACCTGGCGATCATGTCATCCACATAAACCACTATCTCATGGTGAATCATATCATGGAACAAAGCAACCATGGCGGGCTGATAAGTTGCCCCAGCATTCTTCAACCCGAAAGGCATCACCTTCTAATAGAAGGTGCCCCACTGTGTAACAAAGGTTGTCTTCTCCATGTCTTTAGGAGCCATCTTGATCTGGTTGTAGCCAGAGAAACCATCCATGAAGGAGAATATCTTGTGTTGCGCGGTGTTATCAACCAGAACGTCAATGTGCGAAAGTGGGAAATCATCCTTGGGACTGGCCCTGTTCAGGTCTCTGTAGTCCACACACATCTGTACCTTACCGTCCTTCTTAGGTACTGGGACGATGTTAGCAACCCATTGTGGGTAGGAAGTGACAGCTAGGAACCCAGTGTTGAACTACTTCATAACTTCCGCTTTGATCTTCTTTGACATTTCAGGATGCATACGGCGGACCTTCTGCTTTACCGAAGGGAAATCTTCTTTAGTTGGCAGGCGATGTACCACAATATCGGTGTCCAAACCAGTCATGTCTTTATAGGACCAGGCGAAGATCTCAACATAGTCGTGCAACATCTGTATCAACCTCTGTTTGACGCTATGCTCTAGATTTACACCTATTTTAACCTCTTTTATGTCTTCCTCAGTACCCAAGTTCACTGTTTCAACTGGCTCTTCGTGAGGCTGTATGGCCCTCTCTTCCTGCTGCAGTAGTCTAGCAAGCTCCCCAGGCACCTCACAATCTTCCTCACCTTCGTCCTCGGCTTGGTTGATAGGATTTTCACAGTCATAATGAGCAGTAACAAAATTGTTATCAATGGGATCCAGAGTGGATATGGATCTGCAATTTGATACGTGAGTGTGTGTAAGAGCATAACTATATTTTAAAAAGCAGGAAAGAAAAAACAGAGAGCACAAAATTTTTATACAAGAACGTCCAATGCTTTATTGATGACATGTAAAGATGACATATAATAGCCCTCACAAATAGAACCGTTGTTTCCAGGGCAAGACACAAGGCCATAAAGTTTAAATTGATTATTACAAGCTCAGAAAACAAATAAGACAATTACTGAGGAATGAAAGAAACTGGTATAAAATCTCTGGCCACCCAATTACTAGGTCCACCGTTGGTAGTCGGGTAGATCCATCTGTCATTGTCACAGTCTTCCCGTTGTCTTCAATGGTGTTAACCCCACGATTGCTGATGCGTAGGGGAGGTCCTCCAGCCCGAGCGTGTCGAACAACCCTTTGAGCCCCTGTAGTAAATCCCAAACCAAATTTGTCAGTTTTGTGAGTGAAATCAGCGAGCTGACCCCACTTGGTACACCCACCTTCTTTAACTACGGCCCTGGCGTCCTTGAGAGAAGCCATCTTCAGAGGAGGTTTGTTGCTGGTAGTAGTTTCAGTCGATGCCAAGATCTGAGGGACCTCTTCAAAGTTCTGACAAGGAGTTTCTATGAATTCCCCGTCCATCTCTATGTACCAGAAGGAATTGAGGTGGCTCACCATATACTCCTCTTCACCCTGCACAGTGACAATCTTCCCTTTTACCAGATACTTCAGCATTTGGTGTAGTGTGGAAGTAACTGCCCCAACCTCGTGGATCCAAGGACGACCCAACAAACAAGAATACGACGACCTGATGTCCATCACATAGAAGGTGGACCCAAAGGTCTGAGAACCCACTTTGACAGGGATGTTCACCTCCCCGTGCACCATTCTTTTCGACCCGTCAAAAGCCCTTACCACGATGTTACTAGGCGTTAAAGTCAAACCCTTGCAATCCAATCGGTCCAACGCCTTCTTAGGCAGAACATTCAGCAAAGAACCAGTATCTACCAACACATGAGCCATAGTCGTGCCCTTGCATTCAAACGAGACATGCAGCGCATCATTATGCTTCCTTCCCTTCGGGGTCAAGTCTGCATCTGAAAAACCCAGCCCATTGTCAGCAGTCAGGATGGCCATGCAATCTTTAAATTGATCAGCTGAAGTCTCTTGAGGCACATGCACAATTTTGAGGAATGCAATCAATGCCTTTGCATGGGCCTCAGAGCACAACAGCAGGGATAACATGGATATCTTTGAGGGGGTCTGCCCCAACTGCTCGACCATATTGTAGTCGCTCTTTTTAATTATTTTCAATATTTCCTCTATCTCTTGCTTAGAGGCTTCCACAACAATTTTTCTAGGCGCCTCCATCCGGGCAGGCTCGCCTATGATTTCTTTGCCTCGGGTCCCAGATGACTCGTCGGCAAGAGTGATAATTGGAGTAAACACATGAGTAGTAGTTGATGTACCAGCAAGAGTAGCAGACAGAATAACAATAGGCCTCTTGACAGTCTTAGGGGAAATATCGGGAGAGAAGACTCTTCCACTTTGGGTAACCTTGCTGGTCCCGACAATGTTACCAATATCAGGATCAACCTCTTCATTTTTCAGATCTTGTTTGATGCCATGATAGTACACATCTGCACCATAATGCCAGGGGACAACTTTGTTCGAGGCATACGGGACAGGACCAGGAACAGTGATTATTGGCGGAGCGATTCTTGGAGCAGATGTAATCCTAAAAGGTCTTCTCGAGGAGACCTTGGAAGGATTGGCGGAAATGTTTATAATGGTAATGTCTTCAGATGGAACAACAGGAACCAAAATTTTCTCAAACAAAATTTCTTTGATGTCCATCAGGCGTTGAACACCTGACTTCAGCAAATGGCAGCCAGAAGGCAGAAATGAACACATGTGGCAACCTTCACCACAACCCGGAAATAAACCGGCCAACAACAAATTCTTTTTCACAATCACGAGAGGGGTAGAAACTTCATCCACCAAGGTCACAGACAAGTCGGTATCAACAACATTAATTCCACGACCATGCTTAGGCATGGGAGCAGTTATGACATTGGGCTTTTCCGGAGCATCGAACTCAATTTCCTTGGCTTCGAACAGATCTTGTACCTTATTTCTTAGAGCCCAGCAGTCATTGGTATCGTGGTCAGGACTCTCAGAATGGTAGGCACAATGAGCGTTTGGGTTATACCGAAGAGGTGTGGTGTTTGTGTTCTTAGGAGCCTCTTTCAAGGTCGCCAGGTTAGATCTCAGCAGGTGGGGTAGCACTTCAGCCAGCGTCATGTTGATTCGAGTAAACTGGTATTGTGGTCTTTCTACCCTTTGTTGATTGTTGCGTTATGGAGCAACTGCATGCCTAGGTATCATTATGGCGCTTACTGTCTAACGGTGTTCAGCTCTTCTTTGGCCTATCGAACTATAGATGGAACTGGCTTCCTTCTTACCAGCAAAAGGCTTCTTTATCGAACTCGAAGAGGCATCCTTCTGTATTTTACTGCTCCGAATGCCAGCTTCTACTCTCTCTCCAGTTAGGATCAGCTCGGTGAAACCAGCTGACGAGCTGCCGATCAAATGATTAAAGAATGGACCAGATAGCGTCCCCAGAAACATATCAACCAACTCCCTATCAGACAACAGGGGTTGGACTCTCCCAGCCAAGTCTCTCCACTTCTGTGCATAGTCCTTAAAGCCTTCACCTGCACCCATGGACATACTCTAGAGTTGAGTACGAGTAGGAGCAAGGTCGGTGTTGTATTGATACTGCTTATAAAAAGCAGCAGCCAGATCTTCCCAATTTCAGATATTGGATCTCTCCAGTTGGTAGAACCATTCAAGCTGAGTCCCTAACAGACTGTCTTGAAAGAAATGAACCCACAAATTTCTTTCAGCGGTGTGGGGATGGATTTTTCTGACGTAGGAACGGAGATGGAGTTTTGGGCAAGACACCCCATCATACTTAGCAAAAATTGGAGCCTTAAACTTCTGCGGGATGATCACTCCTGACACCAATCCAAATTCTTCAAAATCTAACCCAGGTATCCTCTGGATCTCCATAGCACTCAGATGGTCTTCCAATTGCTTGTACCTATCCTCAGTGGGAGGATACTGCTCAACATTATAATTTGTGTCATCATCAGAAGCTTCAGGGCTATGGTCCTTCTCCCTAGTTTCATCTTCCTGATTCTCCCCTTCTCTTGAAGAGGATGTCAGCTCAGCTGCCCGCCTCAACGGTCCTTTAATCCATCTTCCTATGTTCAAAATACCAGCGACCTTCTTCTTCTTTCTATCCTTCAGAATGAGGGCTTTCAGATCCTCATTCCCTTTAGCCAAGGCCACAAACATTTGTTGGAATTGGGCATTTGGTGCCTGAAGATCTTTGATGCTTTGTTCGGAAGACATTTCTACTGAAATAAACAGTGAAGAAGATGAGAAACCTGTAATGGTACCTGTTTATGCGATGTTATGAATGGGATGCGTATGCAATAATTTCAATTATTTTTAAAGGCTCATATTTGTTTAACCAAAAGAAACACACATTAATTGCATTAATAAGTTCAAATTGTCACAAAGAATGCCTTTTAGGCTTACAATTAAACAAAACAAAACTTAAAACAAAAAGAAATTAGGTCTCCCAGGAGCGCATCCTCTTTGGCGCGATGTAGGAATTTATGTTTCGTTCTTCATGAAGTAGCCTAGTGAGCTCCAGGACCTTCTTCTCGCTAGCATAAAACTGAGCTTCAAAGGTGTCTCGCTCCTCTTTGAGTTGAACCCAGGACTTATGTAACTCTTCATGATCGGTTGGCATGTCGGGATGATGACCAAGTGAAGTAGTGTCTCCTTCAGTAGCTGGCTCCATGGTTATTGGTAGGACAGCTGGGTAAGGCATCCTAAGACTTTGGGCGCGAGCTCGTACCCACCGGAGATAAGGATCAAGAGGAATGGAATTATTTTGCCCTAGCGCCTTGCTATCAATTTTATGCACCATGCCCCAAGCCTTTATGAACCTTTTGCGGTATCCCTGAGCATCATTCTCATAGTTGAAGGCCATTTCCTGGATCAACGCATCATGTGGACCATCTCTTCTCGCATAACCAAACTGACATAAGGCCAAACAGGGATTGTAAGTGATTCCTCCCCTAATGCCTAAGAGAGGAACATTAGGAAATTCACCATAGAGATCGATGATGGTAACATATTCCGAGAACCGCGAACACCAATGAATGCCTTAATGTTTAAGGGACATTAGCCTACGAGACCATTTCAAACCATGTTCATTCTTCAAAACAGCCATGGGTAGGTGCAAAATAGACCACCTAGCCAATAGAGGAGTGAAACACAGGAGGGTCCTCCTTATCTTTAGAGTGCGAGCATGCAGAGGGTGTAGAATATCCCCGAGTAATGTAGGCACTGGATTATGAGATAGGAAAACCTTGATAGTGCTCACATCTATGAGTTGATCAGCATTAGGGAAAAGTACCGTCCCATAAACAAGAAGTGCCAACACCTCTTTGAAAGCTTATAAATCTAAGGTATCCCAAAAATGATAAGCCTTCTCAAATAGAAACTTAACCGGAATTCCTTGGACACTCCCTCTAGTCTCCCAATTTGCCACTATGTCAGACTGTTGTAAAGACAGAGCTATAGCAATTTCCTCAGGCTTTGGATGTCCTTCTGTACCGTTGAAAGGCAACTGGTTAATAATAGGTACCCCCAACAACTGAGAAAATTCCTCCATAGTAGGTACTAGCTGGTAATTTGGGAAAGTGAAACAATGGCGCACTGGATCGAAGAACTGAAACAGCACTTTTAACAACTCTTCATTAGGTTTTGAAGTGACCAAATTGAGCAACTTACCATGATTTCTAGTGAAATGAGAACCTTCAAGAACCCTTAATGCTAGATCCTTTAGTTGGAGAGACACTTTCACAAGGTTGATATGTATAGTGTTCCTACGGGCAGATGCCATGTCCTACAAAACAGAGCAAAAATGAGCCCTATGGAATCCTTGAAATGGTTAGTCATGATATGCCATGCTTATGATGTCATGATTAGGTTAGAAAGTCACAGGTATAGCAAACAACAAACAAGTTACACTAATTCCTTAGGTTTAAGGCTTGCATAAGTTTTAAAGTCATACCCTCTTGAAGTTGGATTGGTTCAACCTGTCCTATAAATAGTAACCGGGTTCTATAAGGGATCTCAATATCACTGATCTTTCTCCTAGCTTCGTTCAATAAGCGATTGACTCGTAACCAAATAAAGCTCAAGAGTCAAACTTCAATGAGTGTATCATCGAGTATATGTCGACCTTTGGAATACACCAAGGTCGGCCACCTCGCTACGTCCTACTGGCCAAGTTGTGAAATTAAAGGTTCTAAGGTCAGTTGATGCTTCACGACACCACACAGCGGCCCCGTACTCTCCCTGATTGACTCAAGGGTTACCGGTACCAACCAAAGTGCCACATCAATGTAGCTACTGCTTCAACCGTGCTGGTATACCCCAATATAGTTCCCTCACAGTTTATTGCTACTTACCTAAAAGGTGTTCCCCAGATCTAGGTGTAGGATCTATAGTAACCCCGAACAAACCCTAAAAAGTAAAGCAATCAAGACAATCAAGAGAAGCAATTTTAAAATGACCTAGATCTTAAGGTATACCCCACTTTATAGAATCCCCAGCAGAGTCACCAATTCTGTGATATGGTGGCAGAACCGACAGTTAATACTGGTTTGCATTTTGTATTCGCAAATGTCGCGGTAAGCAAGAGTCGCCACCGACTTTTATTTCGTCCAACAAAGGAAAAGGAAAAAGAATAGAAAAAACCTTTTTTCGAGAATATTTCTGAGTACGGGGGGTAGATTATAGAAAGGGAAGGTGTTAGCACCCTTTCTATCCGTGGTTTTCCACGGGCTCTTAGGTACTTTCTCATTTTAAAATTGCTTGTGCGTGTGCTTGTTTTGAAAAAAAGTTTTACTTCGTGATAACCCTTGTATCAGTCCTCAAGGGTGTGACGAAGTTGTTTTGAAAATTGTTTTGAAATAGTGTTTGTGTAAAAAGTTTTGTTTGATTGATTAAGCAAGTACTTAGGAGTTAATCTACCTACTCAAAAAAGACTGTTCATTTTCCTTTAGGCAGCGCTATCCCATTATTAAGGAATAGGTAGCATCGTCGTTGGAGTTTTAAGGGACGTTTGAAGGGACAAGTATGATCACAAAAGCAACGTTAGGAAGCGTTAGTAATCATCCTAAATCCTTAAAGATCTTTTTCCGAGGCAACATCCGAATGGGTCATTTTTAGATCTTTCGGGGATAGAGGATTACCGCTAACAAACCCTATACTTCATGACCATTTATTCAAAGGCAACCGGAGTGGAGTAAACCCTAGAAATGAGTATGTGCGAGTGAATTTTTTTTTGTTAATTATCTTTGCACAATTTAGGGTTTTCTACCGTTTTAATTTCCAGTTAATCTTTCCATACAATCCTATTAACATATATCTAGGCAGTTTATAATTTGCGGAAATTAAAATGCGGAAATTTTAAAGTTCTAGCTATTACATGGCTTTCGCAGATACATAATTATTTTTGACCAAAAATAAAATGCGGAATTAAAACCTAATTAAGTCTATTACAACCTCGGAGCAATTACAATAATAATAAAAGGTAATTAAAATGCACACCGCGAATTAAATGCGAGGATGATTAGAAAACCTAAAAAATCTAATTTGAGAAAATATTTAAGTTATTTTTTGAAGAAAAATTAATTATATACAAAATTAAACCCTAATTTCTAATTGATTTTAATTACAAAAATAAGATTTAATTGCCCTAATTAAATTAAATTAATTAATTAAAGAAAATAAACATTTTATGGAAAAATGATTTTTTGTATTTTTGTGATTTTTGATTTAATAATAAAAAGAAATAATTTGATGTTATTTTACAAAAAAAAAAGAATAGTTAGAAAAATAATTAAATAAATAAAAATATGAAAGAAGAAGATTTGGGCCTGTAAGAATAAACCCATGGGGGTGCATTGTTGAAATTGCTTAGGCCCAAAGAGCTGATCAGCCCAATCCCTGTGCTGCATTCCATGTGATACTCTTCTGATGGTTTACCATGGTCCTTCAATGGTGTGAGTTAGATCTGGACAGAGATGCATCCATTGGCTGGATGATGGTAGCGCATGGTAGGCGTTTGGACAAGTGGGACACAAGATCTGCAAAGGAGAATCAAAATAAATAAAGTTTACTAGGACCTGGGATCGAACCCAGGTCCTCACGTTCAACACCAACACGCCTAGCCATATGGGCTAGCTCTTTTATTTGTTAAGACAATAATTAAAGAATATAATATATGAAACAAAGTGGTTAGCTGGAAAACACGCACGCAATTCAAATGGTCCAATGGGGTTCAGACACGTTATTATCTTCTTCCTCCTTTGTCACATTAGATGCATAATCTATACCCACATACATCTTCCATGGCTAAAAACCTGTAAATCTCAAAAAATCCAACACATGCATGATAAATCAATTATGGCTACACCAATCAATTTGTTTTGACCTCACGAGTACGATGGTACCCTTTGTTTAGGCCAATTTCACCTGTATCATAAACCCCTAAAACGCAAGAACAAACCCTAGCAATGGCAGTTATTGATATATGCATCAAAATACAAAATTACATAAACCAAAACATTCTAAATGCTCTTACAAACATAATGTTGTGTTTAATAATGGTTAATCATGCGTAATTTGTAAAATATGATTCAAGCTAGGGAAGGCAAACGTGGGTCTGTAGCGTGCGTTTCTGGGCGTGAAAAGGCTTGCAAATGATGGAGATACGTTCCTGAGATGTCCAGCAATCTATTGGCAACGTTAGGATTACTTGAATTGGCCTCCAAGCTTGAAACCAATTCACTACTTTTTTGAAAAAAAATTGAGTTTTTTCTTGGTGTTTCCATGACTGCTCTCCTCTCTTCTGCACTTGGTCTTGCTCCATATATATCCCTGAATGAATTAGGGTTATAAAAACTACATGTATCTTTGAAAATTTTGAAGATTTGATCTCATTCCTTCCTTGTATGATTTGTATCCAAATTAGGCCTAATCATGCCATTCTTGTGCCAATCCACCTTGATTCGATTTGATCCTGATATGTCAACATAATTAGCTTGTGATCCTGTCCAAAAATCAGATCAAAACAAATCTTTGCTATTAGTTGTCATTTATTTGATTTAATTTAATTTTTAATTAATAAAAAATAAAAATAAAATGGATAATGAATCAAACAATGTGTGGGTGAATATTTGGGTCATGGACCATGTTATGAGTGAGGTGCAAGCATAAAAAGTTAGGCCCATTTGGCAAAAAAATGCATCTTTGAGCACATTTGTCTTTTGGCAATTTTGCAAAAATGGTCAATTTTGCAAAAATGGTCAATTTTGACAAGGCATGTCTCTTCCAATCTTAACCCTAGAGAGGTGTTCTTGGACTTTTTAGAAATTTTAGGATGTCTCCTAAACAACCCTTTTGGTCTCATCTCAATTGGGTCTTCCATGTTCATGTAAGAAGCTTTGACCTAAATAGTGTTTTTGTTGACTTTTCAAAAGGACCTATAATGTAGAAATTCATATCTTTTGATGAGTGCATATTTTGAACTTGATGCCTGAAGATGAATTGTAGGGAATTGCATCCTCTTCAAAATGAGCCTTGGATGGAAAATTTCTGATAAAGTATGAGGAAGTTATGCTTGGTCAAAGTTTGGTTGACTTTTCCTAAGAAACCCTAATTTAGCAAATTTTGAGTTTTGATGAATTAGGAGTATTCCTTGAGGTATCATGATCAACCCTTGATCAAATGATGAAAGTTACTTCAAAATGTTGATGTTTACCAAAAAAATTTAGGTATGACTGTGTGTGGGCCACAGTTGACTTTTGACCTAATACAGTCGATTCTCAAGCATTTGGGCAGTTGACTGAGCAAACTTCTTGTGCAAGGTATGAGATTTGACATGGATGACCTTGAGAGCATATTAGGACCATGGAAATCATTTGAGGCCTTTGGACTACACACATCCTGATGAAAATGGAAACCCTAATTTGAGACACATTGCCTTAGGAGAGAGTTTGTCTGGTCAACTCTTGGGCAACCTTGAGCAAATTGAGGATCTCAATGGGCATGTGCTGAGTAAAATGAGAGGGAAAATTTTAGGGTACAACAATGTTCAATATGATGCATGATATGCAATGCACATGATTTTATTTTATTATTTAATATTTCAAGGGATTTAAAATTTATGGATATATTGAAATATCAAAGTAATAACGCATTTGAAATACTGAATTTTTTTACTATAACAACTCCAAAATAGATTACAAGTTTCAATGATCCCAAGTACAAGATGAAAATAAAATCTAAAACTCTAAGAAGTAAAACTGATGGAGATCACTCTATACGTTGACGCTTCCCTGTGAGCCTGGAAATCTGAGCCTTCAACCTCTGGTTTTCTTTCGCATACCTGGTGGCAACCTCCTTCCAATCACCTGAATCAGGGAGTGAGAAAATAACATTTGACCGAGGTTTAGGAGATAATAAATTCCCTTAGCTCTCCATGGTCTTTACAGCCCGTCTCTCAAGAATCTCAATCAAGTCGTCTTTCTCCTTTAAGTCTTCTCTATATGAAATCTCTAAAGTTTGGCACTTGTACTTCCTAGCATCCTTTTCCTGTTGCATCCTGACCAAAGCAAGCTGCAGCTCTTCTAGATCATTTAATAAGGGAGGATTAGTTTTCACAAGAAGATCAGGCATAACTATTTTGTGGGAATACGACATCTTCAACTGAATAGCTCTCGTTCGAACCCACTGAAGATGTGGCTCCAAAGAAACAGCACCCCTAGGTCCCAAATCCTTCTTACTCTTCTTATAAATGTGATGCCAGGCCTTCGCAATCTTCTCCCTAGCTTCCATATGTTCTTCTCCCTCCTTCAGAAATAAACTACTCAAATGAATACTATTTGGTTTATCCCTCATTAGATAACCGAGCTTTCGTCGTGTAAGAACAAGGTTATAGTTAATTCCTCCCTTTGTACCAAGAAGAGGTACATTGGGGAAACTACCATAATTGTCAATAATCTCTATATCCTGGTAAGCTCAATGATACCAATCAATATCCGAGTGAGTAAGTTCCATGATCTTAGCAGCCCAACGGGGTTCCTTCTTGATGTCCCAAAAAGCATCAGACTGAGGTATATGAGAGATAAACCACTGGTACAACAGGGGCGTGAAACAAATAATCATCCTCCCATGATAAGAATTCCAAATATGAATAGAGTAATAAGCATCACCCAACAAGGTAGGAACTGGCTTTCCAATCATGAAGACCCTAATAGCATTAATGTCAGCAAACTTGTCCACATTAGGAAATAAGAACAACCCGTAAGAAAGTAGAGCAAAGATGGCCTCAAAAGCGACTGTACTCTTCATCCTGGAAAAGTAGAGAGCTTTCTCCAATAAGAATTGAGCTGGTAATCCTCTAATCCCTCCTTTAGTAGTCATATGGGCTTCCACCTCAGACTTCCCCAGATGAATCAAAGCAGCAATCTCATATGGTTTTGGCTCACCCTCCAAACCAGTAAAAGGAACACGACTGGTAACAGGTAAATCTAATAGATAAGAATACTCCTCTAGTGTAGGCATCAACTGATAGTCGGGAAAATTAAAGCAATGATACATCGGATCATAGAACTGGACCAAGGTCGATAGAATACCCTCCTTCATCTTCAGCCTCATGAGAGGAATGATGGATCCACACTTCTTCCGAAAGTCTGCATAACACTCAATCTCAAGGATTAGACTGATCAACTCATCTATCTTAGGATCCTTGAAATTGTACTTCCCGATCTTTCTCTTTCCAGAATTCATGGTTAAAAAGTACATGAGATATTCACAAACGGTTAATTTTTAAATCCCTTAAAATAAGATCTCTTCTAAAGATGCTTATGAGTGCATGGATGCATGATGTAGAAATCACACATAAGATCACACATATAGGGCACATATGTTTAACGTCACGAGCATGAGATCGAAGGTACTACCGGTAAGGTATTGGTCTAAAAGTTATCACCTGCTGAACAAGGTTCTAGAGGTTCCCAGAGTCCACATCTTTCCTTCGGATATTTCCAACTTCTCGATTAACTCAGTAATTAGTAATATTCTCAAGAAAAATTTGTCCGAGCGTAGTATCGCATGACAATTATTTCCGGATTACTTTGTTATAGTTGTCGCACTACACCTAAGAGGCCAAGATAGGTTTGGTATTCTACGATCCTCAGCTTCAGCAGGCTCCCAAGTCAAAAGTAATACGTCTTCCCGATTACTCGGTAAACGACACTACAGTCAAAGGGGCCTCCACTGAGTGGGGGTATCATGCCTCCTTTTTTGGGATTACTCCCTCAAAGTTAACATGACTATACCACACGTCCTATCTTAAAGTTTGCCCAAGTTCGGGTATAGGACTCATGAGTAATCACCAAGCACCCTGAAAACCAGGAAAATCCAGATAAACATATATACAACATATAACACATAAACAACAATAGCACATATACAAATATAAAAAAGATAGGCTCAACCCACTTAGGGATGGACCAGTAAGAGGTCAATCTTTCCCCAGTGAAGTCGCCATTTTTCTGTAGCGGTAGAAATGTTTAAGACTAAGTCATGGGATTGACTAGACTTGTACAAATCAAAATAAAGTCGCCACCACACTTTATTGTTTCTGAAGGAATGGGAAAAGAGCGAATAACCCAAAAAGAGGGGGAAAGATTCAAGGTAAGGGGGTTGGTTGTGCAAAGGGAAAGTATTAGCACCCTAAACATCTACGGTAATCCATAGGAACCTCTTTGTAAAATCTGTATATTTTGGCTGTAAAAATGTTGTATAAAAATAGATGGTGGAGGTGAGGAAAGAAATGTATTTTTATGATTTTTGCACCCGCCGCGGTTGCGAACCTTTAGTGCCTACGTACCACCTTCCGTGCAGCAGGGGATCAGGGTACACGTAGTTCCTCTTAAAAAAGGAGAACTTGCATCATCTCAAAGTGGAGGATATGGCTTGGATTTTAAAATCAATAATGGCTCCCTCAACACCCAAGTGGAAAATATCTCTCTTCACTATATATTGTAGAAGTATAGTTGTTTGCATCACTACAAATGATTGACAAGAGTATAATCTTTTGAGAAAGGTTTTAAAATAAGAAAGCCAAGGTGGAAAAAATTATTTGAAATGAGATCGATTGACTTTTAGTCTTCTCACAAAAAATGATGTCAAAATATTATTAAGTTGATTAAAAGTTATTCATGATTTTTTTTTTTGAAAATGCATGGACCTAAGTCCAAGTTTATTATGGAAGTGGTTCAAGTTTCAAAACAAGAGGAGTTTTCAAAAGGAGGAAGAAGATTTTTGAAATTAAAGAAGATGGGAGGAGAATAAGAGACTATCCTAAATCATAAGGTAAAAGCTAGGGATAAGAACCATCTAACCAACAAGAAGCCAACACTTGACATTATGAGTCAAGATAGAATTCCAATTCTTTGGATTGTAACCAAGCAAGCAAAGATACTAGACCTCTTGAGAGAACCATACTTCAAGTGTATTAAGTCTTCACAAAAATTGGGCAGAGTAACGGCGGAACACGGGTGAATTCCATATTACAATCAAAGAGTGTAATCACAATAACTTGCACACAAAACAAACAAACAATCCAATGTCTTGAGGTAAACCTCGAGAGCTCCAGAAAAAACAATCAGATAAGGTCACAAGGTCTGCAATCGTAGGCCAAGGCTTCTAATCCTAAGTCCAAGAAGTCTAATGCTCCATAATGCCAAGGATAGTAGCCAAATAGTCCAAGTATCATTAAGGATTTTATGGTTCATATTGATTATTAGGTGTTTTGAAAAATAAAAGTAAAACTCAAGTGAGAAAAATAAATAAATAAAACAAGGAAGTAAATGCTCAAATGAGCAAAGATGAAAATGGCATGAAATGTAAATGCTAAAAGTAAATAGTGCATAAAAATAAAAGGGGCATATAATAAAAATAAAGCATAAAGTCAATTATTAGTGATTAGTGATGTGATACGGTGGTAGAACCAACTATTTTTACTGGTTTGCATTTTGCGTTTTTTGTTCACAAAATGTCGCGGTAAGCAAGAGTCACCATCGACTTTTATTTCATCCAATCAAGAAAAGGAAAAGAATAGAAAAAACCTTTTTTCGAGAATATTTCTGAGTACGGGGGGTAGATTATAGAAAGGGAAGGTGTTAGCACCCTTTCTATCCATGGTTTTCCATGGGCTCTTAAGTACTTGCTCATTTTAAAATTGCTTGTGTGCTTGTTTTTTTTAAAAAAGTTTACTTCGTGATAACCCTTGTATCAGTTCTCAAGGATGTGACGAAGTTGTTTTGAAAATTGTTTTAAAAGGTGTTGGTGTGAAAAATCTATTTGTTTGAGCAAGTACTTAAGAGTTAATCTACCTACTCGAAAAAGACTGTTCATTTTCCTTTAGACAGCGCTATCCCTTTATTAAGGAATAGGTAGCACCATCGTTGGAGTTTAAAGGGACGTTCGAAGGGACAAATATGGTCACAAAAGCAATGTTAGGAGGTGTTAGTAATCATCCTAAAGCCTTAAAGATATGTTTTCGAGGCAACATCTGAATGGGTCATTTGAGATCTTTCGGGGCTAGAGGACGACCACTAACAAACCCTATACTTCATGACCGCTTAACCGAAGGCAACCGAAGTGGAGTAAACCCTAGGAGTGAGCATGTGCGAGTGAGCTTTTTTCAGTTAATTTGTCTTTGCACATTTAGGTTATCTATCGTTTTAATTTTCAGATATTCTTGCCATACAATCCTATTAGCATACATCTAACAGTTAATAATTGCGGAAATTTAAAGTGTGGAAATAGAAATCCTAACTATTACATGGATTTCGCTGATACAGAATTATTTAACTGAAAATAAAATGCGGAAATTAAAAACCCTAATTAAAATCTATTACAACCTCGAAACAGTTATATAAATAATAATCAAAACAGTAATTAACGCGCGATGAATTAAATGCGAAGAATTAATTAAGAGACCTAAAATCTAATAAAAAAATACTTTGGTTATTTTTTGGAGAAAAATTAATTATTTTCAACCCTAATTTCTAATTAGTTTTAATTATGAAAAGGAATTAAATTAACCTAATTTAAACTAAAATAATTAGTTCAAGAAAATAACTATTTTATGAAAAAAAATGATTTTCGGGTATTTTTGTGATTTTATGGTTTTTTGTAGTTAATAAAATAATTAATTAATTTGTGAAAGTAAATAACTAAATAAAACAAAAGAAATAAAAGAAATAAAATAAAAAGAAATTAGATTGGGCCTGTGATGAAGAAATTATGGGGGTGTATCACTGAATTATTGAGCCCATTAGTGGCTAAGCCCAGTCAACGCCTGATCCAGTGGGGCTGCTTCCTGATGGTGTACCATGGTCTTTGCTACCTGGGACGTTGGACTTGATTTGATGATGAATCAAATGGCTGGATTAATGGTTGTATGGTAGGCGCCTGGATGCATGATGCATAGGATCTGTAAAGGAGAAATAAAACAAAGAAAATTGTTGGGACCTGGGATCGAACCCAGGTCCCTCCACTCAAATCATGCGCGCTTTATCAACTGAACCACTTGCTCTTTTTGTTAGTATAATAGAAACAATAGGCATTATATAAAAAAAGAATGGATTAACGAATCAAAAGAAAAATGCACGTCAACATTCAAACAGTCCAATGGTGCTTGAACACCTCATCATCTTCTTCCTCCTCCGTCGTCATTGAAGATGTGAAAAACAAAAGAAGGGGGGGGGGGGGGGGGGGAGGGGTTGAATTGAAAACTTGAAATCAAAAACCACAAAGACACAGTTTTTTTATCCTGGTTCGTTTGATCTCAAACTATTCCAGTTCACCCGTCAAGGTGATTTCGCCTCTCTCCAACGAGGTCTTAATCCACTAATCTCAAAAGGATTACAATCACTACTTTAACAATTGTTGAAGTCTTCTTGAGTACAACCACAATCCGGTTAATCTCAAGGAACACTGTTTCAAAACAACTATACAAGAAGGTGTGTTGTTGTTTTTAGTAACAAAAACTGTTATCACAACTGTGATAATTTAAACAAAATAAGAGATTGGAATGATGATGAATAATGCTTGCAGCTTTTTTTTTTAATTCTCGTGAATAGTCTTAACAAATCATGAACGATTTGAACACTCAGATTGTTTATATAGGCAATGGATTTACGTTTATCATCAAGCGTGTTTAATGTCAATAACTCACTTTCCATTTGGAGAAGATCCTGTCTGAAAGAAGCCGTTGGAATTGATGTTGTCTTTGAATGATTAGTAACACTTCAGAATCTTACATCCTTGCTTGCTGCTGACGCTTCAGAATATTTATGACTTGGATTAACATGTTCTTGTTCAAAATTAGAGTTTACTTTGCTTAAGCGCAGGTTTTGGTCATCAATCTTCAGCGCATGTTCTGATTGCTTCAGCGTGTAGCTCTTATGGCTTATCTTCTGATGCTGCTTTGGTTAGAACTTCTACATATATAAAAACATAATTTTTAGGGTGCATATTTTTTCTTTGTATTTGTTATTTGTTCTTTGTATTTGTTATTTTTTCTTTGTATTTGTTATCATCAAAACTCTAACTAAGGGTTGTAGAATCAAACTATGTTCTAACAATCTCCCCCTTTTTGATGATGACAAAAACTAGAATTTTCAATTAAAAATAAAGAACAAAAGGTTAAAGAGAAACTCCCCCTGAGTTGATTACTTCCCTTAAGTTCCTTCTCATCAGAGTTTTAGATGCATCTCCTATCAGAATTTGTACCTGTTCAAACTTTTCAGAAGATAGAGGTTAAGTAATTCAGAATGTTTGAGACTTCTGTCTCGGTAAACCATTATTGAAATATAATCAGAGCCAAAATAGTTGAATTATATTAAAAAACATGATGCAAGAACAAGTTCCAGAACATAAGAGTTAAAAATTAAGAGTTACAGATAAACAATTTTCAAAAAGAAATCTAAGAAGGAGGGGGAAGACGTGTGAATAACGCTTCCAGCAAGCTCTTGATCTGAGTATTTGACTCTTCTTGCTTGCTCATAATGCCTCTGATATCCTTTGTGGCGTCTTCTTGTTTACCCAGAATACTTTTAATATCTTTTTTCATGTCCTCCTGCTTTTCCAACCTTGCATGGATTAGAGCATTTTCTTTCTTCAACTCTTCCAGAGTTTGCATGACTAAGGAAGGTGCTAGAGTTTCTTCAGGAGTTGGACGTTGCTCAGAGCATTCTGCAGCTTGTTCAGAGTGAACCATTTCTTCTGCTGTAATCATGTCTTCTTGAGCAGTAGTTAGAGAGATACTTTCTGATTCTAGTACAGCTTCATCTGAAGAATGATGCTCTTTCCGGGGAGCATTATCCAACGAGAGGATATCTTTCTTGAACAGTTTTCTCAGAACTTGATCTTGAAAAGCCTTCAGCTTAGCACTAAAGTTCTGCTGAACCTGTTCATAACTCTGTTCCTCCAGCTTCAGCATTTCAGAACTAAGCCAGTTTCTGAAACTTGTCCACATATAGTCAGAAGTAGTAGGATTAGTCATCTTTTGACTAGCATGCTTCAAAGAATTTTTCCATTCCTGCATTCCTGTTTCAAAAATCAACAAACTTGTACCAACATCTGATGTGGTTTCAGTTGGTTTAGGTTTGGGAATAGCAGTTTTGTGAGAGATAGAAGCTAGTTTTTCCAGCACAATTGGATCAATGACAAGTCTTACGTTGTCAGCTGGACTGTTATAGGGTGAAATAGTTGGAGAGTCGAGAATGATAATTGGGCTGGTAGGGGAGTTTGGTGGTGTGGATTCAAGAGATGAATGGATTTTTGGAATGTCGTGGATGGTGAGAGGCATGCGAACCGCAAGAGGTTCTGTGATTCTAGGTATTGGGATTGTATCAGAATCTGAAGGAGATTCTTTAGATTGGTTTATTGTAACATGTTGGGGTTTTGGTTCATGGATAGCAGGAGATTTATTTTCAGAAGGTTGAGCTTCTGGTTGTGGTGAGTCTGGTTGAGGAATTTCTTGTTGAGGTGATTGTGGTTGTGAAATTTCTTGTTGAGGAATTTGTGGTTGTGGAGAGTATGGTTGCGGAATTTCTGGTGTGGTATCAGAGTTTGGATTTTCTAGGAGTTAAGAATTTGGATTTTATGGTAGAGGAGAGGAAAAGTCTTGGTCAAATAAATTATTATCAGACAGAACTTTGGCAAGTTCTGGTTGGTCATGTTCAGGATTTGGATTTTGAGAAAGGGAGTGAGGTTCATTCAGACCTAGAGTTTCTGATGGATCAAATCCTATGTCAAAGTCTTCAAATGTTTGGGGTGATGGGTTTGCTGGTTGAGAAGGCATGGCTTCAGATGTTGATACATTTATTGATTCTATAACAGAAATAGAGGAGAGATTACCTTTCTTTTTGGCAGCTTTTGGTGTCCTCTAAGAGGGTCCTTCTCCTGCTGCTTTCCTCATCTTGGTCTTCCTTAAAGCAACTTCTAGAGCAGCCTTGTGTAAGTCCTGGATATTGATTTCTGGTGCAGTACCATCTTCCTTGCAAGCGTCCAAATATCTGAATATTATTTTTGGTTTGGAGTCAATCTCAGAAAATAGAGGAAAATCATCCAGAGGTATCCTTCTTGAAGTGATGGTTGCATGAGAAGTAACAATAGGTTCCTTCTTGATATTCTAAATGGTTTTCATCTTCTTCAGATTTTTAGCGTTTAGGGGCTTCCCAACGGTTGCTTCCAATGTGCTGATTTCCTGGGCCTCTGTCAGATGTTCTATCAGCCTATTATCTGCCAGAATATCTGATATGAGCCTTCCTAAGGGAATCCAAGCCCACTTGGTCCTTTTGTCTTCTTTTGTTTCCTTTACACTAGTTCTGAGATGATTAAACAACAAGTGTGGAAGATTTACCTTTGTCCTCTTAGCAATGAAATAGATCAAAAATTGCTGATCAATGTTGATATAATCAAGAAAGCTTGTGGGCTTTCTGTGGTTGATACACCCTAGAATAATTCTGGCCCAAATTATGTGGTGATACTTCAAATCTCTGATTTTACTGGAGGGTAGACCATTAGTAAAAATTTCCTTTGCAATAGAACTTACGTCAGAGCATCTCTCAGCCATGTCAATGCATCTGACACCTCCACCATTGTATCCAAGAAGCTTTGCAATTAGGTCATCTGTAATAACAATTTTCTTCCCCGTGACATAAGAAGTAACATGATGATTTGAAGAAGAAGCATGTATCCAGAATTCTTTGACAAGAATGGGAAATGTTGGACCAACTAGATGGTCAAAGTACCTGTTCCAACCTTGAACAGTAATGTCTTCATATAGATTGAAGCCATTTTCTTCAAGACTCCCAAAATCAACAATCAATTCAGAGAGAACTTCCAGATTATTAATAGGAGTGAGGAACATTCTGTAGGGTTCTTCATATTGTTCCATTGAAGCCGATTCAAGAGCACTGAAATTTGTGACACTTGAAGAAGCCATTGTTCACACAGGATTTTGAGGAAGATGAAAGGTTTTTTTTGAAAGAAAGAACTTGAAACGAGAGAAAATATTGATGAGAGTAAAAGTGAAAGAATGTAAAAAGTGATTTTGAGTTTAAATAGATTTCTTGAAAACGTAAGAAGTAAGAAAGAGAAAAATTAGTCATGATTATATGCATTAATGACACCTGATTTTAGGGGATTCAGAAAGATACTTGAACGGTTACCCTCGACAAGTGTCTCAATGCATGCAATCAGCGCCTTGATCCCTTCAGAAATTGAATGTGTGTTCAGCTTCAGAAGGTAGCTGATGAGAGGATGACAATTGTTTGATGATGTGAACTGCACGCTTCTATCCTTGAAATGAAACGTTCAGATCTTCATGGATAGATTCTGATGCAATCTGTACTTCTAAACTCTGAAGGCAGGTTGATCAGTAGTTCACAGAAAATAATGAAGTTCTAAAGGTTAAGATATGTAAATAAATTTTTTTATTCTGGGCATAGCTTCATACTGAGATTTTTGAGAATGAAGTTAAACCTATCTTCAGAAAGAGGTTACATCAGCCCATTGATGGTCTGTGTCAATAAATTTTAAGGTTAAAATTCCTTTCTGAATATAGTCCCTAATAAAATGATGTTTTATCTCTATATGCTTAGCCCTAGAATGTAAAAGTGGATTCTTACTGATACAAATAGCAGAAGTATTGTCACAGAGGATATGAATGTTACTCTCGAATATGTTGAAGTCTTCAAATTGACTTTTCATCCAGAGCATTTGCGTGCTACATCCAGCAGTTGCTATGTATTCAGCTTCTACTATTGATAATGCTATTGTGGACTGTCTCTTGCTGGTCCATGAGATCAGATTTTCTCCCAGAAACTGGCAACTTCCAGAAGTGCTTTTACGTTTTACTCTGTCTCCAGCGAAGTCAGCGTCACAATATCCTACTAAGTTGTAATAATTTGATTTTCTATAAAACAAACCCAGATTAGTAGTACCTTTTAGATACTTGAAAATTCACTTAATTGCTGTTAAGTGAGTTTCTCTAGGATCTGATTAGAATCTAGCACATAAGAAAACACTAAATAAATTATCAGGCCTTGAAGCCGTCAGATAGAGAAGAGAACCAATCATACCTCTGTATACCTTTTGTTCTACCTTTTTACTTACCTCTTCCTTTTCCAGAATGCACGTGGGGTGCATTGGAATCTTTGAGGGCTTACATTCTGAGAGATCAAATTTCTTCAGAAGTTCTCTGACATATTTTCTCTGATGAATGTAAGTTCCTTCTGGAGTTTGGTTTATCTGAATTCCTATAAAGAAATTGAGTTTCCCCATAAAGTTCATCTCAAACTCTGCCTGCATACATTTAGCAAACTCTCTTCCCAGAGAGGGTTTAGTAGATCCAAAGATGATGTCATCAACATAAATCTGACATACTAACATGTCATTCTTAACTGTCTTACAGAATAAGGTTGTGTCCACTTTCACTCTAGTGAATTCCTTTTCTAACAGGAAGTTACTTAGTCTTTCATACCAAGCTCTAGGAGCATATTTTAGACCATAGAGTGACTTCTTTAGTTTGAAAACATATTCTGGATTTTTAGAATTCTCAAACCCAGGGGGTTGGTGCACATATACCTCCTCATCTATATAGCCATTTAAGAATGCACTTTTGACATCTATTTAATACAGAGTGATTCCATTGTTTACAGCAAATGATATTAAAAGTATGATAGATTCTAACCTGGCGACTGGAGCAAAGGTTTCTGTATAGTTTATCCCCTCTTGTTGACTATAACCTTGTGCTACCAGTCATGCTTTGTTTCTGATGACTTCTCCTTGCTCATTCAGTTTGTTTCTGAACACCCACTTTGTTCCAATGATGTTGAATCCTTTTGGTATGGGGACTAAATCCCATACGTCATTTCTGGTGAATTGATTCGATTCCTCCTGCATTGCCAGAATCCAGTCATTGTCCAGAAGCGCTTCATCAATTGTTTTTGGTTCAATCAGAGAGACCAGTCCCATGAGGGATTCTTCAGAGTTTCTGAATGTTGATCTTGTTCTGATTGGATCATCCTTCATTCCCAGTATTTTATCTTCTGGGTGAGCTATTTTCTGAAGTTGGTTAACTGAAGGTGCTGGATTGCTATCAGTTTCTGATGTTGTGGGAGCGTCTCTATTGAGAACTTCTGACGAGTTGTCTTCAGAACCTATGAGTTCAACTTCCATACCTGCAAGGAATTCATTATGCTTTGACTCTTGAGAGTCAAGCTTATCATCAAACCTAACACTGATTGACTCTTCAACAATCTGTGTTTCTGTATTGTATACTCTGTACCCTCTTGAGCTTTCAGAGTATCCTAACATAATACACTTTTGTGATTTAGAGTCAAACTTGTTCAGATAATTTTTTGTATTCAGAATAAAGCAAGTGCATCCAAATGTATGAAAATAAGAAATGTTGGGCTTTCTGTTCTTCCACAATTCATATGGAGTCTTTTCCAGAATAGATCTTATGGAGATTCTATTCTGAATGTAACACGTTGTGTTAATTGCCTCTGCCCAGAAGATCTTAGCAATGTTAGTCTCATTGATCATGGTTCTGGCCATTTCTTGCAATGTTCTGTTCTTTCGTTCTACAACTCCGTTTTTTTGGGGAGTTCTAGGACAAGAGAAGTCATGCAAGATTCCTTTTTCATTAAAAAATAATTCAAAATTTTTATTTTCAAATTCTCCACCATGATCACTTCTGAATTTGACAATTCTAAGATCCTTTTCATTCTGAACTTGGTTGCAGAAGTTAACGAACACAGAGTGTGACTCGTCCTTGTGTCTTAAGAACTTTACCCATGTCCATCTGCTATAGTCATCTATGATTACTAACCGATACTTCTTACCACTAACTGAAGCAATTTTTACTGGTCCAAATAAGTCAATGTGCAGAAGTTCTAATGGCTTAGAGGTGGAAACAACATTTTTGGTTTTGAAAGCAGGTTTTGCAAATTTGCCTTTCTGACATGCTTCACACAGAGCATCTGAGCTGAACTTCAAATTAGGAAGTCCTCTGACTAGATTGAGTTTGTTAATCTGAGATATTATTCTCATACTAACATGCCCCAATCTTCTGTGCCAGACCCATTGCTCATTGTTAACAGAAAGTAGGCATTTTACATTCTGACTCCTTAGTTTAAAAAGTTTTATTTTATAAATGTTGTTTTTCCTCTTTCCATTAAATAGGATAGTCCCATCTTTCTGACTGACAGCTTTGCATAAATTTTGATTAAAGATTATATCATAACCGTTATCACTTAATTGACTTATGGATAACAGGTTATGCATTAATCCATCAACTAATAATACATTATTTATAGAGGGAAGATTTCCATTACCTACTATTCCAGAGCTAATGATCTTTCCTCTCTGATTACCTCCAAAGCCCACATAGCCTCAAGGCTTAAGTTCCAGGATTTGGAACATATGCCTTCTTCCCGTCATGTGTCGCGATTAGCCAGAGTCTAGGTACCATGACTGGTGTCTTAGTCTTGCTGCTAAAGATATCTGCTACATGTATAATTTTATCCTTAGGTACCCACATTCTCTTGGGTCTTGATTTGTTAGTTTTACCAAAATTCTGATTGAATTTTGGCTTGACAGAATAATCACTACTTGTGTATTTTATGTCATGTGTGTGCCCATATATAAAATGTGAATTGAGTGGTGTGTGTTTTATGATTAAGTCCATGGCCTGTTTAGGTGTAGATACCTTACCTTTATATCCTATCCCTTTTCTACCATTTCTGCTAACTCCATAGATCATTGAAGCCATCTTGCTTCTATCTATTTTTCTAGCTAGAAACTTCTGAATGTTGTGATCATACTCTTTGATGATCTCATCAGCATTACTGGGAGTCTCTAAGATTGTTTCCTTCTGAGAATTTTGCAAATCATTTTCTAATTTTGAAATTTTTTCTTTTAACTCATAATTCTCTAATCTGAGACTCTCAGACTTTTCAGAGTCATAGGAAAGATCCCTTTTCAGGTTCTTGAATTTGACTCTGATATGCTGATACCTTTCCAGAATTTCATTTAGACTTTATGCAAGTTCAGCTTTAGTAAAATTAATGGTAAAGTTAGGGAATACCTCTTAAGTGTCTGATTCTGAGTCTAAACCAGAAGCTTCATTGTCCTCTGATACGTTTTCCATGAGAGCTATGTTTGCTCTTTCATCATCTGATTCTGAGTCAGCTTCAGAGGTGTCAGAATCATCCCATGTAGCCATGAGGCTTTTCTTCTTTTCCTTGAAGAACTTCTTTTTGGGCTTCTCCTTCTGAAGCCTTGGGCAGTCACTTTTGTAGTGCCCTTGCTCGTTACACTCATAGAAGATGATGTCCTTGTTGTTTGGCTTTATGTATCCTGAAGAACCTTCAGATCTTCTGTGTCCAGAGGAAAACTCAGACTTTTTGTATCTGGAGGAGGATTCATTCTGATTCTATGATCTTCTAGGATTTCTTAATTTCCTTTGTTTCTGCTTCCACAATTGGTTCACCCTTCTGGAGAGCAGAGAAAGTTCATTTTCTTCTGATGAGGATCCATCATAAGTTTCCTCCACAGCCTGCAAAGCCTTGGAGTCTGATTTTCTGTTAGATTTTAAAGCTAGTGGCTTACCTTGCTTTTGAGGCTCATCTTCTTCTAACTCTATCTCGTGACTTCTGAGGGAGCTGACAAGTTCCTCCAGAGATATTTTGTTGAGATCTTTGGCTAGCTTAAGTGTTGTAACCCTTAGCCTCCATTGCTTGGGCAAGCTTCTTATGATCTTCTTAACATGATCAGCAGTAGAATACCCTTTGTCGATAACCTTCAGTCCAACAACAAGGATTTGGAATCTTGAAAACATAGTTTCTATTGATTCACTATCTTCCATCTTAAATTCCTCATACTTCTGAATGAGCACAAGGGCCTTGGTTTCTTTGACTTGAATGTTGCCTTCATGCGTCATTCTCAGAGAGTCAAACATGTTCTTGGCAGTCTCTCTGTTTGATATTTTCTCATATTCTGAGTATGAGATGGCGCTAAGGAGTATTGTTCTGGCCTTGTGGTGGTTTCTGAATTCACGCTTTTGCTGGTAATACATCCACTCTGTGCGTGTATCCATCAGTCACCATGTCCCACAGATCAGCATCATGGGCCAGAAAGAAGCTCCCAATTCTGTCTTTCCTGTAGTTAAATTTTTCTCCATCAAAGACTGGAGGTTTGCCACTAAATCTGTCCTTGTCTTCATGGTAGTCATTGCTGATGTTTTGGCTTGGTTCCGCCATAGTGTTTTTCTGAAGCTTGGATCTTGTACTGACACGGTTAAGTGTTAAAGCTCAGAACCAGGCGCCCTGATGCCAATTGAAGATGTGAAAAACACAAGAAGGGGGGGGGGGTTGAATTGAAAACTTGAAATCAAAAACCACAAAGACACAGTATTTTTATCCTGGTTTGTTTAATCTCAAACTACTCCAGTCCACCCGTCAAGGTGATTTCTCCTCTCTCCAACGAGGTCTTAATCCACTAATCTTAAAAGGATTACAATCACTACTTTAACAACTGTTAAAGTCTTCTTGAGTACAACCACAATCCGGTTAATCTCAAGGAACACTGTTTCAAAACAATTATACAAGAATGTGTGTTGTTGTTTTTCGTAACAAAAACTGTTATCACAACTGTGATAATTTACACAAAATAAGAGCTTGGAATGATGATGAATAATGCTTGCAGCTTTTTTTTTTTAAATTCTCATGGATAGTCTTAACAAATCATTAACGATTTGAACACTCAGCTTGTTTATATAGGCAATGGATTTACGTTGATCATCAAGCGTGTTTAATGTCAATAACTCACTTTCCATTTGGAGAAGATCCTGTCTGAAAGAAGCCGTTAGAATTGATGCTGTCTTTGAATGATTAGTAACGCTTCAGAATCTTACATCCTTGCCTGCTGCTGACGCTTCAGAATCTTACATCCTTGCCTGCTGCTGACGCTTCAGAATATTGATGACTTGGATTAACATGTTCTTGTTCAGAATCAGAGTTTACTTTTCTTAAGCGCAGGTTCTGGTCATCAATCTTCAGTGCATGTTCTGATTGCTTCAGCTTGTAGCTCTTATGGCTTATCTTCTGATGCTGCTTTGGTCAGAACTTCTGCATACATAAAAACATAATTTTTAGGGTGCATATTTGTTCTTTATATTTGTTATTTGTTCTTTGTATTTGTTATTTGTTCTTTGTATTTGTTATCATCAAAACTCTAACTAAGGGTTGTAGAAACAAACTATGTTCTAACAGTCTTAGGTCCCTGCTTTTTACCTACAGACAAACGTCTGTAGCCATAACCTGTATGCTTGAAACATCAAGAAATACGCACGATAAATGAGATTAAAGACCATGATTCGACTAGTCTTGATGCCACGATCATCCTAGTACCCTTTTCGTTGGCCAATTTAACTTGTATGGAGAAGCCTTAAAACTGCCTCTCAATCCCTAATAATGGCAACTCTGGATATAGGCATCAAAATGCAAAATCAAATAAACCAAAACGTTGAAAATGACAATAAAAACACAATGCAATGTTTAAGAATGATCAATCATACGTAAATTATAAAATACGATTCAAGCTAGGGAAGGCAAACCGTGGGCCTGTAGCATGCGTTTCTAGGCGCTTCAGGCCTTGCAAATGATTGGGACAGCTTCAGTGCACGCCCAGGATGCGATTGATGGCTTTAAATTACTTTGAAAGGTCATGTGGAGTGAAATTTGATCCCTACTTTTTGACAACTTTTTTGAGTTTATTCTTGCTCTTTCACGACTGCAAAACCTTATCTTATCTTTGGTTCTTATTCATTATATATGCTAGAGAGAATTAGGGTTGTAAAAAAAGATGATATATTTGGAATTTTGGAAGATTTGATTTTATTTTTCATCCATATGCAAACCTTCTATATTGAGCCAAATTATCCCATTTTTGTACCAATCATGCTTGATTTTATTTGGTCTTGATATCTCAGTATAATTTGATTGAGATCTTGTCCAAAAATCATATCAAAACATACCTTTGATATTATTTACCAATTATTTGATTTTATTCAATTTTTAATTAATAAAAGTCAAAATAAAATGGACAATGAAGCAAATGACATGTGGGTGGATATTTGGGTCGTTGACCATGTCATGAGTGAGGTGCAAGCATAAAAACTTAGGCCCATTTGGCAAAAAAATGCATTTTTGAGCACATTTGACTTTTGGCAATTTTTGCAAAAAAGGTCAACTTTGACAAGGCATATTTCTTCCAATTTTAACCCTAGAGAGGTGTTCTTGGACTTTTTAGAAAGCTTAGGATGTACCCTAAGCAACCCTTTTGGTCTCATCTCAATTGGATCTTCCATGTTCATGTAATAAGCTTTGACCCAAAAGGTATTTTTGTTGACTTTTCAAAAGGACCTATAATGTAGATATTCATATCTTTTTGTGAGTGCACAATTTGAACTTGGGGACTGAAGATAAATTGTAGAGAATTGCATCCTCTTCAAAGTGAGCTTTGGATGGAAAATTTCTGATGAAGTATGAGGAATTTATGCTTGGTCAAAGTTTGGTTGACTTTTCATAAGACACCCAAATTTAGCAACTTTTGGGTTTTGGTGAATTTAGGGCCTTCCTTGAAGAATCATGATCAACCCTTGATCAAATGATGAAAGTCACTTCAAAATGTTGATGTTGACCAAAAATCTTGAGGTTTGACTATATGTGGGCCACAATTGACTTTTGACCTAATATAGTGGATTCTCAAGCATCTGAGCAGTTGACTGAGCAAACTTCTTGTGCAAGGCATGGAATTTAACATAGATGATCTTAGGAACATATTAGGACCATGGAAATAATTTGGGTCCTTTGTGGTTCACACATCTTGATGAAAATGGAAACCCTAGTTTGAGGTATACTGCCTTAGGAGAGAGTTTGTCTGGTCAACTCTTGGGCTTTCTTGAGAAAATTGGGGACCTCAATTGACATGTGTTGAGTAAAATGAGAGGGCAAATTTTGGGGTACAACAAGTGGTTAGTTGGATGATCATCTTGAAACGTGCATTTGAAACTCATTAGAGAATTGGTAGAACCAAAACCTCCACACAACAAGTTGCATTTGCTTTTTGTCAAGTATATCATCTATTTGGAATCCTCATGAGTATCATTTAATGATCAACGATGTTTAAGTGATCCGCGTTGACCAAAGGTGTTGTAGATCCATTAGAGGATTGGTAGAACCAAAGCCTCCACACAATAAATCTCAAGGTTATTGAATCAAAGAGATCAAATTAACATACTTGGGCTTGCAATCATAAGTTTGGGCCACGAATGATCATTTATTCGAATTAGGACAAAATTTAGCACTATGTTAAACAATCGTAAGTGGACTTATATAGAAGTCGCACCTATTTTGAGGCCGGTCAATAGCAATCTATGCACCATTTGGTTTGAGACATGATATAAAGATCATGCTCCAATAACACTTAGTGCAATAAGAAATGGATGAGATGAAGAGGGGTGGGAGAGAATATACAAAACCACTTTTGAATTAAATTTAATCAAACTATTATTAAAATCATTCATCCATTTTTGTGGAGTTAGACTCAACACCATGGATCCAAAGATGTTAATAAAGTTCATGATCAAAAATTTAACCCAAGATCAGCCAGAAAATAGTCACAAAATAATATTACATTTAATATATCCAAAAAAGGTTTAAAAAAGTTTTAAAATAGAAATAAAAGAGAAAAATATTAATTATGTTCAAATTGATCAAGAAATAAAAAGTAAGTCCATAGAAAAATCAGAAAAGGACTCAAATGATCTTATAAATTTTTTGGTAATTTTTCAAAGTCAGAAACTATTTTTTAAAATTAAAAGAAATGAGTAAAATAAACCAAAAATGATAAAAACAATATATCAAAGTCAAACAAAAATAAAATAAGGTCACGAATATTTGTCACAATATCATTGGATCATTGCATAATATTTTCAGAATTTAAAAACACATAAAAGTATTTTTAAACATTTAAAACAATTCAAATAAAGTGAAATTTTCTAAAAAATACCAAAACACAAAATTAAAATGTGAAAAAATAAAAATCAGAAAGAGAATAATCAAAAATATTTTTCATAATTTTTTCAGATTTTTTGGACTAAAAATGAATTTTCTATGATTTTTTGAATTTTAAAACAATTAAATATAAAAATCAGAAAAGAAAATAAAAGTAAAAAATATGTGGACCATTGGACGAGAGTCAAAATGCATTAGTAATCATATCCAAGGGATCTGGAGTGTTGTGCATATGATGGTCATTAGTGAATAAAGCACTGAATCAAATGTAAATCAAAAATTCAAAAAATCCAAATGACGTCATTTCATTGGTTGAAGGATGACACGTTGGTCATCTTCAACCTTCAGCCAGTCCCAAAACCAGGTTGCTCAATATGTAAAATTAGAGCACGAGACCTATGCCATTCGTTTCGTCTCTTCAAGACGAAGACAACCACACCATCACGACAAATTTATATAAATTGTAGCTCAAGCAATTTGGAAGGAAAGTTTTGAAAAGGGATTTGAAATTTCATGGTCAAAATTTGTTTCCAGTAAAAAGTAAGTGTTGCAACTAGAACCAGGGCAATGAGGGCATCACAATGATATCAATGTTTTGAAGAATTGATGAAGGAATCTACCTATTGAAGTCGAGTTGCAGAGCTAGAAACTGGACTTCTATGGAGGAATATAGGGCATGATTCTTGAATGTAATTATATGGTTAGCTTCAGGGAAGATCAAGGAAGGTGAATTGATGGAAAAATTGGATTGAAAAAGGCTTGAGAATAGATTTCGAAGTTGCTAAATTTTGAGTTATGGAACAAGTTTGGCAGGGTAATTTTGGCTATCCAAGCTTGAGGAAATGAATGGGGAATGACCCTCTATTTATAGGGAATCAAATGGAATGTCCAAGCGTGTGAAATGATGAAGTTTAGAGGGAAATCGTGTGAAGTTTTAAACAAGAAAAGTGTAACTTCTAATTTGATCAAAACTCATCGAAAGCGCGCGTTTTTCTATGCTAATCACTTATGGAAGTTCACTAAACATGTTTAGAGGCAAAAAAGCGCAGAAACAAGGTGTTTAGAAGCTAAACCAATGATTTCAAATTCTGACTTTATGAAAAATTCAGTTTCAAATTGTCACCTTTTGACCAATGGCATTCTCAGCTCAAGGGGTCTTAGGGCATAATTCTTGATGTTTTAGAAAGATGAGGTTACAACTTTTGCAATGGAAAAAGAATGGGATCAAATGGATGCTTGAGCTGAAAGTTGCATTGAGTCAAAGTTGGAGAAAAAGGGTTGACTTTCCATACTTAGAAATATTTCAATTTTTTCTTCAAAAGTGACCTATAATGTTTTGCATCCAAACATGGCCTTCCTCTTGGAACTTTCTCTTGAACAAAAAGGTGGAATGAAATAGACCTCTTGAATGACATTTTGGGACTTGAACCATTCAAAATCTCCAAAAATTGAGAGAGTTATGAATTGTTGAAGTTGGCAAGAAATCATGAAATGACCTATAATTTTTTGTATCCTTAACGCAACTTCCATCCATTTTCTCACTTTGAAAATAAAAGAAGGCATAAACTTCACATCCTCAATATCATTGTTGAAAAAGAATGGGCTCAAGGTGATAAAAATTGACCAAGTTATGATCATTTGAAGTCACACATGGAAAATTGGGGATTCATCTGGAGGACTTGTAATCTTTCTTCTTCATCAAGTTTCTTCCACATGAAAACTCCTTCGAACTTTTGAAGTTATTTGTTAATAACCATTTGAAGAGAATTATGTATTTGGAATCACTCAAAAATACTAAAAGATGAGCAAGATATACTTCTTTGAAGTTCAAAACCCTAACTCCTAAATCAAGAAAATGCTTTGAGGAACTTTGACAAATTTAAACAACCTTCTTGTACCAATACTTTTGCTTTGTAAATAGAAGTTTTTGAGGATGATAATGAGAACTTATATCCACCAAAACTAATTCCATATCTTGAGAATTGAGAGAAATATGCATTTGTGACCAATGGGAACAAAGCCTTGTCCAAACATGACAACTTCTTCAATCAACCCCTTGTACTTTTGAATCAATCTTGATAACTTTGAAATGTAGTGACCAAAAATAACCTTGCCATGCCATTTCCTCCAAAAAAAAATCCAATGGTGAGGTTTTAACTTCTAAAGCTTTATTGACTATATCATGGAAATAAACTCATGAACCCATGGAGCAACTTGTTGAATCTTATTGCCTTTACTTACATGAGTAACAAGCAAGACAAACCAACATTGCATTTTATTAATTAAGAGAAGAAATCAAGACAAAAATATTCATGATCACAAAAGAACACAAGTCAAGGTTCTTGGTGATTCCTCAAAGAGAAAAGCTAAATATAGGGAGGGGAACCAAGAATCCTAATGTGATCTTATTATGATTAAATCAGCATGGTATGATGAAAGGGTCTTAGGGGAAAAAATTGGGGTACAACACTTAAGAAACTCTGAAATCCAGAACCAAAAAAATCCAACACCTTTGATCTTTTCTTTCGAACCTAGAACCAACAAACACAATACCTCTTTTTCTTTTCTTTCAAACCCAAGAGCATTCGAAGGAAACAACTCAAGTCCAAAACATACATTACAACTTCAAGGTAAGTCTCGTTGACTTTAAACCTTTCGTTTCAACCATCATTAGTGTTCATTTTTGAAGATAACATGTAATAACCATTGCATTCGAGGTTAACCTTTTGTTTGTCTTCTTTTCTTGTCAATCATATATTAAGAACTAACCTGTATAAACCATAAAATAATGTTGGAGTAAAAGATTTACAGAATGGTTCAACACAAAGCCCTAGGCTTTGATCCGTACTGCTTCATAGTCCCAAACAGAAGGAAGAAAAAAAAGGGTGTGTGAATCTAAGGGTGCATGCTTCGAACATACTGCATGAATCGAAAGATTTGTTCTTTCTCTCTTTTGCGTTGTTTTTTTTGTTTTTTTGTATACATTTTCTATATATTTTTATTCATTTCTATTCAATATGGTTGTAATAATTAGGACTTTTATTTCTTTTCACCCCCCCCCCCCCCCATTTGTAAATTTGTATCCCCCATCCCCTAATGATGTAAAAGTTTAGGATTTTAATTTCGGCAATTTATGACTTGAATATAAATTGTTAGTAATTAGGGTGTGTATGGTAAGAAAAAGTCAACCGCTAGAAAACCCTATTTCAAAGATAAAAATGCATGCAATCAAACACACTATTCACACACGTGCACCTGTAGGGTAACCTTGTTTGTTGTCTCGGAAAATAGTCATGTCCCTCGAATATGGACGTTTTAGCAAAGACCCTCGATAAAAAAAAAGATCGTAGTCCCTCGATGTCCCTCAACGTTGCCTCCGGTAAAGGATCTAGTCTCTTACGAAAATATCTAGAACGTCTCATAAGTTACCTTCTATGACTATACAATTGACCCACGCATGTCCCTTCACATCCAATGATGGGGCATCTTACCAAATCAATGGTAAGATAGCAACATTTAAAGGAGGAGGAAAAGAACATAGACATTTTGAGTAGGTTGGACGCTCGTACTTGCTTGCTCGCAAACTAAAACCATTTCAACACTTACACTTTCAAAACATCTTCAAAAAACAAACATCTCCTTGAACTATTTTCAAAACCAACACTTTGTATAAATTCTTATAGAGACGAGAATCATTACAAAGTTAGCCGCAACAAATGCGTTTTCAAAATGTTTACAAACTTACACCACAAAGCACATTTTCAAAAAAAGCAAAAGTGATTTAGCAACCATCTAAGAGCCCATAGATAACTACATATGTAAACGTTGCTAATACCTTCCCTTTTTATAACCTACCCCCCGAACTCAAGAAAAATTCTCGAAAGGTCTTTCCTGTTGTTTTCACCCTTTCCTTTATTGGATAAAAGAAAAGTCGGTGGCGACTCTTACTAACTGCAACATTTGCGATAAAATGAAAAAACACCCAAGTCAGCTCTCCCACTGTATTACAGAACTGGCGACTCTACTGGGGACTTTACTTAAAAGCGGGGTTACCTTAGAGCTAGATCACATTTATTTGCTTTCGTTGTTTGACTTGATTGATTTATATTTATGGGTCCTTGTTTGGGTTTGTATTGATCCTCTACCCGGATCGGGGAATACAATTAGGTAAGTAGCAATAGATCATGGAAATTATGCGGGGTATACCGACATGGTTGAAGCGATGACTAGGTTAGTGTGACACATTTTTTGGTACCGGTAGCCCTTGAGTTTAGTCAAGGAGAATAAGGGGCCGTTGTATGGTGTCATGAAGCACTAACTGACCTTAGAACCTTTAATTGAACAACTTAGCCATTAGGAAGTAGTGAGATAGCTGACTTTAGTGCAGTCCGAAGTTGGTTGATACTCTATACTACGATCATTGAGATCGGACTTTCGGGATATTTAGGTCGCCAATAAAGTGGCTTGCGCTGAAACAATGCCCGATGAAGAAAGATCAATGATATTGAGATTCCCTAGAACCCGATTACTTTCTAGGATAGGTTGAACCAACTAAACTTCAAGAGGGTACTTGCCAATGACCTCCATGAAAGCCTAAACCTAAGGACTTGTCTTGTTTTGTGTGTATATGTTTACTTTTACATAACTTCATGACATCATAACATAGCACTTTGCACTAACCATTTCAAGGACCTAGAGATTTATTTTTGTTCTGTTTTGTAGGACATGACTCCCACTCGCAGGAAAACTATCCAAGTCAACCTCGTACGAGTGCCTCTTCAACTCAAAGAATTAACATCAATGATTCCTGAGAATTCTCCATTCACCAAGAGACATGGTCGACTTCTCAATCTGGTTACCTCAAGCCTTGATGAAGACATGATGAAGGTGCTTTTTCAGTTCTTCGACCCTTTACACCATTGCATTACCTTTCCTGATTACCAACTTGTGCCTACTATAGAAGAATTCTCTCAACTCTTGGGAATTCCTATTCTTTATCAATTACCTTTCAATGATATTGAAAGAGACCCAAGACCTGAGGAGATTTCTTGAGCTCTACATTTGTAATGATCTGGCATCGTGGATAACTAGGAAACAAGAAGTGGTGTCAAAGGTTTTCTAGCCAAGTTTTTGTTGGAGAAGGCTCAAGATTGTTGGGATACTTTGGATTTACAAGCCTTTGAAGAAGTTTTGGCTCTTCTCATCTATGGGATGGTACTATTTCCCAATCCTAACCAACTTATAGATGTGAACACAATCAAAAAATTTATATCTCGCGATCCGGTGCCTAGGTGGGTGCCTTTGTTGGCTAGGTGGTTTATTTCGCACCTACCTCAATCTGTTTTGAAAAATGAGCAAGGCATGAGATGGTCTAATAGGTTGATGTCACTCAGGAATTCGGATATTCATTGGTGTTCTCGATCTTTGGAGGACAATACTATTATCGACTGTTGCAGGGAATTCCCTAATGTCCCTCTACTTGGAATTAGGGGAGGTATTACCTACAATCCTTGTTTGGATTTACGACAGTAGGGGTATGCGCGAAGAGATGGGCCCCATGATGCACTCATCCAAGGTTTGGTATTCGATTAGGATGGTGACAACCAAGGCTATCGTCAAAGGTTCATACGAGCTTGGAGAATAATAAACAAAGTGGATAGTAAGACATTGGGACATAAGAATTCCATTTCCCTTGAGCCTTACCTTAAGTGGGTGTGAGCTCGCACTCAAAATATCATGATGCCTTATGAGTCCATTTTACCAATCATCATGGAGCCCGTTGCCGAAGGAGACGTTCCATATATTGTCCTTTATCTTGATATGCCTACTTCTCTTGAAGATTTTCAAAGAGCTTGGATTCAACTAAAGGGGAGCGAGACACATTTGAAGCCCAGTGCCACGCAAGCGAGAATAAGGTTCACGAGACAACTCCATGACGAGCATAGTTTGAACGCCTACATTCCACCAAAGAGGATGCGCTTGTGGGAAGCTTGATTTATTTTTGTTTTAGAAAGTTTATTTTGTATTTTTTTTTATCCTTTCAATGTAAGCCCAAGGAATATGTTGTAAGCAATTTGAACTTATTAATACAATTAACATTTGTTACCTTTTGTCTAAACAAATTTGAATCTTTTAAATCCTTGAAATCATTTGCATAGGCATGTTCATGCATTATAAAATAAACAGGTTTTTCACAACCGGTTTCCTTATGTTTCTACTGTTTATTTCAGTAAGATGGATATCAAACAAACAATGAAGGATCTTCAAGCACATAATTCTCAATTCCAACAGATGTTCCTGGCTCTGGCTAAAGGATAAGAGAACCTGAAGGCTCTCATATCAAAGACAAGAAGAAAAAGACAAAGAAAATAGTGGGTGTCCTGAATATGGGAAGGAGATTCAGAGAACCAGCAAAGTGAGCCCTAGAATTTGCAACTCCGTCAAATAAGGGGGACAATTAGGAAGAGAAGACAAAATAAAGGGACTACAGTCTGGGGTCTGACGAAGAAGAGGATGACTACGCTGAAGAACAATATCCTCCTTTTGATGACAAATATAAACAGCAGGAGGATCGTCTCAATGCCATGGAAATTCAGAGAGTACCTAGTCTGGATTTTGAAAAATTAGGGTTGGTTTCTGGAGTGTTCATTCCACCAAATTTCAATGTTCCGGCATTTGTAAATATGACGGAGTTTCGTGTCCAAAGATGCATCTGAGATCTTATGTCAGGATGATCCAACCTTACACCGCTGATAGGAATTTGTGGGTGCATTTCTTCCAGGAAAGTTTATCGGGGACTCAATTAGAATGGTTCTATCAGATGTACGGAACCAACATCCGCAATTGGGAGGATCTGGCTGCTTCTTTCTACAGGCAATACCAATACAACACTGACCTCGCTCCATCATGTACACAACTTTAAAGCATGTCTATGGGTTCCAGTGAGGGCTTCAAATATTATGCCCAAAAATGGAGAGATCTTGCAGGAAGATTCCAACCTCCCCTTTCTGATAGAGACCTGGTAGATATGTTTTTGGGTACTTTGTCAGTCCCGTTCTTCAAACATTTGATCGGGAGCTCTTCAGTTGGGTTCACCGAGCTGATATTGACAGGTGAAAGAGTAGAAGCTAGTATCAAGAGAGGTAAGATTCATAGATATGCGTCTTCAAGTACAGTAAAGAAACCATTATCTGGGAAGAAAGAAGTAAGTGTTGCCTACGGTCAAAAGAATCAAAGCAAAGCTGAATGTCGTCCAACAGTGGGAGTTGTAATGATCTCTAGCCCTGTATCAACTCAACAACAAAACAATCAGCACAGGCAGGATGCACCTAGAAGACAGTTCACCCGGCTTAACATGTCCTTATCTCAGGTTTTTCCACACTTGTTAAAGTCTAATCTGGTCACTCTTAAGGAGCCTCCTCAAAATCCAAACACTACATCTCCCCGTTATAATCCAAATGCTCGGTGTGCCTACCAATCCAACAATCCGGGGCATGATACAAATGATTGTTGGGCTCTGAAGAATAAAGTTCAGGATCTTCTTGAGGCAAAGGAGATTGAATTTGACCCCCCCCCCCCCCGAGACCCCTAATGTGATAACTGCACCAATGCCCAAGCATGGTCAGAGTGTTAATGTCGTTGATAATGACCTGTTTGTTTCTTCTGTTGATGAACTAGCTACTCCTCTGCCGATTGTTAAGAAGAATCTCTTGCGTGCCGGTTTATTTCCTTGTTGTGGTGAAGGTTACCACTTGTGTACGTCTCTATCCAATGGTTGCTTATTGTTGAAGATAGGTGTCCAATGCCTGATGGACAACAAGGAAATTCTGTTTGAGAAGACTCCCTCTACGAGAAGTCTGTGTGAAGATATATCGATTATTACCATTTCCAACAATCCTCCCAGGGTCTCCTCCAAAAGACCTGTTAGGATTACATCCACTTCTAAGGTTTATACTTTAATTATCGCTTTTCCTGGGTTGATACCATATTCCTCCGATAAGGTTGTTCCTTGGAACTATGGAGCCGATGTCTATTACCATGGCGTCAAGCAAGACCTATTGGCTATAAAAGATGAAGGTGTTGAAGATACTCATCCTAATATCGACAACATTGTTAGGACCAGTAAAATTACCAGAAGCAGAAGGATCTTCTCTCTTGATATCTCTCTGAGGACTATTGCCACTCCCTTAGTTATTCTTGCTAATGTTCTAATTGTTACTACTATTGTTATTCCTTCTACTGAGTCACCAAGACTCGGGGCCAAGAAGTATTGGTTAAGCCTGCCCAGACGGAGGAACCTAAAGAAACCATTCCTGAAGCCTCTATAAAAGAAATGGAGGAGATACTGAAAATCATACGGAAAAGTGACTACATTGTTGTGGAACAATTGGGGAAGACTTCCTCAAAAATTTCAATGATGGCCTTACTGTTATGCTCTGAAGCCTATGCTAAGGCTTTGGTGAAGTTCCTCAAATCTGCTCATGTGCCACAAGAGACTTATGTCGACCAATTCGAGAAGTGTATCGCTAGTCTTACTGCTGTCAATGGACTTGGTTTCTACGATGTTGATTTGACGTCTAAAGGAAGAAAGCATAATGATGCCTTGCATGCCTCTATTGAGTGCAGGGGAACTACCCTGGATCATGTTGTAGTTTATACAGGTCCGTCGCTAAATGTTCTACCCAAGGGTGCTTTAGACAGATTGGACTGTGAAGGAATGACTTTGAAGCCCAGTAATATTGTGGTGAGGGCTTTTGATAGTTTTAAGAGAATGGTACACGGGGAGGTGGACATTCCTATTAAAGTTGTTTCCCAAACTTTTTGCTCAACTTTCTATGTGATAGACATTCGTCCTTCTTACTCTTGTTTGTTGGGACCCCCTTGGATTCATGGGGCCGGTGTTGTCTCTTCCACTTTGCATCAGATGTTAAAGTATCCGGTGAATGGAAAGATTGTTACAGTCCATGGCGAAGAAGAGTATATGGTGAACCACCTGAAGTCTTTCTGATATGTCGAGATGGACGGCGAGTTCATCGAGACCCTCTACCAGAATTTTGAAGAGGTTCTTCAGACAATTGTTGTTACCAAAACTTCCATTGTTGTTCCAGAAATTATAAGACTTCCACTGAAGATGGCTTCTCTAAAGGATGCCAGGGTTGTATTTGAAGAAGGTGGGTGCACTATTTGGGGCCAACTACCTGACATCCCCTATAAGTCTGACAAGTTTGGTTTGGGTTTCACTTCAGGTGCTCAAAAAGCCATTCGTCGTGCTCGCGCCAGAGGACCACCATTACACATCAGCAGCCATGGAGTCAACGCTATAGAAGACACTGACATTGAATGCGACCTGGAAAATTGGATCTTCCCTACTGCCAACTGTTGACTCAGCAATTGGATAGCTAGAGACTTCATTCCCATTATGTTCATCCAGGAGTAATTGTCTTTTTGTTTTTGGGATATATAATATTTGAAAAATTTAAACTCTAAAGCCCTGTCTCTTACCCGAGGCACAATGGTTTATTTGTGAGGGTTATCATTTCACTTTCATATGTCATAAATGAATCATTTGACATTTTGCATACAAATTTTGCGCTCTTTTTCTTTCTTTTCTACTTTTACTTTATCAAAATAGATATGCTCTCTTACACACACCCACATATCAAACTGCAGATCCATATCCACTCTGGATCCCATTGATAACGGTTCTGCTATTTCCAGTTATGACTTTGAAAGTCCAATCTACCAAACTGAGAACGAAGTTGAGGAAGATTGTGAAGTACTAGGAGAACTTGCTAAACTGTTACAACAAGAGGAAAGAGCGATACAGCCTCATGAAGAGTCAGTCGAGACAGTAAACTTGGGTACCGAAGAGGATAAAAAGGAAGTCAGGATAGGTGCAAACTTGGAGCATAGCATCAAGGAGCGGTTAATCCTGATGTTACATGACTACATTGAGATCTTTTCCTGGTCATACAAAGACATGCCAGGGCTGGACACTAATATTGTGGTTCATCGTCTACCAACGAAAGAAGACTGTCCTCCAGTGAAGCAAAAGGTTCATTGTATGTGGACTGAAATATCATAAAAGATCAAGGCCAGGGTTATCAAATAGTTTAATACCGGATTCTTAGCTGTTACTTCTTATCCACAATGGGTTGCAAACGTGGTACCAGTACCTAAAAAGGATGGCAAGGTGCGCATCTGTGTGGATTACGGAGGTTTGAATAGAGAAAGCCCCAAGGATGACTTTTTGCTTCCCCATATCGATATTCAGGTTGACAACACCGTGCAACATAAGATATTCTCCTTCATGGACTATTTTTCCGGGTATAATAAGATTAAAATGGCACCTGAAGATATGGAGAAAACAACTTTCGTCACGCAGTGGGGCACCTTCTACTACAAAGTTATGCCATTTGGGTTGAAAAACGCTGGGGCAACCTATCAGCATGCTATGGTAGCATTATTTCATGATATGATCAATCACGAGATAGAGGTCTATGTCGACGATATGATAACCAGGTCTCAAACTGAAGAGGAGCATTTGGATCACTTGCATAAATTTTTCGAAAGATTAAAGAAATACAAGTTAAGACTGAATCCGAGCAAGTGCACCTTTGGAGTAAGATCTGGTAAGCTATTAGGTTTCATTGTCAGTGGAAAAGGTATTGAAATATATCGTACAAAGGTTAAATCTATACAAGAAATGCCAACTCCCCGCACTGAGAAAGAGGTTAGGGGATTCTTAGGACGTCTAAACTACATGGCCAGATTTATTTCCCACCTAACCGCTACTTGTGAGCCAATCTTCAAACTACTAAAAAAGGATCAAGTTGTGAGGTGGAATGACGATTGCCAGACTGCCTTTGACAGAATCAAGGAGTATCTTCAAGAACCTCCAATTTTGATGCCGCCGGTTAAAGGAAGACCTCTGATCATGTAGTTAACAGTATTAGAAATTTCAATGGGGTGTGTGTTGGGGAAGCATGACGAGTCTGGCCGAAAATAGCACGCAATATACTACTTGAGCAAAAAGTTTACCGACTTGAAACTAGATATTCATTGCTCGAGAAAACTTGCTGCGCTCTGGCATGGGCTGCTCGCCGGCTAAGATAGTATATGCTGACTCACACTACCTTATTGATATCTAAAATGGATCCTATCAAATTCATATTCTAGAAGCCTGCTCTCTCTGGAAGAATAGCAAGATGGAAAATGGTCCTGACCGAATACGATATTCAGTACACTACCCAAAAATCAATAAAAGGAAGTGTACTAGCTGGTCATTTGGCTCATCAGGCTGTGGACGACTATCAATCCATGAATTTTGAGTTCCCGGACGAGGACATCATGTTAATGAATAATTCTGAAGAACTTGGACCGTATGACGGACCCGAACAAGGATCCCGATGGACTATGGTTTTTGACGAAGCTTCCAATGCACTTCGAAATGGCATCGGTGTTGTGATCTTATCTCCCAAAGGCTGTCACACTAATTTCACTGCCAGGCTATGTTTCAACTGTACCAACAATATGGCCGAATATAAAGCATGCATTATGGGTCTCAAAGTTGCTATTGACTTGAGAATCAAATTCTTGAGTGTATTTTGAGATTCGGCCTTAGTGATCAGTCAAATCAAAGGAGAATGGGACAAAAAGCATCCTAATCTCATCCCTTACCGAGAGCATGTGTTGACGTTGATTCCACACTTTGAAGAAGTTACCTTTGAGCATTTTCCATGAGAAGAAAATCAATTAGCAGACACGTTAGCTACCATGTCATCCATGTTTAAAGTCAGATGGGATAATGAAGCTCCTCAGGTCACTATTAAGAGATTGGACATACCAGCATACTGTTATGAGATTGATGTTGAGGGAGTAGAAGAAAAGCCTTGGTTCCACGAGGTGAAAAGGTATCTCGAAGCTCAAGAATACCCTGAAGGGCGTCCATCAATGACAAGAAGTTTATGAGAAGGTTCTCTGCCAAGTTCTTCCTCAATAACGGAATTCTCTACAAGCGCAACCATGATTCCACTTTACTTCGGTGTGTAGACAAGAGAGAAGCAGAGAAGATTATGGAGGATATACACAAAGATACATTTGGAACCCATTCTAGTGGCCATACGATGGCTGAGAAGGATCTGAGGGAAGGTTACTATTGATCCACTATGGAAACAGATTATCATCATCATTCCCGGACTTGTCACAAATGCCAAATATATGTTGACAAAGTACATGTGCCATTGGTTGTTCGCAATGTGGGGCATTGATATGATTGGAGAGATTAGACCTATGGCTTCCAATGGACATCGCTTCATCCTTATTACCATTGATTACTTCACAAAGTGGGTAGAGGCAGTCGATTCGCTTCTGTTACCAAGAACGTTATGGAACGATTCATCAGGCATAATCTTATCTGTCGATATGGTATCCTGGAAAGAATTATCACAGATAATGGTACTAACCTCAATAATACTATGATCACCAAGCTATGTATGCAATTTAAGATCCAGCGTCATAACTCTTCTCCTTATTGGACGAAGATGAATTGCGTTGTGGAGGCCGCCAATAAAAATATAAAGAAGATTATTCAGAAGATGACGGTAACATTTAATGACTGGCACAAGATGTTACCATTTTCTCTTCATGGTTACCGTACCTCAGTGCACACATCAACAGGGGAAACCCCTTTTTCTCTCGTACAAGGTATAGAAGTTGTTTTACCCGTCGAGGTCCAGATCCCTTCCCTGAGAATCATGAAGGATGCAAGTCTAAATGAAGACGAATGGATTCAGACCCGACTTTACCAATTGAACCTGATTGACGAGAAGAGGCTCGCAGCTGTTTGTCATGGTTAGATGTACCAGAAACGTATGATCAATGATTTTAAAAAAAAAGGTCAGACATTAGGTATATCAAGTTGGTGACCTAGTAATCAAGCGCATCATCCTACCACAAGGTGATCCCAGGGGCAAGTGGACTCCTACATACGATGGACCGTTTGTAATTAAGAGTATATTTTCCGTTGGAGCTGTGATATTAACCACCATGGATGGTGACAACCTTCCACACCCTGTAAATGCGAACATAGTTAAAACATACTATGCATGAAAAGAGACCTGCTAGGTTGACTGGCCTAGTAAAAAATAAGGGCATCCCAGTGAACCACGAGGGTTTGGAAAAAATTAGGGATATATATGAAAAGAAATTGTACACCCGGAAAGTCGAAAACCTGAAAAGACGGCTTGGGCAAAAAAGGGTATCTCGGTGGATTGAAAACCCAAATGGGCGGTCTAGGAAAATAATTTAGGGATTTGAAAGCGTATGACTATGTCCCGTTGGATCACATTACAGCCATAATTCGTTAGCAAGTTCGAACAGTACAAATTAATCCAGTCAGCTTCTTCCAGACAGCAAAGTGATGAGACGCTTAAAGATATAAAGACAATAGCGGAATTTAAACCCAATGGATTATCCCACATAGCTGTTATTCTTTGTGTACTGCTTTGTATATTTCTCATTTTGTGCGACGACATTTCTCTTGTTAGGTTGTTCGTCTCCTTTTACAAAGACGCCTGTTATAGGCAGACTTTCTCAAATCAATATAAAATCCCTCTTTTAAAAGTTCAAAACTTTTTGTTTTTGTTTTTTGTTTTGTTTGCAAAAATGTCTAGTGATTATTTTAAATGAACATATGCATTTGAATATGATTACTGTTTATAAATATATGCATACAAACAGAAAGACGCTTACTAAGGGTTCTAAGAGTTGGGACAATGTTGAATAGCCATCTGTAAATCCCCACAGAGAAACTACCCCTAGAGGAATATCTTCACAAGATTCATCATCAACAAGGGTACATTTCTCAGTAGGTACAAAGACAGGGGCATCTTCCCGCAATTCATCGCCATATCTTTAGAATATAGTCTAATGATTTCATATATTCTGGCATTTCTCAACAGATAAAGAGTTTCAATCATCTCCCTAGCATCTTAGAGAATTCCCCAGCATGGTCTACAAATTTCTTGGTTTCCCCAATAGAGTTTCATAAAATCCCAAAGTAGTTTATGAAATTGATGTTCCCAATAGAGTTTATTTCTCTAGTTACAGAAGATCATTCCCCAATGGAGTTTTTTTCTCCAAATTGATAAAAACTTCCAACAAAACACTTTTCTCCAACAGGATTGATCAAGATATCTATCTACAAAAGAGTAGCCAATCACATCAGAAGACAATTCATCCAAATTCAGAATGCATGTAATCCATTCATTTCAAGAACCATGACAGGTTATCAACCCCTTGAAGGCTTCTATCCTCAAGCAGAAATTAGAATCCCAGTGGAATATCCTCAGACAGAAAGTGGGAACCCTTGACGAATTTAACTTTATTTTCGACAAGAGTCGGGAATTTTATTTCCCCCGGTTCAAAGGCCCTACAAAGAGAAATTGATACGCTCATATTCATACATCATTTACAAATGTCATAGCATATGCATACAAAGCACACTACAACACAATCTCATTTATTTTGATAACATCATTACGTAATGCATTGCATACATCATGACATTGCATACAACTAACTCTTTACCGTTTCATGGAAAGATCAATCAACAAAACCAACATCATCAATTACTGGTAGGACCAAGCAGTCTTATCAGAGACAACATCTTCTGGCTCAGAATAAATCAACCAAAGGTTTTATTACGATACTTCTTCCAGTGGACATTCTTCTGGCTCAGCTTAGATTAGGTGTAGATCTTTTCTGATACTTATTCCAGTTGAAGACATTTTCTGGCTCAAAATGAATCAACCAGGGATTTATTCTGATACTTCTTCCAGATAAAAAAGCAAACCTAAATATCAGCTGGCTCAGATTAATTGGACCAATGATTTATTCTGATACTTCTTCTAGTAGACCTTTTTTTGGATCAGATTAAATAGACTAATGATTTATTCTGATACTTATTCCAGTTAAAGACACAAAGACCTCTTCTGGATTAGATTAAATCGGTCAATGATTTATTCTAATACTTCTTCCAGTTGAAGATGGTCGTAGATAGTCGCTGGCTCAGATTAAATCAATCAATGATTTATTCTGACACTTCTTCCAGTAGACCTTTCACTAGCTCAAGTTAAATTGACCATGATTTATTTTGATATATTTTCCAGTTAAACATACAGAGACCTCTTATGGATCAGATTAAATCGACCAATGATTTATTTTGATACTTCTTCCAGTTGAAGACGGTCGTAGATAATTGCTGACTCAGATCAAATTAACCCATGATTTATTCTGATACTTCTTCCAGCAAACCTTTTTCTAGACCAGATTAAATTGACCAATGATTTATTCTGATACTCCTTCCAGATAAAATGAGCATAAATATTTGTTGGCTCAGATTAAATCGATCAATGATTTATTCTAGTACTTCCTCCAGTCAAAGACATCATCAGGCTCAAATAAAAAACGTAGGCTTATTCTGATACTTCTTCCAGTTTGAAGTCAACTTGTACTTTGGACAGAATCTATAAGCCCATCTCTGACGACTCTCAGTCATCTCTCTGAATGGCATCTGTAAGACCATCTCCGACGAATCTCAACCATCTCTCTGAATGTCATCTTGTAAGCCCATTCGAGCATATCTTCAACTGACAAGTTACTCTGTGTACCGGCAAGCACAAATTTCTGGGCACTCTAGTGTTCAATCATCTTCCACCTTTAGAGTGTGAAAGGCAGACAAGCCAATCTAAATATTCAGGTTTAAGAAGATTGAACAGGGGAAGCTATTGTACCCCAAAATTTTCCCTCTCATTTTATTCAAAACATACTTCTATAGGTCCTCAAATGCTCAAGGTTGACCAAGAATTGACCAGACAAATTCTCCTCCTAAGTAATGGACTTCCAACTAGGGTTTCACTTTTCACAAAGAAGTTTGGGTTTCAAAAGCCTCAAGTGATTTCCATGGCCCCTAATATATACTCAAGAATTTCCATGCCAAGTTTCATGCCTTGCATCACAAGTTTGTCAGTCAATTGCTCCGATGACTGAAAATCAACTATATTAGGTCAAAAGTCAATTATGGTCAATATGCAGTCAAACTTCAAGATTTTTGGTCAACATCAATATTTTGAAGTGAATTTCATCATTTGATCAAGGGTTGATCATGATTCTTGAAAGGAATTCTCTCAAATCATCAAGAATAAAAAATTGCTAAATTAGGGATTCCTAGAGAAAGTCAACTAAACTTTGACCAGACATAACTTTCACACACTTCATCCATTTATCCCCAACCAAATCTCATTGTGAAGAAAATTAAATTCCCTAAAACTTTTCTTATGTACTCAAGTTCAAAAAATGCATCATTGGAAAGATATGAGCCAATACATTACATGTCTTTTTAAAAGTAAAAAAAAAGGCATTTTTTGTCAAGGCAAGTTACATCAAGATAAATTCTCCAAATGCAAAAATGGTAAACATAGAGATTGTAGAGAATAACTCGGGCTTTCTAAAAAATACAATATTATCTTCAAACGATAAAAATTGAGCAAGATATGAGTTGCAAAATTTGGGGAATTTTGTGAAATTTCAAAAAGTACACATTGAGCAAAATAGCATTTTTAGACTAATGGGCCTACTTTTTGAACTTCAAGCATGTCCATAATGTCTTAAAGGACCTCTAAGCCCATTTTTGCATTGCTTTGATTTAATTTTCATTTATCTTGAGTTTTATTTAATTTAAAATTAAATAAATGAAGATAAAATGCAAGAATTAGTAGGCTATGGCATTTGGGCTTAGTTTGACCCATTGAGAAGCCCAAATCTCGTGCAAGGTACATGGAAAAGGGACCAGATTCATCACAATTTAAGAATGGGAAGAAATCATCAAAAATGGAAACATTGGATACAATTTTAAAAAATCATATTTTGTCATGAACTATGGGGATTTTGTACAAATTTGGCTAACCTAATTCATACCACATATAAACACAAGTGATCCAGATCAAAAGGCATGCGCAGCCAGCCTTAAGAAAGCCCTATAAATTTTCCAAAAATTCAAGAAATATTGCAACTACAGATTGCGAGTTCCAGCCATTCTCAGATCGGTTCAAGTGTTCTATCATACTCATGAGGCCTCCAGGAGTCGTGTCCAGCCATCATTCAGGCCTGAATCATCCCGAAACTCATCCAGGCAACTTGCCGGTCCTTTGATCTAGTGCATGTGAAGGTCAGCAAGTGCGTGATACGCCTCACATCTGGGCTATCCAGTTCTAAGATCCTAAATCCAACGCTCCAAGTGGCTAGAGACCATGGTATATCCTAGGGTTCACTCCCCACCAGATTGAAATCAGGAGTGGGGTTGCTGTATTTGGGCCTAACAAATTGCAATTCGTACCCCACAATTTCACTTAACAACAACAGGCCCAATTTTCTTCTTTTTTTTTGCATGCTAGCCTTACTTTTTTTTTTTTAAAAATTATATTATTTTTCAAAACCATATTTATTTAATGATAAAATCATAAAAAATCACTAGAAAATAGATTTAGGTTTTTCCAATTAAATTTAAGTTTTGTAAATTAATTAATTAATTAATTTAATTATTTTGATTTATTTTAAAACCAATTAGAGCTAGGTTTATTTATTATAAATCATTTTCCAAATAAAAATGAAAAAAATGTTAGAACTAGTTTTCTCTCTTAACTCGATTTAATTGCAATTATTTATCACTTTTTTTATTTAATTAAGATTAGTTTTTATTAGTTTAATTTATGTTTTCTTAAAACAAATAAAAGTAACAAAAATATTCTACGCGTTTATGAGTTTTAGGGTTTTACTTTCGCTTTCCACATTTGCGCTCTTATTTTAAATTTCGCATTTTTTATATTGATGTAATTGCAAATGGATGTAATAGCTGTAAAATTAGGACTTTTATGTTTTACTTCACCGTTTTGGATTTGCAATTCCCCCACCCCGAAGCCATGTAATAGCGTAGCTTTAAATTCTGCATTTTTATTTTACACTGATATTAACTGTTAGATGTATGCATAATAGACATGTATGATAAGATAAAAGCAAACGCTAGCAAACTTAACATCCAAAGATAAATAACTGAAACACAATACACTCACACATGCACACCTCTAGGGTATCCCCACTTGTTGCCTTCGAAATAAATAGTCATGATTCTCGAATGTAAGAGATTTTAATGGCAACCCTTTGGTTTAAAGATCATAAGTCCCTCGATGACCCTTTCGACGTTGCCTCGGCATATGATCTTAAAATCTTAGGTAATTACAAAAGTATCTTAGTAGTTGCTTTTGTGATTGTACGATGACCCGCACCCATCCCTCAAACATCCAACGATAGGGCTACCTACTCACTAATAGTAGGATAGCATTGTCTAAAGAAAGGAGGAAAAGAACAAACCTTTCGAGTAGGTAGATAGCTCCAAGTTTCTTGCTCAAACAAAACAATTTTTATACACACACAAACTTTTTCTAAACATTTTCAAAGACATGAAAACACTTTGTATATGTTCTCACCGAAATGAGAAACATTACAAAGTTCTCTGCACAAAGGCGTCTTTTCAAATTATCTTCAAAACACACTTACACAAAAAAAAAGAATTTTCAAAATGAGCTAGCAACTAAGAGCCCATAGATAACTACAGATGGAAAGGGTGCTAACACCTTCCTTTTCCATAACCTACCCCCTTACTCAGAAAATAATCTCAAGAGGTCTTTCCTGTTCTTTTACCCTTTCCTTTGTTAGATAAAAGAAAAGTCAGTGGCGACTCTTGCTAACCGCAACATTTGTGATAAAACGTAAAACTAGAAAAGTCAGTTTTCCCACCGTATTACACTTTTCATAACCAAACTTCGTACTTTGATCTCTATTTTACTTTAGGTTTTACTCGCTCTTTTCCTTGTATTTTGGATAAATTTAAAGTACGGTGGCGACTTTCACTGATTTTTCCAGTGAAGCCAATCCAATGGTTTAGTCTCAACATTTCTACGGCTACAGAAAAGTGGCGACTTCACTGGGAACAAATCTCTAAGTGAGTTAAGCCTATCTTTGTTTATCTATGTATGTGCTATTATTTATTGTATATTATTTGTTGTATATATGCATGTTTGTCTGGATTTTTTCTGGTTTTCATGGTTCTTGGTGATCTCTTATAAATCTTATACCATACTTGGGCAAACTTAAGATAGGATGGGTGGTATAATCATGTTAACTTTGAGGGAGAAATCCTGAAAAAGGAGAAATGAGATCCCCCGCTCAGTGAAGGCCCCTTTGATTGTAGTATTTGTTTACCGAGCAATCGGGAAGACATTGTTGTTTTCGACCTGGGATCCAGCGAAGCTGAGATTCCGTAGAACCCTTAACCCATCTTGACCTTTTAGGTGTAGTATGGAGACTATGATGGAGAATTCCTGAAGAAGTTATCACGCGATATTCAGACGAGTTTCTCTTGAGTATATTGCTAACTACCGATAAAATAGGGATGCTGGTAATATCCGAAAGAGGAATGTAGACTCTAGAATTTCCTTAGAACCTTGATCTACAGGTGATATAAACCATTAGTCCTTACCTTGTGGGTAGTACCTTTGACTCTAGGCTCGTGACTTTTAACCTGTGATCTTGTTACAGTGTTGTGCATTGCATAACATTGCATATAATTTTCATTTCATGCATCATTCATGCATACATCTAGGTTTACTAGTATCTATGTTATACCCCAAAATTTGCGCTCTCATCTTTCTCAAGACATTTTTTAAAGCTTCTCAAACACTCAAGGCACTCAAGGGTTAACCAGTCAACTCACCTCCTTAGCCCAAAGGTCTACAATTAGAGTTTTGAGTTTCTCAAGGAAATTTGGTTTTAAAAGGTATTAAGTGGCTTCCATGCTTCTTCATAGGTCCTCAATAAGGTCCATGTCAAGTTTCAAGCCCCAAATAAAATTTTTGCCCAGTCAATGACTCAAATGATTGAAAATCAACTATATTGATCAAAAAGTCAATTGTGGTCAACATACAGTCAAACTTCAATATTTTTGGTCAACATCAACATTTTGAAGTGATATTCATCATTTGATTAAGGGTTTATCATGATTCCCCAAGGAAAGCTCTCAAATCATCAAAAGTCCAAAATTTCCAAATTTGGGTTTCCTTAGGAGAAGTCAACTAAACTTTGACCAGGCATAACTTTCACATACTTCATCAACTTTTCCCCAACCAAAGCTCATTTTGAATAAAATTCAACTCCCTACAACTTTTTCTTTATTCTCAAGTCCAAAAAATGCTTCATTTTAAAGATATGAGCTAATACATTGTAGGTCATTTTCAAAAGTCAACAAAAGACACTTTTTGTCAAGGAAACTTACATCAAGATAAATTATTTAAAAGAAAAAATAATCAACATAGAGATTGTATAGGACATCTTGAAATTTCTTAAAAGTAAGAGATCATCTTCAAAAGATGAAAATTGAGCAAGTTATGAGTTGCACAAGTTGGGATATTTTGAAGAAATTAATGAAATGCAAATTGAGCAAAATTGCAATTTTGACCCAATGAGCCTAGGTTTTGATGTTCAAACATATTCACAACACCTTAGAGGACCCATAAGCCTATTCATACATTTCCTTGATTTTTATTTACATTTTCTTTGATTTAATTTAATTTAAAAGCAAAGTAAATTAAATAAAATCACAAAAAATCATGGGCTAATGTATATGTGCTTGGTTTGGCTAGCTTTGAAGCCCAATGACTCGTGCAACCCAGCCACAACCTGTCCAGGTTCATGCAAACTCAAAAGAGCAAGGAAACATGCAAAAGGAAAGTTTTTAAGTTGTTTGATTTTGGTTTTATTAGGGCCATCAAGTATTGATCCTTTGCCATATTCATCAGCTCATGGTCTTTCACTATATACACAGAAGAAAAACACAACAAAAGGACACGAGATAGAGGCTGCAAGAATTCACTACAAAATTCTAAAAATTTCTCAAAGTTGCAAAATTCATAACTCCATTTCCAGGCGCTATCAATCCAAACAAACTACCAAATCACATTCCTGAGGCTTCCAGGAATTGAACCAAGCTCATAACCAAGCCTTTTCGCGTCTAGAACTCCCACATTCGATCACACCGGTTTGGTATAATTTCTTGAATCCAATCTGTTTAAATATACTTTGCTAACCAATCTAATGCATGTATACATGTTTATAACAATGTTTAGAACATGTTTGACGTAATGCATATGAGCTTTAATGCATAAATAACTGGATGCCATTGTTAGGGCTCTAGAGTTTTTGAGCTTCAAGTTGAATGATACAATGAGTTTCAGGCCAAATCAATTGTACCATTAAACTCGTAGGGTTTGTTTTTTTTGGATAGAATGATTTTTGATCTTTGAAATGGATGTTTTGCATGTCTAAGAATTTTGAGTGGCCTGAGGGGATGACCGGAGGTTGACTCAGGCATCCCTGAGATAAGTTGACTCCGGCTAGGGCTCGCATGGAAGAAAGCTATATTTTAATTAGCTCATTCAATTTCCAAGGGTCCCACTAGGACGCGTGTGTTTGGCAATTTGAAACTAGATGGCATTTAGTATTATATTGTTATGGATTGATTACACTAACAGATGAATCACGCCACCCTAGTGACAATACACGCTCACTTAAGGCCTTCATGCTCCTTATCCTGGGTTCGAGCCAGGAGCAAGGCCTTTTTATTTTTCTTGTATCATCCTTGTAGATTCAGTGTTTACAAGGCAGACGCGCACATGATGCATACTCTCAATCTGAACCATCAGATCCCCAAATCCCAGATTCAGCGCTCCAAAGCCAGCGTGACTACGATACACCATTCAGGAGGCTACCATAGGGGTTCACGCAGCATATGTTGGGCCTTCTTGACATTGGGCCTAGCAAATTTTTGATTGCACCCCCTGATGTTTTTGCAGCGCAACCCATTTAGCTTTTTTATATTTATTTTCATTTTGATTTAATTATTTTCTTTTCCTTTAACAATTTATTTTATAATAAAATCATAAAATCAAACAAAAATTAGATTTAAAATTTAATTTAATTAACTTTTTTGCAATAAAAAATTAATTAATTAAAATCAATTTTGAGATTATTTTGTTAATTAAAATTGTTTAGAATTAGGTTCAAAGTCTTTTTCTAAATTAAAATTAAAAAAACAACAAAAATATCTTTTTTACACGTAGAATATTTAAGGTTTTAGATATTACCTCTTTTCCATTCTCCGCGTGTTATTTACATTTTTGAATTATTATTTTTCATAATTTATGTAATTTCCCATATGTTGTAATAGTTCAAATTAGGATATTTACATATTCCCCCCACTTTGCACACGCGAACCTCTAAGGTACCTTCACTTGTTGCCTTCGGAAAATAAACAGTCACGTCTCTCGAACCTAAGAAATTTTAGCAAAAACTCTTGGGATAAAATATCCAAGATAAATAATTGAAACAAAACACCCTTCACACACATGCACCTCTAAGGTACCTCCACTTGTTGCCTTCGGAAAATAAACAGTCACGTCTCTCGAACGTAAGAAATTTTAGAAAAAACTCTTGGGTTAAAAGATCATAGTCCCTCGATGACCCTTCGACGTTGCCTTGGTAAATGATCTTAATACCTTAGGGTAATTGCTAAAGCATCTTACGAGTTGCCTTCATGACTATACGATGACCCTTACTTGTCAATAAAACATCCAATGATAGAGCTACCTACATGCTAATCGTAGGATAACAATATCTGAAGGAAAAGAGGAAAAGAATAGAGACCATCCGAGTAGGTAGACAACTTGTAGTTTCTTGCTCACAAAACCAAACATATTTATCACACATACACTCTCTTTTCTAAATATTTTCAAAGACAAAACACTTTGTATGCATTCTCAAAGATACGAGAATCATTACAAAGTTTTCCGCACTAAGGCCTCTTTTCAAAATATTTTCAAAATACACTTACACAAATAAGAATTTTCAAAGTGAGATAGCAACTAAGAGCCCATAGATAACTATGAATGGAAAGGATGCTAACTCCTTCCCTTTCCATAACCTACCCACCTTACTCAGAAAAATTCTCGAAAAGGTCTTTCCTGTTCTTTTCACCCTTTCCTTTGTTGGATAAAAGAAAATTCGGTGGTAACTCCTTCTAACTGCAACATTTACGATAAAACGCAAAACCAGTAAAGTCAGTTCTCCCACCGTATTACAATCTCATTTTCAATTGTTTCTTTCTTCCAGTTATCTATCGGTTGTCAAGATGTTTCCTCAATACAATTACAGGACTAAAGTTTCCGTCAGATTAAGAATGGAAAACCAAGAACAACAAAAAAGTTTGAATGGAAATCGATGAGTTGAAGTCAAGCATGACCAAACTTACTGAGATGATGCAAGTTTTGATTGCCATAGGGGAGCCACCTCAAAGGATTATTATCTCAGAGGTTACTTTTGCGGTTGATCCTCAACCAATCTAACATCCAGTCACTACAAGGCTTGAGTTTGGTTTTCCTAAAGACTATTCTCCACCCGTTGCAACTGCACCATTAGTTTGCCAATCAATCTGACCAGTCTTTTTTGGCTCCATTTTTCACTAAACCTCATTCGATAATTCATATTGCTTCTCACCAACCCACTACATAAGATGCTTATGGGAACCCTCTCTTTGAATAACATGCTATCAGTCCCCGATGTGTGAGTCAGAGAGATTTGGGTGAGTTTGAAGAGGTCAAATAACAATATCATACTCTAGAGAAGATACTTCAAGCTATGGAAGACTATGAGTTCTTTAGTGTTGATGCTGACAACATGTGTTTAGTTTCTGACTTTGTGATGCCTGCAAAATTCAAAACTCCTGAGTTTGAGAAATTCAAGGGGCACACTTGTTCGAGGAGTCAATTGGATATGTACTTCAGGAGGATGGCTGCTTACACCAACAATCAGAAGCTGCTCATCCATTTCTTCCAAGACCGTCTGAATGGTGCTTCACTCAAGTGCTATATGGGTCTCGAGAGGAACCGTGTCTATTGCTTTCAAGATCTTGATGATGCTTTCAGGAAGCGATACAAATACAACCTTGACATGGCTCTTGTCCGTCGCCAATTGCAAAATATGTCTCAGAATGATAAAGAATCTTTCAAGAAGTATGCTCAATGTTGGAAAGAACTGGCCTCACAAGTGGAACCCTCCCTAGCTGAGAAAGAGATCACATACATGTTTATAGATACAATGTCCCCTTTCTTTTGGGAGAAGATGGTTGGTAGTGTGTCTTCCAGCTTCACATATTTGGTGACTATTTATCAAAGCCTAGAAGAAGGCATAAAGAATGGTAAAGTGTCTAAAGTTGCTGAATCTTCTAATGGTGCGAAGAAATCCTTTGGTAACTTCCAAAAGAAGAAAAAAGGTGAAGCCAATGTTGTCTCAACAGAAGGAAGAAGACCTCTCTATAGACCTCAACATTATGATCAACCACAAGTAGTTATTGTTCAGGTTCCCCAACGACAAGATGTTTTGTAGAATCAGAATCGCAATGCAAGGACTAGGACTTTGTTTGAACCTATTCCAATGACTTACACTGAATTGTATCATGCAATGATGCAGAAGGGTTTGATTATAACTAGGCCTGTGACTCCTCCAAATCTTCTTCCAGTCGGATTCAGAACCGGTATCTACTGTGAGTTCCATTAAGGAGTTGTTTGGTCATGATTTAGAACACTGATGTGCACTGAAAGCCAAGGTGCAAGAATTGGTTAGAGCTAATATTCTCTCTTTCAAAGATCACATCCGTAATGTCAATGATAATCTGTTGCCAGGGCATGAGAAGTGAAGCTCCAGTCGAGCCAGACCATCTTCCTAAAGCCAGTGTTTCAGACATGACAACTCATCCTTGTTACTGATTAGTCATTAGGCCAATTTTCCTCTTGTTTGCATTTTCTTTTAAACTGTTGCTTTCAAACATTGTTTGTACTTTCATGTTAAGTTTATTAAAGTGAGCATTGCAATGTTCTAATTCAATGCATTTTAATTTAATGCTTTCTTTTCAAAAATATATCTCCTATTTACTTTCTTTATCAAGCTTTATTGATTCAAAGATTGGATGGAGGATGATGAAAACGAAATACCCATAGTTTTTGTTGGTATGCTTTAGAATAAAACCTTGCTGATGATGTAAGGCATTATTTCAATTCCCAAACACTGGAGAAATAAGGAAGTTAATCCCTTGTTCACCCCTTTGAGCCTAGAAGTTGGAGTTTCTTTCTATTCAAAAAACCCACAATCTTAACCTGGGGATGGGTAGTCCTCAGTTAGTTTGGTTGTGCATTCAATTACATGAGAAATCGTGCAAGACACCTTTCAATAAAGGTTGTGATCAAGCGTTCATTTACACACATCAAAGAAGTTTTGAAGATGTTCTCAAATCAATAGTGACCGTACCTAATCATAAGGGATTGTCAAAGCCCACAAGCTTCAAGTTGAGCGACAGTTGAATGTGAAGTGGGGGGATACCTGTAAGACACTCTGATGCCAAAGTAAGGTTCAGAGCAAGTGCAAGAAAGTATAATAGTTTGAGTGAGTGAATAAATACCTAGACCTCTCAAGTAAGAGGGTGTTTATAGCCCTCAGCGCTGGGCTAAGGTACCCATTGCTAGGCTGATCAAACATGCCCAAATTGGAGATTGTCAGGTCCTACATGTGTAGTGGGGCCAGCGCGTGATCCTTAACCTGGATATACTCCTCTAAATTATCGAGAGGATATAGATGCGGTCTTTTAGGGGTCAAGAGGACTCTGTGACACTCACAGGTGTTGAGTGTCAGCCCTACGAGGAAGATGCTCGCGAGGTCCTTCTGACCATCGTTGGTCCTCGTCGTCAGTCGTGAGGTTATCCTTGGATAACATATTTTGGTCGATGAGAGGAGTGGGCGATGCACGCGAGGAACTCCTGAGCATCATTAACCCCCTTCGCAAGTCATAAAGTTACCCTCGCAGGAGAAAGCCTAGACGATCATAGTTAGTCCTTGCCCGACATGGTCAAGGGTAGACTCTTTCCTGGTGGCCTTCTCATGAGGCATAGTTGGATTGGGCCTTGTATGATGTTTAGGCCACGTGCAGGCCCAGTCCAGAACAGAAGCCCCCCAAGTTGTTGCTCCTGATGAAAGGAGCTATGATTTAAGACCAACTTCCTCGTATAGTGAGCATGGTTTCGTTAGGATCTCCCCTGTGTTAGGGGACGAGGTCGTTTTTATGCGTGGCTATTCAAGAGGAGATTGGAGTTTGTTCATGGAGAACATTTTAGTTGCTCCTCGACTCACGGGGAGACAAAAGTTAGGAGTATGCCTACTTCAGAAGCTACGTGGCATAACTTCTAGTTGTGACTATTTGAGTAGAGATTGGATTTTATGCACGTAGAAAGTTTATATGCTCCTTGACTCGCGGGGACATTAAAGTTTGTAGGATGTGGCCACGTAGTGTAGCCTTTGGAATAGAATGATGTTCTAGGGAGTAGGGTTCATTATGACCTGAGCGAGTAGGCAGCAAGGAGATGGGCGGTTGATGCGTTGTTCGACACGATGTTTTGTCTTTCGTGCCAGTCCTATAAATAGTACCTAAGGGTTCATTTGTAATGTTTCCAAATCTCTCTCTCTCTCTCTCTCTCTTTTACCTAGCGTCCTTAGTTTTCCATCATCTTCCAGCCCCTTCTCCAACCACAAGCATCATCGTAACCTCCATCACAGACTCCGCACCAACTATAATCAAGTCAGTGTTTTCCAGTTATTATTGTCATTTACGGTTGGCTTTTTTGATAAATCTTGACGAATTTCACTACCCGGGAGAATTTTTCTCAAGATATTCATACGTCTCTTCGTGATATTCACGAAATGGGCCATGAAATTCACCTGTTCCCCGTAGAATTCATGAAAATGCTTAGGGAAATCATCCCATCCTCTCCGTACTCATGAAACTGCTCGAGAAATTCATCTTATCCTTATCACCTTCACGAGATTGCTCGAGGGGTGTATAACTTCCTTGTAGCGTTTAATGAGTATATTTGCTTTTAGTGAATGAGGGTTCATCGACTTAGTTTGGTCGTAGCAGCCCCCTTTCACTTGTGTTGTGGTGGAAGGGTGGATTTGATTTAGCTTTCAAATTCACTAGTTTCCTCTGCTTTACAGGTGAAATGGCCAAACTAAACGAGTCATCCGAGCAGGTCGAGGTAGAAGAATATCAATGATGGATCAGTGATCGTGTCGATCAATTAGACGCCCTTGAGGTGGGTGATGAGGGAAGGACATAATGTTCTCGATGAAGACGACGAACCTACATTTGAGGCCTGCCAGATCAACACTAAGGCGCTCGTTGAGTGTCGTACCTACGGGGGAGCCATGGCTCTTCTGGGTCTTTGTCCGTGTATATCTATTGCATTCTGTTTTTTAACTTATTTTGGGTATGTCCCTCTAACGAGGCTGGCTCGAATGTGTTTTTTTTGCAGGTAACATGGCAGAGCATTGAGAACATCTCCTAAAGTTAACCCAGGAGAAAAAGAACAACAAAATGTTAGTGAAGCCTAACTAGCCCACATGCCTTGGTCCTATTACCGAGCCGACCAAGGACGGGTCAAACGGCTCGTCGGGTCCTCGCGGTGTCGTGCAGCAAGCGGCCATGTCAGGAAAGAAGAGGAGTCACCTTGAAGGCGGGCATGTGGATTTGACTGACAAGGGGTCAGCTGCTCGGGCCTTCACCCTTCCTCCTTGCTTTGTCGAGAAGGACTTCTTCGAAGGATTTCCCTTGGCTGTGTTTGATGGTGAATCTGTTGTCATCAGGCCCCTTGATGAGGAAGGTAAGAGGCAACATCTGGCCTCAGGCATGCTCGGTTTGATGAAGGTTGCGGAGATGGAAGTCGTCATCACAGGTGAGGGTGCCAATTCTTCTTCCATGATGGGTGTGATACGGTAGCAGAACTGACTTTATTGGTTTTTTATTTTATCGTAAATGTTGCAGTTAGAAAGAGTCGCCACCGACTTTTCTTTTATCTAACAAAGGAAAAGGTGAAAAGAACAGGAAAAACCTTTTTACAGATTTTGAGTTCAAGGGATATGTTATTGAAAGGGAAGGTGTTAGCACCCTTTCCATCTGTAGTTATCTACGGGCTCTTAGTTGCTAGCTCACTTTTAAGTGTATTTGAAAATATTTTGAAAAGATGCCTTAGTGCGGCAAACTTTGTAATGAATCTCGTATCGTTGAGAATGCATACAACATGTTTTGTCTTTGAAAATATTTACAAAAGAGCTTGTGTATGTGTGAAAATTTGTTTTGTTTATTTTTGTGAGCAAGAAACTATAATTTGTATACCTACTCAAAAGATCTTTGTTCTTTTCCTCTTTTCCTTTAGAAAGTGCTATCCTACTATTAGTCAGTAGGTAGCCCTGTCGTTGGATGTTTTTGAGGGATAGGCGCGGGTCATCGTACAGTCATGAAAGAAACTCGTAAGATACTTTAGCAATTACTTTAAGGTTTTAAGATCATTTACTTATGCAACGTCGAAAGGGTCATCGAGGGACTTATGATCTTTAAAACAAAAGTCTTTGCTAAAATCTCTTATGTTCAAGAGACGTGACTGTTTTATTCTGAAGGCAACAAGTGGAGTCACCTTAGAGGTGCGCGTGTGCAAAGTGTGTTGTGTTTCAGTTATATTTATCTTGAGTGTTAGGTTTTCTAACATTTGTTTTGAAGTCTTTCCATACAAGCCTATTAGCATACTATTTACCAGTGATTTTTGACAAACAACCGCTAGTCTTCCAAACTCTATGCTTTAGTAACTTACAGGATCGACTAGATTGATCCTTGGACATGTGTCTTAGTGTTTTTAAAATTTGACTCAAAGTTTGGCATTATATGAATAATAACAATATCTTTCTATGTGATTATGGTTATCCTTAGATATTAAAGTTTTACTATAAATCCTAAATATAACTTAAAGGAAATGATCTGGATATTTGCAAGAATGTAAAGACAATTCTAATAAAGAAAGTTCAACAAAAGTTAGTTAAAGACTTAACTAGGAACGAAAAGGAATAAGAAAATGATTAAAGTAACACTGTATTGAGAAAAGGACTTTAAATAAACTGATGGTGTTCTTACGCATACATTATCAGCAAAGTATTTTCTCTCGCTTCGGTACTTTGAGTATAAAATGATTTGTATACAATTTGAACACCCCTTGAATCCTAAATCTAAGACTCCTATTTATACTGATTCGACCCTAACGGTCTTTCTACGATATCACGCCACGTTTAACGTTTTCAAACGCATGCATTATGGCGCTTCCACGCGTCCTCCTGGAAAAAATGCATCAGTTTGAATTTCAAACTCTTCACGCTCGAAGCTTTGAATTCACCTAACGTGACTGTCAAAGCGATCTTCACATATCTTGAAATATGATTTCATTCTTTTGAATCTGATTTGCACTTCAAATGTCGAAATCTTCAGCTAACAAATTTCCCCCAATAAATGTCTATTTCGAATTAGTGCAGAAATGGACATTTCTTGTAATCACCATATTTTGACTAGCAACCTTTCATTTTCCTTTGATTCCTGATATCACAGTTAATCGTGACTACTTTTCCAAAACGTCTCATCAAGATGTGTGTGCAGCAGTTTAAACATCATTATGTATCAACTTCCAAGAAAATGAATAATTATCTTTCACCTTTCTTCACAAGATGTTAACATGTGCCCCACTAAATTTTTGAGGTGTAACCTCCAACTCTTCCACTGAACACTATGAAAGGTCATCTCTTTTATTTTTCTCTTTCTTCTTTTGAAAACCCATAAATCTTCACATTTTTCTCTGATTTACGCTCCCATTCCTCTTAAAAGCTTCATCAATTTTTTAAATATACAACAATGTCTTCTGCCAAACAAGATTCCAAGCATTCTGAGAAGTCTGGAGTGATCAAAGGTTCATCTTCTCAGAGTGTACCAACCAGAAAAATCATTACTTCTGGGAATCAAGAGTTTATCACACCTCCCAAACTTACTCCGGAACAAAAATCCATTTATGCTTCTCAGGTATTTATCCCTTCTCTACTCTCTGGTAAAACCCTAGGCTTCTTAGGACCCTTGATCGCTATAGGGAACTTAGAAAAGTATGTCGAGTTTTATCCCACTTATCATGCTACCAAACCCTTGGCAAACAAAATTGTGTCCCCCAAGGAGAATATTGAAGACTCCACTAAGAAACCCAAAAAATCTTTTAAGAATAAAACCTCTGAGGATATTTCTTCAAACCCTAAGGCGGAGAGAGAAGCTTTCCAACTAGATTACATAACTGAGAGCTTTAGACCCTTTCGATCATGCCCAACCTTAGATTAATCCTATTTATCTTGGCTTACTAAGGTTGAAAAGAAAAAAGCTCAGGTATGGAAAGAATTAGGAATCTTTGACTTGATTTAAATGTCGAAAATAGGTTTTAGCTATTGCCAACCTTTTTTGCTAGCGTCCCTATATTTTTGGGATAGTACTTACAACACTTTTCATCTCCCTTGTGGGATGATAACCCCAACTTTCTTTGATATTGCTACTATTATCGGACTTCCTCCTATTGGAGAGACTTTTGATCCTTATTCGGAGTCTGAAAACACAATTGACTTCAATGTCAAAAATGCTTTTTTTAGCACTTATATAGACCTGTATCATGTTGATGGTGAAGATGTTTCTGACATTGAACATATAGATTTCCTAGACTTATGGATATCCAAATTCATTTTTTGTTGCATATCTCTACAAGTAGCCAAGAGATTTCTGACCTTAGCAAACCAGTTACATTCTGGTCAAAAGGTGTGTTTGAGTGAGTTACTTCTAGCTAGTCTATATGAATGTTTAGGGGCTGCTACTACCAAACTCAAGGATTATGAAGCAGGCACCAATCTACTTTTATCTGGACCCTATTGGCTTCTTCAACTGTGGCTAAATGCCACTTTCGAATCTTCTCTTTGAACTGTTGGAACTATTGACGAAAAGGACCCTGAAATAACAGATTGAAGCATTGAAGGAACTAGACTTTTACAGCTAACTCCCAATGATGATGCTGAAAACCTTCAAGCTTGCCTCACCAAATATATGTTGATGTTTTCGAATTGTCACAATTTCACCCCCACTATGGCTCCTTTCGCCAATCGAACTCATGGTCCTTCCTGGTTTACTTTGTTAATTGAAGACGTTGTGAAGAATGCATATACTGATATTAAAGACATATGGCACGCATGTCTTCTTCCTAGACTCCTAGTCTCTAGGATCTTGCCGGTGAAAAGCCATGTTTGCTTGTTGGCTTGTCATCCTAATTTTTTCTCTCGATAATTTAGACTGTGACAACTCATCCCTGAATCACTTTTCATTCGAAAACGTGATATCTGCATTGCAGGTGTGGATTACTTTGTTCGAAACATCGAGAAAAACCAGGAATACCATGCCAATTTTACTATATTTGGTCTCACTCCTTATCAACCTGCCTTCTATATGACCAAAGTCTTCTACACCTGGTGGACCAACTTCTATTTGAACAACATGATCGATACTGTTCAAATAAATGAATGTTTAACTGAATCTTTTTTCCTTGAGCAGGAAAATGTCCCAAAAGGTAAACTAACACACACCAAGGAAATCCAACCATTCCATAAATTCTTTGAAATTGTCCATGATCCAATTAATCTTAGTCGATTCGTCTTCCAAGCAGCAGCTACTTTAAAAGAAAAATTTACAAAGAAACTTCCATGTTTAAAGATTCCTTCTTCTGTAAAACCTGAACATATGTATGATTTTGCTTTTGAACTGCAACCACCAAAATTTCCAAAATTGCCTAGTGCTGATTTTGGCCTGGCGTTCTTTCCACCCTATCCATATTGATTCACTTGTGGAAATATTTTCAATGAGTTAAAAAATTATTCCCAAAAATCTTCTAAGAGAGTAGTTTCGACTAAGTGCACTCTAGACAGTTTCAAAGGTTTCCTTCACTGTGATTTATCAGCAGACTTTATTGTGTCCCCGACACGTGAAGGTGTGGAACCAAAGGATTCTTTGGTCCTTTTAATTGTCTTTTTAGGAAACTTCTCAATTTTAAGCATTTGAGTAACTTTGATAGTGTTTTCTAGCTGTTGAAAGGAAAACTACAAAGAAATAAAAACCTGCAATAAAGGAGGATTCGACTAGTGCCTCAAATCCAGCAACTTCTTCCAGTCAAGGAGCTCCTTCTGCAAAGGGTGCTACTCTAAATAAAGTGGAAATGAAAAGAAAAACTCTCTATGAAGAAGCCATAGTGATCCCTAAAGATGATGAGGAAGATGTCCTCCTTATTCCCTTTAAAGCCAAGAAGAAACAAAATAAACCCAAAACGTCGAAAGATGCCCCATATCAAGCTACCAATCAGAAAGAATCAAAGTAAAATTCCTCCCTCCTTCTCAAAATGAGGTTAAACCTTCACCCTCTGGGTTTGTATTTTTGGAGCATATTGGAAGCAATGCTTCTAATCCTGATGATCAAAAGGTACATCTTTATTTCAGTATTTTCCTTTCTTTCTTAAATGTCTCTTGACCTAACAGCTTCTTTTTGTCTGCAGGATAAATCAATTACTCCTCTTGTTTCCACTATCAACCTAGATGCTCCTTTGAATACAGAGACTCCATCACCCTCCTCCCACATCTAGTGGCGCTGTCTAAAATAAGGGGTCTTCGACTGGGGTTCGTCAACCTAAAACAGGTGATGTCCAAGTAAAGCAAGAGACTTTTTCTCCTGGAAAAGATGTCTTACCAGAATCTGGTAAGCAAATAAAGGAGGAAGATAAAGACTCTGAAAGTATTCCCAGTAACTCTCCTCCCAAAAGGGCTCAATTTCCTGTAGATTATATCGAGGACGAAGAGCAGTACTTAAGTGGGATCGAGACATACTTTCATGATGATGAGGAAATGAAGGAGGTCAAACAACAACCTGAGGACATCCATCCAACACAGGCTCGATCAGTTCCAAATCCAATTCGGTCTCCACTATTCACCGAGGAGGAAAAGATAGCACTAAAGAAGAGTGGTCCTCTCAAGTACGTGAAATTGATGATGGCTCTAAGGGGGGCTTCTTCTGGAAAAAAAGCTTTTGGGGATTCGGCCTAATCTGGTTCTAGTACTAATGATCCTTCTTATGAAGAACTTCTTCAGTAAGTGAAGAAATCTGTATTCGAAGCTGACTTGTTCGAGGTGTTGAAGACAGACGTTACTGCTTGTTTTGGGATGAAAAAATTGATCAATCGAATCAACATTACTGATTTTCCTTTCAAGGTAGATGAGGCCTTGATAGATATTCAAAATCTAATCTACCAAATATGCGCTGAGTACAATAGGGAAGTTGATGTAACTTCAAAGCTTCAAGAAAAGGAATAAGAGAAAACTGTTGAATTTGACAAAGCTCTCGGCACCTCTAAAGCATATGAGGATTTGTTGGCTTCAAGGAAGGAAGCCCGAGAGGATTTAGATACTTATACAACTTCGATCACACTCTGGGAGTCTCACATTTTGGAATTGTAGAAGAAGATTTTTGATGCCAAGGTGAAACAAGCTTCCATCAAAGGATTGGACACCACTGAGGATGATACTTTGGCTGCACAGAGCGTTGAACATGTCGAAAGAGCTTCATCCATAAATGAAGAAATTGCACACCTCAAAGGCATAAATGTTGTTGTTCAATACAAGCTTGGCTTGGAGAAGATCAAGTATGAGAGGATGAAGAACACTATCCCATTTTGATTTGTGTAACTTAGATTTTATTATATTTTCTATACGTTGTAAGCATTCTAGACAAAGCCATTTTGGCGTTTTTTACAATTAATTCGATCACCATTTTGGCTATGTATATTTTTTATGCTTACTCTCTTGTCATGATTTTTATTTCCTGTAAAAATGGTTTATACTTCTTTAAATATTTCCGATTTACTCTTAGGATTCTTCGATCCTCATCTAACTTCTCTACTTCGTAAGTGTTGTTTGAGAATTCCTTTAGGATTCTAAAAGGTCCTTCCCAATGTGGAGAACATTTTCCTAGCACTTTATTCTTTCAATCCATAGGTAATATGACTTTCCATACCAAATCATTTATAATAAAAGCCTTGCCTTTGACCCTCTTATTGTATGCTCTTGCCACTCTTTCCTTTTGTCTTCTCAATTTTTCTAAAGCATGTAACCTTTTTTCATCTAAATCTACTAATACATTCATCATCATTTCCCAATAAAGGTTAGAAGGAATTTCCTCTTGCCTTTGTATTCTAACTGATTGTAAGTAGATTTCGACTGGTAGTATTGCATCAAATCCAAACGTGAGTTGGAAAGGTGTGGCATTAGTTGCTTCTTTAGGGGATGTTTGACAAGCCCATAATGCTTGGTCTATAGTTTTGTGCCAATTTTTTTGCTTTTTCCATACGTGCTTCTTTACCAACCCAATTATCACCTTGTTGGCTGCTTCGACTTGGCCATTGCTTGAGCATAGTAAGGTATGGATGTCAATAGTTTTAAACTTGTTTCCTTGGCAAACTCCTTCATCTTTCGACTAGTGAAGACTGATCCTTGGTCTGTTGTGATACTCTCTACGATGCCAAATCTATAGACTATTTGTTTCTGAATGAATTCGATAACAGTCTCCTGATCCACATTTACTAAAGGTATGGCCTCAACTCATTTTGTAAAGTAATCTATACCTACTAAAAAGTACCTGTTGTTTTTAGATGAAGCAGATCGAATTTCTACAATTAGATCTAGTGCCCAACCTATGAAAGGCTAAGGTTTAATAATTGCATGAAGTTCACTTGCTGGAGCATGTTGGATACCAGCATGCTTTTGGCATTCTTGACATCCCTTAGAAAATTCTATACAGTCTTTAAGCATAGTAGGCCAATACATTACATATCGAAACAACAACAACTTCAATTTATGACCTGCTTGATGAGGTCCACATGCTCCACTGTGAACACTAGATAATGCCAAATATGCCTCACTTTCTCCTAAGCATTTTAGCAAAACTCCTTCAGGAGTTTTCTTGAACAATTCATTCCCCATTAAGATATAAGACAAAACTTTATACTTATTCTTTCTTTCTATATCTATCGAAGGATCTCTGAGATAATTAACAATTGGAGTTCTCTAATTTGTGTCTACTAGAGTGTTAGTGACTGTTGTACCCAAAAATTTGCCCTCTCATGTTTCCCAAGGTTTTTCTCTTACATGGTTGGTTACATAGACTTGCCTAAAGAAAATGAAAATTTTTTAATGCTAGCAAAGTGTCTTTCGATTTACAGATGAACAATATCCTTTGATTGGCATGTCAACAATGTCTTTCGATTGACATCTGAACAATTTCCTTAGTTTGGCATATCAGATCAAAGTGTCCTTCGATTGGCATGTCAACAAGATTCAACTGGGCCCTTAAAACCCTTCGATCAAGTATTGGCCCATCAACTTCGATTGCGCGTTGGTTCCCCTTCGAGCAAGCCTTGGTCCAAGTTTCATTTAAGCAATAACCCCCTACAAGTTCCCTTCGATTCACAAGGCAAGAGGCCTCTACAAGTTCCCTTTGATTCACAAGGCAAAAGGCCACTACAAGTTCCCTTCGATTCACAAGGAAAAAGGCCTCTTCATGCAACCTTCGACTCACTAGGCCAAAAGCCTCTTCATGCTTCCCTTGGATTCACTAAGTCAAAGGCTCCTTTCAACTTTCCTTTAATGCATAAGGCAAGGACTTCCTTTGAACTTGCTTTCAATGCACAAGGCCAAGACCCCTCAACACAGTCTCTGCACTATGATACACAATATGACCCCTTCGAAAGAGCACTCCAAAGGTCCATTCGAAAGACACATATTGGTTGCCATTCTAAGGAGACACATAATTACTGAATACAAGTTTGTCTTATGATGAGTCTTGGTCCTACATGTGGCCAGGCCCAGGCTTCCCGTGCAATGGCATTCGAAGGAAGTGACAAAGGAAGCTTCGATTGGCCAAAATGAAGTTCTAACTTGGGGCTATTTGAATTAAGCAGCTAAGGCAAATAGATGGGTCCAATCGAAAGCCATTCGAAAGACATGTAATGATCCATTCGAAGAAGCATTCAAAGGCCCATTCGAAGGACACATAGTGTTGTCTGAAAAAAAGGGTTTGGTCAAAGATTAGATCTAGTTATCTAAAACGAAAGAGAAATATGCAAAGATGTTGGCTGGCCCAAAATCCCACATATTGGCATACTCAAGCTTCCTGCACAAGCATTCATGCCAAAGGAAGCTTCGATTGTCCTGGAAATAATTTTCTTTTGGGCTAGCTGAGTAGGGGCTCAATCAAAGAGGCTCCAATGATGAAACTTGAGTCATTCGAAGGAGGTAACTCAGAGTCAATCAAAGGGCAAGACTTGAGCCACTCGAAGGAGACAATTTTGGGCCAATCAAAAAGCAAGGATAAGGGGTACATCGAAGGCATGATTAACAAAGTTTCCTTCGATTGGCATATTAGAGCAAGATGTCTTTAGATAAGCATATCAACAAAATCAAGAAATTAATGTAGAAGCTGACTGATCGAAGAAGCTCTAATAAAGAAGTTTATGAACACTTCGAATCAAAACTCTAGTCCAATTTAAGAGCAACGCTGAAGGGCATTCGAAGGAGCCAAATGTGTTAAGGTTAATCCCAAGGCTCAAAGCTTGGTTAATGGATGTCTCTTTCCATTTCCATGCACCCTTATCTCCTATAAATACAAGACACTTACACCACTGGTCAAGGACGAGATACATACACTAGAGACCTACGCTTACATATTGCCTCATACACACACAGGTATTACCGATCGGAGGAGTGCGCACAACCTATCTCAGAGCAAAAAAATTTAAGCTCTCCAAAGTTTCCAAAGAAAAAGAGCACGAGTAGACTCCCATTTCCAACCAGTTCCAGTCAAATTCCAAGTCCCCCCACGCCCAAGTCGAAGCATCTTGTCCTTGGTAAAATTTCAAATTCATATTCTTGTTTTCATGATGTACTGATGTTTTCTAGTCTTTGATTTATGCCCAGGGTATTATATAGCACATCGTTCATATGGGCATACAAAGATAGAGGGCACGGTATGTGCTTTTCATTGAATCCCAAGAAACCATGATTTTCTAAGGCAAACGAACCCATATTCGAATTCAAAGAAGTCAAATTAATAGGAGCTCGAATTAGGAAAAGACTTAGGTGTACACCCAAGCCATGCTTTTGCTTTGTTGACACCTTTTCTTGCAGATTTTAGTGCTTTTCTCCACAAGCAAGTCATCAGACGCCTCCAGCAACATTCTTTGCTGGATCGAAGGCATGTCTCTACAAGATCGAAGGCTTGTCTCCCTGGATTGAGGACCATCATTATCCTTGATCGAAGGAGTCCTTTTTCATGTATTCACTCTTACTTTTTGCATTTCTTTTAAATAAAAAAATCATAAAAAGTATTAGCCTTAGGGTTTTCTAATTAATTTTGATTTTAAATTAGTTAAATTAATTATTTTAACTTCCATTTATTAATTTAAAATCAACTAGACCTAGGTTTATTTAATTCAAATATTTTTCTTAATAAAAACAACAAAAAAGGATTTTCTTGTTTACTTAGAAATTTTTTAGACGTCTCTTTTCCGTTTCGCGCGCGTTATTTATTTTTCGCATTTTTCATATTTTTGTATCTGCTGATGGGATGTAATAGAAATTAACTAGGACTATTTATCGCTTTTCTTCATTTTTTTCAAGTTTTCGGATATGTAATTAATCCCCAAAGCCATGTAATAGCGTAGGATTTACATTTCTGCACTTTTAATTCCTATACATATATTAACTGCTAGATATATGGCTAATAGGATTGTATGATAAGATTAATAATAAAACTCTAGTAAACCTAAACAAAAAAGACTAAAATAACTGAATATAACACACATTGCACATATACACCTCTAAGGTATGCCCACTTTGGTTGCCTTCATAAAAACAGTCAAGTCCCTCGAAACGGGGACGCTTTAGCAAAAAATCATAAATCAAAAGATCATAGTCCCTCGATGACCCTCCAGTTGCCCTTTCGGTAAATGATCTAGTCCCTAAACAAAAGGGCTAAAGCGTCTCCATATGTTGCCTTTGTGACTGTACGTCCCTTCGAATGTCCCTCATACATCCAACGATAGGGCTACCTACTCACTAATAGTAAGATAGCACTGTCTAAAGGATAGGAGGAAAAGAACGAACCTTTTCGAGTACAAGTAGATAGATATTAGATGCTTGCTCAAAAAAAAAATTCACACTTACACATTTCAAAAACAACATTAAAAAACATTTGCTTTGTCAACACTCTTGAGGACTGATACAAGAGTTATCATGAAGCAAATCTCCACACTAAGGCATTTTCAAATACTTTTCAAACACACAAAAAGCACAAGTAATTTTTTCAAATGAGCTAAGCATCTAAGTTCCCATAGAAAACTACGGATGGAAAGGGTGTTAACACCTTCCCTTTCCATAATCTACCCCCCTTACTCAGAAAATTCTCGAAAAGGTATTTTTCTGTTCTTTTCACCCTTTCCTTAATTTGGATAAAAGAAAAGTCGATGGCGACTCTTGCTTACCGCAACATTTGTGAATACAAATGCAAAACCAGTATAATAGTCGGTTCTACCACCGTATCACAGAACTGGCAACTCTGCTGGGGCATTATAAAAAGTGGGGTTACCTGAGAGTTGGATCATTCTAATTTTGCTTTACCTTGTGTGTTTTGTATGCTTTACTTTTGAGGGTTTTGTTTGGGTTGTTACTAAAAGATCCTATACCCAGATCTGGGGCACCTTTTTAGGTAAGTAGCAATAAATCATGGAAATTGTATGGCATAGCCCGATATGGACGAAGTGATGGCTACATTAGCGTGATACTCTGGCTTGTACTAATGTTCCTTGAGTCAGTCAAGGATAACATCAGGCTACTTTATAGTGTCAATAAGCGCTAACTGACCTTTGGAACCTGTAATTGACTCATCCTAATCCATTAGAAAGTAGTGAGATGGCCGGCTTTGGTTCCGACTGAAGATTGGTTGATACTCGATACACACTCATTGAGATTGGACTTTTGGGATATTCTGGCCGCAATACTTCAGAGCTTGAGCTAGAAAAATGCCTAAAATAAAGGTCGGTGACATGAGACTCCTTAGAACCTGGTTACTATTAATAGGACAGGTTGAGCCAACTGAAACATCAAGAGGGTACTTACCTTTAAAACTAATGCAAGCCTTTAAACATAAGGTCTCTGTGTGACTTGTGTGTGTTTGATATACTTGTGATTATAACTTCATAAACATCATAATATGTCATGTACAATAACCATTTCAAGGGCCTGTGGATTCATCTCTCCTATGTTTTGTAGGTTATAGATTCAGTTCGCAGAAAAACCATCCGAATCAATTTTGTAGATATTCCTCCCAAACTCCAAGAAATGGTTCTAAAAGTTATTGAGAACTCATCATTCAGCAAGAGATATGGTCACTTGCTCAATTTGGTTACTACCAGTTTTGACGAGGGTTTGATGATTGTCTTATTCCAGTTCTTCGACCCTAAGCACCATTGCTTCACATTTCAAGACTATCAGTTGGTGCCTACGCTGGAAGAATTCTCCAAAATACTTGGTTTGCCTATATTGAAGGAGATACCCTTTACCGGTTTAGAACAAGATCCAATTGTTGAATATGTTGCCATAGTTTTGCACTTGAAGCCATCTGACATTGGGTCCAATTGGAAAAAACAGGAGTGGAATTAAAGGCCTCTTCACGAGTTTTTGATGAAGAAAGCCCAGGTATTCCTAGACACTATGATTTACCACGCCTTTGAAGACGTTTTAGCTCTTTTGATCTACGGATTGTTCATGTTCCCCAATTCAGACCAGTTTGTAGATGTTAGTTCCATCAATATCGTCCTTGCTCACAATCCAGTGCCTGCATTGCTCGGGGATATTCTTCATTCACTCCATACCCGTACCATGAAGAAACGAGGGACTTTTATGTGTTGTATACCACTACTCTATAGGTGGTTTATTTCGCACCTTCCTCGGTCAGTAATAAAGAATGAGTTAGGTTTAAGGTGGAACCAAATATTAATGTCTCTTTCTCACTCTGATATCTATTAGTTCCCTCGCTCTCAAGAAGACATCTCTTTTATTAATCGCTGCAGAGAATTTCCCAATGTGCCACTCCTTGGCATTAAAGGAGGCATCACCTACAACCCCTCCTTAGCTTTACGTCATTTAGGTTACGCTCAGATGGATGGTCCTCATGATATGCTCATTCAAGGTATTGTGTTCGACTATTCAAATGATCTACAAGGTTATCATCAGAGGTTCATCTGTGCTTGGGAATGGTTAAGAAGACTGATAGCAAGACTCTAGGGCACAAGAACTCCATCCCTTTGGAGGCATACCTCAAATGGGTGTGAGCTCGTGCTTAAAATCTTATGATGTCGTATGCTGTTATCCTGCCAGTGATTTCAGAGCCTATCGTTCAAGGGGTTGAGTCTCGCATCATTCTGCATCCTGATATGCCAACAAACTTCGAAGAATTGCAAAAATCTTGGATACATCTCAAAGAAGAACGATATACCTTTGAGTCCAAATTCTATGCTTGTGAGAAAAAGGTGTTGGAACTGACAAAGCGGGTTCACAAAGAGCAGAATATCAATGCCTACATTAGCACCAAAAGGAAGCGTCCTTGGGAGACTTAGGAATCTTAGAAGTTTCTTATTTGTTATTCCTTTGTAAACTTTGATTTCATTTGAACTTACTAATAAAAAGTCTTTGTTTATGTTTTGGTTAAAAGAGTTTAACTCCTATGAGGCCCTTGATAACATTGCATGAGCATATCATGCATATCATCACATAAACAGGTTGTTAAAACAGGTTTCTTATTCTTCTCGCTATTTATTTCAGCAAAAGAAATGGCTCTCGAACAGACGTTAAAGGACCTCCAAGCTCAGAACGCTCAGTTTCAGCAAATGTTCCTGGCTCTGGCCCAGGGGAAGGAAGATTTGAAAGCTCTTATCATCAAGGATAATACCAAGAAGGCAAAGAAAGCAACTGGTGTATTGAATCTGGGAAGAAGAATCAGAGGACCGGTTAAACGAGCTATAGATTTCTCAACCCCGTCAAATGAGGGGGACAATCAAGAGGAGAAGCCAGTGGAAGAAAACAACAATCCAGGGTCTGAGGAAGATGAACCTGATTATTTTGAGGAGCAGTATCCTCGTGCTAATGATAAATACCAATAGTTAGAGGATCAACTCAATGCTACGGAGATCCAGAGGATACCCGGGCTGGATTTTGAGGAGCTAGGATTGATTTCAAGGGTGGTCATCCCACAAAAATCAAGGTCCCTACATTTTTTAAATACGACAGTGTATCCTGTCCAGAGCTTCATTTAAGGTCGTATGTCAGGAAGATTCAACCCCACACTACTGACAGGAATCTATGGGTACACTTCTTCCAAGAAAGTTTGTCAGGGACTTAGCTGGAATGGTTCTATCAGCTGGAGAGAACCAATGTTCGCAATTGGGAAGATTTGGTTGCTGCTTTGTACAAGCAGTATCAATATAATATCGACCTCGCCCCAACCCGTACGCAGTTGCAAAGTATGTCTATGGGTTCCAGCGAAGGCTTTAAAGATTATGCCAAAAAATGGAGAGACCTTGCAGGAAGAGTCCAGCCTTCGTTGTCTGATAGGGAGCTAGTGGACATGTTCTTGGGCATGTTATCCGGGACGTTCTTTAACCATCTGATTGGAAGTTCTTTTTTTGGGTTTACTGAATTGATCTTGACTGGTGAACGGGTAGAAGTTGGCATGAAAAGTGGTAAAATACAGAGTGATGCATCCTCCAGTACAACAAAGAAACCTTTCACAGGAATGAAGGAGGTCAGTGCTACTTATGGCCAGAGGAATCACAACAAAACTGAGCGTCGTCCGACGGCAGGGGATGTTATGATTTCCAACCCTGCCTCAAACCAACAACAAAACAAGCAACGCAGACCAGATACGCCTAGAAGACAGTTTACTCGGATCAATATGACCCCATCCCAGGTTTTACCACACCTGCTGAAATCTAATTTGGTAACTCTAAAGGAGGCCCCAAAGAATCCTAATACTGCCTCTCCCCGCTACAATCCAAGTGCTCGATATGCCTACCATTCTGAGACTCCCGGGCATGATACAAATGATTGTTGCGCTTTAAAGAATAAGGTACAAGATCTCATTAAGGAGAAGGAGATTGAGTTTGACCTTCCCGAGACACCTAATGTAATAACAACGCCAATGCCCAAACATGGCCAAGGTGTCAATGCTGTTGATGATGACCTTTTTGTTTCCTCCGTGGATGAATTAACTACTCCTCTTTTAACTGTTAAAAAGAACCTGTTGTGAGCTGATTTATTTTTGGGTTGTGGTGAAGGTTTCCACTTATGTATGTCTCTACCAGATGGCTGTTGGTTATTGAAGATGGGCGTCCAGCGCCTGATGGTTAATATTGAAATTATGTTCGAAAAAGTTCCTCTCGCAAGAAGTTCTTGTGAAGATGTCCCGATAATCACCATTTCCGACAATCCTCCCAGGTTCTCCACCAAAAGACCCGTCAGGATTACATCTGTTCCAAAGTTTTCTCCCCTGATCATCACCATGCCCGGGCCAATAACATATTCCTCGGATAAAGCTGTTCCCTGGAATTATGGGGCTGATGTCTATTACCATGGCGTCAAGCAGGAACTATTGGCTGTTGAATACAAAGCTACTGAAAACACTGATCTTGACATCGAAAATATTGTTGGGACCAGTAAAATAATGAGAAGTGGAAGAGTTTTCTCCCCCGAGATCTCTCCAAAAACCATTTCTACTCCTATGATCATTCTTGCTGCTACTCCTTCTAGTACTCCTATTACTACTCCTGTAATTATTCCTGCTGCTGCTCATGTCAGTATTCCTATTGCTACTCCTACTATTAGTCATGCTGTTATCCCTGCTACCGAGTTGGCCGAGACTCGGGGCAAAGAGGTATTGGTTGAGCCTGTTCGGATGAAGGCACACCAAGAAGTCATTCTTGAGGCTTCTAAAAAGGAGATGGAAGAAATATTAAAGATAATCAAGAAAAGTGATTACAATGTCGTGGAAAAATTGGGGAAGACGCCTTAAAAATCTCAATGATGGCCCTACTTCTATGCTCTGAAGCCCATGCTAAGGCTTTAGTAAAATTCCTGAAGTCTGCTCATGTGCCTCAGGAGAACTCCGCTGATCAATTCGAGAATTGTGTGGCTAGTTTGATAGATGACAATGGCTTAGGATTCTCTGATGCAGACCTAACTCCCAAGGTAAGGAAACACAACGACGCCCTGCTTGTCTCCATTGAGTGCATGGGAACTACATTAGCCCATGTTCTAGTGGATACAGGTTCATCGCTGAATGTCTTACCCAAGAATGCTCTAGACAGGTTAGATTGCGAAGAACTCACGCTAAAGCCCAGTAACATTGTGGTGAGGGCCTTCGACGATTCTAAAAGAATGGTGCACGGGGAGGTGGACATCCCTATCAAAGTGGGTACTCAGACTTTTAATTAAAATTTCTACGTGATGGACATCCGCCCATCTTACTCCTCTTTATTGGGTCGACCATGGATCTATGGGGCTAGTGCTGTGACTTCCACCCTACATCAGATGCTGAAGTATCCAGTCAATGGGAAAATTATCACGATTCATAGGGAAGAGGAATACATGGTGAGCCACCTGAACTCTTCCAGGTACGTCAAAATGGACGCCGAGTTCATTGGGACCCCCTGTCAGAACTTTGAGGAGGTTCCACAGACCATTTCTGCAACCAAGAATGCTTCAAGGGTCCCAAAGATTACCAAACCTCCACTAAAGATGGCTTCTCTGAAAGATGCCAAGGCAGTAGTTGAGGAAGGTGGGTGTATAATTTGGGGCCAACTTTTGGATATTCCCTACAAATCTGACAAATTTGGTTTGGGTTTTACTTCAGGAGCCCAGAGAGTTGTTCGTCGTGCTCGCGCCGGGGTACCACCTTTACGGATCAGCAACCATGGAGTCAATGCCATGGAAGACAGTGATAGTGATTATGACCTGGACAAGTGGATCTTCCCAACCATCAGCGGTGGACTCAGTAATTGGGATGCTAAATATTTCGTGCCTATTACTTTTATTCAAGATTAATTTGTCTTTTTTGTTTTGAAGAAATGTAATATTTGAACAATTGAAACATTAAAGCCTTGTGTCTTACCCGAGGCACAATGGTCTATTTATGAGGGTCATTACTTCATTTTCATATGTCATCAATAAAACATCATAATTTTCGCATACAAATTGTACGCTCTTTGTTTTTCTTTTCTGCCTCTTTACTTTATCCAAAATATACATTTATACTCTTACACACACCCACATATTAAACTTCATATCCATATCCACTCTGGATCCCATTGATAACGGTTCGGCTATTGCTAGTTCTGACTTTGAAAATCTGATCTACCAAGCCGAGGACGAAGGTGAGGAAGATTGTGAGGTACTAGGAGGACTTTCCAGACTGTTACAACAGGAAGAAAGGGCAATACAGCCTCATGAAGATCCAGTTGAGACAGTTAACTTGGGTACTAAAGAGGACAAGAATGAAGTCAAGATAGGTGTCGATTTGGAGCATAGTGTCAAGGAACGGTTAATACAAATGTTACATGACTATGTTGATGTTTTTTCCTGGTCATACAAAGACATGCCAGGACTTGACACCGATATTATGGTTCATCACCTACCAACAAAAGAGGATTTCCCTCCCGTGAAATAGAAGGTTCGTCGTATGCGGCCAGAGATGTCAAAAAAGATCAAGGTTGAAGTCATGAAATAGTTCAACGCTGGTTTCTTATTTTTCACGTCTTATCCACAATGGGTTGCCAATGTTGTTCCAGTAGCTAAGAAGGATGGTAAGGTACGTATGTGTGTGGATTACAGAGACCTGAACAGGGTAAGCCCCAAGGATGACTTTCCGCTTCCCCATATTGATGTTCTGGTTGATAACACTGCACAACATAAGGTATTCTCCTTCATGGATGGTTTCTCTGGGTATAATCAGATCAAAATGGAACCTGAAGACATGGAGAAAACAACCTTTGTCACACAGTGGGGCACTTTTTGTTATAAAGTTATGCCATTTGGGCTAAAGAACGTCGGGGAAACCTATTAGCGTGCCATGGTAGCTTTGTTTCACGATATGATTCATCACGAGATAGAAGTCTATGTTGATGATATGATAGCCAGGTCTCAGACTGAAGAGGAGCACCTTTATCACCTACATAAGCTTTTTGAAAGGTTGAAGAAGTACAAACTGAGGTTGAATCCGAATAAGTGCACCTTTGGAGTAAGATCTGGTAAGCTCTTAGGCTTCTTTGTCAGCGGAAAAGGCATTGAAGTTGACCCGACAAAGGTTAAAAATATACAAGAAATTCCAACTCCTCGCACTGAGAAGGAAGTTAGGGGATTCTTAGGACGCCTAAACTATATTTCCAGGTTCATTTCCCATCTGACCGCTACTTGTGAGCCAATCTTCAAGTTACTGAAGAAAGATCAAGCAGTGAAGTGGAATAATGACTGCCAGAATTCCTTTGACAATCAAAGAATACCTTCAAGAGCCTCCAATTTTAATGCCTCCAGCCAAAGGAAGACCTTTGATTATGTACTTAACAGTGTTAGAGAACTCAATAGGGTGTGTGTTAGGGCAGCATGACGAGTTTGGTCGAAAAGAGCATGCAATATACTACCTTAGAAAAAAGTTTACCGACTGTGAAACAAGATACTCACTGCTCGAGAAAACTTGTTGTGCTTTGGCATGGGTCGCTCATCGACTAAGACAGTATATGTTAACTCACACTACCTTTTTTATATCTAAAATGGATCATATCAAATACTTCTTTGAGAAGTCCGCTCTTTTCGGAAGAATAGCAAGATGGCAAATGATCCTGACCGAATACAACATTCAATACACAACCCAAAAAGCAATTAAGGGAAGTGTACTAGTTGATCATTTGGCTCATCAGGATGTGGGTGACTACCAATCCATGAATTTTTAGTTCTCGGATGAGAACATCATGTTAGTAACTGATCGTGAAGAACCTGGACAGATGAAGGACCTGAAAAAGGATCCCAATGGACTATGGTTTTTGACGGAGCTTTCAGCTCTCTTGGAAATGGTATCGATGCTGTGATCATATCTCCCAAATGTTGTCATACTCCTTTCACTGCCAGATTATGCTTCAATTGTACTAACAATATGGCTGAGTATGAAGTATGCATTATGGGTCTCAAAGCTGCTATCGACTTGAGGATTAAATTCTTGAGTGTATTTGAAGAGTCAGCTTTAGTAATCAGTCAAATCAAAGGAGAATGGAACATGAAGCATCCTAACCTCATCCCGTACAAAGAGCATGTCTTGACATTAATCCCATACTTTGAAGAAGTTACCTTTGAGCATTTTCCACGTGAGGAAAATCAACTAGCGGACGCGCTAGCTACAATGTCATCCATGTTCCAAGTCAGGTGGGATAATAAGGCTCCTCAGATCAGTATTGAGAAGATGGATGAACTAGCATACTGTCACGATATTGGTACTGAAGAAGTAGTGGACAAACCTTGGTTCCATGAAGTCAAAATATATCTCGAAGCCCAAGAGTATCCTAATGTAGCAACTAGTTTTTTAATCAAGAGTCACCACTATTAGCTTTTATCCTAGGGAAGGGAACTTAACAAAAAACCCTAATTCGCGAACAGAGATTCTAGGTTTCGGACTCAATTAGACGAAAGGAAGGTGTTAGGCACCTATTATCCACCTTATTCACAAGGATATTAAGCTCTAGGTTTAGGTTCGGGATAAACAGGGTTTTAAGTTTTTAATTAGCAAGACTCGCCACGATTTTAGATCGTATGCTACGTATCCTCTTATGAGGAATCAGAGTCCCAATTCGTAGTTCATATGGGTTGGTTTTTTTTAGGGGTTGGCAAGCATATTTTGAATTACTTCGCACTCGGTCGGGATTAGTGATTGCGGAGATTTTGACTGAGAACGCAGTAAGCCAAAACTAGCTTGAAAATGCAAAAAGACAGTTGATTAGCTTAGTTTATTGCGAAAAATAGTTTGATATTTGTTTGTGTTTTTTAATTGTATTAGTTACGAAAATCTTGATTAATGCATGATTAGAAAAGATTTAATGCAAATAATATATAAAAATAATATATACAATTTTAACATGAAAATAATTTATTTGATCATATAATAATATTTACATATAATAAATAATAATAATAATATTTAAAACATGATAATAAAGGTTAATAATAATTATTATTATAAATGAAAAAAGAAATAAATTATTAATAAAATATAGCATAAAAAATAATATAAAATAAATAATAAAAAATAATAATAATTTAAGTAAATCTGGGGGGTGAGTTTTATTGTTGATAAGCAAAAGAAAGGGGTGCTAAAAGGAAGCTGGGCTAGGCCCAGAATGGTCCAGGCAGAGGGGGGTGTAAACGATTTTATGATTTAGCAAATAGTTGAAAGGGGGTGTGGATATCAGTGGGCTTAGGCCCATTACCGTTTGAGGGTGATCGTGTGTAGCGAGGGCGCACGAAATTATCATGTGGCTTGGCCTTATGGCCGCCTGATTAAAATCTGATGGCTAACAGCGAAGGAGCATGATCATTATGGTGGGCGCGCGGGTATATGATATGGACGAATTATAATTCTAACATTTCTTTGTTTTCGTTTTTCACTTTTTTGTTTTTCTTCTTTCTACAGAATCCCTGTCTTCCTCATCCTTAACCCTAACAACATACAACCGTGGAGGCACCATAATCCACTAACCCTTAACCCCTCTCTCTTCCTCACCCCTTCTGTGTTCCTAATCAAACAACAACACTAAAAGCTGTGAAACCTTACCTTTCTTCTTCCTTTTGTATACAGTTTCGGCGGTGATTGGAGAGGCCAATGGATGGTTCAACAGTGGCTATGTGCTCCCACGATTAGTGCTTCAGAGATCGAACCCCAATCGCGTCAACCCTTTGTTCTCTTCAGCAATCGGCGATAGGTACTTTATTCTTCATCCTCGAATCCCTCCGCCTCCGTTACTGTGTTCTTCTCGCCTCTGTATTCAAGCTTCTTCAGTATATTGGGTTTTTTTCATCCCTTCCGCCTCTGTTCTGTCCAAAATCCCCCTTTTACTATATTTTGCATTTTGTATTTATAGATTTATTTTTAGGGTTTTTTAGCGTTATAGTTTAGCCTTAGATTTAGGAATTATCTTTAATTAGCGATTGAAATTGTTGTTGATTGATTATAATTGGATGTAATTGAAGATTTTGTTCTTGATTGGATTCTGTATAATATTTTTTTCCAGATTTTGTATTATGTTAGATTTTATTTTTTCTGTAATGAGCAAGTTTGGATTCAGTTTAGATTTTAGATTTCTACAGTACTTGTTTGTTGATAAACACATGCGCGTATTTTGGACAATCTGTACAGTATTTAGTTTATTTGATACAAATGTGCGCCTAGTTAGTCATGATTTGAACAGTGACTGTTGTTAGTTTGAATATGGGCCTACGCTGTATTTTGGTTCCCTAGCCCAATCACTATTTTTGTTAATATAACCAAGAAATGATTAACTTCCAAACCAGGCCCAAGTGGCTTTTTTCTCAAAATTAAAACAGCAAAACAAATCAATATGGACTCCACGTTTTTCCTCTTAATGTATACTGGGCCCAGTCTGGTTTTACTAATATAATCCAACAAATTTTTCTAAACAACAATTATAATAATTAATATAATACCTTCTAATAATAAATGAAAACATTGATAAAATTTTATCAGCAAAGATGTATCACATTTTTTTAATAAAGAAATATATATTATTTTTTATTAAAATAATAATATCGAACAGTTAAAAATAATATCGTTTCTAAAGCAGTAATAATACAAGACCATAATGCCTTAGTTTTATAAAAACTTAATGGGCCTATACATTAACAAGCATCCCCCCTCTTTATTGTTTAACCCCACATAAAATGGGCTTTTACTTTTACCCTCTCTTTTAAACTAATAACAACTATTAGTAGTAAGAGCTAAATAACTTTATTTCTGAATCGCATGGGCCATTGGCCAACATGCCACACGAATGGGTTTACAGATGCACTGGTCTTTTTGCTTTAGAAAGCCCCATTTTAGCGAATTAAAATACACCCCCTAGTCATGGATAAAGATGGGCCATCAGATACCATTGTACCATCTTTAATTGAATATCTATTCTATTCCGATCTCGAAGAATAAAATCATCGAGGTGGGAAAAATTTGGGGTACGACATCTGCCCCTGTTCAATTATCTTTTAATCGAATAGCGGGAGAAAACCCGAGTCTTGCGCATTCTGATTGGAAGTTTATTGAATACTTGAAGTATCCCAAAATTTGTCCGACAAACATAAGGTTACACTGATATAGCATACCCTTAAGAGTCTTAAGGAGGTAGGAAAAGTCGATGTTGTATCGCTTACCAAGGTTTGATGACGTGGCCGATGGTCTTGAGCTAGAGAGAAATCTTGTATGTCTTGGTTTTCTTTTTCTTATTCATCCTCTTGGGGGGATGAATAAAACAACAATTGATGATGCATGGCTTCTTGAAGACTGAGGCCATGGGTTATGTTCGCAAATTGCTGCATGACGTCTTAGGCGATAAGCTAGATTTTGTATTTTTCGAGCATCGCTGCATGAAGTCTAAGGCGATGATCTGTGTTACGGAATAAAGAAAGCGCATTGCTGCATGAAGTCTGAGGCAATGGGTTAAAGTTTTGTTTTCTTTTGAGCATCGTTGCATGAAGTCTGAGGCGATGATCCGTGCTATGGAATAATGACGTATTATTGCATGAAATAGGTTAAAGTGTTTTTATTCTGAGTATCGCAGCATGAAGTCTGAGGCGATGATCGGTGTTTATGGAATAAAGGAACGTATTGCTTCATGAAGTCTGATGCAATGAGTTACGGTTTTTTTTATTTCAAATCGCTACGTGAAGTAATGAGGCGATAAGTTATGTTTGGTTTTCGAACATCGCTGCATGAAGTCTGATGCGATAGGATGGATTTTATGGAATAAAGGAACACATTTCTGTATGAAGACTAAGGCAATGGGTCAGGTTTGCAAATCACTGCGTGAAGTCTGATGTGATAAGCTAAATTTGGTGTCGAAAATCACTTCATGAAGTCTGAGGCAATAATCTGTGTCGCAGAATAAGAAACACATTATTGCATGAAGTGTGAGCCAATGGGTTAGGTTTGCAAATCACTGCATGAAGTCTAATGTGATAAGCTAAATTTATTGTTTCGAACATCGTTGCATGAAGTCCGAGACAATGGTCTGGAGTTTGGAACACATTGCTGCATGAAGTCTGAGGCAATGGGTTAAGTTCGCAATTCACTGCGTGAAGTCTGATGTGATAAGCTAGGCTTTACGAAAACATTAAGGCTTAGAGGCAATGTGATGAGTTTGGAGAATGCATTGCGGCTTAGAGGCAATGTGTTGGCTTGGATAATATATTGCGGCTTAGAGGAAATGTGTCAAGCTTTGAGAATTCATTGCAGCTTAGAGGCAACATAATGGGTCTTTGAGAATATGTTGTGGCTTATAGACAACATATGGAGTTTTGAGAATATGTTGCGTCTTAGAGGCAACATACTGAGTTTTGAGGATACATTGCGGCTTAGAGGCAATGTGCTGGGCTTGGATAATACACTGCGGCTTAGAGGCAATGTAATGGGACTTGTTAGGAACTCATCACTACAGGAAGACTTAGGTGATGGGCTGAATGTGTCACGGCATAAAGACAGAGGTGACGGGTTGAATCGTAGGAGAAGTATTGCGTTGGTTTACCCTTAGATAGTTGAATCGAGGGTGAAATTATTTGTCTATTTGCTAGGCGATACATGTGTATGCATGAGTATGCATGCGTATTGAATGTTGTATGTATGCGAAATGTATGATGTTTGTTGTTGATATGGAACCCTGAGTGTATTGAATATTGAAATGTATAGGGTATGGATGCCTTAGACATGCAAAATGTATGTGTGGAATTTGTGTAAGATGCGTATATGCCTTGAAATGTTATGAAGACTATTTTTGGTGTTCTCTCCTTTAAACCATTGGCTTAGAGCTACCAATTCCTGGCGCTGTATGTTGTGTCGTCGTAGCATTGTTGAACTTGAAAGCGGTGGGAAATGTTAGCAAAAGTTGAGCATTAATTTTGTATTACGGACGTAGACGTAGACATAGAAGTAGGTAATGGCCTGTGCATAGATTTGTATGTTGTAAGCGCAGGCGTAGACGTATGCATTGGCATATGTATGGTCTCTATATGCGCGGGCGTAAGCGTAGACGTGTGTAGATTCGTATGTCATAGGCGCAAGCGTGAACGTAGACGTACGTAGATTCTTATGTCGTAGGCACGGGCGTAAGCGTAGACGTATGTCGATTCGTATGTCGTAGGCGCAGGCGTTAGCGTAGACGTATGTATAGAATTGGTAGGAGTACGCATGTGCATGGACGCGTGCGAACATAGACTTCATGTTACAAGTTAGGCATAGGTGCTGAAATGGACGTAGACTTTGTGTACGGACCCGTAGATGTAGGCATAGACTTGGTATTATTGAGTGTAAGCATAGGCGCAGATGTACGTGTATAGATTTTTGTATTGCAAGACATAAGAGTAGCCATGTGCATGGAGGTAGACGTGGATTTTCTTTCGATATTTTTCTAACCAAAATGCTTTTTCGATGTTTTGTCAAATGCTTTTATTTTGATAATCCCCCGGAATGATTTCAAGACAATATTCATAAGTAATGATCATAGTATTTTGTAAACAAGTTTGAGAAAAGAAAAAAAAAAGCAATTTGAAAGATGCAAAGAAAGCAAATGTTTTATTGATATGCCTCTGAATAGGAGAGAATACAAGATGCAATTCCTAGAAAGAGGTAATTACAGAAGGTTTTAAAACTGTAAATGGCAATAAAAATTATAATTGCTACTATTGTTCCCCAATATCCTTTTAATGATCTTATCTCCTTTGCTTCTGAGTTGTATGATTCAGATCTATCTCTCCCTTCATGGTTCATAGTCGCAGTTCTTAGATCGCAGTCTTTTTATTCTTTATTTCTTTGTATGTAATCCCTAACTTTTTCCTGGATTGCCCATTCGGGTTTTCAATCCACCGGGATAATTTTTTTTTATATGCCCCTAATTTTTGCCTGGAGCGCCCTTTAGGGTTTTCGATCCACCGGGACGCTCCTTTTTGCCTAAGTCTCCTATTTAAGGTTCGAGCTTAGCGAGCTTCTTATACATAGTATTCTTGACTCCGCCTGAGTTTTCCGGATGCGGTAGTTCTTCCCCATCTATTGTTGTGGGGATAAGACCACCACCGGAGAATGTTGTTTTGACTACGTATGGAGCTTCGTAATTGGGGGTCCGTTTACCACGTGAGTCGAGGCGAGGTAGAAGAATCTTCTTGAGTACTAAACCATGTCATTGTTCATCTTGTACAGTATACCTTTACTTTGAAAGAATTTCGTGGATAATTCTCGTAAGGTTTGTGTGATACAGTGGCAGAACCGACTGTTGATACTAGTTTGCGTTTTTTATTCGCAAAATGTCGCGGTAAGCAAGAGTCGCCACCGACTTTTATTTCATCCAATCATGGAAAAGGAAAAAGAACAGAAAAAATATTTTTTCAAGATATTCTGACTACGGGGGGTAGATTATATAAAGGGAAGGTGTTAGCACCCTTTCTATCCGTAGTTATGTACGGGCTCTTAGGTACTTTCTCATTTTTCAAATTGCTTGTGTGTGTTTGTCTTGAAAATGTTTTTTTTTAATTCGTGATAACCCTTGTATCAGTCCTCAAGGATGTGATGAAGTTTGTTTTGAAAATTTGTTTTGAAAGGTTTTTGTGTGAAAAGTTTTTATTGAGCAAGTACCTAAGATTCTACCTACTCGAAAAAAGATTGTTTTTGTTCTTGTTTCCTTTAGACAGCGCTATCCTACTATTGAGGAGCTGGTAGCACCATCGTTGGAGTTGTAAGGGACATTAGAAAGGGAGAAGTACAATCACCAAAGCAATAGTTAGAAAACTTTAGTAATAACCCTAGAGTCTTAAGATCTTTCTGAGGCAACATTTCTAAGGCAACATTTCCGAGGCAACATTCGAATGGGACAATTTGATCTCTTTAGACTGGAGGGCGACCACTAAAATCTCCTATGCTTAATGATTATTTACCGAAGGCAACCGAAGTGAGGTAAACCCTAAGAGTGAACATGTGCGAGTGATTTGTTTCAGTTATTTTAATCTTTGAACATTAGGGTTTTCTAACCGTTTTAATTTTTCATGCATTCTTGCCATAAAATCCTATTAATTCATCTAACAGTTAATAATTTTCTGAAAGTAAAAGAGGAAATAAACCTAGCTATTACATGGCTTTGACAGTTACATAATTGCCTTGACGGGAAATAAAAGTACGGAATTTAAAGCCCTAATTAAAACTATTACAACCTTGAAACCGTTACAATAATAATAAGAAATAAAATTAAAAACGCGCGGTAAATTTAATGCGATAGAAATTAGGGTTTTGACCCTTGACTAAACCTAATTGCAATTGATTAAGGAAAACATCATTTTTTTGTCATTTTTTGTTATTTAAGAAAATAAGGAATAATTGAATAAAAAAAGAATCTAATTACTAATTAACTTTAATTAAGAAAAATAATTAAGTTAACCTATTTTTTATATTTTTGTTTGAAAAGAAAGAAAATAATTAAATCAAGAATTTAAACCTAGTTTTCTAATTGATTTTAATTGTAAAAATAAGTTAAAGTTACCCTAAATTAAATTAACTAATTAATTTAAAAAAATATTTATTAAGAAAATAATTTTTTTTTGTGATTTTTGATTGGTTAATTTAAAAAATAATAATTTTTGTATTAAAAAACAAAATAATTAAAGAAAGAAATTAAAAAAAAAAGTAAAGAATAACTAAGTGGGCCTGCTGTTAGCAATTCTAGGAGGTGGGAATCTGAATTTCCCAGCCCATTAAGCTTCCAAGCCCAATCAACCTTTGGATCTGGTGTAGTGTTGACTTGCGTGTGTACCATGGGCCTTCAAGGGAGAAGCGTGAGATCTGGCCAGCTGGGCATCCAATGGATGGGTGTTAACGGTATATGATAGGCGTGGGACGATGCATTGCATTGGATTGGCCAGAAATTATTAGGAAAATAACAAAATGCACACGCCTGGGATCGAACCCAGGACGTGTGCATTAAAGGCATGCCTCCCAACCATCTACGCTGGATTTGTTAGTTGTAAACATAATAAATAAATAAAATCAAAAGCCAAATCAAGTATTCTACCAGAAAAAATACGTGAAATTTGAATGAACCAACCACGCCTTGCCACGCATTATCTTCTTCCTTGGACCGTTGTTTTAGGTAAAACACTTTTACCTACGGACGCTTGTTCGTAGCTATAACCCTGTTCATCTCAAAAGTCATGTACAGGCAAGATAAATTAAATTGGTGACCATGAATCAACTGGGCGTGAAGCCCTGATCACCATGGTACCCATTATCAAACCTAATTTTTCCTAGGTTAAGAAACCCCAAAATGAAGCTCGAAACCCTAGCTATGGCATATTGCAGTTCCTGTGCTATAAATGCAATTAAACGGTACCAATAGCTTGCAAACAAGATGATGAACAAGAATATATAATCAAAACATGCTTATGATACGTAAAACATGGTAAACGATTTTGAGTTCTTAGCGCAAACCGTGGTGGGTGGGTGGCACGATTCCAGGCGTTTTGAAGCTTGAGGATGGGTGGAATAGCTTCCTGGGATGTCCTGGAATAGATTGGAATCTTTAAATCACCGTGAGGAAGGCTCTTGAGTGGATTTTGATCTCACACTTTTTATCCAAAATTTCAATTTTGTTCTTGTTGTTTCACGCCTCCAATCCTTGTGTTTTTGATCTGGAATTATCATGCACTTATAGTAGACTGAATTAGGTCAATAAAATTGACATGAATCTTGAGAAATAATGGATATTTAATTTGATTTGCTTCATGTATGATTTCTTTCCAAAACTTGCTTCAATCCAATCTTTTTCAGCCCTAATGACCTTTGCACGAATTGATCATCATACTAGTTGTACATGGACTCCAATTGTGCATAAAAATCTCAAGATTTGATTTGTTTTCATTATTTTACCATTTTATTTGATTTATTTTGATTTAAATGAATAAAAAATCAAAATAAATGATAAAAATAATAAAATAAAAGGTGAATGATCTCAGGGGTCGTGGGTTCTATTAGAAACATGTTTCAAGCAAGAATACATGGGGCCCTTTGGAAAAATGCAAATTTGATCAATGTTGACTTTTGATAATTTTCCAAAAATTGCCAACTTTCACAATGCACAACTCTCTTAATTTTGACCCTAGGAGGGTGTTCTTGGACTTTTTAGAAATCTTAGAATGTCCCCTAACCAACCCTTTTGGTCTCATCTAAATTGGATCTTCCATGTTCATGTATGGAGCTTTTACCCAAAATGTGTTTTTGTTGACTTTTCAAAAGGACCTATAATGTCAAAATTCATATCTTTTTATGAGTGAATATTTTGAACTTGTGATATGAAGATGGATTGTAGGTAATTGTATCCTCTTCCAAATGAGCTTTTGATGGAAATTTTATGATAAAGTATGAAGAAGTTATGCTTGGTCAAAGTTGGGTTGACTTTTACTTAGAACCCCTAATTTAGCAACTTTTGGGTTTTGATGAATTTGGAGCATCCCTTGAGGAATCATGATCAACCCTTGATCAAATGATGGAAGTTAATTCAAAATTTTGATGTTGACCAAAAATCTTGAGGTTTGACTGTATGTGGGCCACAATTGACTTTTGACCTAATGTAGTCGACTCTCAAGCATCTGAACAGTTGGCTGAGCAAACTTCTTATGCAAGGCTTGAAACTTGGCATGGATGATCTTGGGAACATATTAAGACCATAGAGAGCATAGGAGACCTTTGTGGTCCTCTCATCTTGATGAAAATAGAAGCCCTAATTGGAGGTACACTGCCTTAGGAGAGAGTTTGTCTGGTCAACTCTTGGGCTTCCTTGAGCAACTTGGGGACCTCACTTGACATTTGTTAGGTAAAAATGAGAGGGAAAATTTTGTGGTACAACAGCTGCCCCTGTTCAATCTTCTTAAACCTGAGGATGTAGATTGGCTGCCCTACCTTTCGTGATCTGAAGGTGGAAGATGATTAAACACTAGAGTGCCCATAAATTTGCACTCGCATGAAGTGGCACTTGATTTGTGATATCGGGAATGGGCTTACAGTTGCCATTTGGAAGTTGAGGATTGAAGATTGCTGGAGATGGGCTTAAAGATGCCATCCTGGATGCGACGGATAATTGCAACAGATGGGATTGAAGATGCCATCTAGAGGATCTTGATTTCTTGTCTTGGGAGAAATGGAGTTTTATGAGCTTCATTTGCCTGTTACTCTACTAGGGAATAACTCCGGCTTGAGGAATAGGAAGTGTGATGCGTATCTGGTTAGGGTATATGATGCACCGTGATTTACTGGGGAAATGCGAAACCAATCGGGTTTGATCAGGTCCAGGTCTTACAGTGTTATGGACTGTTGTCTGGAGATAAGAGGGAAGGAACCTGGATAGTAGGGCTTATGGGAAGGAACCTGGGTAAGGTTGTTTTGTGAGGAGTTTGGGTAATACTGCATCTGAACCGAGAAGGAACCTGGGTAAGGTTGATTTGTGAGGAGTTTGGGTAAAACTACATCTGAACTGAGAAGGAACCTGGGTAAGGTTGCTTTGTGAGGAGTTTGGGTAAAACTGCATCTGAACTGAGAAGGAACCTAGGTAAGGTTGCTTCAGGATAAGTATGAGTGAAACTTCAGAAGGAACCTGGGTAAGGTTGCTCGTGATGAGTCTGTGTAGGGCTTTAGGAGGAACCTGGGTAGGGCTACTTCGGGATAAGTCCGTGTAAAACTTCGGCATGAACCTGGGTAAGGTTACTTTGGGCCAAGTCTGTGTAAAACTTCAAGAGGAACCTGGGTAAGGTTACTTTGTGATAAGTTCGTGTAAAACTTCAGAAGGGACCTGGGTAAGGTTACTTTGGGATAAGTTCGTGTAAAACTTCGGGAGGAACCTGGGTAAGGTTACTTTGGGATAAGTTCATGTAAAACTTCAGGAGGAACCTGGTTAAGGTTACTTTGTGATAAGTTTGTGTAAAAATTCAGGAGGAACCTGGGTAAGGTTATTTCGTGATAAGTTTGTGTAAAACTTTATTTGGAAATGTATGAGAAAAGACCCGTGTAAGATTTTTTAGGATAAACCCGTGTGAAGCTACATTTAGGAGAAACCCGTGTAAGATTGCTTCGTGACGAACCCATGTAAAGTTGCATTTGATCATGCAGATAATTACTCTGTTTAGTTTCAGGAGCTAATCTTGAACTTGCTGGAAGTTGTTGATGATAACCATCTTTCCTGAAAGGGTACATGATTAATCGTATATAATGCATGACATGCATTGTATGATGATGTTCTCAAAATAAATGAGATTATGCCGTATGCAATATGTATTCCCATGTCATGATATATGAACATGAAATTCTATTGTGGCACGTCCGAGTTTGGGAAAATAAATCCCTGACTGCTGTTGGAGAGTAATGGAAATTTAGTTCCTGACTGTCGTAGAAAAAGTGGTTCTTCTACTTCCGCTAGAGATGGTGAACCATAGATGACTATGCTGGGGATTTGCCCCTTGTTTACGGATATTCTGCCGAGGAGAGACTCTACTTGAGAACAACTCTACGGGGGAATAATTCTGTTGGAGAGAGAAGCTTCCATAGTTGAAGGGATAAACTCTGTCGGGGATTGAGCTTTTGTATTCAGAGAAATAAACTCTGTTCGGGAGAAAACTTTATGAACCGCTTGCGATTACAAAATCCGGCTGGGGAATATAGACGTCGGCTCTCCGAAAGAGCTTGGCTGGGGAAAGTAACTCCTGTTTGGGGAGGCAGAGATCAAAACTTTGGTTGCCTCACTCTGTGGGGAGCGTAGATGTTACTGGGACGCATGTTGAGGATACGACAATGACTTCGTATCAAGACTTTTCTGCCCCTATACCTACTGGAGAAAGTTCCTGCGGAGGACTTGTGGATTGAGTGTTATCCCAACTTATGAGGTGCTTGGTAACTTCTGATCGAAATGATAAGTCTTCTACTAATAGGCAAGTGACGAGATGACGGGATATAATCGTACGCTTTAATCCCTAACTTTTGCCTGGACAGTCTTTTCATATTTTCAGTCCACCGGGATACCCTTTTTTGCCCAAGCCGCCTTTTCAGGTTTTTGGCTTGCCGGGTGTACATATCTGTTTGGCTTTTATCCCTAATTTTTGCCCGAACCCTTGTGGTTCGCCGGGATGCCCTTATTTTTGCCTAGGCCAGTCAACCTAGCGGGTCTTTGTTCATGCGCAGTATTTTCTGACTATGTCCATGCTCTCAGGGTGTGGGGAGTTGTCACTGTCGGTAGTGTTGTGTTGCTACACTACCAGAAGATGTTTGTTTGATCGTACATGATTTGTTGCTGGAATTCATGCCCAATGCCCCCAAGTGATTCAGATGGAGATCTTCCCCTGGCTATTTGGCATCTTTGAGAGACTCCTTGAATCTTGACTTGACTGCCCCAGATGATGGACAATGATCATGCCGTGCCCCTTGGTTGGAAGTGTTTTTCCACTTGAGGTGATCCTTTTTATTGAGAAGGTTTTTGTTCACTAGATATTCGTCATGCGAATTTCTCTGTTGTTGAACAAATAGTCATATGCAAACAATGTTATTTTAAGAATGCAAAGCATACGTCTGTCTTGAAGTTTTGAAAATGCAGTTTTTTTTAGAAAAAATAGAATTTTGCAAAGATGTGATATCAACTAAGGATTTGTAACAGACCTTCAGGAGTCAGGATACCTTTTGTAACATTATGCTTTCGAACTAACCCATGCTTCAACTAGGACTTTTAAGGGTTATAACGTGGCCTGGTTCACGGTTTAAGAAACAAAGGATAAAGGCTCAAATTTTGTTTGTACCCATCCGTTCTTCGTGATGTTCTTCGATCCTAAACTCAGCTAATTGTGCATTTAGATCCCGTTTGAATCTTTGCTTTGATATTCCAGTGATGGTTCGGATACTGACAATTTATTTTGAATAGCCAGTCATTTATTTTTTGTTGAGGGTTTGTAGGAACTCTTTCTTTTTGATTTTATTATCCCTGTCTTTTGCCTGAACTGTTTCTTTTTGTGATTACAGTCAGCGGGATGCCCCCGTGTTTTTTCTTAAGTCTCCTTCATAGGTTTTGACTTAATGGGCTTTTATTTCGAGAGATAATGACTGTCTGTCTTGATGATTATAGGGAACCATCATCGTCTTTTGTTTCGGAAGGACGTCATTGATGCCATTCATTGTGTACAAAGCGGCAGATTGTGACGGAATGCGCCTCTGAGTTAACTGAGAAAACTACCCTGTCCCAGGTTATGATTAAGGGTTTTAATATGTGTGAAATAAAAACTCCTACTTCTTTGGCTCAAAGGGGTTAACTAGGGATTATCTTCCTTATAACTCCACTGTTTAGGATTTGAAACAACGCTTGTACATCGTCAACAAGGTCTGTTCAAAAGCATATTGTAGAGATTGTGGTATCATTTTCGTCATCCTCCCTCTAAAGGCTTACAGTTTTTTAGTCGAGAGTTGAATATCACGAAAAGGAAATATAAAGCAATTTAAGCATAATGAAAAGAAATTAATTCAAGACTGACATGTGTAATGCATTAATGAAATAATAGAGTTTGACATGACAATAATTGTTCGAATAAGCAAAGAAAATTCAACTTCAAAATTTAAATGAACAAAAATGCTTTCAATCCTAGCCATGTTTTGGCAAGGGAGTAGTGATCACGTTGGGAGTCTCTGGAGGGTCAAATTCGATCTCCTTGGCATCAATCATATTCTGAATCTTGTATTTCAGCGCCCAACAATCATTAGTATCGTGCCCCGGGCTGTCAGAATGATAAGCACACCTTGCCTCCGGATTGTAGTTAGGAGAGGAAGTCTTAGGGTTCGGATGAGGGTTTATCACCGTAATCAACTTCATCTTCAACATGTGTTGCAATGCTTGTGACAGTGGCATGTTGATTTGGGTGAACTTCCTTTGAGGTCTTTCCACCCTTGGCTGATTGTTTCGTTGTTGTGGTCGTTGTGCGCGTGCCAAATTAGAGATCAGCACTGCCCCACAGATTGGTGGTAGTCTTCCTTGCTACGCCTCTTCTGGCCGTGCACAGCATTGGCTTCCCTCTTTCCACCAAATGACATCTTCTCTGTACTCGAAGAGGTATTTTTCTGGATCTTTCCACTCCGGATCCCAGCTTCTACTCTTTCTCCAGTCAATATCAGCTGGGTGAAACCAGCTGAGGAGCTACTAATCAAGTGATTGAAGAAAGGACCAGACAATGTGCCAAGGAACATATCCACCAACTCCCTATAAGACAAAGAGGGTTGGACTCTCCCTGCCAGATCTCTCCATTTCTGCGCATAGTCCTTGAAACCTTCGCTTGTGCCCATGGACATACTCTGGAGTTGAGTATGGGTAGGGGCAAGGTCAGCGTTATATTGATACTGCTTGTAAAAAGCAGCAACTAGATCTTCCCAGTTACGGACATTGGTTCCCTCTAGTTGATAGAACCATTCAAGCTGAGCCCCGGACAAATTGTCCTGAAAGAAATGGACCCACAAGTTTCTATCAGTGGTGTGAGGCTGAATCTTCCTGACATAAGAACAGAGATGGAGTTTTGGGCAGGACACCCCATCATACTTTGCAAAAATTGGAGCTTTGAACTTCTGCGGGATGACCACTCCCGACACCAATCCCAATTCTTCGAAATCCAACCCAGGTATCCTCTGGACCTCCATAGCATTCAAGTGATCTTCCAACTGCTTATATTTATCCTCAGTGGGAGGATACTGGTCATCATTGTAGTTGGTATCATTGTCAGAAACTTCAGGACTGGGGTCTTTCTCCCTTGTCTCTTCTTCTTGATTCTCCCCTTCCTTAGATGAAGAGGTCAGATCGACTTGTCGCTTCAATGGTCCTCTAAACCTTCTGCCTATATTTAGAATACCGGCGGCCTTTTTCTTTTTCTTTTTCGCTTTCAGGATGAGGGTTTTCAGATCCTCCTGCCCTTTTGCCAAATTTATGAACATTTGCTGGAATTGGGCGTTTTGTGTCTGAAGGTCCTTAATGCTTTGTTCGGAAGACATTTTTTCTGAAATAAATAGTGAAAAAGATGAGAAACCTGTAATGGTACCTGTAATGATGTGTATGATATGCATACAATGTTTTCAAGGATCTCGCGGGGTAAACAAGAAACTGTTAGAATTTGATTGCAACTTGATAGAAGAAACTTCGTGTCATTGAGAGTCCTTCTTCAACAGTCAAGCTCACCATATCAAGTGGGTCATAACCTCTGACTCAAGTTGTCGTGTTTTGATCTTTTTACGACATTGTCTAGAGAAAAATAAATGCCCTTGCCCCTTGCTAGACGTCTGGTTCTCCATGACCTACATCACAGACCCTTGAGATCCTTGAAATGGTTAATATGATATGCCATGTTTATGATGTCATGATGTCATGATTATGTTGATAAATCACAGGTATAACAAGCACAAACAAATCACACCAAGTCCTTAGGTTTAAGGCTTGCTTGAGTTTAAGGTAGTACCCTCTTGAAGTTGGATTGGTTCATCTTGTCTTATAAATAGTAACCGGCTTCTAAGGGATCTCAATATCACTGACCATCCTTTATCGGGAATTGTCTCAACTCAAGCAATCTTTTCTTGTGGCCGAAATATCCCGAAAGTATGATCTCAATGAGTGTAGCATCGAGTATCAACCAATCCTCAGCTCTACACCGAGGCCGGCTATCTCACTACTTTCTAATGGCCAAGTTTGTTCAATTAAGGTTCTAAGGTATGTTAGTGCTTCACGACACCACCCGGCAGCCCCGTATTCTCCTCGTTTCCCCACGAAAGATACTGGTAACAACCAAAGTGCCACACCAACACAACCATCGCTTAAACCATATCGGTCTACGTCGTAGTCTCTACGGTCTATTGTTGTTTACCTAATAAGTGTCCCCAGATCCGGGTGTAGGATCTTCAACAATACTCAAGCAAAAACCCTTAAAGATAAAGCAGACAAAACAAACAAGAAAGCAATTTAAAAATGGCCTAGATCCTAAGGTAAACCCCATTTTATTAATTTTCCCCAGCAGAGTCGCCAGTTCTGTGATACGGTGGCAGAACCGACTGTTGATACTGGTTTGCGTTTTTTGTTCGCAAAATTTCTCGGTAAGCAAGAGTCGCCACCGACTGTTATTTCATCCAATCATGGAAAAGGAAAAAGAACAGAAAAAACCTTTTTTCGAGATATTCTGAGTACGGGGGGTAGATTATAGAAAGGGAAGGTGTTAGCACTCTTTCTATCTGTAATTATCTACGAGCTCTTAGGTGCTTGCTCATTTTTCAAATTGCTTGTGTGTGTTTGTCTTGAAAATGTTTTTTTTTAACTTCGTGATAACCCTTGTATCAGTCCTCAAGGATGTGACGAAGTTTGCTTTGAAAATTTGTTTTGAAAGGTGTTTGTGTGAAAAGTTTTTATTGAGCAAGTACCTAAGATTCTACCTACTCAAAAAAGATTGTTTTTGTTCTCGTTTCCTTTAGACAGCGATATCCTACTATTGAGGAGCAGGTAGCACCATCGTTGGAGTTGTAAGGGACATTAGAAAGGGACAAGTACAATCACCAAAGCAATAGTTAGAAAACTTTAGTAATAACCCTAGAGTCTTAAGATCTTTCCGAGGCAACATTTCTGAGGCAACATTCGAATGGGACAATTTGATCTCTTTAGACTGGAGGGCGACCACTAAAATCTCCTACGCTTAATTATTGTTTACCGAAGGCAACCGAAGTGAGGTAAACCCTAAGAGTGAACATGTGCGAGTGATTTGTTTCAGTTATTTTAATCTTTGCACATTAGGGTTTTCTAACCGTTTTAATTTTTCATGCATTCATTACATACAATCCTATTAATTCAACTAACAGTTAATAATTTGCTGAAAGTAAAAGAGGAAATAAACCTAGCCATTACATGGCTTTGACAGTTACATAATTGCCTTGACGGGAAATAAAAGTACGGAATTTAAAGCCCTAATTAAAACTATTACAACCTTGAAACAGTTACAATAATAATAAGAAAGAAAATGAAAAACGCGTGGTAAATTAAATGCGAGAGAAATTAGGGTTTTGACCCTTGACTAAACCTAATTGCAATTGATTAAGGAAAACATCAATTTTTTGTCATTTTTTATTATTTAAGAAAATAAGGAATAATTGAATAAAAAAAGAATCTAATTACTAATTAACTTTAATTAAGAAAAATAATTAAGTTAAACTATTTTTTGTGTTTTTGTTTGAAAAGAAAGAAAATAATTAAATCAAGAATTTAAACCTAGTTTTCTAATTGATTTTAATTGTAAAAATAAGTTAAAGTTACCTAAATTAAATAAACTAATTAATTTAAAAAAATATTTATTAAGAAAATAAATATTTTTTGTGATTTTTGATTGGTTAACTTTTAAAAAAATAATTTTTGTTTAAAAAAAATAATTAAAGAAAGAAATTAAAGAAAAAATAGTAAAGAATAACCAAGTGGGCCTGCTGTTAGCAATTCTGGGGGGGTGGGAATATGAATTTCCCAGCCTATTAAGCTTCCAAGCCCAATCAACCTTTGGATTTGGTGTACTGTTGACTTGCGTGTGTACCATGGGCCTTCAAGGGAGAAGCGTGAGATCTAGCCAGCTGGGCATCCAATGGATGGGCGTTGATGGTACATGATAGGCGTGGGATGATGCATTGCATTGGATTGGCCTTAAATTATTAGGAAAATAACAAAATGCACACGCCTAGGATCGAACCCAGGACGTGTGCATCAAAGGCATGCCTCTGAACCATTTGCGTTGGATTTGTTAGTTGTAAACATAATAAATAAATAAAATGAAAATCCAAATCAAGTATTCTGCCAGAAAAAATGCGCGAAATTTGAATGAACCAACCATGCCTTGCCACGCATTATCTTCTTCCTTAGACCGTTGTTTTAGGTAAAACACTTTTACCTACAGACGTTTGTTCATAGCTATAACCCTGTTCATCTCAAATATCATGTACAGGCAAGATAAATTAAATTGGTGACCATGAATCAACTGGGCGTGAAGCCCTGATCACCATGGTATCCATTATCAAACCTAATTTTGCCTAGGTTAAGAAACCCCAAAATGAAGCTCGAAACCCTAGCTATGGCATATTGGAATTCATGCACTATAAATGCAATTAAACAGTACCAATAGCTTGCAAACAAGATGATGAACAAGAATATATAATCAAAACATGCTTATGATACGTAAAACATGGTAAACGATTTTGAGTTCTTAGTGCAAAACGTGGTGGGTGGTGGGTACGATTCCGGGCATTTTGAAGCTTGAGGATGGGTGGAAGAGCTTCTGGGATGTCCTGGAATAGATTGGAATCTTTAAATCACCGTGAGGATGGCTCTAGAGTGGATTTTGATTTCACACTTTTTGTCTAAAATTTCAATTTTGTTCTTGCTGTTTCACGCCTCCAATCCTTGTGTTTTTTATTTGGAATTATTATGCACTTATAGTAGACTTAATTAGGTCAATAAAATTGACATGAATCTTGAGAAATAATGGAGATTTGATTTGATTTGCTTCATGTATGATTTATTTCCAAAACTTGCTTCAATCCAATCTTTTTCAGCCCTAATGACCTTTGCACGAATTGATCATCATGCTAGCTGTACATGGACTCCGAATGTGCACAAATCTCAAGATTTGATTTGTTTTCATTATTTTACCATTTAATTTGATTTATTTTGATTTAAATGAATACAAAATAAAAATAAATGATAAAAACATGGGCCCCTTTGGAAAAAATGCAAATTTGATCAATGTTGACTTTTGATAATTTTCCAAAAATTGCCAACTTTGAAAATGCACAACTCTCTCAATTTTGACCTTGGGAAGGTTTTCTTAGACTTTTTAGAAAGCTTAGGATGTCCCTTAACCAACCCTTTTGGTCTCATCTCAATTGGATCTTCCATGTTCATGTATGGAGCTTTGACCCAAAAGGTGTTTTTGTTGACTTTTCAAAAGGACCTATAATGTCAAAATTCATATCTTTTTATGAGTGCATATTTTGAACTTGTGAGCTGAATATGGATTGTAGGGAATTGTTTCCTCTTCAAAATGAGATTTGGATGGAAAATTTCTGATAAAGTATGAAGAAGTTATGCTTGGTCAAAGTTGGGTTGACTTTTACTAAGAAACCCTAATTTAGCAACTTTTGGGTTTTGATGAATTTGGAGCATCCCTTGAGGAATCATGATCAACCCTTGATCAAATGATGTAAGTTACTTCAAAATGTTGATGTTGACCAAAAATCTTGAGGTTTGACTGTATGTGGGCCACAATTGACTTTTGACCTAATGTAGTCGACTCTCAAGCATCTGAACAGTTGGCTGAGCAAACTTCTTATGCAAGGCTTGAAACTTGGCATGGATGATCTTGGGAACATAATAATACCATGGAGAGCATAGGATACCTTTGTGTTCCTCTCGTCTTGATGAAAATAGAAACCCTAATTGGAGGTACACTGCCTTAGGAGAGAGTTTGTCTGGTCAGCTCTTGGGATTCCTTGAGCAACTTGGGGACCTCACTTGACATTTGTTGGGTAAAAATGAGAGGGCAAATTTTGGGGTACAACAATTTGTTTTCCAATGCTAGAGGCATTTTTCGGATGTCGTTAAACCAAGTCTTGTTATATTGCAAGGCAATGTGCGGGCTCTTTGAAGCGTCTGTTTATGATGCGCGATTCATGGTTTGGCCAAGTTACTTTGAATATAGACGATATAGTTGCCAAGGCGTCTTTCATTTGATTCCCTTTTCGTGGGACGTGACTGAAAATTATTTTTTTGAATTCTGCAGTTAGTATTAAAACATGATCCCGATATGGAACCCGTTTTGGATGTTTAGTATCCTGTTTACCATTGACTTGGTATATGGCTTGTGATCCTTATTTGGAGAAGTCACTAATTCCCCTATATCGTGCCCTGGTGTATTTGAAGCCTTGTTTAACGTAGATACCCAACGTGCCCCTGGCTCAGGTTCTTCGTCAGATCTTGGTATTTCGTAGTTGCTTATTTTTACAGCACTGTCTGTATTTGGTCTTGGCTTGTTTATATAGATATGCACAATCATCTTCTTTGTGGCTCTGCTCTTTAAATTTTCCCTTAACTTGGTTACTTCCGGGTCTTCCCCTATGCTCAGATTAATGGTCTTAATAGCCTCTTGATATGGTTGCGTATTGTTAGCTTTTCTTTTTATTTCCCTCGCTGTTTTCTCAGAGAGTTCAAGATCTTTATCATCTTCCTCTTTAGCTTGGTTGATCGGAGCATCAAAATTATATCAGATCGCAACAATAGCATTATCGGTGGTTTTGGGCATGAATTTGCACCTTTATCATGTTTTGGTGCTGGTTTAGTATATGAATATTTGGAAATGCATATGCAGAGAAAGTATTGTCATTTTTAATTTTAAGATATAAATGCAAGAGAAAGACAGGGATCTTGATTGAAAACAAAACATAACTTTTTTTAGTCATAAATATTGTCTGAAACATAACAGAGAGACCCTTAAAAGCAACCCATATGCCTCGGGCTTGGCATAGGTTCTTTCGAAAACAAGAAAAATTAATTAGGAAAGGAAAAGATCTCAGGAGTCTCCATGGTCGTCCATCTTTTGATTTTTTTCTCCTGCTGGGGCATATTCTAGGATGAATTCAGTTGCCCCTTTGCTGTTGGCTTTGTTGGATACTCTTTCCATATATCCTCCATGCACTACACAATTGTTGACAAAGGTCTCTTTGATTGGAGGAAAATGTGCTTCTCCCTTCAGAGTAGCTTCATATTTTCCTTCAGGGTATTGTTCGAGTTGGACTATCCCCTAGTCCCCTATCCTTTGTAGAGCTCTTTCGAAAGCTTCATTGTGTACTAGCAGGAGTCCGTATTCCAAACGATATTCTTTCAGCAAGTTTATCGGGGTCTTTGCTTGTCTGCTTACCCCAGAGTTAGTGACTACTCTGATTGCATTTATTGTTAGCCCATCATGCGATGATGTAGGGTCTGATGTGATGTCAAGCTTCTCGAAGGTGATGTCTTGAGATTCTAACAAATCCAGCACCTTGTATTTGAATGGACAACATTGTTCTATGGTATGTCTAGGAGAATTAGTATGATACTCGCATCTGGCGTTGGCATCGTATCTTCGTGGGAGTGGCCTGACTGGAGGAGCTAGAGGCTTGAGTTCCACTAGGGATGCCTTAACTAACTGTTGCAATAACTGGCTAGGTGGCATAGGGAGTGGATCAAATTTCCTGGGTGGTCTTCTGCCTTGTAGCGTCACTAATGGTTGTTGTACCCTGGGTTGTGACGCTACAACATTAATTTCTCCCTCTCTTCCTTTGGGGAGGTTTGAAGCAGACCTCTTTGAATTGTAGGGAGCGTCTGATGGTCCCCCTGATATCTTCCCACTTTTTATCCCAGTCTCGATTCTTTCTCCGATGGTTACTAGGTCTGAGAACCCCTAAGAGATACTACCAACCATCATCTCATAATACAGCTCGTGCAAAGTTCCCATGAATGTGTCTACTAACTCCTTCTCTAACAGTGGTGGCTGCACACGGGATGCCAACTCCCTCTATCTCTGAGCATATTCCTTGAAGGACTCTTCTTTCTTCTGGGACAAATTCTGGAGTTGCATGGGGGTAGACGCCATGTCCAAGTTATATTTGTAATTCTTTAGGAAAGCATTAGCAAGATCTTCCCAGGTTCGAATATGTGTTTGCTCTAATTGCATATACCAGTCTGAAGATGCCCCACTCAGGCTATCATGAAAATAGTGAATCATCAGCTTCTGATCGTGGGCATGGGCATGCATCTTCCTGCAGTACATACGAAGATGATTTCTTGGACAAGTGAGCCCCTTGTATTTTTCAAAGTCAGGTACTTTGAACTTTGGCAGAATCACCACATCAGGAACTAGGACCATTTCGAGAGCGTCTACTTCGAAAGCGCCAAAACCCTCCACAACTTTTAGCCTTTCCTCCAGATCTTTGTACTGATTCATCGCCAGTGGATTATCAACATCATGAGTACCAATCGCCTTTAATAGCACTTGGATGGAATCCTATGGGTCGTAGTCTCCGTATTGCATGTCCCAGTATTTATCTGCATTATTGGTTGGAATCTGTAGGGTACGAGGTGCCCCTCCTTTTGGTGGCGGTGGGACAAACCCTTCAGTTTCAGCTTCTTGGTGGGCCATGACAGACTTCTGGGGTCCTGCCTCTGACTCTTTTCTTAGTTGGTGACCACTTGATGCACCAATAGTCTAGGCTACTTCTTCGAAAGCTGCCCTGGGAATCTGGTCTTGCCTGTCAATAATGTTTTTCAAAGCTAGGAGAACTTGACTCAGATCCCCCTTCATTGAAGTGACGTCACCCTTTACTTGGTCGAGATCCTCTTTGAACGCAGCCTGAATTTCCTCGATTTTCTCCATTGCTTTTTGTTGATAAGCCCTGGTTTGGTATGGAGGCTAAGGAGGTGGCGATCTTCTTCTACCAATTGTTCAGCTGGAGAGATGTTTTTGAAAAATGAGTTTTAACATGATATGCAGGTGTTCGTGAATGCATGCATACGAATGAATGTGTATGAATATGAAAGGGGTTAACTGCCTTATTCACTTGGGTATGTATCTGTCTTTTGCTTATTATTTTACTTAATGACTATCTTTAAAATAGATACGCAAATGAGATGTGGAAACAAAATGCCTTTATTAAAAGTAACGTAATTGATATATTGAAAAATATTACGATCTTAAACCAAAACTTTATTTGCGTGAAATCAAGCAAAAAGGAAATAAGTTTTCTAGGTGCACCTGCGGATATCTGATCTTGAAACCATCCCCTATTGCTGGGAAAATCTTGAAAAAGTCTTTAGCACATTATTCCCCTTTTGTGTCCTTGATTTCAGACATGTTTGGCCTGTTGACGCGGGCAAGTTGTTTCTTTCGGCATCCATTTTTAAAGACAGTCACGGAGATCTTGAGCTTACTATTATCTTTTATACCCCCTGTGAATAAGACAAATGTAGGGTGACGAATATATGAAAGGCATGAATGTGCGGGTGTAAGGTTGAGCGAAAGGATTTTTGTAATAAGTATCCCTATAAGGTAGGGATGTATGGTTCAGTGACGGGGTTTTTGTGATAGGTACCCTTAGAAGGTAGGCTCCTTAATTTTGACCTACGGTTAGTCTACCCTCCCAAAAGGTGGCTTCCTTAAGGGTGTCATGGATAACACCAGAGGGAAAAGGCACAAGGGCCTCCCTTAGGTGGAGCCTCTTTACAGACTGAACACCAGAGGGAAAAGGCACCAGACAGGACAACTATCTGCGAACAGCTAATTTGTAGATTAACACCTGAAACTAGACAGGAAAACTATCTACATGACCAGGCAAATCAATCTTACACGGGTTCCTTCTCATCACCCGGATGTAGTCTAACACAGACTCATCCTGAAGTAATCTTACACAGATTCCTTCTTATCATCCAGATGCAGTCTAACACGGACTCATCCTGAAGCAGCCCAACACAGGCTCCTTCTCATATATCTCCAGATGCTGACTAACACGGACTCATCCTAGAACAGCCCTACACAGGCTCTTCCTAATACATTCTTAGGTAATGGTTAATTCCATTATCCCTAGCAATTTACTGTGAAGCCTGGATTTCAACCCGAAAACAACAAACTTTCATCTCTCCAGAGATAACTCTTCAGCAGAGCCTTGGACAATTGAAGTTCGTAGACTTTTTTCCCCACAGAGTTTCCTCAAGAAAGAGAACAACATAAACCCACATTCCCCAGTGGAGTCCTCTTCAGACAGTAGGAATAGGAATTCCCCACAAAGAGACTCTCAGACATGTTCTCCAAATGGAATCTGTAAGTCCATTCCCACCATCATCGACCATCAGTGTTGCTGCATGCGAGTGAATATTTCTGGGCACTCTAGTGTTCAATCATCTTCCACCTTCAGATCCCGAAAGGAAGACAATACAATCTAAATCCTCAGGTTTAAGAAGATTGAATAGGGGCAGTTGTTGTACCCCAAAATTTTCCCTCTCATGTTTCCCAAGGTTTTTCTCTTACATGGTTCGTTACAAACACTTGCCTAAAGAAAATGATTTTTTTTAATGCTAGAAAAGTGTCTTTCAATTGGCAGGTGAATAATGTCCTTCGATTGGCATGTCAACAATGTCTTTCTATTGGCATCTAAACAATGTACTTTGTTTGGCATATCAGATCAAAGTATCCTTCGATTGGCATGTCAACAAGCTTCGACTAGGCTCCTAAAACCCTTCGATCAAGTATTGGCCCATCAGCTTCGATTGCGCGTTGGTTCCCCTTCGAGCAAGCCTTGGTCCAAGTTTCATTTAAGCAAGAAACCCCTACAAGTTCCCTTCGATTCACAAGGCAAAAGGCCTCTACAAGTTCCCTTCAATTCATAAGGCAAATGGCCTCTACAAGTTCCCTTCAATTCACAAGGCAAAAGGCCTCTTCATGCAACCTTCGACTCACTAGGCCAAAAGCCTCTTCATGCTTGCCTTGGATTCACTAAGTCAAAGGCTCATTTCAAATTTCCTTCAATGCATAAGGCAAGGACTTCCTCTGAGCTTGCTTTCAATTCATAGGGCCAAGACCCCTTAACACAGTCTTTGCACTATGATACACAATATGACCCCTTCGAAAAAGCACTCCAAAGGTCCATTCGAAAGACACATATTGGTGGCCATTCGAAGGAGACACATAATTACTGAATACAAGTTTGTCTTATGATGAGTCTTGGTCCTACATGTGGCCAGGCCCAGGCTTCTTGTGTAATGGCATTCGAAGGAAGTGACAAAGAAGGCTTCGATTGGCCAAATTGAAGTTCTCACTTGGGGCTATTTGAATCAAGCAGCTAAGGCAAATAGATGGGTCCAATCGAAATCCATTCGAAGGACATGTAAATGATCCATTCGAAGAATAATTCAAAGGACCATTCGAAGGACACATATTGTTGTCTGAAAAAAAGGGTTTGGTCAAAGATTAGATCTAGTTGGCCAAAATGAAAGAGAAATATGCAAAGATGCTGGATGGCCCAAAATCCCACATATTGCCATACTCAAACTTCCTACACAAGCATTCATGCCAAAGAAAGCTTCGATTGGCCTGGAAAGAATTTTCATTTGGGCTAGCTAAGTAGGGGCTCAATCGAAGAGGCCCCAATGATGAAACTTGAGCCATTCGAAGGAGGTAAATCAGAGTCAATCAAAGGGTAAGACTTGAGCCATTCGAAGGAGACAACTCTGGGCCAATCGAAGAGCAAGGATAAGGGGTACATCAAAGGCATGATTAACAAAGTGTCCTTCGATTGGCATATTAGAGAAAGATGTCTTTAGATAAGCATATCAACAAAATCAAGTAATCAATATAGAAGTTGACTGATCGAAGAAGCTCTAATAAAGAAGTTTTTGAACACTTCGAATAAAAACTCTAGGCCAATTGAAGAGCAACGCTGGAGGGCATTCGAAGGATCCAAATGTGTCCAGGTTTATCCCAAGGCTCAAAGAAGCATGAATATTTCAAAAATGGAAGTCTCTTAATGTGTCTGATTTTGGTCTCATGGCCTTCAAAGCTTGGTTAATGGTTGTCTCTTTCCATTTCCATGCACCCCCATCTCCTATAAATACAAGACACTCACACCACCGGTCAAGGACGAGATACATACACTGGAGACCTACGCTTACATATTGCCTCATACACACATAGGGATTACCGATTGAAGGAGCGCGCACAGCCTGTCTCAGAGCAAAAAAATTTAAGCTCTCCAAAGTTTCCAAAGCAAAAGAGCACGAGGAGACTCCCATTTCCAACCAGTTCCAATCAAACTCCAAGTCACCCCACGCCCAAGTCGAAGCATCTCATCCTTGGTAAAATTTTAAATTCATATTCTTATTTTTATGATGTATTGATGTTTTCTAGTGTTTGATTTATGTCTAGGGTATTATATAGCACAACGTTCATATGGGCATACAAAGATAAAGGGCATGATATGTGTTTTTCATTGAATCCCAAGAAACCATGGTTTTCTAAGGCAAACGAACCCATATTCAAATTCAAAGAAGTCGAATTAATGGGAGGTCAAATTAGGAAAAGACCTGGGTTTACACCAAGTCATGCTTTTGCTTTGATGAAACTTTTTCTTGCAGATTTTAGTGCTTTTCTCCACAAGCAAGTCATTAGACGCCTCCAGCAACATTCTTGGCTGGATCAAAGGCCTGTCTTCACAAGATCGAAGGCCTGTCTCCCAAGATCGAAGACCATCACTATCCTTGATCGAAGGATTCCTTTTTCTTGCATTCAGTCTTACTTTTTTCATTTCTTTTAAATCAAAAAATCATAAAAAATATTAGCCTTAGGGTTTTCTAATTAATTTTGATTTTGTAAATTAATTATTTTAACTTCATTTTATCAATTTAAAATCAACTAGACCTAGGTTTATTTAATTCAAATATTTTCTTAACAAAAACAACAAAAAAGGATTTTCTTGTTTATTTAGAAATTTTTTAGACGTCTCTTTTCCGTTTTGCGCGCGTTATTTATGTTTCGCATTTTTTATATTTTTGTATCTGCTGATGGGATGTAATAAAAATTAATTAGGACTATTTACCGCTTTTCTTCATTTTTTCAAGTTTTCGGATATGTAATTAATCCCTGTTGTACCCCAAAATTTGCCCTCCCATATTTCTCAAAATATTTCAAGAAAAATTCACAAGTCCAACCCGGCGCGTCATATTCAGGTATTCTTTCGCCAAGATATCTCTGATAACGTATTCTCAAATTCAGGTTCGGCTCAAGAGTCAATTCTTTAAAGAAGGTATCCGAATGTGTGAGTTTTCTCGAAGAAATATGGTGAAAAAGTGTGCTGAAAGTGCAGTTTTTACGCGCTAAAAAATTCATAACTTGAAGATCGTGGCTCGTTTTGAACCCGTTCCGGTGGCCAAAATTCCGTCTTGACATTATCTACGTTTTCATCTCTCACGGCTGGAAGCCAATTTCCATCAGAAGGTCTTCAAAAATGTGGATTTATCAAGTATTTTCGCACAGAAAATTTGTGACAGAAGTTTATCTGCGTCATGTTCAGAAAATCATAACTTGGTCAATCTTCATCGTATCGAGCTGGTTCTGGCGCCAAAATTTCACAAATTGAGCTGGCTACATTTTCACAGGAGGTATCAAGTTCGAACGGTGTTCAAAAGGCCTTCATTTTTTGCTCAGAGTGCGTGACACGCCGAAAATCCTGAATGTTGAATATTATTTCATTTGGGCTGAAACTTCGAAAATTCATAACTCAGTCAATTTTTATCGGATTGGACTCATATTTTTACACAAGGTCACTGACTTATAGATCTACAACTTTGCTTCAAAAGTCGAGACCGGATTATGCTCCGATCAATACCAGTTTTTTATTGAAGAACGTGTCAGAGTCGACACTGGAGCCCAAAATAAGTTTGTCTGAGCTGAAACTTCAAAAATTCATAACTAATTCACCGTTTATCCGATTGAGCCGATTTTCGGACAGGAGTTAGTTATCGATGTCAGCTACATTTTGTTTTCACATTTCAACTTCAAAAATTGCACTTAAGTCCCTGCAATTTAGCCTGGAAATTGACGAACTCAAGTGAACATTGGAGGCCCAATTGCACATTCAAAACCCATTTTCTTTACCCTAATTTCCATTATATAATCACCTTCTTTTCACACAAACCAGGGAGGAGGAAAAGAGAGAAAAAACCTTGCCACAACATTGTTAGAATATCAAATTCTTTCAAGAACCCTAAAACCTTGAAATCCTTATTACAAATCCCTCTCTCACTACAAACAAGCCATCACAGTTACAAACCAACACCTAACTACTTCTTCAGTAAGGGTAAGGCTGGCTTGATCTCCATGATCAAAAGGGCATAAAAGCATTCACGTCACTACTTTTCCAGTAAGGGTAAGATTGATTTGATCTCCATGATCAAAAGGGTATAATCATTCATACATGCCATATTGTGCCTAAACATTAAATTTCTTCATATATTGGCTTTATTTGCATTTTATGATTTTATTTAATGTGTTCATGAGATTCAACACTGCAGATTTAGACAGGATCTCATGCAGGTTCATTAAGGAACGTTGAGGCCAAAAGCCAAATGGCCAAAAGCCAAAAGCCAAAAGCCAAAAGCCAAATGACCAAAGTAGAACAACTTATGCATGACACCAATACATGGCGAGACAGACATCCTGAGAAGATTAAGGAACGTTGAGGCCAGAACACAAATGGTCAACGGCCAGAACACAAATGGCCATGAAGCCCAATCCAATGGCCAAAGAATGCAGACCACGGTACTCAGGAGTCAATGAACACGCACGTGATGCCAGAAAGTCAAACAAGGCTTTTTGTCTAATGGGCCAAATTGCTTCCAAAAAACCTCCCTTTGGGTCTGAATACCCCCCATGGTTTGCATTGTTTTTTATTTCTATTTGATTTTCTTTTAATTCTTTTAATGTTTTAATTATTTCTTTTAATTCCATCAAATAATTTTCATAATAAAAATAAAATACAGAAAAATCAAAAAAAAATGTTTATTGTTATTAATATTAATTTCACCATTATTTTTGTAAATAAACTTTAAACAATTAATTAGATTAATTTAGGTTTCAAAACATTAATATTTTTCTTAACAAATTAAAATATGCAGAAATTAGGGTTTTTAACTTTTTATCACTTTTCTTAATAAATAACTTTTTCTTATTATTATTATTATTATTAATTACTAATTTATTTTGTAAATAAACATATACATAAATATTTTAGTAAATTAGGTTAAACTTTAATATTTTTCTTTAATAATTAAAAATAACTTAGAATTAGGGTTTCTTTTAATTTTAATTTTCTTATTCCATTAAATACCAAAAACATAAAAAACATTTCTTTTCTTTTAATTAAATAATTCATTAACCTTTCATTCAATTTAATTTCAAAAGGGTCCAACGCCCTCGAACGTTCAATTTTTATTTCGTTTCGCATGTTATTTTATTTTCCTTTGTGAATATTATGTAATTGCTCAAGCCTTGTAATAGTAATTAGGAATTTATTTACTTTCCGCATTTTTTATTCAAAACGGGTCTTTGTTAATTTGGCGATGTATAGACCCGCGCCTTGTAATAGCGTAGGATTTATCTTTCCGCACTTTTAAATTGCTAAACTTTGCATGAAAGAATGAATGGCCTAAATTAAAAACAAGCGTAGATCACCATGATACATGTACAAGATAAATGCTAAACATGAAAATAATACACCAATTCACACGCCACTCTTAGGGTACGCCTCACTGTTGCTTTGCCTTCGAAACGTGGTCGTCGAGTATAGGACGTTTTAGTAAGTCCTTATGTCCATGACATGATCCAGTTGCCTCGAAATAGTTGCCTCGGAATTAAAAAGGATCAATGGCATAAGGGTAGCTTCTAAGGTGTCCTACTGTTGCTCTGGTGACCACACTGTCCCTACAAACGAATTGACCCGAACACCTCCAACGGTGGTGCTACCTACCTCTCAATGGTGGGATGGCACTACTTAAAGGACATTTAAACAGCCTAATTCCTTAGGGTAGGTAGATGACTCATAGATACTTGCTCTATTCAAAAACAAATCAAAAACTCTTTTCACACCGACACTTTCAAAAAGCTTTCAAAACAATTTTTCAAACACTCTTGAGGACTGATACAAGAGTCGATCTGAAATCTTTAAACGAAACTTTTTCAAACCCATACACAATTGAAAAGCAAACACTTTTGAAAAGACAATGAGCAAGTATCTAAGAGCCCATGGATAACCATGGATAGAAAGGGTGCTAACACCTTCCCTTTCTATAAATCTACCTCCCGAACCGAGAAACTATCTCATAAGGAATTTTGCTGTGCTTTTGTCCTGTCCATGTTGGAGAAAATAAAAGACGGTGGCGACTCTTGCTTCCGCGACATTTCGCGAACCAGCGTTAAATAGTCAGTTCTAAATCCACCGATCACAGAACTGGCGACTCTGCTGGGGAATCTTATAAAGTGAGGTGTACCTTAGGACTAAGATCACTTGTGTTTTCAATTGTTCTGCTTGTTTGCTTTAAATTGTGGGTACTGTCTTGGGAGTTCTATAGATCCTAACCCGGATCTGGGGATACCTTCTTAGAAAGTAGCAACAAGGTTGTGAGGGAACTGTGCGGGGTATACCGACATGGTTGAAGCAGTCTGCTACGTTGATGTGGCACTTTGGTGTGTACCGGTAACCCTTGAGTTCAGTCAAGGAGAGTACGGGGCCTCCGCGTGGTATCGTGAAGCATCAACTGACCTTAGGAACCTTAATTGAACCATCTTGGCCTCTTTAGGGTAGTGAGATAACTGACTTTGGTACAGTCCGAGGTTGGTTGATACTCGATACTACACTCAATTGAGGGTTGTTTTCCTGGAATATTTCGGTCGCCAGTTCAGTGGCTAAATCGAAACGATGAACAATGAAAGCAATCCAATGATATTGGGACCCTTAGAACCCGGTTACTTCTGATAGGACAGGTTTTGAGCCCACCAACTTCAAGAGGGTAGTACCCCAAACTTCATGCTGGCCTAAACTCTAAGGGCTGTCTTGTGTGACTTGTGTGCTTTCAAACTTGACTACTTGCATGCTTGTTATCTAACACATGAGTTTCTTGCAGGGTTTGTTTACAGTCCTTGATCTGGACTCATAACAGGGTTCACCTACGTTACTCCATGCATATCATAACATCATACCATTGCATACATCCTACATAAGGACTAACCCATTTCAAGGATCTCAAGGGTCTGTGATGCAGGTCATGATGAACCGACTGTCTAGCAAGGGGCAAAGGGGATTTATTTTCCTCTAGCCAAACATGATAACTTAAGTCAGGGGCTATGACCCACTCGATATGGTGAGCTTTGACTCTTGAAGAAGGACTCTCAACAATATGCAGTTCCTTCAATCAAGCTACCGGATTCTAATTCTAACAACTTTCTTGTTTACCCCGCGAGATCCTTGAAAACATTGCATGCATACATACACATCATTGCATAACAGGTACCCTTTTACAAGTCACTTATCTTCTTCGCCGTTTATTTCAGCAATGGCTTGCCAACAAGATCACCAGAATCTTCATGCTCAAGAGACTCAGTTCAGGGAGATCTTCTTAAGCCTATCCAAGGGGCAAGAAGAGTTGAGGACACTCCTCACGGGGAATTTGGCCATGAAAAGTCCCGAAGATGACAAAGACGAACGGTTGAAACGTCTGCAAGCTGAGGTAGATACAATGAAAACCCAGATGCTGGGGTAAAGGGCTCTCATCCTAGGTTTAGCTCGAGAGCAAGAAAAGTTGAGGACCATGATCAGTCAGCTCCACCAAGACAGATCCAACATGAAGCAACCAGTCCAAGTCAGGGACCAGGTCTTTGATCAGCTTCCAAGAGGACAAGAATCTGGTATGGTGAAGAATAGACCTCTCCAAATTGCCACCACTTCACAAGCCCAACATCAACCTCGCCCAGAGCAACAGGTGGATCAGAGTAAGCCAAGCAGGTCCAAGAGGAAATTCACCCAGCTTAACATGTCGTTGTTTCAAGCCTTGCAACACATGTTGAGGTTGAATCTGATTACACTAAGGGCTCCTCCCTGGAACCCCAACATCTCTGCTCCTAACTATCATCCCGATAGAAGATGTGCATACCACTCAGATAGTCCTGGACATGACACTGCTGACTGCTGGGCTCTGAAGAACAAAGTCCAGGATCTGATTAATGAAGGAGCAGTGGATTTCACCCAAGTGGGTCAGGCTGAATGTTTCTACCATCCCTACCGGATTCACCATTTGAAGTAACAAGCCCTGAGATGAGAAGACTTTTGTTTATTAGAATTTTAAAGTTGTAACTTTCTTTTGACTGTTCAAACATTTATTCATGTTAAACGTTGTTATTTCATTAATGCATCGCATATGTCTGTTTTGAAGCAATATATTCGCATTTGCTATATTCAAACTGATTTCATATTTTTTGATGATCAACTCTTGATTAAGAAATTCTAAGCCTCTTGAGGGAGGATGACGAAAACGATACCACGATCCTTACAGTATGCTTTTGAACAGACCCCGCTGATGAGGTACAGGCATTGTTTCAATCCCTAAACACTGGAGTTATAAGGAAGATAATCCCTCGTCAACCCCTCTGAGCCAAAGAAGTAGGAGTTTTTCTTTTCGAAAATTAAAACCCTTTATCATAACTTGGGGCAGGGTAGTTCTCTCAGTTGATCCAAGTGCATAACAAATGGCACCAAAGAGGTCCTTACAAAAAAAAAGAAGACAGTGATGATTCCGAATAATCATAGGGATAGGCAGTCATTATATCTCAAAAATAAAAGCCCAATAAGTCAAAACCTATGAAGGAGACTTACAAAACTGGGGCATCCCGCTGACTGTAATCACAAAAGAAACAGTTCAGGCAAAAAACAGGGATAACGAAATAAAAAAAAGGGAAAGAGGTCACACAAACCCTCAATAACAAAAAGGAATGACTGCCTATTCAAAATAAACTATCAACATCCGAACCATCACGGGAATATCATGACAAAAACTCAAATAAGGTCTAACGCACGATCAGCTGAGTTTAGGATTGAAGAACATCACGAAGAGCGGGTGGGTACAAATAATTTGAGCCTTTATCCTTTGTTTCTTAAACCATGAACCAGGCCACGTTATAACCCTTAAAAGTCCTAGCTGAAGCATGGGTTAGTTCGAAAGCATACTGTTACGAAAGGTATCCTGACTCCTTAAGGCCTACGGTAAATACGGAGTTGACATCACGTTTTACAAACATTCACTTATTTTATGAAAAATAATGCATTTTCAAAATCTTCAAGACAGATATAAGCTTTGCATTTTTGATATAACATTGTTTGCATATGACTATTTGTTTGAATAGCAGGGAAATTCGCACGATGAATACCTAGTGAACAAAAGCACTTCCAATCAAGGGGAAAACCTCCATCTGGATCACTTGGGGCATTGGACGATCAAACGAAGATCTTCTGGTATGGCGACACAACACTACAACAGGGGCACCTCCCTACATCCTGAGAGCGTGGACATAGTCGAAAAAATACTACGCAAAATCAAAGACCCGCTAGGTTGACACACCTAGGCAAAAATAAGGGCTTCCCGGCGAATCAAAAGGGGTCGGGCAAAATTAAGGGATGAAATGAAAAAAAATTGTACACCCGGCAAGTCGAAAACCTAAAAAGGCAGCTTGGGCAAAAATGGGTATCCCGGTGGACTGAAAACCCGAAAAGGCGGTCCAGGCAAAAATTAGGGATCAAAGCGTACGACTATGTCCTGGTATCTCGTCACTTGCCTACCAGAAGAAGATTTGTCAAACGGCAGTCATCAAACACCTTCACAGGTACCTTCTTCTCCAACAGAAACTGGGGAAATAATGAGTTGTCTAAATGATCTGGTTGCCCTGTCCACCGAGGTGCCAAGGTAAGTTCAGCTGAAGAATGCGACCAAGATACCTTCACTCCCTGCAGAGCGAACGCGTCTCCCCGGTTTTATTCAAAGGTTATTTCTCCACCAGAGCTTATAACTGGATTATCCTCAGCTAAAAGCCACGGAAAGATCGTCCTCGGCAAAGTTCTTCTTATTCCCCAGCGGAGTTCATCAAAACTTCCAATAGAGCACAACAACGGTATCCCCAGCGGAGTTATCCTCATCAACCTCAGCAAAGCGCCTCTCTTCCCACAGAGCATTCCCCGCAGAGTAATCTATTCGCCAAGTTCATTCCCCAACGGAGTCACCTTCTCCGACCGGTATTCTTGCAATCATCATCCCCAACAGAAACGAAGAATCTCACTCTTCAACATCAGCCCAGGATTTGACTTCCCAGCATCCGTCAAGGATCTACTTTCCTAGACGAAGATACATTCATAAACATCACATTGTTATACATCATGATACATGCATATACGCATCATATCATATAATCTCATGTGTTGAAAAATATTATTGCTTGATCCATATCATGCATTGCATATGACTGACCTTTACCTTTCAGGAAGGATACAGTTAAAAGATCAGCTATGTAGACGAATACAGTCAAAAGAGACCAACCCAGTCAAAGAATACAAATCCAGTTAAATCAATGCCTAAAGATTTCTCTGATACAACTCGTCGTCATAGACACTCGTCGTCATAGACACTCGTCGTTATAGACACTCGTCGTCATAGACACTCGTCGTCATAGACACTCGTCGTTATAGACACTCGTCGTTATAGACACTCGTCGTTATAGACACTCGTCGTTATAGACACTTGTCGTTATAGACACCCTTCGTTATAGACACTTGTCGTCATAGACACTCTTCGTTATAGACACTTGTCGTTATAGACACCCGTCGTTATAGACACTCGTCGTCATAGACACTCGTCGTTATAGACACTCGTCGTTATAGACACTCGTTGTTATAGACACTCGTCGTTATAGACACTCATCGTTATAGACACTCGTCGTTATAGACACTCGTCGTTGTAGACACTCATCGCTATAGACACTCATCGTTATAGACACTCGTCGTTATAGACACTCGTCGCTATAGACACTCGTCGTTATAGACACTCGTCGTTATAGACACTCGTCGTTATAGACACTCGTAGTTATAGACACTCGTCGTTATAGACACTCGTCATCATAAACACCCGTCGTCATAGACACTCGTTGTTATAGACACTCGTCGTTATAGACACTCGTCGTTATAGACACTCGTCGTTAAAGACCACTCGTCCATGAGGATAACCTATCAGTAGAGACAACTCACCAACCTAACATTACCAGACTCGATTCCTGTATCTTGCCAGGGCACGTCTGAAGAGTTTGAAGATCCGATTCCTGTATCTTTCCAGGGTGTATCTGTTGACGACTAACATTACCAGACTCGATTCCTGTATCTTTCCAGGGCACATCTGAAGAGTTCAAAGATCCGATTCCTGTATCTTGCCAGGGTGTATCTATTGACGACTATTTTTCCAGATTCGATTCCTGTATCTAGCCTGGGCGCATCTGTGAGTAGCTGATTGTAGACTCGATACCTGTATCCGGCCAGGGCACATCTACATGAAGAGTTTGAAGATCAACCCCTGTAACAGGCCAGGTAATTATCTTTCTTTCTCAGGTACGCAAGTTCTCGCTAAAGAATCTCTTACGCGGTCGACAACCTCTCGATGGCATCTATAAGCCCATCCATATACCAACAGTCTCCAAATGGCATCCATAAGCCCATTCCCGACAAAGCTCCGTCACAGCTCCAGATGGCATCTATAAGCCCATCCCCCCATCCATCACTTCCAAATGGCATTTATAAGCTCATTCCCCCTACATCACATTGCTGATACTACACCATGCGAGTGCAAATTTCTGGGCACTTTAGTGTTCAATCATCTTCCACCTTCGGGTCACGAAAGGCACGCAAGCCAATCTACATCCTCAGGTTTAAGAAGATTGAACAGGGGCAACTGTTGTACCCCAAAATTTGCCCTCCCATATTTCTCAAAATATTTCAAGAAAAATTCACAAGTCCAACCCGGCGCGTCATATTCAGGTATTCTTTCGCCAAGATATCTCTGATAACGTATTCTCAAATTCAGGTTCGGCTCAAGAGTCAATTCTTTAAAGAAGGTATCCAAATGTGTGAGTTTTCTCGAAGAAATATGGTGAAAAAGTGTGCTGAAAGTGCAGTTTTTACACGCTAAAAAATTCATAACTTGAAGATCGTGGCTCGTTTTGAACCCGTTCCGGTGGCCAAAATTCCGTCTTGACATTATCTACGTTTTCATCTCTCACGGCTGGAAGCCAATGTCGATCAGAAGGTCTTCAAAAATGTGGATTTATCAAGTATTTTCGCACAGAAAATTTGTGACAAGTTTATCTGCGTCATGTTCAGAAAATCATAACTTGGTCAATTTTCATCGTATCGAGCTGGTTCCGGCGCCAAAATTTCACAAATTGAGTTGGCTACATTTTAACAGGAGGTATCATGTTCGAACGGTGTTCAAAAGGCCTTCATTTTTTGCTCAGAGTGCGTGACACGCTGAAAATCCTGAATGCTGAATATTATTTCATTTGGACCGAAACTTCGAAAATTCATAACTCGGTCAATTTTTATCGGATTAGACTCATATTTTTACACAAGGTCAATGACTCATAGATCTACAACTTTGCTTCAAAAGTCGAGACCGGATTATGCTCCGATCAATACCAGTTTTTTATTGAAGAACGTGTCAGAGTCGACACTGGAGCCCAAAATAAGTTTGTCTGAGCTGAAACTTCAAAAATTCATAACTAATTCACCGTTTATCCGATTGAGCCGATTTTCGGACAGGAGTTAGTTATCGATGTGAGCTACATTTTGTTTTCACATTTCAACTTCAAAAATTGCACTTAAGTCCCTGCGATTTAGCCTGGAAAGTGACGAACTCAAGTGAACATTGGAGGCCCAATTGCACATTCAAAGCCCATTTTCTTTACCCTAATTTCCATTATATAATCACCTTCTTTTCACACAAACCAGGGAGGAGGAAAAGAGAGAAAAAACCTTGCCACAATACTGTTAGAATATCAAATTCTTTCAAGAACCCTAAAACCTTGAAATCCTTATTACAAATCCCTCTCTCACTACAAACAAGCCATCACAGTTGCAAACCAACACCTCACTACTTCTTCAGTAAGGGTAAGGCTGGCTTGATCTCCATGATCAAAAGGGCATAAAAGCATTCATGTCACTACTTTTCCAGTAAGGGTAAGATTGATTTGATCTCCATGATCAAAAGGGTATAATCATTCATACATGCCATATTGTGCCTAAACATTAAATTTCTTCATATATTGGTTTTATTTGCATTTTATGATTTTATTTAATGTGTTCATGAGATTCAACACTGCAGATTTAGACAGGATCTCATGCAGGTTCATTAAGGAACGTTGAGGCCAAAAGCCAAATGGCCAAAAGCCAAAAGCCAAAAGCCAAAAGCCAAATGATCAAAGTAGAACAACTGATGCATGACACCAATACATGGCGTGACAGACATCCTGAAAAGATTAAGGAACGTTGAGGCCAGAATACAAATGGCCAACGGCCAGAACACAAATGGCCATGAAACCCAATCTAATGGCCAAAGAATGCAGACCACGGTACTCAGGAGTCAAGGAACACGCACGTGATGCCAGAAAGTCAAACAAGGCTTTTTGTCTAATGGGCCAAATTGCTTCCAAAAAACCTCCCTTTGGGTCTGAATACCCCCCATGGTTTGCATTGTTTTTGATTTCTATTTGATTTTCTTTTAATTCTTTTAATGTTTTAATTATTTCTTTTAATTCCATCAAATAATTTTCATAATAAAAATAAAATACAGAAAAATCAAAAAAAATGTTTATTGTTATTAATATTAATTTCACCATTATTTTTGTAAATAAACTTTAAACAATTAATTAGATTAATTTAGGTTTCAAAACTTTAATATTTTTCTTAACAAATTAAAATATGTAGAAATTAGGGTTTTAACTTTTTATCACTTTTCTTAATAAATAACTTTTTCTTATTATTATTATTATTATTATTAATTACTAATTTATTTTGTAAATAAACATATACATAAATATTTTAGTAAATTAGGTTAAATTTTAATATTTTTCTTTAATAATTAAAAATAACTTAGAATTAGGGTTTCTTTTAATTTTAATTTTCTTATTCCATTAAATACCAAAAACATAAAAAACATTTCTTTTCTTTTAATTAAATAATTCATTAACCTTTCATTCAATTTAATTTCAAAAGGGTCCAACGCCCTCGAACGTTCAATTTTTATTTCGTTTCACATGTTATTTTATTTTCCTTTGTGAATATTATGTAATTGCTCAAGCCTTGTAATAGTAATTAGGAATTTATTTACTTTCCGCATTTTTTATTCAAAACGGGTCTTTGTTAATTTGGCGATGTATAGATCCGCGCCTTGTAATAGCGTAGGATTTATCTTTCCGCACTTTAATTTCCGCACTTTTAAATTGCTAAACTTTGCATGAAAGAATGAATGGCCTAAATTAAAAACAAGCGTAGATCACCATGATACATGTACAAGATAAATGCTAAACATGAAAATAATACACCAATTCACACACCACTCTTAGGGTACGCCTCACTGTTGCCTTGCCTTCGAAACGTGGTCGTCGAGTATAGGACGTTTTAGTAAGTCCTTATGTCCATGACATGATCCAGTTGCCTCGAAATAGTTGCCTCGGAATTAAAAAGGATCAATGGCATAAGGGTAGCTTCTAAGGTGTCCTACTGTTGCTCTGGTGACCACACTGTCCCTACAAACGAATTGACCCGAACACCTCCAACGGTGGTGCTACCTACCTCTCAATGGTGGGATGGCACTACTTAAAGGACATTTACACAGCCTAATTCTTTAGGGTAGGTAGATGACTCATAGATACTTGCTCTATTCAAAAACAAATCAAAAACTCTTTTCACACCGACACTTTCAAAAAGCTTTCAAAACAATTTTTCAAACACTCTTGAGGACTGATACAAGAGTCGATCTGAAATCTTTAAACGAAACTTTTTCAAACCCACACACAATTGAAAAGCAAACACTTTTGAAAACACAATGAGCAAGTATCTAAGAGCCCATGGATAACCATGGATAGAAAGGGTGCTAACACCTTCCCTTTCTATAAATCTACCTCCCGAACCGAGAAACTATCTCATAAGGAATTTTGCTGTGCTTTTGTCCTGTCCATGTTGGAGAAAATAAAAGACGGTGGCGACTCTTGCTTCCGCGACATTTCGCGAACCAGCGTTAAACATTCAGTTCTAAATCCACCGATCACAATCCCCAAAGCCATGAAATAGCGTAGGATTTACATTTCCTCACTTTTAATTCCTGTATATATATTAACTGCTGGATGTATGGCTAATAGGATTGTATGATAAGATTAATAATCAAACGCTAGCAAACCTAAAAAAAAAAGACTAAAATTACTGAATATAACACACATTACACATATACACCTCTAAGGTACACCCACTTTGGTTTCCTTCAGAAAAAACAGTCATGTCCCTCGAAACGTGGACACTTTAGCAAAAAACCGTAAATCAAAAATCATAGTCCCTCGATGACCCTACAGTTAACTTTCGGTAAATGATCTAGTCCCTAAACAAAAGCACAAAAGCGTCTCCATATGTTGCCTTTGTGACTGTACGTCCCTTCGAATGTCCCTCATACATCCAACGATAGGGCTACCTACTCAATAATAGTAGGATAGCATTGTCTAAAGGATAGGAGGAAAAGAACGAACCTTTTCGAGTACAAGTAGATAGTTGTTAGATGCTTGCTCAAAAAAAAATTTTTCAAACTTACACATTTTAAAAATAACTTTCAAAAACATTTTCTTTGTCAACACTCTTGAGGACTGATACAAGAGTTATCATGAAGCAAATCGCCGCAATAAGGCGTTTTCAAATACTTTTCAAACACATAATAAGCACAAGGTATTTTTTTCAAATGAGCTAAGCATCTAAGTGCCCGTAGAAAACTATGGACGAAAAGGGTGCTAACACCTTCCCTTTCCATAATCTACCCCATTACTCAGAAAATTCTTGAAAAGGTCTTTTTTGGTTCTTTTCACCCTTTCCTTAATTTGGATAAAAGAAAAGTCGGTGGCGACTCTTGCTTACCGCAACTTTTGCAAATACAAACGCAAAACCAGTATAATAGTTGACTCTGCCACCGTATCTCAATAACCAATACTTCAAGTGTGTCTTTGTTAGCGTAACGTAACTGGGTACTTTCCAAATCTGTTGGAGCCAACCTGGTAGCCATTTCCTTTCCCCAAAAATTGACCAACTCTTCTAGTTTTTCTCTAGTCACTTTATACCCTGATGCTATTTGTGCTAAGTCATTCTCCTCTTGATTTTTTACTCTAGGGACATTTTTTAAATTTTCATATTCGAATTTTTTAAGTAATTTGTTTGCAATAACGAAATATATAATCAAATTTTATTTTATGCACTTGTATTCCTTAGTCAAATGCTTTATTACTGATGTGGTGTATTCGCAAGTGTATGAATCGCGTCAGAGTAATATAAAAGATTATCGATCCACAGAGACCAGTCGTCAATCTATCATTTTCTATTGTTACAGTGTTTAGCTAAGTCAATATTAAACAGGGAATTTGGCATGCAAGAAAGTAAAGTGCAGCGAAATAAACTTCAGATATAAAAGCAGGGTCGAATGTAATTCACGTAGTCAGATGATATTTGCAATGCTTCGGAATAGAACTACTTATAGGGCAATATTTTCTACTAAAGAAAAGAACTAATTTAACAAGAACTGTCGCTTTCGCGTAATCAGAACTGAGTTTACTCTCTAATCAGACCTTCTTATTGTCACTTATAAAAAGGCGCGCATTGCGTTAAAGTAATAAACCTATTTTTAAGAAATAGAGTACTTGACCAAGTTGAAAAGTATTTTGATCTGGAATTTCTAATAAAAAGGGAACCTAACTTTAACCCTATAAACACGTCCGAAAATAGTTTCAAAATTGATTTCTTTGATAATAAAAATACCTAACTAACCAGACAAAGCGCTTTTGCTTCCTTTGACCAGTTAGAACTAACCGAGTTTTACAAAGGGTTGGACGGCTTTTGATCTTACCCAACAACAATAAAGTACAAAAAACTCGTATTAAAAACCAAAATAGCCCATAAGCATTTCTATTGACACATTATTTGGAATATCGATCTAACTAGATTCCTTACATTCTAGCCCAGTAAGGTTCAGCCTGACATGGGAATGTAAACAGACATGTTAAAATAAATCTTGCGAGAAAGTAAATAATTTAAAGTGCGGTGCGGGAAATAAACAAAGTAAAAGCAGGTGCGGGAAATAAACAAAGTAAAAGCAGGTGTAGGAAATAAACAAAGTAAAAGCAGTGCGGGAAATAAACAAAGTAAAAGAAGTGCGGGAAATAAACAAAGTAAAAGCAGGTGCGGGAAATAAACAATGTAAAAGCAGTGCTGGAAATAAACAAAGTAAAAGCAGTGCGGAATATATAAATGGAAACCTGCTCCAAATGGGGAGGTTTTAAATCTGGTTCAAACTGGAAGTAAAATGTGACTGGAAATAAACAGCAGTTGAAAATAAATGTGGCAAGATAAACTTTTGCCGAAGTGCTACAAACTCAATTACAGACTCAATCAACAATGCAATAATTCCCCGATGTGAAGAATTATCGCTTTACAATGGTGAAATTATATGGCTTAAGTTCGCAACTATGGTTGGATCAAGTTTGCAACTAAGCTTGGGTCAAGTTTGCAACTAAGCTTGGGTGAATTGAAATGAAATCAGGAACTTCTATTTATAGAGGATGAGGAATGCAGGAAATCACAAGAATGCCCCCCAACTCCTTTTGGGGGGATAGTATCGTCCAAAGGTGGCGCCTGCCATGAGGGACATAGCGCTCGCCATGTGTGTTGATGAAAGGGAAATGGGGAACGTACCAGTTGAGGTGAGCAGAAGGTGGTCCACGTCATGGCCTACCCTATGGCTGGCGCCATGGTGGACGCCATGAGTGCAAATTTGACCTAAACTTCTATTTTTCAGCCTGTTTTCCTTCATTTCTTCAGGGGAGCTCTGGATATTTGAAATACCTGAAAAGGAAACAAAAGATAGGCATAATACGAGAAAACAATAATAAAAAACCTAAATAACATGTGAAATCAGAGTCAAAAACAAGTGTAAAGTAAGTGTTATCAAATTCTCCCACACTTAAACCTTTGCTTGTCCTTAAGCAAAAACTCTAAATAGATTAAGAAGAAAAATGGTGTTAGTGAACAAGTTGGGCTGCAAGGGGCCTCTGGAATTAAAACAGGGATATATTGATAGGTACTGACTGATTCAAACCAAGGATATCGTAGTGACACTCTTTCGTAAAATGGACATAAGCTTCATTCTTTTACGAACCAATCTATATCATGCCACTATGCTTAGGCCTATATTTTTCCCTTCTTTTTTTCAAATCCTTTTTCATTCAGGCGCAATCACATTAAGCCCGTTATTCTTACATGCTCATAGTAAAGTGACCGGGTAGTGATTCTGATCATAAAACGCAAGGCTCTGGTACAAAATGTTGGTGTAACCCCTTTTATTGACCCATTTATAGTTGTGGGGGATCAGATCGTAATCCGCCCTACCAAGTTCAGCACCAGATACCTCTGAACCAACTAAAAATGGGTAAAAAAAATTTTCTTTTTCTTTTTCTTCTTCTTTTGCTTTTGCTTTTGCTTTATTTTTCAACATACAACTTTTGTTGAGCTAAATGACTTTGTGAGGGTCACCTATTCCGGGGTTGTAGTTTATAATAAGAACATAGCATATAGATCATTCACTTCTCTTAGGTCCCCTACGTAGAGCATGCTTAGACCGGAGCTGACTACTAGGATAAACTATTCAAGGATTTAAGAATGAAAATTTTAAGGCCGCGGCATAGGAGGTATCGGGATCGAATTCCTAAATTTATGAAGCTTAAGGTGTAAAAATGATGTCGATGCTTCGAAAGGGCTTTCCCAAGTCATACTACATCCTATCTCAACCAGGTCTTATAGCCCAACTAAGTTCAAAACACAGTGTTTTTCTTAGGAAAACGTTTTCGCTTAGGCTTAAGAAATGGGGGAGTGGACATACACTAGACCATACAGATATAGATGACTCGTCAAAAACATGTGTTATTTGGAAAAGAAAGAAAACAAGAAAACTAAATCAAATAAAGAAGTAAAATAACGAGAAGGAAAATGCAGGAAAAAGGAAAAATAAAGCGAGAGAAAAAAATAAAGCGAGAAAGCGAGTAAATCTCCTCCCACACTTAAATTGACCATTGTCCCCTATGTTACGAAATAAGAATAGGAAAGAGTCACCTAGTAAAGTACTAAGGCTGGCTGGGTCCCTCGCCATCCTGCAGTGAATGTCTAGGATGACGGGATCGACTGCGACGACGACTGCTATGAGAAGCCTCGAACTAGTCAAATCTGGCGGACAAGGCAATCTATGAACTCTGAATCTCACGAAGGTTTCCAAAAAGGGAACCTTGAGTGGCCCCCATGAGGGAGGAGTGCCTCTGAAACTGGGCTTGTTTCCTATGTTGCTCGCGGGATATCTCCAATTGAGATTCCATAAGACTTTGAAAAGAGCGGTCTGACTGCTGTCGTGGCGCCTCCATGAAACTCATGTTATCTGCCAGCTGCTGTTGGATGGCAGAAAGTAAACCATCTCTTCTCTCCTCCTGGGCTAGCTGGTCACGCCACATCTCTTCAGTGATGTAGAAGCCAGGAGACGTACAATGTTAGAAGTAGAAGGCGCAGTATGTGCGGGTGAAGCATGGTGGGGGGACACAGGTGGGGCATGAGGTTCATCCCTCTGCTCGTATTCTTCATTAGTCTTGTGTTCGTCCCCAAGTGGAACATTAGGAGGTAATGGACCCGTAAAAGGTGGAGCATCTAGATCGTAGGTCCAGTTCCTCGCAATTCGTACATCAGTACGTCTAGTGCAAGGAAGAACGACGAATGGGATTGCGACACCCCGAACCATAAGTTCAAAACCACCCTCTCTCCTCACCTTGCACAATTTCATATCTTTTAGAAATTTCAAATTAATTGTGTGGGGAGGCAGGGGTGCAAGGGTAGCTATCTCAGCGTCAAGGTGCAGAGCTCTAGAAATAGATGTAACTAGTCCTCCAAAAGCTATGGTCCCTGTGTGTCTCAGGACAACAATCATGTGAGAAATCATAAACGGGACTGAATTAATTCTTCTATTAGTGAGACTACCCTACAAAAATAAAAGTTCTCTAGCATTTACCTTGTTTGGATTCTCCCGGCCAAAAATAGTACAGGCGAGCATATATCGAAAAATTTGAATAGCCGGGTTATGGATCAATGATGCTAAAACTCCTTCAAAAGAATTTATAGAAGAGTTTGACAATTGACGTCAGAAGGAAAATGCATCAGTGGACCATTCAGAATCCAAAGGGGTCTCACAAATAGCGCCATCACCATGAGGAATACCCAACAGAGCTGCTAGTTCGTCCGTGCTATATTCATATTCAACATTAAACAGGCAGAATTTAATCGTACGGACGGTACTAGTAGTGTCGGGGTGAACCAAATAAATTAGGGAACTTAAGAATTCCCGAGTTAGCCTCTCAAAGGTGGGCCCTTTTCTAGTAAAAATGTCATGCAATCCTAGGATGTCAGCTAAATGAAAAAACTATGATAAAGTCCTAAAGTATACAGACAATCTTCATCGACATACCTGGTTGAGACAATTTCTCGTCCTTGCAATTTTTCAAGGATTTTTCGTTGTCGGTCTCCGGGTTTGCCTTCACGAAGAACGTATCCGTTGAACTCCATTGTTGCTCCTTTGGAAGAAAATTGAAAAATGGGTTTCAAAAATGGGTGTTGGATATTGGGAGGAGAAAGTTTGAATTTTTATGATGGTTAGAAAAATGGATGTTGGAGTGGTTAATGGGGTAGTAGGTGGTTGAGAAAATGAGAGTTGTTGGATGGTTAATGGGGTAGTAAGTGGTTAAGAAAATGAGAGATTTTGGGGTTGAAAATGGAGAATGTGGGAGGTTTTGAAAATCTGCCCGTTATAATCCCAGACCCCATGGCGAGTGCCATGGTCTTGGTGGTGGGCACCATGTTCAAAAATTATGCTGGGCTCAAATTTCTTTGTTTTGTTGGTTTGGGCTTCTTATTCCAATTTCTTCTCGTATGTGCAAACAACAATTCTTCATTTGGTTCTTCCAAGGATTGGTGTATTGAATTTTTTTCTTTCATGTTTATAACTTGAAAATAATAAACTCATAAAAAAATAAAATAAACAATCAATTAAAGAGAAAAAAATAAAAATAAAAATAAAAATAAATATACTTAATCATGGTAAATCACAAAAAATAAAAAGAAAGTAGAATGCAAGAGTTAGGCATAAAAATAAATAAGTCTGAAAAAGGAAACAACATGATAAAAGAAACAACATAACAGCAAAACAGTGCAGATATGAATCAAGATCATCAAGGAGTGGTAGGGTCTGTGGTCGACTCAGGACCATGAGCTGCAGCTAACTTACTGCGAAGATCATCAATTTCCTGTTGTAGGAGGTCTGCCTCAGTAGAGTGAGTAGCATCGAAAACCATAACCTGAAGAGAGAGGTTTTTAACTGTCTGACGAAGTTGGGCTACCTCTCTATGCAGCTCAGCAACCTGTGCATAGATGTCGGGTTGCTGCAAAGAGAAATTATTAGAGAATACAGTGGTCCTTTCTGGAGAAGGTTATGGATGATACTCAGGTACCGGAGGTGATTTTCGCTCATCCACGGTCTCTCCAAGACCTTCTAAGGCATATGTCCAATTGGCAGGGTTATGGACATTGGTCATCATGGGATCAGGCAAGGTAAAATAGTGAACAATTTCATTATCAATCAGGAGTCTATACTGGTTGGGATTAAAGTAGACTCTTCTCATCATCCCATGATCCAAACAGAAATCAATGTCCATTGTAGTATATCCACAGTAGGAGGTAAGGTAAGATAACTTACTTGTGTGACCCAAAGCAGAAGCAATCTGAGTCACTGTCCCTCCCACATGGAGGATACCTTTAGCAGACTTAGAAGTCATCATGAGATTCCACAGCAGAAAATTTCCACAGGCTACAGGGCGAGACTGGGTCGCACAGTAGAGGAAAAAGATCTCCTCCTCGCTAACATGGGTATCAGTGTCGGCCTTCCCTAGGAAAGTTTGAGCAATAACCATTTGAAAATACCTAAAAGCGGGGTTGTGAATATCAGGGGATAGCTGAGTGTAAGGATCAAGGCTCCCTCCAGCAGTAATACCTCTCCATAATTTCTTTATGTCCCTAGTCATGAAATAACCAACTGGTAGCTAAGGTATAACATCGGGTGTGGTCTGGAAGTGAGATATCCCGAATAGTCTAAAAGTGAGATATCCATCCTGGCCATTATAGGGCTCAAACTCGAATGAACTGAGGAATTCTAAGGTGAGGTTCCTGTAGGTCACATTTAGGTCTTCTGCATACTCGTCCCACTTTAGCTGGTTGCATAGATAATTGATACTGGCTTCAAAGACAAGAGCTTCCATGCAAATCTGGTCTGGATATCTAGTTGGTGCCATGGGTCGCTATGAAAGGACCACATAGCGTTGTCTCTGAGTGTCATCTCGGAAGGAAACATGCATGTCATCGAAATGCTCCATCTTGAAAAATGTAGTTAGCAAAGACGGCTAGCAGGTGAAGCCTGAAATCATAAATTTTGCAACTGTTAGTATAAAGATAAAAATAAAATTTGATAAAGTAAAAAGTAAATAAATGCAAAAAATAAAAATAAACTCATGGGTTGCCTCCCATGCAGCGCTTGTTTAACGTCGTTAGCTTGACGAGTAAGCTTCATATATCGGAAACTGGTACTGGTGGATCAATCAGAGTGTGGCTGGAGTAGTTGGTGGGAATATCACCTCCTTCGTAGTGCTTCAACCTCTGCCTATTAATGATGAATGGGCTACAAGAATTGTTCTTGATCTCGACTGCTCCAGATCTTAGGATTCTAGAGACCTCAAAAGGACCAGTCTATCTTGAACGTAGCTTGCCAGCAAAAAGTCGCAACCTGGAATTGAAAAGGAGAACAAGGTCGCCTATATTGAAATCTTTCTTTACAATTCTTCTGTCATGCCAAGTTTTGGTTCTTTCTTTATATATTATAGCATTCTCATAGGCAGACTGGCGGAATTCCTCCAATTTATGAATGTCAAGGATGCGCTTTTCACCAGTAGTCAAATATTCCAAATTCAGGGTCTTAATGGCCCAATAGGCTTTATGCTATAACTCGAAGGGTAAATGACAAGATTTTCCATAGACTAATTGGTAAGGGGTTGTTCTAATAGGGGATTTAAAAGTTGTTCTGTAGGCCCATAGTGCTTCATGCAGCTTCTGAGACCAATCTTTTCTGGAAATTGAAATGGTTTTTTCTAAGATTTGTTTAATCTCCCTGTTAGACACTTCTACTTGGTTGTTAGTCTGTGGGTGATAAGGTGTTGCTACCATGTGCTTTACTCCATACTTACTCAAGAGCTTATCAAATATTCTGGATATGAAATGTGATCCTCCATCACTTATAACGAGATGAGGTGTTCTAAACTTCGGAAAAATGATATTCCTAAATAACTTGACTACCACTCTTGTGTCGTTTGTGGGTGATGCAATAGCTTCAATCCATTTAGACACGTAGTCCACAGCTACCAAAATGTATCTATTTCCCATTGAAGGTGGAAATGGTCCCATAAAGTCTATACCCCAAACATCAAAGAGTTCAACTTCTTGGATATTCCTCATTGGCATCTCGTCACGTCTCGATATGTTCCCGGTGCGTTGGCATCGGTCGCACTTGACAATGTAGGCATGAACATCGCGCCATAAAGTTGGCCAATAGAGGCCTTCTTGAAGAATCTTGGCGTGCGTTTTAGATATACCTGCATTTCCACCATAAGGTGCTGAATGACAGTGTCGGATGATGTCTTTTATTTCCTCTTCTGGGACGCAACGCCTGAAAATATTATCTATTCCTCTCTTGAATAGGAGTGGTTCATCCCAGTAGAAATTTTTAACATCTTTGAAGAACTTCTTTTTCTGTTGGTAATTTAGATCAGGGGATATGATATCTGCAGCTAGATAGTTTACAAAATCAGCGTACCAAGGTACGCTCTTCATTACTGAAATTTTTTCAAAATCTTTATCTTTGTAAGGATCGAAATCATCAGTCTTAGCTATAAGTCTGTCATAGGTGAAATCATCATTTATAGGCAATAAGTCAGGTTTTAAGTGTTCTAATCTAGAGAGGTGGTCAGCGACAACATTCTTTGTGCCTTTCTTATCCTTAATGTCTAGATCAAACTCTTGGAGTAACAGGATCCATCTAAGTAATCTAGGTTTAACATCCTTTTTATTTAATAGATAACGTATGACAGCATGATAAGTGTAAACAATGATCTTTGCTCCAACTAGGTAGGACCTAAACTTACCTATCGCAAAAATTACTGTCAGTAATTCTTTCTCTGTTGTTGCATAGTTGAGCTGGGCGGTATCTAGGGTTCTACTAGCATAATATATAACATGTAATTTCTTGTCTTTTCGTTGTCCTAGAACAGCACCAACTGCATAATTGATGGCATCGCACATGATTTCAAAAGGTTGTGTCCAATCTGGGGGTTGCATGATCGGAGCTGAAATCAGTGCTTGTTTCAAAAATTTAAAAGCTTCGAGACATTTCTCGTCGAAAACAAATTCAATTTCCTTCATTAGAAGATTAGTCAAAGGTTTTGTTATTTTAGAGAAGTCTTTTATAAAACACCGATAAAAACAAGCATGTCCAAGAAAACTTCTAATTTCCCTAATGGTTTTAGGTGGACTGAGGTTTTCTATACCTTCAATTTTGGCTCTATCGACCTCAATGCCTCTTTCAGAGACAATGTGTCCTAATACTAAACCTTCAGTAACCATAAAATGGCATTTTTCCCAGTTTAGCACTAGGTTCACCTCTACGCATCTTTCAAGGATTTTTTCGAGGTTGGAGAGACAATCTTTAAAATTGAATCAACACACTGAGAAATCTTCCATGAAAACTTCCATTATTCCATCTAGGTAATCTGCAAATATAGACATCATACAACATTGAAAAGTGGCAGGGGCATTACAGAGTCCGAAGGGCATTCATCTATAGGCGAATGTTCCATAAGGACATGTAAAGGTTGTTTTCTCTTGATCCTCAGGGTGAATAGGTATTTGTAAAAATCCTGAGTATCCATCTAGATAACAAAAGTGCGAGTGTCTGGCTAGACGTTCGAGCATTTGATCTATAAATGGAAGAGGGAAATGATCCTTCTTGGTTGCTTTGTTTAATTTTCTATAATCTATACACATACGCCAACCTCCTTCTGTTCATTTAGCAATATGCTCACCTTTCTCATTTTTTATGATTGTGATGCCTCCTTTCTTTGGCACCACATGCACAGGGCTCACCCAATTACTATCTGATATTTGTTAAACTATACCAGCCTCTAGTAACTTAAGAACTTCTCTTTTAACAACATCGCTCATTATAGGGTTTATTCTTCTTTGATGTTCTCTTGAGGATTTTGAGTTTTCCTCTAACAAGATTCGGTGCATGCACACCGGTGGACTTATTCCTTTTAAATCGGAGATGTTATACCCTAAAGCTGAGGGATATTTTTGTAAGATCTCTAAGAGTTAAGTTGTCTCGTCTTGACTTAAAATAGCGTTAACTATAACAGGACGTCATAGAGGTCGTCATAGATGTAAGGTTCTAAACCTTTAAATCCATCGTCCTCCATAATGGGGGTTGAAGGTAACTTAATATTTTTTTTAGATTCCTCTCGCTTAAGTTCCAATATACACTCGTCAATGACGTCGATGGCATAACAAGCATCTCCTATGACTGGTGCCATTAAGAACTTTGAAAGAATAAATTCTATCTTCTCATCACCCACCTCAAATGTTAATTTTCCTTTCTTAATGTCAATTATGGCTTCGGCTGTTGATAGGAATGGTCTACCGAAGAGAATTGGGATTTCTTCGTCTTCTTTAATATCCATAACCACGAAATCAGTTGGGATATATAGTTGACCGATCTTAACTGGTATGTCTTCAAGTATGCTTATAGGATACTTAACTGATCTATCAGCCAGCTGGAGAGACATTTTAGTCGGCTGAAATTCTCCTAAGTTTAACCTTTTACAAACTGCTAAAGGCATAAGGCTGACGCTAGCTCATAGATCTAAGAAGGATTTGTCAATAGTATGATTTCCTAAGATAGAAGGAATGGAAAAACTTCTTGGATCCCTTTCTTTCTTGGCAAGCTTATTTTCTGAAATAAAATTGCATTCGATAGGTTTGGGATTATCAAGTCTACGCTTGTTGGTTAGGATGTCTTTTAGGAATTTAGCATAATATGGTATCTGAGTGATGGCTTCGGTGAAAGGAATCTCTACATGGAGTTTTTCTATAACTTTAACGAATCTTTGGTATTGATTGTCAAGTTTGGTTTGTTTAAAGTCTTTGTGGAAATAAGACTGGGGGTTTGTACGGGGGTGGTGATTTATTAGTTTTATCTTTTAATTCTGGTTCTTTTTTCTTTTCGGGTTCCTCTGGTTCCTCCACTTGGTTTGTAGGCAAAACATTTATCTTAGGTTGTGAGGGTGTACTCATGGCTGGATTCTTGGGTCCATCGTAAGTAGTCCCACTTTGTAAGGAAATGGCATTAGCTTGCCCTTTAGGATTTGGTTGAGGTTGTCCAGGGAGTTGTCCTCCAGGTGTAGTTTGTGGGGATTGTGTTTGGGCTATCTGCGAGATCTGGGTTTCAAGCATCTTGTTATGCGTAATTATCTGATCAACCTTAGTTCCTAATTGCGTGATTAGTTCGTTTACGTGAATATTCTGATTTAGGAACTCTTTGTTTTGCTGGGTTTGAGCTGAAATGAAATTTTCCATGATTTTCTCAAGGTTTGGTTTGGGTGTCACAGCTTGCATAGGTTGATTTGGTCTTTGGGCTTGGAAACCTGTAGGTCTCGGAGGTGCAGAGTTTTGTATTAGGCTATTGTTTTTATAAGAAAATTTTGGGTGATTCCTCCATCCGGGGTTGTAAGTGTTTGAAAATGGGTTTCCTTGGGTGTAATTTACTTGGTCTGAGCAAGTCTCATTCAACAAGTTACATTCTGCAGGTTGATGTCCTTGGGTCCCATAGAGTTCGCATTCGGAAGCTACTGCGGCTACAGTATTAGGGTTTTGAGACATGTTTTGAACTTTTAAGGCAAGAGCGTCCATTTTAACTTGTATCATGTCTAGAGAACTTATCTCATGTTTTCCTCCTTTGTTCTCCTTTTTCTCTACTGTAGCTCATTTTGTTCCCCATTGGTAATGGTTTTGGGCCATGTCCTCAACGAGAGCGTAGGCTTCTAGGTAAGGTTTATTCATCAATGCGCCACCAGCGGCAGCATCGATAGACATATTTGTGTTGTAATGGAGTCCATTATAGAAGGTGTGGATGATTAGCCATTGTTCTAGGCCATGGTGTGGACAGGCTCTTAACAGGTCCTTATATCTCTCCCAAACTTCAAAAAGTGATTCTCCCAGGTTTTGGTTAAATTTAGTGATTTGGTTTCTAAGGATAACAGTTTTGCTAGGCGGAAAATAACTTGCGAGAAATACTCTCCTAATGTCTTCCCAGGTTGTTATTGAATTGGGTGGAAGGGAATCTAACCAATCTCGTGCTTTATCCCTGAGGGAAAAAGGGAATAATCTTAGTCGTATTGCCTCAGGCGAAACACCATTGCATTTTAAAGTGTGTTCTAATTGTATAAAAGTTTATAAGTGTTGATTCGGGTTCTCAGTAGCGAGACCACCGAATTGGTTTTGTTGCACCAATTGTAGCAATGAGGGTTTTAGTTAGAAATTATTTGTGGTTATAGCTGGGTTTACGATACTTGAACTAGGTTCCTCATCTGACGGTTGGGAAAATTCCTTAAGGGGTCTTTGGTTACGATTCTCGGCCATAGTTTTTCTAATTCTATGGAGAAAATGGATGTAACGTTCAGGTTCTGCTAAAGGATTGAATAAGGTTCCGGTGCTCCGAGATCTTCGCATTAACCGGACTGTAAAACTTAGTCTAGACGGTGTGACTATAGGGTGTGAAATTTGACGAAATTGCGTCCCCAGCAACGGCGCCAAAAACTTGATGCGGTGTATTCGCAAGTGTACGAATCGCGTCAGAGTAATATAAAAGATTATCGATCCACAGAGACCAATCGTCAATCTATCGTTTCCTATTGTTATGGTGTTTAGCTAAGTCAATATTAAATAGGGAATTTGGCATGCAAGAAAGTAAAGTGCAGCGAAATAAACTTCAGATATAAAAGCAGGGTCGAATGTAATTCACGTAGTCAGATGATATTCGCAATGCTTCGGAATAGAACTACTTATAGGGAAATATTTTCTACTAAAGAAAAGAACTAATTTAACAGGAACTATCGCTTTTGTGTAATCAGAATCGAGTTTACTCCCTAATCAGACCTTCTTATTGTCACTTATAAAAAGGCGCACATTGCGTTAAAGTAATAAAACTATTTTTAAGAAATAGAGTACTTGACCAAGTTGAAAAGTATTTTGATCTGGAATTTCTAATAAAAAGGGAACCTAACTTTAACCCTATAAACGCGTCCAGAAATAGTTTCAAAATTGATTTCTTTGATAATAAAAAACCCTAACTAACCAGACAAAACGCTTTCGCTTCCTTTGACCAGTTAGAACTAACCGAGTTTAACAAAGGGTTGGACGACTTTCGATCTTACCCAACAACAATAAAGTTCAGAAAACTCGTATTAAAAACCAAAATAGCCCATAAGCATTTCTATTGACACATTATTTAGAATATCAATCTAACTAGATTCCTTACATTCTAGCCCAGTAAGGTTCAGCCTGACATGGGAATGTAAACAGACATGTTAAAATAAATCATGCGAGAAAGTAAATAATTTAAAGTGCGGTGCAGGAAATAAACAAGGTAAAAGCATGTGCGGGAAATAAACAAAGTAAAAGCAGGTGCGGGAAATAAACAAAGTAAAATCAGTGCGGGAAATAAACAAAGTAAAAGCAGTGCAGGAAATAAACAAAGTAAAAGCAGGTGCGGGAAATAAACAAAGTAAAAGCAGTGATGGAAATAAACAAAGTAAAAGCAGTGCAGAATATATAAATGGAAACCTGCTCCAAACGGGGAGGTTTTAAATCTGGTTCAAATTGGAAGTAAAATGCGACTGGAAATAAACAGCAGTTGAAAATAAATGTGGCAAGATAAACTTCTTCCGAAGTACTCCAAACTCGATTACAGACTCAAACAACAATGCAATAATTCCGCGATGTGAAGAATTATTGTTTTACAATGGTGAAATTATATGGCTTAAGTTCGCAACTATGGTTGGATCAAGTTTGCAACTAAGCTTGGGTCAAGTTTGCAACTAATCTTGGGTGAATTGAAATGAAATCAGGAACTTCTATTTATAGAGGATGAGGAATGCAGGAAATCACAAGAATTCCCCCCAACTCCTTTTGGGGGGGAAAGTATTGTCCAAAGGTGGCACCCGCCATGAGGGACATGGCGCCCACCATGTGTGTTGATGAAAGGGAAATGGGGAACGTGGCAGTTGAGGTAAGCAGGAGGTGGTCCATGTCATGGCCTACCCTATGGCTAGCGCCATGGTGGACGCCATAAGTGCAAATTTGACCTAAACTTCTATTTTTCAGTCTGTTTTCCTTCATTTCTTCAGGGGAGCTCTGGATATTTGAAATAGATGAAAAGGAAACAAAAGATAGGCATAATACGAGAAAAAAATAATAAAAAACCTAAATAATATGTGAAATCAGAGTAAAAAACAAGTGTAAAGTAATTGTTATCAATTACTAACTCAGAGTCTCCTTTGATTTCGACTCTTATTTCCCCCAATACCAACAAGGCTTCAAGTCCTGCAATCAAGGCCTCATACTATGTCTCATTGTTTGAAGAAAGGGGGCCTTCGATTCTATACTTGAGTTTTGTTGGAATTCCGTTAGGAGAAATTATCGTAATCCTAACTCCACTTCCCTTTTGTTGGGTAGAACCATCGAAGAACAATCTACAAGGTTTTAAATCAACATAATGTTGAGGGTTTTCGACCACTGCATGGTCTACAATGAAGTCTGAGACTACTTGACCCTTCATTGCTTTTAAAGGCATGAAGGCTAAAGAATACTTGGTAAAGGCTAAGGCCCATTTGCCAATTCGACTGTGTAATATTGGCTTTGATAACATATGTTTAATAACGTCAAAATATGAAGAAACATTTACATCAACATGTTTTATATAATATTTAAGTTTTGTACAAGAGAAATATAAACAAAGACAAAGCTTTTTTATAGCAGTATATCTTGTATTTGCATTATTTAAGACTCTACTTAGATAGTAAATGGCTCTTTCGATACCATTTTTGTCTTCTTGTGCTAACATAGTACCAATAGTAACATCAGAAGCAGATATATACAAACTCATAGGTTTCCTTCCATAAGGTGGTGACAAGATGGGAGGATTCATCATATATTGCTTGATCTTATTGAAAGCTTCTTGATGTTCTTTGTTCCATTCGAACTTTTCTTATTTCAAACAAAGGAGGGGTGAAAAGGCTTGAGTTCGACCACTTAGGTTGGAGATGAACCTTCTCAGGAAATTTATTTTCCCTAAGATTGATTGTAACTCCTTTTTAGTTGATGGCGCTTTTGCTTCCATGATAGCCTTTGTCTTGTTCTGGTTGATTTCTATCCCCTTCTTGTGGACCACAAAGCCCAAGAAGTCTCCAGCCTACACAAATAATGCACATTTAATGGGATTCATCTTCAATCCATGTTTTCTCATCCTTTCGAACGATTGACGAAGATGATTCAGATGACTTTCGTCTGATACAGACTTTATCACAAGGTCATCTATGTAAACCTGCATGAAATTTTCTATATAATCATGAAATATTGAATTCATTTCCCTTTGGTAAGTTTCCCCGGCATTTTTAGGCCAAAAGGCATAACTACCCATTCATAGGTACCTATTTCCCCGAGGCAACAAAAAGCTATTTTAGACACATCTTCATCAACAATGAAAATTTAGTTGTACCTAGAGTATCCATCAAGCCTACTAAGGTACTCAAAGCCATCAGCTGGATCTATTAGAATTTCTGCCACAGGCATTGGATGCTCATCTTTAGGAGTTGCTGCATTTAAGTCACGACAATCTATGCATACTCTCAACGAACCGTTTTTCTTAATAACAAGAACTATATTGGCAATCCATTCGACATACCTTGTGGTCCTGATGAAATTGCAGCGGAGAAGTCTTTCGACCTCTTTTTTAATCTTTGAAAGAATATCTGGGGCGAATCTTCTAGGAGTCTGCTTGATAGGCTTCTTACCCTCCTTGATTGGCAGCTTTAATTCAACCAGATCTCTTTTTAAACCAGGAATTTCGTCATAATCCCAAGCGAAGCAATCTTTATTTTCTTTCAGCAACTCAATCATCCTCTTCTTCCCCTCAGGGTCCAGTTTAGCACTGATGTAAGTGATTATTTTTATGCTCCCATCCCCAATATCTATCTCTTCAAGGGGGTCTTGAGCCAGCATATTTGCGCCTGACGCCAGTGGATCTTTCTTGAAACCCAAGGGCTCCTCATCATATATAGAGTCCATCCTTTGTTCTAACTATTCGCCTGGTACCTGTTCGTCAAGAGGTTTTGGAATAAAATGTTCCCCAGGTCCTGCTGTGTGTAGTGTATCATTTATGGCTTCGATAGCCATGTTTGTTACCTCAGCTTCGAGAGTCACTCTTCTTTTGTTCTCGGCCAGGTAGGTCAAAATCTTTTCAAAGAATAACGATTCATACATAATCAAAGTCCTCATCCCAACCAGTTGGTCGTATATCAGACATTCCTTCGATATCTTCTATTTCTCCCATGATCTCTCTATCGCATTGAAAACCATTTGGGTGGAGGGTTAAGAAATAAAGGGAATTCTTTCTAGGTGAGTATGCTTCTCCTGCTGGGATTCATGGCCCTATATTGGCTAGATTTCTATCGAAGTTCCTATGGTCCACCTGATTCACTTTAGTCATGTAGTAACTTTGGTCTGCTCCTATGTTTTCCACTATGCCATCCTCTCTCCAGATAGATAATCTTTGGTGCATTGTTGAAGGGACAACTCCTATTGCATGTATCCACTCTCTGCCAAGCAACAGGTTGTAATTTTCTTTTGCTGGCATTACCATGAACATAGTTGGCCTTGTAATTGAACCAAATGTCAGATCTACTTGTATCACCCTCAATGTGTGTCCAATTTTCCCTTCGTAATTTGAGAGGACCATGTTGTGTGGCTTTACATCTGTATCAAACATTCCAATCCTTTTTAACATAAATTGCGGCATTAGATTGACAGCTGCTCCTCCATCCACCAGAACTTTGTTTATGCCCACTTGTTCGACCCTTTCCCTAATGTACAAAGGCTTCAAATGCCCTTTCATGCTCTGGTCAGGCCTTTCGAAGAAAGCATTTTGTTCATCGACAGCTCCATTGTTGAGCACATAGTAACAGACTGGTTTATGTCTGGCCATTTCTTCCTCATCTGCTTCTTCCTGACCCTCTATTTTGGTCTCCTGGTTATACTCATGAGGTAATAATAACACTACATTACAATTGACATTAAGGGACGAAACTCCGTTAGATTCAAAATCATCTGTTGACATTTCGTCTTCCTTGATTGGGTTCTTTTGAATTTTCTCACTTTTAACCTTTTCCTCTGATATAAACAATTTTCGACCCATAGGTGGCTTGCTTGAGTTTGCAGTACTCGAAAGGAACTTGTTACTACTGGATTCCCCTATGTCTTTCGATGCTAGCTCTCTTTCAGCTTTTTTAATCCTCTGATGCCTCCTCCACTGGGATTTGGACATTGGATTCTTTTCCTTGTAGTTCTCTAACCTGTAAGACTGTCTCTTCGATGTCTGGAACTGTTTTCTATAGGCCATTGAAGTTATGCCTCCTAGGTCGAAGCTCCTCCATTTTCCTCTTCCTGCCCCAGCCTGAGTCTATTTGCCAGTTGGTATTTCGGCTGGAAGTTTGAAAGTGACTCTCTTAGATTTGGGGTGACTATTGTCTTGTCTCCTTGGAACTCCCCTCTTGTCGAAGACGTACACATTTGGGTTGCCACCTTGTTGGTCCCATCCATGGGTGAATGGAATTCTTTTGAACATCTCATCCATCTCCCTATCATACAATACTCCATACCTGGGACATAACAGACATTCTGTTTCAGCTTTATAACAGCGTACCAGAAAACCCAACAGACTTTCCCTTGACTTGGGGTACACTTTCATCAACTGGATTTCTTGTCTCCAATTTCCCTGAGTTCTAGCATGTTGATCCCTTTCATAAGCCTCTGCTACCCTTCGATTCAGAATAATGCTGCACCTTGGACACACCAGCATCTCTGAATTTCTTTGATGACACCTCCATAAGTACTCTCGTAGAGTTTCATTGGCATTAGGGTAACCAAAACTCATATGTTCTCTCTCCAGCTTGAGGCATCTTTCCAACTCTTCCATTTCTGGGGAAGGTTGTTTCAAATCCACCATGTTAACCCTTAGGCTAGGACCCTCAACAATCCTTATCTTCTCAAATTTAACTCTAAGGCCTTCAGTAGCCTCAATTATTCCTCCCACGGATCCCTCAGTAGCCTCTGATTCACCATTACATGCAGATATATTTTCGATTGGAGTGTCAAAGGTAATTATGTCAGTTAGGCCTTCAGTAGCCTGCTTTCCATCCATGTTGGAGCCTTTGACTTCTTTGGTCTCTTCTCCTCCACACTCCACCATGTCCACCATGTTAATCCCCACAGGTTCAGTATAATTGGTATCTGCAACATGGAGGGGGTCAGCATCAACCTTCATATGGCTCTTACCCTTCTCAGCAAACTTCAAATGTCCCTCTTTGATAGCATTTTGAATAAGATCCCTGGAAATAAAGCATTGTGAAGTTTTATGACCCAGAAAGTTAAGATATTTGCAAAATCCTCTTTTCTTCAATTGTTCTAACGGAGGAATTTTAGCTTTATGAGGCACTACCATTTGACCATCTTTTACAAGCAAATCAAAAATCTCATCACATTTGGTAATGTCAAACGTATAAGTTTTCTTGGGGAATTCATCATTCTTTTCTGTTTTGACAGGATTTCTGCCATTTGCTGGTGTAAGCATTTTACAAGAGTATGGGTGTGATTCCTTTAGTTCAGTCAAATCTACTTTAAATTCCTCAAAATCATACATATCATTGAAGGCCTCTGTTTCTTCTTCTCCGACTTCGACATAAGCTACCCTCTCTTTCTTATAATTTTTACTTGCTCTGGCCTTTTATGCTTTTAAGCGTCCGACTTGTCGAACTCTATCTACTAACTGGGCCATGTCTCTTAGATACTGAGTATCTAGTTTCTTTTGAATGGAGTAATCTAGTTCACCAGCAGCCATTTCAACTAGTTCATGTTCAGGCACTACTATGAAACATCTAGATTTTAACAAATTGAACCTATTGAAATAGCCATCTATAGGTTCATTAAAATTTATTTTAATGTTGGCTAAATCCTTAAGAATTATCTTAGTTCTCCCCATGTAGAATTGTTCATGGAACAATCTTTCTAAATGAGGCCATGTATTTATAGAATTTGGTGGCAATGTGGTGAACCACGTAAAAGCATTTTTTGTTAATGAACTAGGAAAATATTTTTATCCTTAATTTTTCACTATTTGCCAAATCCCCTGCTTCTATCAGGTACCTGGCCACATGTTCGACAGTTGATTCATTAGTATCTCCTGAAAATTTTGTAAATTTGGTGACTTTACAACCCCTTGGCAATTTAGCCTGCAAAATAAAATTTGTTAATGGAGATGTGTAATTTGTCCGTTGAAACTCTGTGTTCAGGCCATTTTGGGCCATGATTCTTTCAATCATGGTGGTTAAATTATTTTCAGCCAACATGTTATCCTGCCTAACTCCATGGATCACCTCTTCTGCATTTTGATCTTTGTTAACCATTACCACTCTCCTAAGTTGCTTCTCAGGGATCTCATATCGAATCTCTTGTTGTCCTACCCTTGCATCCATGTTCCTTTCGCCAACCTTTTGTCTGGGTGGTCGAACCTGATTAATAGTGAGTTCTTCCTCTTGAATTTCCACCTGGTTTTTCCTACGTCGAACAAGTTCTTGGGGGCTCCAAAGAAGTCTGTTATGCGCGCCATCTGCGCTATTATTGGCTGATAGGATTGGGTATTTTCTTGGTTTTTCCTATTAACATTTTGGATCAAAGGGGAGAAAATGGTATTCATTTCATGGGCAAGCACTCCGACCATGTCATGGTTACTAGCGTCCATTTGTTTCCTAAGTGTTTCCTGAATGTTGGTTGTAAGCATAGGTAATTGGTTTGACAATCCTTGGTTCTGCGTACTTCGACCCACATGGTTCATACCAGAACCAAAAATTTTCACTGGCAAAAAGGTCGTCATGGTAGGCTGTGTATGTGTGGATGTATTATTGTGTAATCCTGACATAATGGAAATCGGCATCCCATATTGGGGTTACTCCCTCCAAGGCCCAAAACTCTCAAACCTTGGTGTCCTAGGGGTTGTAGGTTGAGTCTGATTTCCAACATATGTCAACACATGTTCAGTTTGAGTATTCGAAGGGATCTCTGCCATGCTTGCAGAGATAGGCATGGTTGTCGAATTGTACGTAGGTATGGGCCCTGTGGACCCAGGTATAGAACTATTTGTAGCCATGGATCCTATGGATGCAGACACGGCTTTTGTGAACCAGGGATTGCAGTTGACGCATTCGTTGAACTTGCCACGATTGTGCATGATCCTTGTGGAGGATTTTGTCCTCCTCCACTATTGGTATTATTAACCATTTTTATGGTCTATTTTCTTTTGGGTATTGATTGGTTATTGTTAGTTATCTTACCACCCCTAAGGTTCATATATTAATGGCAAGAATAAGTTCATAAAAGAAACTATAAAGACCTAAATTGAAAGAACATAAGAAATATAACTAAAACACTTCGACATGGTCCCACCGGGTGTGCCAATTTGTTTACCAGTGATTTCTGACCAAAAAAAAACGCTAGTCTTCCAAACTCTACGCTTTGGTAACTTACAGGATCGACTAGATTGATCCTAGGACATGTGTCTTAGTGTTTTTACAATTTAGCTCGAAGTTTGACATTATATGAATAATAACCATATCTTTCTATGTGATTATGATTATCCTTAGATATTAAAGTTTGACTATAAATTCTAAATATAAGGAAATGATCTGGATATTTGCAAGAATGTAAAGACAATTCTAATAAAGAAAGTTCAACAAAAATTTGTTATATACTTAACTGGGAACAAAAAGGAATAAGAAAATGATTAAAGTAACTTTGTATTGAGAAAAGGACTTTAAATAAACTGATGGTGTTCTTACGCATACATTATCAGCAAACTCTTTGCTCTCGCTCTGGTACTTTGAGTATAAAATGTTTTGTATACAATGTGAACACCCCTTGAATCTTAACATCTAAGACTCCTATTTATACTGATTCGACCCTAACGGTCTTTCTACGAGATTATGCCACGTTCAACATTTTCAAACGCATGCATTCTGGCGCTTCCACGCACCCTCCTGGAGAAAACGCATCAGTTTGAATTTCAATCTCTTCCCACTCGAAGCTTTGAATTCATCTAATGTGATTGTCAAAGCGATATGCACATATCTTGAAATATGATTTCATTCTTTTTACTCTTATTTGCACTTCGACATATCGAACTATAAGAATAAAACTTTATAAAATAACCTTATAATGCCAAGTTTCATGCCATCCTTTGAAAGATGATCTTCTCAAATTAACTTTCATCAAATGTCGAAATCTTCAGCTAACACATACATCTAGCAGTTAAATATATGCAAGTACGGAAAATAAAGTGCGGAAAATTGAATCTATGCTATTACATCGCTTCAGGATGGGGAAAATTACAAGCCAAAATGGGGAAATAAATAATAAAAACTCCTAGTTAAGCTATTACAACCCTTTTGACAATTACATAATTTGTGAAAGTAATACGAATAAAATAAATAAATGCGAGAGAAGGGAAACCCTAAAAAATTCTAAGTGGTATATATATATATATATATATATATATATATATATATATATATATATATATATATATATATATATATATATATATATATATATATATATATATATATATATATATATATATATTATTTTGCATTTTTTGTTTAGAAAAAATAATTAAGTTAAATTCAATTAAGAAAACCCTAATCTAATTAGTTTAATTAATTAAGAAAAAGATGATTAAATTAACTAAAATTAATTTAATTAATAAAAACCTAAGTCTAATATTTTTGTGATTTTTTTGATTTTTATGATAAAAAGAATTAATTGAAAAAAAGAGAAATAAATAATAAAAGCAAAAAAATGAAAATAGGTCGTGCTATAAAAATTGGGGGGGGGGGGGGGGGGGGTGTACTTCAGAGAAATCCCAGACCCATTTGCAATAGGGCCCAGGCGCTAAAAGCAATAATTGGGGGTTCAAAAATGATTGTCCTTAGGCCCACAAATGACTGAGCCCAGAAGCTGCAATCAATCCAGTGTTGCCCTTCTTTGGAGGTCTACCATACGCCTATAAGTCTAGACACGTTGGATCTTGGAGTTGGGGATCTAATGGCCCAAATGTGAACTATACCGTATGTTGGTTAAACCTTACATGCGTTGGATCTGAAAGGAAATTGTTAGAAAAAATAAAATGCAAAACCTGGGGATCAAACCCAAGCTCCTTAGCTTCACACCTGTGCGCTTCACCACTGGGACATTTAACTCATTCGTTATTACAAATGCAAAGAAAAATAAATATTATAAAAACTCAAATATTGTATTTCCAAAATTTGTGCACGCTAGAAATTTGAATGGGCCACTAGTGGAGCGCCACGCCTGCCACTGAAGTCAGCCACCGGAGTCAGTCTTCTGGTTGTCTTCTGCAGTTAGCTCCGCATTCAAACCTGCAAAAAATCAAAGATCAAGGGTGCAAACTAACCCTACCCCCCTTAAAAAATTTCCCTGAGTTCGAATCTGGCATTATTTTTGGGCAAAGGTTCCTGGATTATGTGTTTCGAAGCAAGGTGTCTGATCGGATTTAAAAATGGAATTTTGTGATTTAGGCCCCAAAGCTTACATGCCTTATGTCCAACATGTTATATGCATCACTATGAACATGTTTGCATGCATTAGATTTATTAACAACGCATATTTTAATAAATTTGAGTATAGAAAAATATATCAAACCCGTGGTGATTTGATCTGAGAATTCTAGACGTGTAAGGCTTGAATTTGGGCCTGATTCAACTCCTGGAAGCCTCAAGGGAATGAATGGATCTTCTGTTTGGCTTGGGAGAGGCTGGAAGTGAGAGTTTCAAAATTTCCAATTTTAGGTAATTTTTGAGAATTTCGTATGGCTTTGTTATGCAAGCTATGTGTGTCCCTTGCACCCTATGTGAGGGTGAACAAACATGGAATGGTATCAATTCATTAACCATGGTTTTAACACCAAAATCAAAATTTGAAAAATATCCATATTTGTAGCATCCTTGCCATTTCCATCCTTGCAATGAACCTGGACATCTTGCATTGGGTTCCACGAATTCTTGGGCCTCATATTTGATCAAGTCAAGCCCATATGTGTTAGCCCATGTTTTCTTGTGTGTTTATTCAATTTATTTGATTTTAAATTAAATAAAAAATCAAAATCAAATTAAATAAAAATAAAATCCATCCATAAATGGACTTATAGGTCCTCTAATATTTGGTAAATATGTTTGATTACCAAAAATTAGGCTCATTAGCTCAAAGTTTCGAAACTGCCCAATTTGAACTTCATGCATTTCTTCAAAATCTCCCAACTTGTGCCACTCATAACTTGTTCAATTTTTATCTTTTGAAAATGATCTTAGACTTTTTGGAAATATCAAGATGTTATCTACAATATCTATGTTGATTAATTTTGCTTTTGAATATATTATCTTGATGTAAGTTGTCTTGACAAAAAGTGTCTTTTGTTGACTTTTGAAAATGACCTATAATGTATGAGCTCATATCTTCCAAATGAAGCATTTTTTGGACTTGAGAATAAAATAAAAGTTGTATAGATTTTAATTTTATTCAAAATGGGCTTTGGTTGGGGAAAATTTGATGAAGCATGTAAAAGTTATGCCTGTTCAAAGTTCAGTTGACTTCTCCTAAGGAAACCCTAACTTGACAAATCTTGACTTTTGATGATTTGACAGCTTTCCTTAGGGAATCATGACCAAACCTTGATCAAATGATTAATATCAATTCAAAATATTGATGTTGACTAAAAATCTTGAAGTTTTACTGTATGTTGACCATAGTTGACAATTTGACCAATATAGTTGATTTTCAATCATCTGAGCCATTGATTGAGTAAACTTTTGATGTAGGGCTTGAAACTTGACATGGACCTTGTTGATGACCTATGAAGAACCATGTAAGTCACTTGAGACCTTTGCAAACTAAATTTCCTTGAGAAACTTGAAACCCTAGTTGTAGGCCTTTGGCTTAGGAGGAGCATCTTAACTAGTCAACCCTTGAGATTCTTGAATATTTGAAGAGCCTTGAAAGAATGTCTTGAAGAAAAATGGGAGGGAAAATTTTGGGGTATAACAGATGCCCCTGTTAAATCTTCTTAGACCTGAAGAGTTTGATTGGCATGTCTGCCATTAGTGACTTGAAGGTACAAGATGATTGAACACTTAAGAGCCCAAAAATTTGCACTTGCCTGTGCAAGAAGTAACATTGTTGGTTATTGTACCGGGAATGGGCTTATAGATGCCATTTGGAGAGGTGACGGAGAGTCGTCAGAGATGGGCTTATATATGCCATCCAAAGTAATTGTTGACTTTGACTAGAAGAAGAATCAGAATAAATCTTTGGGCGACTTAAACTGAACCAGCATGCGTCTGTATTTAACTTTAATTGGATAAGAATCAAAATAAACCTTTGAGCGACTTAAGTCGGACTAGAGAAAGGCCTTGATTATTTTCAACTGGATAAGAATTAGAATAAATCATTGAGTTAATTTAAACTGAACCAATAGAGGTCTTTTATTATCTTTAACTGGATAAGAATCAGAAAAATCTTAGGGTCGATTTAACTGAACCAGAATAAGTGTACAACAGAAACGAATCAGGATAAAACATTGGTCGATTTAAACTGAACTAGAAGAGGTCTTGAATTATCTTTAACTGGATAAGAATTAGAAAAATCTTAATGTTGATTTAACTGAACTAGAGAAAGCATCTACTGGAAACGAATCAGGATAAATCATTGGTCGATTTAAACTGAACCAGCAGAGGTCATGAATTATCTTTAACTGGATAAGAATCAGAAAAATCTTAGGGTCGATTTAACTAAACCAGAGAAAGTGTCTACTGGAAACAAATCAGGATAAATCATTGGCCGATTTAAACTGAACCAGCAGATGTATGTATCGTTTTTAACTGGATAAAAATCAGAAAAATCTTAGGGTCGATTTAACTGAACTAGAAAAGGAGTCTACCAGAAACGAATCAGGATAAATCATTGGTCGATTTAAACTAAACCATCAGAGATCTTGAATTGTCTTTAACTTGATAGGAATCAGAAAAATCTTAGGGTCGATTTAACTGAACCAAAAAAGGAGTCCACCAGAAACGAATCAGGATAAATTATTGGGCGATTTAAACTGACCCAACAGAGATCTTTAATTGTCTTTAACTGGACAGGAATCAGAAAAATCTTAGGGTCGATTTAAATTAACCAGAGAAAGTTTCTATCAGAAACGAATCAGGATAAATCATTGGTCGACTTAAACTGAACCAGCATATGTCTGTTTCAGAATGATCTTCTTAGGAAAATGCTGAAATAGCCCTTCATCAGATGTAGCCTTTGAGAAGACGGTCAGGTCATATAAGTAGTTGATGATGCTTGTCGATTGGTCTTTCCTGAAAATGTAAAGATTCAACTTTATGCAATTTCATGATGTATGAAATGCATTGCTTAATGATGTTCTCAAAATAAATGAGACTATGCTATATGCGTTTCGTGTGCATATGCTATGACATTTGGTAAATGTTGTATGAATGTGACATGTTTTTGAAATGCACTTGTAAACTCGAGAAGTATGTTAGTCTGGGGAAAATAAATCATTGCTTGTCGCTGGGGATGAAGAGTATGTGTAATCTTCAATCTCTTGGGGATTGATTCCGCTGGGGATTCCTGCTTTCTTGTTTAAAGAAAACTCTGCTGGGGAACATTGATTTTTGCTCTTTGTTTGAGGAAACTTGGTTGGAGAGTATTAATTCCTGCGTGGGGAGAAGAATTCAAGAACATTGGTTGCTCATTTCTCTATTGGGGAATTTATACTCTTACTGGGGATGGAAGAGGTGGATAAACTTTCCTCTCGTCTAGGGAAGTTTAGATTCGGTAGCAACTCTCTGGGGATAGTGGCAACTTCACTGGGGAGGGGATTTTAGTTGGTGATTTATGGTAAAAGTATACTCAATCTGGGTCAGAATAAATCTATTCCTTGATTGTATCTGAAGATGTATTTAATGGGTATCAGAATGAATCTGTATTTTGATTCGTATCTGCATTGTATCTAGAAGACAGATTAGAATGAGTGTCAGAATGAATATGTATCTTGATTTGTATCTACACTGTATCTAGAAGAGAGCCTGGAATGAGTGTCAGAATGAATCTTTATCTAGATTGTATCTGAATTGTATCTAGAAGATGATAAACTGTTGGAGAAATAAACCTTGTTGGGTAAATAAACCCTGTTGAAGGAACTATGCACTCTGGTGGGGAAGTAAACCCTGTTGATGGAGGAATATCCTACTGAGGGGAACTCTTTGTTGAGGAGAATGACCTCTACTGGAGAGAAGTAGTCTTCATGGGGTTTTTCAATCTCGGAGGAATAAGCTCAGTTGGGGAAGAGAACTTCCATGAACTGTATTGATCGGAACTTCGTAGGTCGGTGACATTGCTGGGAAGAAGATCATACTTCTTTATCCTCCAAAATGATTTGTCAGGGAAATTGTGGGGAACGTATGAACTAGTGAAAATTATTGTGGAGATTTTTGGATGTCTCGAATATTATCCCAACACATATAGTCTTGAGTAAACGCTTATTCCTGTTTTTATGCATTTGTTAACAGTGAAGAGTATTCATATGCATATGCTCATTCAATTTTAGTCATTGGACATTTTGCAAACAAAACAAGGAAAGTAAAACAGAATTTGGCTTTGAAATTGTACTTCATTGATAATTTTGCCTACAAACAGGCAATTTTTGTACAAAGATACGGAAATCCCAGTAAGAGAAAGTCGTCGAAGAAAAGATTTACAAAGTGAAAACATATAGCTATGTGGGAAAAATATTATCAAGTTCAAATTTTTCTATTGCCCCTATGTCTTCAAACATCTCATCCCTTGCTGTCGGAAGAAAGTGAGTGAATTGACATGTACCGTTTGAACTTTGAATTTGGTAGTAAAGCTCACTGTAGTGATCCAATGGGGACATAGTCGTACGCTTCAATCCCTATTTTTTTTCCTGGATTGTCCTTTCGGGTTTTCAGTCCACTAGGATACCCTTTTTTTCCTAAGCCTCTTTTTCTGGTTTTCGACTTGTCGGGTGTATAGTCTTTTCATACATATCCCTGATTTTTACCCGAACCCTTTTGGTTCACTTTCAGGTTTTCAACTTGTCGGGTGTATAGTCTTAACGGGTCATTTTTAGGCGTAATATCTTTTGACTATGTCCGCACTGACAGGTGCGGGAAATCTTCATCGTCCATAATGGTCCGTATCATAGCTTCACCAGAAAACATCTTCTTGATTATGAATGGTCCTTCATAGGTAGGAGTCCATTTGCCCCTAGGATCACCTTGCGGGAGGATAATGTGCTTTATTACCAATTCACCAGCCTCATATACCTGATGCTTGATCTTCTTATTGAATGCTTTGATCATGCGTTTCTGATACATCTGACTGTGACAAATAGCCACCAATCTCTTCTCATTAATTAGATTTAATTAATCCAACCTGGTTTGGACCCACTCGTCTTTGTCCAAGTCTGCATCTTTCATGATTCTCAGAGAAGGAATCTGAATTTCGACAGGTAGGACGACTTCCATACCATAGACCAGAGAGAAAGGGGTTACCCTAGTGGATGTTCTAGCCGGAGTGCGGTAGCCGTGAAGAGAAAACGGTAACATCTCGTGCCAATCTTTGTATGTCACAACCATCTTCTGTATGATTTACTTTATATTTTTATTGGTGGATTCCACTACACCATTCATCTTAGGTTGATACAGAGAAGAGTTATGATGCTTGATCTTGAACTGTGTGCAGAGCTCACTGATCATTGTATTGTTGAGATTGGTACTGTTGTCTGTGATAATCTTCTCAGGGATGTCATAACCATAGATCAGGTTATGCTTGATGAACTGGACAACGACATTCTTAGTGACAGAGGCAAATAAGGCGGCTTCAACCCATTTCGTAAAGTAGTCGATGGTGACGAGGATAAGGCGGTGTTCCTTAGAGGTTGTGGGCTTGATTTCTCTGATCATGTCAATGCCCCACATTGCGAATGGACAAGGCGCAGTCATGACATTCAAAGGCACTGGAGGTACATGAACTTTATCAGCATAGATTTGACACTTATAACAAGTTCTTGAGTGATGGTGACAATCAACTTCCATGGTCGACCAATAGTAACCAGCTCTCAAGATCTTTTTAGCCATACTATGCCCACTAGAGTGAGTACCGATGATGCCTTCGTGCATATCTTGCATAATTTCTTCTGCTCCTTTCTTGTCCACATAATGAAGCAGAGTTGAATCATGATTGCGTTTGTATGGAACTCCATTGCTTAAGAAGAACTTATCTGATAACCTTTGTAAGAATTTATTGTCATTGATGGATGCCCCCTCAGGGTACTCTTAAGCCTCAAGGTACCTTTTCATCTCATGAAACCAAGGCTTCTCCTCTACTTCATCGGTGTCAATTTCATAGCAGTGTGCAGGTTCGTCGAATCTTTCAATGGTAATTCTATGAGCCTCATTGTCCCATTTGACCTTGAATATGGATGACATGATAGCCAGAGCATCCTCCACCTGATTCTCTTCTCTTGGTATATGCTAAAAGGTAATCTCCTCGAAATACAGGATCAGGGTTAATACATGCTCTTTATAAGGAATGAGATTCGGGTGCTTCATATCCCAATCTCCCTTAACCTGACTGATTACTAAGGATGAATCTTCGTACACGCTTAAGAATTTGATTCTTAGGTCAATAGCAGCCCTAAGACCCATGATGCAAGCTTCATATTCGGCCATGTTGTTGGTGCAGTCAAAGCATAGTCTGGCGGTGAATGGAGTATGGAAACCTTTGGGGGAAATGATCACAACACCAATTCTGTTGCCAAGAGTGTTAGAAGCTCCATTAGAAACCATAGTCCATCGGGATCCTTGTTCAGGTCCTTCATACGGTCCAAGTTCCTCACAATTTGTTACTGGAATAATGTTCTCATCTGGGAATTTAAAGTTCATAGACTGAGAGTCGTCTACAACTTGATGTTCCAGATGGACGGCCAGTATACTTCCTTTGATTTCCTTTTGAGGGGTTTACTAGATATCATATTCTATTAAGACCGTATGCCATCGGACAATCCTTCCAGAGAGAGTTGGCTTCTCGAATATGTACTTGATAGGATCCATTTTAGAGATCAACAAAGTAGTATGGGTCAACATATATTGTCTTAGTCAGCGGGAAGCCCATGCCAAAGCGCAACAAGTTTTCTCAAGCAGTGAATATCTTGTTTCACAGTCGGTAAACTTTTTGCTAAGGTAGTATATTGCATGCTCTTTTTAACCAGACTCATCATGCTGCCCTAGTACACACCCTATTGAATTCTCTAGCACTATGAAGTACATGATTAGAGGTCTTCCTCCGACTGGTGGAATCAGAATAAGAGGTTCTTGTAGGTACTCCTTAATTTTATCAAAAGCTATTTGACAAACGTCGTTTTGTTTTACTACTTAATCTTTCTTCAGTAGCTTAAAGATTGGCTCACAAGTGCAATCAAATGTGAAATGAAACAGGCAATGTAATGAAGTCGTCCTAAGAAACCTCTGACTTCCTTCTTGGTACAAGGAGTTGGCATCTCTTGAATGGCTTTAACTTTCGCGGGATGAACCTCAATACCCTTACCACTGACAACGAAGCCCAGGAGTTTACTAGATCTCACCCTAAACGTGCAGTTGTTTGGGTTTAGCCTCAGTTTATACTTCCTTAGTCTTTCAAACAGTTTGTGCAGGTGATCAAGATGCTTTTCTTCAGTTTGTGACTGAGCTATCATGTCGTCAACGTAGACCTTTAACTTGTGGTGAATCATATCATGAAATAAGGCTACCATGGCACGCTGATAGGTTGCCCCGGCGTTCTTCAACCCAAAAGGCATAACCTTATAACAGAAAATGCCCCACTATGTGACGAATGTAGTTTTCTCCATGTCTTCAGACTCCATTTTGATCTGATTATAACCTGAGAAGCCCTCCGTGAAGGAGGATACCTTATACTTGGCGGTGTTGTCAACCAAAACATCGATATGTGGTAGTGGGAAGTCATCTTTGGGGCTCGCCCTGTTTAGATCCCTGTAGTTTATGCACATATGCATTTTTCCGTCTTTCTTTGGTACTGGAACAACATTAGCCACCCATTGAGGATACGACGTTACTGCTAAGAACCCTGCATTGAACTGTTTCATAACCTGAACCTTGATCTTTTCTGGCATTTCAGTATGCATGCGACGAACCTTGTGTTTTATCATAGCACAACCCTCTTTCATTTGCAGACGGTGAACCACAATATCGGTGTCGAGCCCTGGCATGTCTTCCTATGACCAGGCGAAGATTTCAAGATATTCATGTAGCATCTGAATTAACCTGCTTTTGACACTGCTTTCTAGGTCAGCACCTATCTTGACCTCTTTCTTATTTGTCTCAGTACCCAGGTTCACCACTTTGTCTGGCTCTTCATGTGGTTGGATACTATTCTCTACTTATATCAAAAGTCTGGCAAGTTCTCTAGGTATGTCACAATCTTCCTCACCTTTTTCTTTGGCTTGGTAGATATGATTTTCGAAGTCAGTTGAGGCAATAGCATAATCATTATCGATGAGATCCATAGTGGATGAGGATCTGCAATGTAGTGTGTGGGTATCTGTAAGAACACATAGCTATTTGAAAATGAAATAAGATAAAAGAAAAATAGAGATCACAAAATTTGTATGCAAAACGTCCAATGTTTTTATTGAATGAACAAATGTTTATGAATCGTTAATCAACCCTTTAACAAATGAACCATTATGCCCCGGGTAAGACACAAGGTTTTAAAGTCATTGTTTATTACTTACCCAAAAACTTTTTGAAAACAAAAAGATAGGAATATAGCTTATTACTCCTGACTAAAGGAGATGGGAAATATGTCTTCTACCTTCCATTTTTCCAATCTGTCACCCGCGGTTGGGAATATCCAGTCATTGAAGTCACAACCATTGTTTGCATCCTCTATAGCATTGACACCAGTGTTGCTGATGCGGTACGGAGGTCTCCCAGCACGAGCCCGACGGCCAGCCCTCTGACCTTCTACAGTGAAGCCCAGACCAAACTTGTTAGACTTGAAAGGGATATTTGGAAGCTAACCCCAAATTGTATTATCACCTTCTTCAATAGTGGCCTTAGCATCTTTCAAGGAGGCCATCTTGTGCGGAGCTTTGGCGATCTTCAGAATGGCTGAGACATCCTCAATAGCAGCAGGAGAGATTACTTCAAAGGTTTGACAGTGCATTTCAATAGATTCTCCATCTATCTCGACATATCAAAATGAGTTGAGGTGGCTGACCATATATTCCTCCTATCCACAAACAGTAACAACTTTCCCTTTCACTGGATATTTCAGATTCTGGTGTAGGGTGGAAGTGACAGCACCTGCCCCATGGATCCAAGGGCGTCCCAATAAACAAGAGTAAGCAGGACGGATGTCCATTTCATAGAAAGTGGACTCAAAAATTTATGAACCCGCCTTGATCGGGAGGTACACCTCTCCATGCACCATTCATTTTGATATGTCGAAGGCTCGAACTATGATATTGTTAGGATTTAGCACCAACCCTTCACAATCAAACCGGTCGGGAGCACCTTTTGGAAGAACATTCAGAGATGATCCTTTGTCAATCAATACATAGGCCAATGTAGTGCCCTTGCACTCAATGGAGACGTATAGAGCCCTATTGTGATTCTTCCACTCCGAAGGTAAGTCAGCATCGGAGAAACCCAAACCATTGTCATTTTTTAGACTAGCCACATAGCTTCCAAATTGATCTGCCGAAATTTATTGCGGCACATGGGCAGTCTTTAGGAATTTCACTAAAGCCTTCACATGGGCCTTGGAACACAGCAGCAGTGATAACATATATATTTTGGATGGGGTCTGCCCTAACTATTCGAAAATTTTATAATCACTTCGGAGAATAATCTTCAGAACTTCTTCTAAATCTTCAACAGAAGTATCTTTGACAAGAGCTTCTTTTAGAGCCTCCGTTCGTTCAGGCTCTGACACCGGCTCTTTACCCTGAGCCCCAACAGTCGTCTTTGAAAGTGTAATCTGAGCAGGTGGAGAGATTTCCAGAGAGAAAATCCTTCCACTTCTTGTAATCTTACTCGTCTCCGAAATATTGACAATAATGGAATCAACTTCTTCTTTTTCTTCATTGAACAAATCTTGCTTGCCGCCGTGATAATAGACGTCAGACCCATAGTGCCACAGAATTGCCTTCTTCGAGGAGTACGGGATAGGCCTGGGCATTGTGATAACCAGTGGAGCAGCTTTCAAATTGGCGGTAATTTTTATAGGACCTTTGAAAGGGATCCTAAAAGGAGTACCGGAGATAACTGACAGATCTTGGCAGAAATTATTGGTATGCGGAACTTTTTCAATCAGAATAATGTGTTCATCCATCAAGCTTTGAACACCCTTTTTAGTGATTCACAAACATTGGGTTCGACTGCACAACAATAATAACCTTCAACACAACCTGGAAATAAACCATCCTGTAGAAAATTCATCTTTATTTTAGAGAGCAGAGTAATCACATCATTCACAGAAGTAACATACAAAATATCTTCAACAACACTTATGCCTTTATATAGTTTGGGCATAGGTGTTATAATTCCATTTGGAGTCTCTGGAGGATCGAGCTCAATCTCCTTGTTGTCAATCATGTCCTAAATTTTGTTCTTCATGGCCCAATAACTGTTGGTGTCATGGTCTGGACTATTTGAATGATAAGCACACTTTGCATTTGGGTTGTACTTAGGAGAGGCAGTGTTGGGATTGGGAGGAGGATCCCGCAATGAAATGAGTTTGGCTTTTAGCAAGTGATGTAGTGTCTGAGACAAAGGCATATTAATCTTGGTGAATTTCCTTCTCGGAGCATCTGGATTTCGATAGTTACCCTGCTGTTGTTATTGTTGGGCAGGCGTCAGATTGGAAATTAATATTGCTCCGACAAATTGGGGCGACTACTTTTACCATGGCTCTTTTGGCCATAGACAACATTGACCTTTTTCTTCCCTCCAAATGACTTCTTCACAGCATTTAAAGATGCAACCATCGGGATCTTCCTGCTTTTGATACCATTCTCTATTCTTTCCCCAGTCAGAATCATCTCAGTAAAACCATATGAGGAACTCCCGATCAGTAGATTAAAGAACGGGCCTATCAGAGTGCCCATAAACATGTCTACCATTTCCAGATCATTTAGAGGAGGTTGTACCTTTCCAGCTAAGTCCCTCCATTTTTGAGCATATTCCTTGAACCCCTCATTAGAGCCTATGGACATGTTTTGCAACTGCACTCGAGTTGGCACCATATCAGCATTGTATTGGTACTGCTTGTAGAAAGCAGCAGCCAAGTCCTCCCTAGTATGAATATTGGTTCCCTCCAACTGATAGAACCACTCCAATTATGTGCCAGCCAGACTTTCCTGGAAGAAATGGACCCATAACTTCCGGTCAGTAGTGTGAGACTGGATCTTTCTGACGTCTCAAGTGGATCTTAGGATAAGAGACCCCTTCATACTTAGCAAAACCATGTACTTTGAACTTAGGTGGGATAACCACCCCCCGGAACCAAACCTAAATCACCTAAATCCACTCCAGGAACCTTTTGGGCTTCCATTGCCTTGATCATGTCCTCCAACTGCTTATATCTGTCATCCGAAGGAGGATATTGTTCATCAGAAAAGTCTTTATTTTCAGGAGTATTCTCATAACCCTGCTTTTCCTTGACATCTTCATCATTATTGTCATCTTCTTCGGAGGAGTCATCTTCTATGTGGACCGGTTGAGAAGGACCCTTGAATCTGCTCCCCAGGTTGAGGACATCAGGATTCTTGGTCTTCTTTTTCTTGGCAACGAGCGCCAACGACTCTTTTTTTCCTTGGGCCAGATTCATGAGAGTTTCCTGGAACTGGGCGTGTTGAGCCTGGAGATCCTTTACAGTTTGTTCGAGGGCTATTTTTTTGCTGAAATAATCAGCGAGAAAATGAGAAACCTGTATGAAAACTTGTTATGAAATGATGCATGATATGTAAATGCAATGATTTCAAGGACCTTGGGAAATTTAAATTTTCTAGACTAGAGGAAACCAGAAACGAAAATTTTATTAGCAAAGTTCAAATTACAACTGCCTTTTAGGCTTACAAAAGCTTTCAAAGATAAAATGAACTCCTAAAATCTAAGAATCAAATCTCCAAAGGACGCTTCCTCTTTGTACTGATGTAAGCATTAAGACTCTGTTCCTCCCGAAGTTTCCTTGTGAGTCCTAACACTTTCTTCTCACTTGCATAGAATTGGATTTCAAAGATATCTCATTCTTCCCTCAGTTGAATCGAAGACTTTTGCAACTCTTCAAGGTCAGTAGGCATACCAGGGTGGAGAATGGTATAAGGAACATCCCCCTCAACAACAGGCTCCACAATTATTGGTAGGATAGCTGGATATGACGTCACGAGACTTTGAGCATGAACTCGTACCCATTTGAGATAAGGCTCAAGAGGGATGGAATTATTATGCCCCAAAGTCTTGCTATCAACCTTTCTTACCATATCCCAAGCATGTACAAACCTTCGATGATAACCTTGGACAATGTTCTCGTAGTCGAATACAATACCTTGAATGAGTGCAACGTGGGGACCATCTCTTTGAGCATACCCAAATTGTCGTAGATCCAGATAAGGGTTATAAAACATACCTCCCCTAATGCCTAAGAGTGGAACATTAGGGAACTCTCTACAACGGTAAATGATAGTAGCATCCTCTTGAGAACGAGAGCACCAATGGATATCTGTATGAGAAAATGACATTATCCTTTGAGACCAACCCAAGCCTTGTTCATTCTTCAATACTGATTGAGGAAGGTGCTAAGTAAACCACCTGGATAGAAATGGTATACAACACATAAGAACCCCTCTCCTCTTCATGGTACGAGTGTGAATAGAATGCAAAATGTCGCAGAGTAAAGTAGGCACAGGGTTACGAGAGTGGAAAATTATGACAGCATTCACATCTATGAGTCGGTCTGGATTGGGGAATAGTACTAACCCATAGATTAGAAGAGCCAGGACTTCTTCAAAAGCTTGAAAGTCCAAATCATCCCAAAACAGTTGAGCATTTTCTAACAGGAACTTATCTAGAAAACCCTTGACTCCACTCCTTGTTTCCCAGTTAGATATAATGTCAATTTGTTTCAGATGCAAGGTTTCTGCAATGACTTCTAGCTTTGGAGCTTCTTCTAAACCTGTGAAAGTCATTTGATCAAGAAAGGGTACTCCCAGTAATTGAGAGAACTCTTCCATGATCAGGAATTTATTTTGATATGAACCTTGCACGATTGGTTCGAGGATTTCCACCCCCCACAAGGAGAACAGCCACGGGGACGAAAAATTTTTAAGTTTGTGTGGGGGCACGAGGTGCATGTCTGTGTGTCTCTGACATTTTTCACATTTTTGACGTGTTTGTTTGCATCTTGCTGCTTGTTGGACCAATAATAGCTTGCTCGCATCGCCTTTTGTGCTAGAGATTTTCCGTCCAAATGTTTGGCATTAATTCCCTCGTGGATTTCGCATAATATCTCGGGGATTTTGGATTCCTTGACATATTTCAGGAGTGGGATGGAGAATCCTCACCAATAAAGTTTGGGCTCGACCACCACGTAAGAGCAGGCTCGTCGTTTGGTCGCATTTTCCTCTTTTTGGTCAACGGGAAATTCTCCCTTCATAGGGAAGTTAAATATCGAGGTCGTCCAACACGAATTGCCCCTGATGCCATTCACCTCGTGTGGTGCAGTGGGTTTTCGATTCTCGGGCGAGAAAGGCATTCTCGGATGACGGATTTATTCCCACCTTTCTTCTTTGTGCTCGCGAGTTTCAAGAGTAAGTCGGCCCACATGTTCTATTTGCGGGGTACGTGTTTGATTTCTGCTCGGTCGAACTTTTTCATCCGTTCTTTGACTAGGTTCATATATTCGACGAGGCTATCGTTCTTAGCCTGATATTCTTCTCGAACTTGAGATGCGACGAGTTAGGAATCCATGAATATTTGTATACCTCGGGCCCTAAGATCCTCGGCCAGCCTTAATCCCGCAAGTAGGGCCTCATATCCAGCCTGGTTGTTTGATGTTGGAAATGAGAGGGAAAGGGAATGTTCAATCACGACGCCCTCTTCGTTCACGGCGAGGATTCCTACTCCTCTCCCCGTCGAGCTGGAAGCTCCGTCTATAAAGATGGTCCACTTATGTTTCTCTCCTGCGTGCGGATTGTGATAGGTCATCTCTATGACAAAGTCGGCCAATGCTTGGGGTTTAAGGGTTTTCTTGCTCTCGTACTGAACGTCGAACTCCGAGAGCTCTATGGACCATTTCAGTATTTGACCGACCATGTCTAGTCGACCTAGGAGTTGTCTCATGAGTTGGTCTATTCGTACGAAGATAGTGTGGGCCAGGAAGTAATATCTGAGTCTCCTCACCACGTTTATGAGGGCTATGGCTACTTTTTAAATCTGTTGATACTTGACCTCAGGGCCTTGTAACACTTTGCCCGTAAAGTACACTAGTTTCTACTAGTCTGGTGTCTTGCGAACGAGGGTCGCGCTTACGGCCTCGGTGGAGATGACTAGATAAAGGAATAATGTTTCCTCGTTCTCTGGACGTGATAACACGGGCAGTTGTGAAAGGCTTTGCTTGAGGTGGACGAGGGCTTTTTTGCACTCCTCAATCCACTAGAAAGCCGCTTCTTTGTGCAGGAGTTTGAAAAATGGTATTGCATGTTGCGCGGACTATGCCACAAAATGGGAAAGCGAGGTGAGCATGCCGTTTCGAACTTGTATGGATTTAGATCTTGGTGTGGGAAGCTCGGAAAATGCTCGTCATTTATCGGGGTTGGCTTCAATTCAATGTTCGGTTAGATAGAAATCGAGGAATTTTCCTACCTTAACCCCAAAGGTGCATTTCTCCAGGTTAAATCTCATTTTGCATTCCCTTGCTTGGGCGAAGACTCTTTTGAGGTGGGCAGCATGGTTGGTTTATGTTCGAGATTTGACGATCATGCCATCCATGTATACCTCGAGCATGTCTTTGATCTTGTCGCGAAAGACTTTGTTCATCATCCGCTGGTATGTTACCCTTGCATTTTTTAGTCCGAAGGGCATTACGTTGTAGTAGTAATTTCCCGAGCCAGTCATGAAGGCAACGCAATGTTTGTCGCTCATCGCCATGGGAATTTGGTTATAGCCCGAGTAGGAGTCCATATATGATAAAATTTTATAGTCGGGCGAGTTGTCAACCAGCATATCAATGTTAGGTAAAGGAAAAGCATCTTTGAGACATGCCCGATTAAGATCAATATAATCAACACACATACGCCATTTCCATTATTTTTTTGGACAAGTACAATGTTTGAGATCCATGTTGAAACCGGGCCTCATAAATAAAACTTTCCTCTATGAGGTCTTTTACAACTTTTTCAGCAACCTCTATTTTTTCGAGGGACTACCTACACCTATGTTGCGCTACTACTTCAGCGGCTGGATTAACGGCGAGTTGGTGACAAGCGAACTTAAGATCGAGTTCGGGCATCTCTACAACATTCCATGCGAACAAGTCAGCATTCTCCCTCAATCAAGCTTTGAGTTGCTTCCTCGCAAGGTTTTGGAGTCCAACGCCGATCTTCATGCCTTTTTGAGGGTCTTCGGTGAGGAGTATTGTGATCGGTGGATCTGGAACTGACTGTTTAAAGCTGGATCGCGAAATGTCGCGGAAGCAAGAGTCGCCACCGTCTTTTATTTTCTCCAACATGGACAGGACAAAAGCACAGCAAAATTCCTTATGAGATTGTCTCTCGGTTCGGGAGGTAGATTTATAGAAAGGGGAGGTGTTAGCACCCTTTCTATCCATGGTTATCCATGGGCTCTTAGATACTTGCTCATTGTGTTTTCAAAAGTGTTTGCTTTTCAAAGTGTGAGTGGGTTTGAAAAAAGTTTCGTTTAAAGATTTCAGATCAACTCTTGTATCAGTCCTCAAGAGTGTTTGAAAAAAGTTGTTTTGAAAGTTTTTTGAAAGTGTCGGTGTGAAAAGGTTTTTGTTTGTTTTTTGAAAAGAGCAAGTATCCATGAGTCATCTACCTACCCTAAGGAATTAGGCTGTGTAAATGTCCTTAAGGTAGTGCCATCCCACCATTGAGAGGTAGGTAGCACCACCGTTGGAGGTGTTCGGGTCAATTCATGTTTAGGGACAGCGTGGTCACCAGAGCAACAGTAGGACACTTTAGAAGCTACCCTTATGCCATTGATCCTTTTTAATTCCGAGGCAACCATTTCGAGGCAACTGGATCATGTCATGGACATAAGGACTTACTAAAACGTCCTATACTCGACGACCACGTTTCGAGGGCAAGGCAACAGTGAGGCGTACCCTAAGAGTGGTGTGTGAATTTGTGTATTATTTTCATGTTGATATTTATCTTGTACATGCATCATGGTGATCTACGCTTGTTTTTATTTTAGGCCATACATTCTTTCATGCAAAGTTTAGCAGTTTAAAAGTGCGGAAATTTAAATGCGGAAAGTAAAATCCTACGCTATTATAAGGCGCGGGTTTATACATCGCCAAATTAACAAAGACCCGTTTTTAATAAAAATGCGGAAAGTAAATAAATTCCTAATTACTATTACAATCCTTGAGCAGTTACATAATATTCGAAAAGAAAATAAATGCGCGAAAAGAATAAAAATTAGGATGTCCGAGGGTTTTGACTCTTTGCTTGAAATTAAATTAAATTAAAGTCTAATTATTATTTAATTAAAGAAAGGTGTTTTTTTTGTGTTTTTTGTATTTAATTAATATTAAACCTAAAACTAATTATTTAAATAAAAGAAAAAAGTATTTTTGGTTTTTTAATGTCTTTAATGAAAAATAAAAATAAAATAAAATAAAGTCAAAAGTTAGTAAAACCTAATTCTAATTTATTTTATTTATTATGAAAAAGCCAAAATTAAACCTAATTAAACTAAATTAATTTGTTAGAATTTATTTACAAAAAATAATTAATAGTGAAATTACCAAATAATAATAATACTAAAAATGTTAGTTTTCTGAATTTTATTATGAAAAAAATATTAATTGGTTAGTGATTAATAAAAAGAATAACGATTAATTAATTTAAAGGAAAATAATAAAAATAGAGAGAGAGTTTAGGAGTATACGAGCCTGATTGGAGGGGTGAAACAGCTATTGGCGTCATGTGTAAACTGTTTTGTTTTGGCCATTTGTGTTTTGGCTTTTGGCCATTTGTGTTCTGGCCTCAACGTTCCTTAACCTTCTCAAGATGTCTGCCTCGCCATGTATTAGTGTCATGTGTAAAATGTTCTGTTTTGGCCATTTGGCTTGTGGCTTTTGGCCATTTGTGTTTTGGCCTCAACGTTCTTTAATGAACCTGCATGAGATCCTGTCTAAAATCTGCAGTGTTGTATCTCATAAACACATTAAATAAAATCATAAAATGCAAATAAAGCCAATATATGAAGAAATTTAATGTTTAGGCACAATATGACATGTATGAATGATTATACCCTTTTGATCATGGAGATCAAATCAATCTTACCCTTACTGAAAAATTAGTGACATAAATGCTTTTATGCCCTTTTGATCATGGAGATCAAGTCAGCCTTACTCTTACTGAAGAAGTAGTGAGATGTTGGTTTGTAACTGAGATGGCTTGTTTGTAGTGAGAGAGGGATTTGTAATAAGGATTTCAAGGTTTTAGGATTCTTGAAAGAATTTGATATTCTAACAGTGTTGTGGCAAGGTTTTTTTCTCTCTTTTCCTTTTTTCTCCTTTTTTCTCCTTTTTGGTTTGTGTGAAAAGAAGGTGATTATATAATGGAAATTAGGGTAAAGAAAATGGGCTTTGAATGTGCAATTGGGCCTCCAATGTTCACTTGAGTTCGTCACTTTCCAGGCTAAATCGCAGGGACTTAAGTGCAATTTTTGAAGTTGAAATGTGAAAACAAAATGTAGCCGACATCGATAACTAACTCCTGTCCGAAAATCGGCTCAATCGGATAAACGGTGAATTAGTTATGAATTTTTGAAGTTTCAGCTCAGACAAACTTATTTTGGGCTCCAGTGTCGACTCTGACACATTCTTCAATAAAAAACTGATATTGATCGGAGCATAATCTGGTCTCGACTTTTGAAGCAAAGTTGTAGATCTACGAGTCAGGGACCTTGTGTAAAAATATGAGCCCAATCCGATAAAAATTGACCGAGTTATGAATTTTCGAAGTTTCGGCCCAAATGAAATAATATTCAGCATTCAGGATTTTCAGCGTGTCACGCACTCTGAGCAAAAAACGAAGGCCTTTTGAATACCTTTTGAACTCAATACCTTATGTGAAAATGTAGCCAACTCAATTTGTGAAATTTTGGCACCGGAACCAGCTCGATACGATGAAAATCGACCAAGTTATGATTTTCTGAACATGACGCAAATAAACTTCTGTCACAAATTTTCTGTATGAAAATACTTGATAAATCCACATTTTTGAAGACCTTCTGATCGAAATTGGCTTCCAGCCGTGAGAGATGAAAACGTAGATAATGTCAAGACGGAATTTGGGCCACCGGAACGGGTTCAAAACGAGTCACGGTCTTCAAGTTATGAATTTTTAGCGCGTAAAAACTGCACTTTCAGCATACTTTTTCACCATATTTCTTCAAGAAAACTTACACATTCAGATACCTTCTTTAAAGAATTATCTCTTGAGCCGAACCTGAATTTGAGAATACGTTATCAGAGATATCTTGGGGAAAGAACACCTGAATATGACACCACAGGTTGGACTTGTGAATTTTTCTTGAGATGTTTTGAGAAATATGGGAGGGCAAATTTTGGGGTACAACAGTTGCCCCTGTTCAATCTTCTTAAACCTGAGGATATAGATTGGCTTTCGGGCCTTTCGTGATCCAAAGGTGGAAGATGATTGAACACTAGAGTGCCCAGAAATTTGCACTCGCATAGTGGAGTATCAACAATGTGATGTCGGGAATGGGCTTACAGATGCCATTTGGAAAGATGATGGATAGGAGGATAGGCTTATAGATGCCATCTAGAAGTGTGACAGAACCTTGTCGGGAATGTGCTTATAGACGCCATTCGGAGGCTGTTGGTATGTGGATGGGCTTACAAATGTCATCTAGGTGTCGATTGCATAAGAGATTCCTTAGCGAGAACTTGCGTACCTGAGAAAAGAAAGATAATTACCTGGCCTGTTACAGGAGTTGATCTTCAATTTCTTTATGTAGATGTGCCCTGGCTGGTTACAGGAACCGAATCTTTAAACTCTTCAGACGTGCCCTGGAAAGATACAGGAATCGAGTCCGGAGAATATAGTCGTCAACAGATACACCCTGGCGAGATACAGGAATCAGATCTTCGAACTCTTCAGACGTGCCCTGGCAAGATACAGGAATCGAGTCTGGTAATGTTAGTCGTCAACAGATACACCCTGGAAAGATACAGGAATCAGATCTTCGAACTCTTCAGACGTGCCCTGGCAAGATACAGGAATTGAGTCTGGTAATGTTAGGTTGGTGAGTTGTCTCTACTGACAGGTTATCCTCATGGACGAGTGGTCTTTAACGACGAGTGTCTATAACGACGAGTGTCTATGACGACGAGTGTCTATGACGACGAGTGTCTATGACGACGAGTGTCTATAACGACGAGTGTCTATGACGATGAGTGTCTATGACGACGAGTGTCTATAACGACGAGTGTCTATGACGACGAGTGTCTATAACGACGAGTGTCTATAACGACGAGTGTCTATCACGACGAGTGTCTATGACGACGAGCGTCTATGACGACGAGCGTCTATGACGATGAATGTCTATAACGACGAGTGTCTATCACGACGAGTGTCTATCACGACGAGTGTCTATGACGACGAGTGTCTATGACGACGAGTGTCTATGGCGACGAGTGTCTATGACGACGAGTGTCTATAACGACGAGTGTCTATAACGATGAGTGTCTATAACGACGAGTGTCTATAACGACGGGTGTCTATGACGACGAGTGTCTCTAACGACGAGTGTCTATGACGACGAGTGTCTATAACGACGAGTGTCTATGACGACAAGTGTCTATGACGACGAGTGTCTATAACGACAAGTGTCTATAACGACGAGTGTCTATGACGACGAGTGTCTATAACGACGAGTGTCTATAACGACGAGTGTCTATAACGACGAGTGTCTATAATGACGAGTGTCTATAACGACGAGTGTCTATAACGACGAGTGTCTATAACGACGAGTGTTTATAACGACGAGTGTCTATGACGACGAGTGTCTATGACGACGAGTGTCTATAACGACGAGTGTCTATGACGACGAGTGTCTATAATGACGAGTGTCTATGACGACGGGTGTCTATAACGACGAGTGTCTATAACGACGGGTGTCTATGACGACGAGTGTCTATAACGACGAGTGTCTATGACGACGAGTGTCTATGACGACGAGTGTCTATAACGACGAGTGTCTATAACGACGAGTGTCTATAATGACGAGTGTCTATAACGACGAGTCTATAACGACGAGTGTCTATAACGACGAGTGTCTATAACGACGAGTGTCTATAACGACGAGTGTCTATAACGACGAGTGTCTATAACGACGAGTGTCTATAACGACGAGTGTCTATAACGACGAGTGTCTATAACGACGAGTGTCCATAACGACGAGTGTCTATGACGACGAGTGGAGGTAATTTTAACCGGACTTGTCTTCTTTTGACTGGATTTGTCTACTTTGACATAGCTGATCATTTAACTGTATCCTTCCTGAAAGGTAAAGGTCAGTCATATGCAATGCATGGTATGGATCAAGCGGTGATATTCTTAGCATAAATGAGATTATGTGACGTGATGCGTGTGTTATGTTTATGATAATGTAATGTTTTTGAATGTATCTCCGTCTAGGAAAATAAGTCCTTGACGAATGTCGGGAAGTTCGCTGAATCCTGGGTTGATCTTGAAGAGTGGGGTTCTTCGTTTCCGCTGGGGGATGATAATTGCAAGAATAAACCGGTAGGAGAAGATGACTCCATTGGGGAATAAACTTGGCGAAGGGATTGCTCTACGGGGAGATAACTCTGTGGGGAAAGAGAGGCACTTTGCTGAGGGGCTGATGATAACTCCGTTGGGGATACCATTGATGTGTTATGTTAAAGGAATTGATGAACTCCGCTGGGGATAGGAAGACTTCGCCGAGGACGATCTTTCCGTGACAATTGGCTGAGGATAACCCAGTTATATCCTGGTAGGGAAATAACCTTCTGAATAAAGTCGGGGGAGCGTTCGTGCTCTGCAAGTGACAAGCTTCCAGAATCTACTGGGGATAAGCTTCCTGCTGGGGAGTTTGATTCCACTTTCCTGGGGAAACTTTTGGACTGGACTCTCCTGAACAACTTATTATTGCCCCTGTTCCTGAGGTGAGGGAAGAAGATACCTGTGTAGGTGCTTGATGACTGCCGATTGACAACTCTTCTTCTGGTAGGCAAGTGACGAGATGCCGGGACATAGTCGTACGCTTAAATCCCTAATTTTTGCCTGGACCGCCCTTTCGGGTTTTCAGTCCACCGGGATACCCATTTTTGCCCAAGCCGCCTTTTCAGGTTTTCGACTTGCCGGGTGTACAATTTTTTCATTTTCATCCCTTATTTTTGCCCGAACCCTTTTGGTTCGCCGGGAAGCCCTTATTTTTGCCTAGGTGTGTCAACCTAGCGGGTCTTTGATTTTGCGTAGTATTTTTTTCGACTATGTCCATGTTCTCAGGCTGTAGGGAGGTGCCCCTGTTAGCAGTGTTGCCATGTGACCAGAAGATCTTTGTTTGATCAGGCAGGATTCATAGCTGGAATTCATGTCCAATGCCCCAAGTGACTCAGGCGGAGGTTTGCCCCTGGCTATTTGGCATTTTGAGAGATTCTCCGAATCTTGGCTTAGCTGCCCCAAATGATGGACCATGATCATGTCTGCCCCTTGATTGGAGGTACTCTTGTTCATTAGACATTCGTCGTGCGAACTCTTATGCTGTTCAAACAAAAAGTCATATGCAAACAAAGTTATGTTAAAAATGCAAAGCTTATGTCTGTTTCGAAGCTATTGAAAATGCATCCTTTTTTAGTAAAAACAGGTGAATTTTGTAAAACTGTGATGTCAACTCGTTATTTTACCATAAGCCTTAAGGAGTCAGGATACCTTTGTAACAATATGCTTTCGAACTAACCCATGCTTCAGCTAGGACTTTTTAGGGTTGTAACGTGGCCTGGTTCACGGTTTAAGAAACAAAGGATAAAGGCTCAAATTTTATTTGTACCCACCCGCTCTTCGTGATGTTCTTCAATCCTAAACTCAGCTGATCGTGCGTTAGACCTTGTTGAGTCTTTGCTTTGATATTCCAGTGATGGTTCGGATGTTGACAATTTATTTTGAATAGGCAGTCATTTCCCCCTCTTTTTTTTTTGTTGAGAGTCTGTAGGACCTCTTTCTTTTGATTTTGTTATCCCTATTTTTTTTGCCTGAACTGTTTCTTTTGTGATTACAGTCAGCGGGATGCCCCAGTTTTTGTAAGTCTCCTTCATAGGTTTTGACTTATTGGGCTTTTGTTTTTTTTTTTTGAAAGATAATGACTGCCTGTCTTGACGATTATAGGGAACCATCACTGTTTTTTGTTTCAGAAGGACTTCTTTTGATGCCATTCGTTGTGCACCTGGATCAACTGAGAGAACTACCCTGCCCCAGGTTATGATCAAGGGTTTTAATTTTCAAAAAGAAAAAGCTCCTACTTCTTTGGCTCAAAGGGGTTGACGAGGGATTATCTTCCTTATAACTCCAGTGTTTAGGGATTTGAAACAATGCCTGTACTTCATCAGCGGGGTCTGTTCAAAAGCATACGGTAAAGATCGTGGTATCGTTTTCGTCATCCTCCCTCAAGAGGCTTAGAATTATTAATCGAGCATTGAACATCACAAAAAATGAAAGCAATTTTAAATATAGTGAATGCGAATATATTGATTCAAAACAGACATATGCGATGCATTAATGAAATAACAACGTTTGACATGAATAAAATGTTTGAACAATCAAAAGAAAATTACAACTTGAAAATTCTAATAGGCAAAAGGTCTTCTCATCTCAGGACTTGTTACTTCAAATGATGCATCCTGTAGGGATAGTAGAAGAACTCGGCCTGACCCACTTGGGTGAAATCCACTGCTCCTTCATTAATCAGGTCCTGGACCTTGTTTTTCAGCGCCCAACAGTCGGCAGTGTCATGTCCGGGACTATCAGAGTGGTATGCACATCTTCTGTTGGGATGATAGTTAGGAGCAGAGATGTTGGGATTCTGGGGAGGAGCTCTTAGTGTAATCAGATTCAGTCTCAACAGGTGTTGTAAAGCTTGAAACAACGGCATGTTAAGCTGGGTGAACTGCCACTTGGACCTGCTTGGCTTATTCTGATCAACTTGTTGCTCTGGGCGAGGTTGACGCTGGTCTTGTGAAGTGGTAGCAATTTGGAGAGTTTTATTCTTCACCATACCAGATTCTTGTCCTCTTAGAAGCTGATCAAAGACCTGGTCCCTGACTCGGACTTGTTGCTTCATGCTGGATCTGTCTTGGTGGAGTTGACTGATCATGGTCCTCAACTCTTCTTGCTCCCGAGCTAAACCTTGGATGAGAGCCCTTTGCCCCAGCATCTGGGTTTTCATTGTATCTACCTCAGCTTGCAGACGTTTCAACCGTTCGTCCTTGTCATCTTCAGCACGGTTCTTGGCCAAATTCCCCATGAGGAGTGTCCTTAACTCTTCTTGCCCCTCGGATAGGCTTACGAAGATCTCCCTGAACTGAGTCTCTTGAGCATGAAGACCCTGGTTATCTTGTTGGGAAGCCATTGCTGAAATAAACAGCAGAGAGGGTAAGTGACTTGTAACAAGGGTACCTGTAATGCAATGATATGTATGATATGCATGCAATGTTTTCAAGGATCTCGCGGGGGAGACAAGAAAATTGTTAGAATTTGAGTTTTGTAGCTTGATGGAAGGCACTGCATATTGTTGAGAGTCCTTCTTCAAGAGTCAAGGCTCACCATATCGAGTGGGTCATAGCCCCTGACAACCTTGGCTAGAGGAAAATAAATCCTCTCTGCCCCTTGCTAGACCTTCGGTTCATTATGACCTGCATCACAAACCCTTGAGATCCTTGAAATGGATTAGTCTTTATGCAGGATGCATGAAATGGTATGATGGCATGCTATGCATGGAGTAATGTAGGTAAACCCTGTTATGAGTCCAGATTAAGTACTGTAAACAAAACCTGCAAGAAACTCAAGTGTCAGATAACAAGTATGCAAGTAGTCAAGTTTGAAAGCACACAAGTCACACGAAAGAACCCCTAGAGTTTAGGCCAGCATGAAGTTTGGGGTACTACCCTCTTGAGGTTGGTGGGCTCAACCTGTCCTATCAGAAGTAACCGGGTTCTAAGGGTCCCAATATCATTGGATTGCTTTCATTGTTCATCGTTTCGATTTAGCCACTGGACTGGCGACTGAAATATTCCAAGAAAACAACCCTCAATTGAGTGTAGTATCGAGTATCAACCAACCTCGGACTGCACCAAAGTCAGTTATCTCACTACCCTAAAGAGGCCAAGATGGTTCAATTAAGGTTCCTAAGGTCAGTTGATGCTTCACGACACCACGTGGCGGCCCCGTACTCTCCTTGATTGGACTCAAGGGTTACCGGTACACACCAAAGTGCCACATCAACGTAGCAGACTGCTTCAACCATATCGGTATACCCCGCACAGTTCCCTCACAGCCTTGTTGCTACTTTCTAAGAAGGTATCCCCAGATCCGGGTTAGGATCTATAGAACTCCCAAGACAGGCCCACAATTTAAAGCAAACAATTCAGACAATTGAAAACACAAGTGATCTTAGTCCTAAGGTACACCTCACTTTAAAATATTCCCCAGCATAGTCGCCAGTTCTGTGATCGATGGATCTGGAACTGACTGTTTAAAGCTGGATCGCGAAATGTCGCGGAAGCAAGAGTCGCCACCGTCTTTTATTTTCTCCAACATGGACAGGACAAAAGCACAGCAAAATTCCTTATGAGATTGTCTCTCGGTTCGGGAGGTAGATTTATAGAAAGGGAAGGTGTTAGCACCCTTTCTATCCATGGTTATCCATGGGCTCTTAGATACTTGCTCATTGTGTTTTCAAAAGTGTTTGCTTTTCAAAGTGTGAGTGGGTTTGAAAAAAGTTTCGTTTAAAGATTTCAGATCGACTCTTGTATCAGTCCTCAAGAGTGTTTGAAAAAAGTTGTTTTGAAAGCTTTTTGAAAGTGTCGGTGTGAAAAGGTTTTTGTTTGTTTTTTGAAAAGAGCAAGTATCCATGAGTCATCTACCTACCCTAAGGAATTAGGCTGTGTAAATGTCCTTAAGGTAGTGCCATCCCACCATTGAGAGGTAGGTAGCACCACCGTTGGAGGTGTTCGGGTCAATTCAAGTTTAGGGACAGCGTGGTCACCAGAGCAACAGTAGGACACCTTAGAAGCTACCCTTATGCCATTGATCCTTTTTAATTCCGAGGCAACCATTTCGAGAAAACTGGATCATGTCATGGACATAAGGACTTACTAAAACGTCCTATACTCGACGACCACGTTTCGAGGGCAAGGCAACAGTGAGGCGTACCCTAAGAGTGGTGTGTGAATTTGTGTATTATTTTCATGTTGATATTTATCTTGTACATGCATCATGGTGATCTACGCTTGTTTTTATTTTAGGCCATACATTCTTTCATGCAAAGTTTAGCAGTTTAAAAGTGCGGAAATTTAAATGCGGAAAGTAAAATCCTACGCTATTACAAGGCGCGGGTCTATACATCGCCAAATTAACAAAGACCCGTTTTTAATAAAAATGCGGAAAGTAAATAAATTCCTAATTACTATTACAATCCTTGAGCAGTTACATAATATTCGAAAAGAAAATAAATGCGCGAAAAGAATAAAAATTAGGACGTCCGAGGGTTTTGACTCTTTGCTTGAAATTAAATTAAATTAAAGTCTAATTATTATTTAATTAAAGAAAGGTGTTTTTTTTGTGTTTTTTGTATTTAATTAATATTAAACCTAAAACTAATTATTTAAATAAAAGAAAAAAGTATTTTTGGTTTTTTAATGTCTTTAATGAAAAATAAAAATAAAATAAAATAAAGTCAAAAGTTAGTAAAACCTAATTCTAATTTATTTTATTTATTATGAAAAAGCCAAAATTAAACCTAATTAAACTAAATTAATTTGTTAGAATTTATTTACAAAAAATAATTAATAGTGAAATTACCAAATAATAATAATACTAAAAATGTTAGTTTTCTGAATTTTATTATGAAAAAAATGTTAATTGGTTAGTGATTAATAAAAAGAATAACGATTAATTAATTTAAAGGAAAATAATAAAAATAGAGAGAGAGTTTAGGAGTATACGAGCCTGATTGGAGGGGTGAAACAGCTATTGGCGTCATGTGTAAACTGTTTTGTTTTGGCCATTTGTGTTTTGGCTTTTGGTCATTTGTGTTCTGGCCTCAACGTTCCTTAACCTTCTCAAGATGTCTGCCTCGCCATGTATTAGTGTCATGTGTAAAATGTTCTATTTTGGCCATTTGGCTTTTGGCTTTTGGCCATTTGTGTTTTGGCCTCAACGTTCTTTAATGAACCTGCATGAGATCCTGTCTAAAATCTGCAGTGTTGAATCTCATAAACACATTAAATAAAATCATAAAATGCAAATAAAGCCAATATATGAAGAAATTTAATGTTTAGGCACAATATGACATGTATGAATGATTATACCCTTTTGATCATGGAGATCAAATCAATCTTACCCTTACTGAAAAATTAGTGACATGAATGCTTTTATGCCCTTTTGATCATGGAGATCAAGTCAGCCTTACCGTTACTGAAGAAGTAGTGAGATGTTGGTTTGTAACTGAGATGACTTGTTTGTAGTGAGAGAGGGATTTGTAATAAGGATTTCAAGGTTTTAGGGTTCTTGAAAGAATTTGATATTCTAACAGTGTTGTGGCAAGGTTTTTTCTCTCTTTTCCTTTTTTCTCATTTTTTCTCCTTTTTGGTTTGTGTAAAAAGAAGGTGATTATATAATGGAAATTAGGGTAAAGAAAATGGGCTTTGAATGTGCAATTGGGCCTCCAATGTTCACTTGAATTCGTCACTTTCCAGGCTAAATCGCAGGGACTTAAGTGCAATTTTTGAAGTTGAAATGTGAAAACAAAATGTAGCCGACATCGATAACTATTTCCTGTCCGAAAATCGGCTCAATCGGATAAACGGTGAATTAGTTATGAATTTTTGAAGTTTCAGCTCAGACAAACTTATTTTGGGCTCCAGTGTCGACTCTGACACGTTCTTCAATAAAAAACTGGTATTGACCGGAGCATAATCCGGTCTCAACTTTTGAAGCAAAGTTGTAGATCTACGAGTCAGGGACCTTGTGTAAAAATATGAGCCCAATCCGATAAAAATTGACCGAGTTATGAATTTTCGAAGTTTCGGCCCAGATGAAATAATATTCAGCATTCAGGATTTTTAGCGTGTCACGCACTCTGAGCAAAAAACGAAGGCCTTTTGAATACCGTTTTAACTCAATACCTTCTGTGAAAATGTAGCCAACTCAATTTGTGAAATTTTGGCGCCGGAACCAGCTCGATACGATAAAAATCGACCAAGTTATGATTTTCTGAACATGACGCAAATAAACTTCTGTCACAAATTTTCTGTATGGAAATACTTGATAAATCCACATTTTTGAAGACCTTCTGATCGAAATAGGCTTCCAGCCGTGAGAGATGAAAACATAGATAATGTCAAGACAGAATTTTGGCCACCGGAACGGGTTCAAAACGAGTCACGATCTTCAAGTTATGAATTTTTTAGCGCGTAAAAACTGCACTTTCAGCACACTTTTTCACCATATTTCTTCAAGAAAACTTACACATTCAGATACCTTCTTTAAAGAATTATCTCTTGAGCCGAACCTGAATTTGAGAATACGTTATCAGAGATATCTTGGGGAAAGAACACCTGAATATGACGCGCCGGGTTGGACTTGTGAATTTTTCTTGAGATGTTTTGAGAAATATGGGAGGGCAAATTTTGGGGTACAACAAGTATGAATTAAAAGTATTCGTCAGGGATGGGTCAGAGGGGATCCTGCTCGCCATTGGGGGCTTCAACTTCATCTTTGTCAAAGTGGGTGTCGAGTGAAATGAAGTCAGCCTTTGGTGGAGCCTACTATTCTTCGATCCGAGCAGGCTTCGATTCAAGTCGAGCAGTGGTTGCTCTTTTGGCAGGTCGCGCTCCAGTGTCGACCAAACTATGTCCTTTGGAAGATGCATGAAAACATCTCCTAGCAGTTGAGATGTCTCCATGGAGGTAGCGATGCGGGTTCTCTTGGTGTAAAACTTCATTTCAAATGGATCGTGGAGGGTACAGCCATCAGCTCGGCCAGTGTTAGTCTCCTCGGGATGCAATTATAGAGAAACGGGCAATCGTTCACCAGAAACTGCATCTTAACCTGTCGGGATGTAGTTTCTTCCTCGAAGGTGACAAAGAGCTCACCATAGCCCCATGGCTTAGAGGTCGAGCCGTTGAATCCTTGCAGATTGGACCCCATGTATGGTGACAAGTGGGTATCGTCGAGCTTCAGCGTTCGAAACAGGTGGTTGTACATGACATCGACGGGACTCCCCTCATCGACCAGAATGTGATGTACGTCAAAGTTGGCCATCCTTGCCCTCACCGGCAGAGGAATTCTTGAGTTCGAGGATTCATCGAGAAAATCCTCAAGATAGAAAGTGATCAGCTAAGATTTTCCCTTGAACCTTTCCAGGGTTACCGCCTGGGTTGGGGTTGCGTCCACCAACTCGTCGAGTTTCCTCTTTACCAAATTTACCGAGATGTCATTGAATCCACGGCCATATGCGACCATGGCGAAGGGGATTTTTCTCCCATTTGCTTTGTATGGAAAAGGGTTCTTTGTCTTCGAAGTCGTCAGGGGTGTGGAAGTCCTTAGGCCTAGAGATGGAGAAAGCCAACAAGACGGGACCCGATTCGTCGGATGGTCGGGTTTCCTCCTCAATTTATTTTACCTCGCGTGTATTCCAGCGAGGGGCATCGTTTCATCTGTACTACCCAAGTCTCCCACCCTTGATGAGAGTCTCGATGGCATCCTTGAGGTGGACCCATCTTCCATCAAGTGCCCGTGGCTTCGATGGTACTGGAAGTATTTTGTTTTGTCTGCCCCGAGTTTTGCAGGGACGGGTCGAGGACATATGATGTTGTCGTCCTTGAACTCTCTATTAGAGAACTCTGTAAGGATACGCTCATGGGAAGTCATCTGTAGGGTGTACTATATGAACCGTCCTGCTGGTCCTCTGTGCTCACGGGGATCGCAAGGTTTCTCATCCCTACTATTTTCCCCAGTCCGTCGAGAAGGGCTTCCATCCTAGTGCTGCAGGATGTTAGTTCATTTGCGGTTCTGCAAATTGCAGGCTCTATTGGTTGCCTCTTTCTCCTCGTAGTCCATATATGTCCGGTTCTTTTTGAGGAGAGTGTCAAAATAGATGGGGGGATCAATGCCGATGGCCTTTCTAAATTTAGTGTGTGGGAGGAGTCCCCTCTCGAGTAGGTATCTTTTCATGTGATCGGCGTACAATACCTGAATGGCCTCGCGGTTGAACTGGTCAATATATTCCTTGAGGGTCTCGTCGCTTCTCTGAACGATTTCCTTGAGGGAAGCCTCAGTCTTCGGATGTCAATGAGACACGGTGAAGCTGCTGATGAACTGGTTTTTGAGGATCCTCCAGGAGGTGATCGACCCGGGTGAGAGGTTCTTGTACCAATCCATGGCTATTTTTCTCAACGTTGTAGGGAACAACCTGCATTTAATTGGGACCCCAATGTTGTGGTAGTGGAGCATTGCTTCAAACCCATCGATGTGGTCGACATGATCAGCAATGTTGTCGTACTCCTTAAGTAGGGAAGGTTTCTCTATTACCTTAGGAATGGGAGCCTCCATGATTGCCTGGGAAAATGGACCGTAGGGGTTGTCTTTATCGCTTCTGTGTGGAGAGCGAGAGGGGGACCGGTTATAGCAGCGGTCATTGTGACAGCCTTGGCCACGGGGAGGATCCCTTTACCGAGACTTTTTTTATTCATTTCCCCTATTTCTTTTATGTTTAGGGGATCGTTGTTCCCTATGCAGGGCGTGTGAGTGCGCTTCCTCGTAGACTCGGGTTGACTCCTCTCCAACCAATGGCCTCTCCCAGTTCGTCGGGGAGAAGGGATTCAAGTGTCATCCCGTTTGTGTCTCCGCAGGGGAGATCGAGGAAGGTCCTCGTTCCGTCAAGGAGGAGAAGGTGTGTTAGGTCTCCTGTATCTTCTAGGGGCTTGACGAGTCTGCTCGAGCATCATCATCCACTCACCTGGTGAGAAGATCATATAGTTGGTCTTGTTGATTGTCGCGAACAGAACTCTGGTCATGGCGTTAGCACCCGCAGGGACGGGGATCTCCTGATATGTATTTGGTTCATAGTTCTATGGGGGATGGTAGTCATCCTCGTGCGGTTGTGAGTGGGTGGACGAAGAGGCGGTCAGTCCGTCTTTGTAGTCTTTCTCGGGATCGGCCATGTTGTTGTTATTGTTCGATTTGTTGTTGACAATGTTGTTGTCGCTAACGTTGTTATTGTTAGGGTTCGCGAGGTTGGCATTTTGGTTATCGTCGACAGCTTGGTCGTCCATGAAAATCGTACGGTTTGATGAAGAGTTGCTTTAGTTTTGAGAGGAAGACGGGGAAGATGGATTCCCTTAGACGGCGCCACTAATTGTACCTGATCATAAGGTATTGTCAAAGCCCACAAGCATCAAGTCAAGCGGCAGTTGAATGTGAAGTGGGGGGTACCTGCAAGACACTCTGATGCTAAATTAAGGTTTAGAGCAAGTTCAAGAAAGTATGAGAGTATGGGTGAGTGAATCAATACCTGACCCTCTCAAGTGAGTGGGTATTTATAGCCCCCAGCACTGTGCGAAGGTGCCCATTGTTGGGCTAAGCAAGCAGGACCAAAATGGAGACTGCTAGGTCCTACGTGCATAGTGGGGCCAGCGCATGATCCCCAACCTAGATAGACTCCTCTAAATTATCAAGAGAATATGGATGCGGTCTTTTCAGGGTCAAGAGGACTTTGTGACACTCGGAGGTGTTGAGTACCATCCTTATGAGAAGGATGCTCGCGAGGTCCTTCTGGCCGTCGTTGGTCCTCCTCGCCAGTCGTGAGGTTATCCTCGAAGGACATATTTTGGTTGACGAGAGGAGTGGGTGATACACGTGAGGAACTCCTGAGTGTCATTATCCCTCCTCGCCAGTCATTGGGTTACCCACGTAGGAGAAAGCCTGGACGACTAGAGGGAGTCCCTGCCCGACATGGTCAAGGGAAAACTTTTTCCTGCTGGCCTTCTCATGCGACATAGTTCGATTGAGCCTTGTATGATGTTTGGGCCACGTGCAGGCTCAGTCTAGAACAAAAAGTGGCAATGATAGTTCCCCATAATCATTAAGCTAGGCAGTCACTATCTTTCCCAAAAGAAAAAAAATTAAATAAAAAAAAATCAAAAGAAAAGCATGTTAAGTCAAAACCTATTAAGGAGACTTATGCAAATACTGGAGCATCCCGCTGACTGTAATCTCAAATGAAACAAATCAGCCAAAAGTTATGGATAACAAAAACAAAAAATGAGTTAACCAATGTCCTTATCAATAACAAACTGTTGCAAGAAGAAGTGGCTGCCTTGTTCTAAAAAAATCTCTTGGTTTCTGAACCATCATCATTACTATTATCAGTATAATTCCAAAACCTCTTGGAACCTGAATGCATAATCTGAGTTAACTGAATGTAGGACTGAAGAACATCACAAAGAAAGGGTTGGATACAAATAAACTTTTAGCCATTATCCTTTGTTTCTTAAACTATGAACCTGACCATGTTACAACCCTCAAGAGACATAATTGAAGCCATGTTTCTTTTGAAAGCATACTACACCAAGGTTGCGTAAACTGACTCCTAAGATCTTTGGCAAATCATTTGTCTTGGTATCATACCTTTGCTTTCTCTTTCACTTTAAATGACTAAATTGTCGTGTTTTGACCAATGGTTCATTTTCTATACATCAATAACATCATTCCAAAAATGATTTTGATTTCAAACCTTTTGCATGAACTTTGCATTAAAATTACCATGTTTGAATAAACAATTTTTTATTGCAAATAAACTTTCATCATCTAGTAAATTCAAACAGTTGAGAAACTTGGTTAGTGATCTTATTAGGGGCAAGTATCTTCCAGATCCTCTTGTGAATCAGTTCAAGATTTGTTGCTCAATGCAAGTTACTCTCAGAATCGGTTAACCAGAAGATTATTTTCAAGACTCGTACTTGGTCAATCCTTTCCCTCAGTCATTTCAATAACTGAAGCCATGATCAGTTCATTCCCAACAGATATTTCAAAACTGAAGCCATGATCAATTTATTTCCATCAGTAGCCAGACTCAAGCCATAATTAGTTTATCCTCAACAATTAGTTAGTTTGGGACAATTTACTTCAAGAGAATCCCCTAAGCATCTCTCCATGTCCTTTCTTAAAGGATCATCAACCTCATACATTTCACAAGTGTGACAAAAATATGTTTTTTCCAAGCAGAGTTGGCAGTATTCCTGGTGTTGAGGAATCAGAGTTCCAATCTTACCTCCACAAAAGAGTCAAGATCAGATGTCTCAATCACTTATGTTATATGCATAGGTCATTCATATATCATGCATAGCAACATTCATATATAATGCATAGCACGAGTATTTCATCCTCATTTTCATTTCCTAAGATCTTGTTGATATCAACACCTTACCTTTTCTATTCGATGTTTTTCTGGGTATGTTTTTCGTTCTGATGTCTTCCCAGAACCTTACTTTTTCTATCCGATGTTCTTTCGGATATGTCTGTTGTTCTGACTTTTTTCTAGAACCCTTTTGCGCCTATCTGATGTTTTTCCATATTTGAATGTGTTTATCTAACGCTTTCCCAGATATGCCTTGTTGTTCTGATGTTTTTCAAGAACTTGTTCCCGTATAATCAATGCTTTTCTAAATGTTTCGAATGTGCTTTCAGGATCATTGCCTTCATCCAATGTTTTTCTGGTTTTCTTCAATATATCTCTAAGTTTGGTTAACAGCTCAATCCAATGTTTTTTGGATGCCTTTAAGTCTGTTATCCTTTCGACCAATGTTTTTCTGGATATCTCTGTCGTATTTTCGAGTTGTAGGTTCCTTTTGCATTCAATGCTTTTCTTCCTTCCATCTAATGCTTTTCTAGATGTCTCCGACGTTTCCTAAGAGTTTGGATTCCTTTCCATCCATTGTTTTTCTGGATGTGATTTCCTAAAGTTCATTCAATTCTTTTCTGAATGTCTTTGATGATGTGTTCCAGAGTTCCATTGATTGCTCTTCTGAATGTCTCTGATGATTTACTTGTTTCATATTTAATGCTTTTCTGAATATGCCTGATTCTTTTTCCAAAGTTCATTCAATGTTTTTTTGAATGTCTTTGACAACTTCCTTTGTTATGTTCCATAGTTTCATTTAACGCTCTTCTGAATGTCTTTGATGATTTGTCTCTCGTACGTTCAATGTTTTTCTAAATTTGTTTGACATTCTTTCAAAGAGAATTCAATGCTCTTATGAATATCTTTGATATTTTCCCCAGCGAAGTTCATTTAATTCTTTTCTGAATATCATCAATGTCTTTCCTTGTTTAATCCCCAATATAGTTCAATGTTCTCCTATTAGTCTGAGGTATCTTCAGATTTGATCTCATTCTGCATCTAATTATTTTCTAGATATTTATGATGTATTTTCCAGAGTGTGGTTACCTTTTGCATCTGATGCTCTTCCGGAATTCTCTTGTCTTTTCAGGGTTTTTTCCTTCTATTGATGGATACTTCTTGTCACCTTGACAGATATCCAGAAGTAGTTTGTGTTCTCCAGCGTGTCTTGTCACATAGTCTCTCATTCAATCTACCGTAAATCTCTTGTTTCATGTTTCTACATATTGTCTTATCCTATGCATTCATATCATGTCACATCATTAAAAAAAGTGTCAAAAAAGAGTCTATTTCATTCATTCATAGCATTACATTAAGGGACAAAAATTGGATACTTTGGTATTTAACTATCTCCCACTACGATTATATGAGATTGACCATCTTCATATCATCTGGTTGAATATATTTAAATAGGGGCAGCTGTCATACCCCAATTTTTGCCCATAAGATCCTCTATCATCTCATATCACCACAATGCATCAAGATCCTGCATTTGGGTTGGCTATCTCTTTTTCTCGTTCTCTTATCTTTAAGTTTGCTCTTAAAGGATCGCCAAGCACCTTAATTGTGTATCATGTATATATGTGTTTTATGTTTTTACTAACCTCTAATCAAAATACCAAAAATATTTGTTTGTTTTTTATATATTTTTATTTTGTAGGTATCAAGCCAAATCATCCAGCCAACAGAGTTTTCTGGCATTTTTCATCTGAGAAAACCGATTACCCCATATATGGAAATCGATTTCCCTTAATATTTTTGCACCATGATTTCTGTTTTTTCAGTTGAAATTGATTACCCCATATGTGGAAATTGAATTCCTGAGGCGAATTTTGAAAAAGAAGGCAATTTTTTGTTTTAGCATTTGACTCAAATTTTCTATTTTTAAGAATATTCTTGATCAACCAAAAATTATTCCCTTACTTCATCAAAATTAAATTCTACCATACACCTTCATTTGATTACATGTGCACCACTTGATCTTAATTTTGACTCCAAAACTAATTACCAAGCCAAATTTTGGTTCCAAACCAAACTTCAAACCACCACTAATCCCAAGCCAAAATTCTATAAATAGAGCCCTAATTTCATTCAATTCTCAAGCTTTTAATAGCCAAATTCACCTTGAAATAATTTCTCTCAATTCTATTCATCAACCAAATCTCAAAGCTCCATTTTCATAAAAGTTAGTAAGCTTTTCATTGAAGCTTACTAATCTTTGAGCTAAACCTTCATCCACACACTTTTTCTTCATTAATTCACTACATCCAAGCTTGGGAGATTGATTCTTGGAGCTGATTTTTGGAAGTTGATTTGATCATTTTCTAGATCTACCTTTGGTAAATGGATCTTCATTTTCACAATGTGATCTCTTACTGATCTTGGTTACTTGTTTCATTGAGCTACGTTTTATGATTACATTGATGCTATTTTCTCATAATTTGATGGAATTTTCGTGCTCAATGGTAACTATGATCATAAGGTGTTTGATAAAAAGTTTGATCAAGAATTTTCTCTTTTAAAAAGCTATTTTCTGGTTTTCCAGTAGCAGGAATTGATTTCCATTTTTGGAGTAATCAATTTCCTCAACTATTTTTGCACCAGAATTTTGAAAAATCGGCACAGGAAATCGATTACCCAAAATATGGAAATCGATTTCCTAAAGGAAGAACGCAAAATTTTTACTTGTTTTGGGACTGTTTTGGTTCCTTTTCCTTTTTCTACTCATTTCTTTTGATTGTTGTTTTGGATTGCTATTTTACATGTTCAATTTCTTTTCAAATTCAATGGACTTATGATGTAGATGAATTTGGATAAACATTCATTAATTCAAATCTATATTAGAGTGAATTATTTAATTTATTCTTGGTGAATTGAGTTATTGATATATTTAGTACTTTAATTTATCAATTATGAGTGATTGAACTTGAAGATGAAAGAACTTTTAAGATATGATCCAATGTGATTTTTCTTTCCCACTCCCTCTTTCCTTTTATTTTTGGTTGATGAAGATCTTCAATATCATTGGAACTCTTGTTAAGTTCTTAATGAAGATAAGACCATTCCTTTTTTCTTTTTGTGTGGCATTTCTTTTGGAGAATGATCTACATATCATTTCTCTAGCATATATTAACACAAAGATTGTTATTAACCGGCCTCGTATAATATTGACTTATATATAAGTTTGTCTGTGATTGCTTAACATAGCGCTAAATTTCTCCCGAATTGAAAAATGATCATTCGTGGCCTAAACATGATGTTTATAAGCCCAAGGATTGTTGGTTATTTGACTTTGGTTTAACACTTATAAAACTCATTGTTAGGTGGCTTTGATTCTATCAATCCTCTAATGAGTTTTCATTAACTTTGTCCAATATTCATTATTCAATCATTATTGGTCATACTTTGTGACCTTAACTCTTAACTTACTAATCATTAATAATTAACTTTACTTTATGCATTTATTTTTATGTCTTCACTTTATGTCATTACCTTTAAGCATTTACGTTTCATGTAATTTTCCTTTTGCTCACTTGAGCATTTATTTTATGTCAATTCTTCTTTTCTCACTTTAGATTTCTTTTTCTTTTAAAGACACTTAATAATCAACTTGAACCATAAAAGACTTAAGTTGTTCTCGGACTATCGGTTACTATCCTTGGCATACTGGAGTTGTGGATCTCTTGGACTTAGGATTAGAAACCTTGATACTTGGAGACCTTGGTGCTTTGTTATTATTTTTTCTGAAGTCCTTGAGGTTTACTCCAAGGCATTGGGTTGAAATTTTTCTGTGTGTAGGTAATTTTGAGTTCTATATTCTGTGATTGGGAATTCCTCTGTATACCGCTGTTACTCTGTCCAATTTTTATAAATGAAGACTTTGCTTGGTTCTAAATTCATATGAGGCCTAGTATTCATCTAAGGCGTAGTATTCATCTAAAACTTAGTATTCATTTGAGGTTTGATATTATACTTGCTTGGTTTTTAATCCAAAGGATGAAAATTCTATATTGACTTCTTTATGTCAAGTGTTGGCATCTTGTTGGTTAGATATTTATTTACCTTAGCTTTTACTTTTGTACATAGGATAGTCCATTCATCTCCTCACATCTTCTTTAAATTTCAAATATTCTCCCTCCTTTCCAAAACTCTTCTTGATTTTCTAATTTGAACTGCTTTAATAATAAACTTGGACTTAGGTCCATGCATTTTCAAAACCTTTTTCTTAATCAAATCTTTAATCAATTTAATCATACTTTGACATCTTTTTTTTAAAAGATTAAAAGTCATTAGCCTCATTCAAACCATTTTGTCACTTTGGCTTTTCTCTTTAAATCATTTTCTCAAAATTAACCAACACACAAAACTTTTCAAAATTTTGAGGTGAACTACGAGCACCCTGATCCTCTATTGCACAAAGAGAGTACATGGGCACAAAAGGTTCACAACCGCGAAGGATACAAAAATTGAAAAAAAAACACTTCTTTTGTCATCTCCACCATCTATTTTGTAAATATTTCTTTATAACTAAATACACAGATTATCAAGGAGATTATTGCGGAGTACCGTAGATATTTATGGTGTTAATACCTTACCTTTTACATAACCAATCCTCGTACCTTGATCTCTATTTTACTTTAGATTTTATTCGTTCTTTTCCTAGTCTTTTGGCTAAAATAAAAGTATGGTAACGACTTTCATTAATTTTACGAGTTAAGTCAATCAAATGGCTTAGTCTCAACATTTCTACCGCTATAATATATATATATATATATATATATATATATATATATATATATATATATATATATATATATATATATATATATATATATATATATATATATATATATATATATATATATATATATATATATATATATATATATATATATATATATATATATATATATATATTAATTTTATTAAGAATTAAATATTTGTACATAATCATTATTTACTTTAAAAATATTTTTAATATTATTTTTAATTAAAATTTAAACTACAATATCATTAAAAAGAAATATAAATTTATTTTATTTTATTTTATATAAAATAATATATTAGAGAGAATATTTCCTTCACAAAAATATAAAATACATTTACAAGAGAATTTGTTACAGAAATATTGCAGAAGAATATAATTCATCACAAATTCATTTGCTAAATTTACTTTTTATCAATTTTGTGATGGAAAAATTACCTCTCTAATTTCTTCATTAATTTTTATTTATTTATGTTTAATCATCTTTGTAATTTGTCCTCACTAAATTCATCGCAATCAATGAGGAATTTAATTCTCTCACAAATTTCTATCCCTAATTTACATTTTCTTAGTAGTGTTTAAATTCATTAGGATATATATTGTTTTCATTGTATATATTGTATAGTAAAATTTGATTAGGACATTAAATTATAAGTTTATATAATTTTAATTTGATTGAAAATAATAATGGTGGTTTATGACACATTGAATTCATTCTAATTTATATTATCAATTTATTATTTAATAAAGTTGTTGTATTTATTAAAATTAATATTAATAACAAATTAATTTTTATTTATGATGAATACAAAGTTAAAATAGAGAAACCGACTAATACCTATACAAATATTTTAAATGGGTAAATTTATTATCAATCATATATTATTTTTACAAAAAAACACATTATTTCAAATAAAATTAAAATAATTAAGTACATCAAAGCATTTATTGCTTCAAGAATAAATAAGAATAAAACATAATAAAACGTTAAAAAATGACACATGTCCCACAACAGATTAAATGGAAAAAAATAATGTGAAATAGAACACCCTGCCAATTTTCCTTTCGCATATACTTTGCTCTAAAATTAGCATGGGCTACTAACAGTATCCACTATACATAGAAGTGAAAGTACTTGCATCATCTCTCAAATGAAACAAATCCTTTTATTCATTTAAATCCCACAGATTTATACTTATAAGTAGGAAAATTGAAAGATTAATTTATAAAAAAATAAATGAACATTTAAATCCATTTTATATTATCATAGGTATTGTGTTCAAAATTTTTTAGAATCATCTTCTATGATTCAATCTTCTATGATTCAATAGTAAATTTTAATGTCATTAGTAATGAGTTTCTCATATTAAATAAGGTAGTAGGAAGATTGAGAATTAATATAATTTGGAAGGTCAAAAAGTCAGTAGATTATGATTGTTCTATTAATAGCAGTTATATTTTCTTGAATTGTAAAAGTCATTGGGTCTATATAAATACCAAGAGTGTATTTTATTTAACAATAGCAATAGAAAAGTTTGCCTCTTTCTTAAAACAAACACAATCGAAGTCTGCTTTATTATAACAATTTGACATCAGAGCAAATGACAAACATGATGAATCAAATGCCGTTGCAACGGCTAACAAAGTCAAATTATGAAAACTGAAGTATCAAAATGAAAGCTTTTCTTGGATCTCTAGACGCATGGGATGTGACCCATGAAGGGTTTGAAGAACCAACAGAAGTTGGGGGATATACGACAGCTCAAACGAAGGCGTTGAAAGAGACGCGGTCGAAGGATAAAACGGAATTATACATGTTGCTCAGGGCTGTAGATGAATCAGGCTTCAAAAAAATTGATGGTTCGACTACGTCGAAACAAGCGTGGGACACGTTAGAAAAAGTGTTCAAAGGAGCAGATCGAGTGAAGCAAGTTCGACTCCAAACTCTTCGTGGCGAATTGGAGAGGATACAGATGAAGGATACAAAAACTGTATCTTACTACATCACATGTGTGCAAAAGGTGGTGAATCAACTCACCAGAAATGGAGAGACAGTAACTGATGCACGAGTTGTTGAAAAGATCTTGAGATCTTTAACAGACAAGTTTGAGAATATTGTGTGTGCGATAGAAGAGTCGAAGGACCTTTCGACGCTCTCAGTCGTAGAGCTCGTTGGTTCTCTCGAAGCACATTAACAACAAAAGATGAAGAAGAAAGAAGAAGCAGTCGAAGAAGCAAATCAAACCAAGGAATCAAACAAAGACGAAAAGGTACTTTTTTCTCAAAACTTTCGAGGAAGAGGAAGTGGACGTGAAGGTCGTCACAGTGGTCGAAGTGGTAGAGGTAGTAACTTCGAAAGAGGACAATCGCGCCAACAAGATTGGCGTGGCAGAGGGAGTGGTCAAAAAGGTGGTCGTTTGAATCACTCCAACTTCGAATGCTACAAGTGTGGGAAGTATGATCATTACACGAAGGATTGCAACTCTTACAAATGTTACAACTGTGACAAAGTGGGATATCTTGCAAAAGACTATCGAATCGAAAAGAAGATTGAAGAAACAACCAACCTAGCCTTGGAAGCTGAATCGAGTGAAGGCTTTCTCCTGATGACTCAAAACGAAATAAACACCAATAATGACAATGTTTGGTATCTTGACTCAGGAGCAATTAATCACATGTGTAGTTACAAACACCTGTTTAAAGATATGAAAATAATCGAAGATGGTAATGTGTCTTTTGGAGATGCATCAAAAGTGAAGGTCGAAGGAAAGGGCACGGTCAGTTACTTGCAGAAGGATGACTTGATTAGATCAATCGAAGACGTTTACTATGTACCAGATCTCAAGACCAATATATTGTGTCTGGGACAACTTACAGAAAAAGGTGCTTTGATACTTATGAAAGATCGAACACTGCATTTGAAGGAGAAAATAGGATAAATGATTGCCCGTGTCGAAATGGAAAGAAATCGAATGTACAAACTGAACTTGAGGAACTTTTGAGAGAAATGTCTGCAAATCAAAGTGCAAGACAAAGCATCATTATGGCATATGCGTTTTGGTCATCTACATCATGCTGGTTTGAGAAGGTTGGCGAAAAGGAACATGCTGCATGGACTACAAGACATAGATTTCAAAGGAGAGTTCTGTGAAGAATGTGTGCTCAGCAAACAAACAAGAACCTAATTTCAAAAGAAGGCAGAGTATCAAGCTAAACATATTCTCGAATTGATACATACTTACATATGTGGGCCAATCACTCCAGAATCCTTCAGTGGAAAAAGGTACTTCATTACTTTTATTGATGACTTCTCAAGAAAGACATGGGTTTACTTCCTGAAAGAAAATTTTGAAGCATTAGAGGTGTTCAAAAAGTTCAAAGTAATGGCGGAGAAGGCAACAGATAGACACATCAAAACAATTCAATCTGACAGAGGAGGTGAGTATACTTCGACGACCTTTGTGAAGTACTGTGAAGAACAGGGCATAAGGAGATTCCTAACTACACCATATTGACCGCAGCAAAATGGTGTAGCTGAAAGGAAGAATCGAACTATTCTTGACATGATTCGATCAATGCTCAAAATCAAGAATATGTTGAAAGAATTCTGGGCAGAAGAAGTACAATGTGTTGTTTATGTTCATAATAGATATCCACATTTGAAGTTAGAAGATAAAACACCACAAGAAGAATGGAGTGGATAGAAGCCAACAGTTTCTCATCTCAAGTTATTTGGTTGTGTAGCTTATGCACATGTACCAGATCAACTAAGAACAAAGCTTGAAGACAAAAGTCAGAAGTACATATTCATTTGATATGATGAGAAGATGAAAGGGTACATGCTATTCGATCCTATAAGCAAGAAAGTGGTCATGAGTAGAGACGTTCGAATAAACGAAGCAAGCAAGTGGGACTGGAACAATTCGACAGAGGTTATTGACGCAGTCGAAGAAACAACTGTAGTTGTACCTCTACAAACTGATGCAGTCGAAGAGCACCATGAAGAAATTGAAGATGAAGATGAACCTCTACAACCCAGAATGAGAAGTTTTCAAGATTTATATGATTCAACAAATGAGATGCATCCTGTGTGCCTTCTGGAAGATGCTGAAAACATCAATGTCGAAGAAGCGTTACGAGACAAGAAGTGGAAAAGTGCCATGGACGAAGAGATTAGAGCAATCAAATGCAACAATACTTGGGAGCTATTCAAATTGCCAAAAGGTAGTCAACCCATTGGTGTAAAGTGGGTATTCAACAAAAAGATGAATGCTCAAGGAGAAATCAAAAGATCCAAATCACGACTGATTGCGAAGGGATACGAACATAAAGCGGGAATTGACTATGACGAAGTGTTTGCGCCTGTTGCAATAATGGAGACAATTCGATTACTCATTTCTCAAGTTGCTCAATTCAAATGGACAATATTTCAAATGGATATCAAGACAGCATTTTTGAATGGTGTGCTCGAAGAAGAAATCTATGTCAAACAACCACTTGGGTATATGAGAATTGGAGAAGAGAAGAAGGTGTTGAAATTGAAGAAAGCGTTGTATGGGCTAAAGCAAGCACCTAAGGCATGGAACACACGCATTAACACATATTTCAAAGAGAATGGATTCGAGCAATGTCCTTATGAACCTGCCCTCTATGTGAAGAAAAATGGAAGTAATATATTACGTGTTTCTCTCTATGTTGATGATCTTATTCTTCTAGGCAGTGATGTTCAGATGATAAAAGATTTCAAGAGCACCATGACAAGCGAATTCGAAATGACAGACTTAGGTCTGATGAGATTCTTTCTTGGTCTGGAGGTTCAACATTTCTTGGTCTGATGAAATCTTTATCTCACAAGAAAAATATGCAAAGGAAATCCTAGAAAAATATAAGATGAAGAATTTCAATCCAACTTCGACGCCAATGGAACCAAGTGCAAAACTGTCAAAGTTTAATGGAGGAGAACGGGTTGAAGAAAGCAAATATCGAAGCTTGGTAGGTGTTCTTCGATATCTCACATGCACAAGGCCATACATTTCACTAAGTGTTGGCATTGTAAGCCGATTCATGGAGGAGACAGTACACACACATTGGAAAGCACTGAAACGAATTCTAAGGTACATCTAAGGAATATTATCACTTGGAATTTTTTATTCGAAAATAGAAGACTACAAGTTAGTTGGTTATTTTGACAGTGACTGGTGCGGAGACATAGACGATCGAACGAGCACTTCTAGTTATGTGTTCTTCATGGGAAACACAACATTTACTTCGCTATCAAAGAAGCAACCTATAGTAACACTTTCAACGTGTGAAGCTGAATATGTGGCAGCATCCTGGTGCGTCTGTCATGCAGTATGGCTCAGAAGGTTTATAAGCAAGATGAAGCTAAAACAGGAAGGTCAAACAATAATACATGTGGACAATAAATCAACTATCGAATTGACAAAGAATCCAGTGAATCATGAACGAAACAAACACATTGATGTTCGATTTCACTTTATTTGAACATGTGAAGGAAGGAAGTGTCGAATTGAGGTATGTAGCAAGCAAGAACCAAGCAGCGAATATTTTCACAAAACCACTATCGAAAGAGATCTTCGACAGAAGCAAAAATATGATAGGAATGTTGGATGAAAGAAACATTTAAGTTTACATAGGAGTTTTGTTGAGTAAACTTTAATTTCATTAGTAATGAGTTTTTCTTATTAAATAAGGTAGTAGGAAGATTAAGAATCAATGTAATTTGGAAGGTCAAAAAGTCAGTAGGTTATGATTATTTTATTAGTAGCAGTTATATTTTCTTGAATTGTAAAAGTCATTGAGTCTATATAAAGACCAAGAGTGTATTTTATTTAACAATAGCAATATAAAAGTTTTCCTCTTTCTTAAAATAAACACAATCGAAGTCTGCTTCATTATAACAACCAACTAGCAAAAATTAATACCTGATAATCTTTAAAGCTTGCATTATCAAGAAGCCTCTTGTTGTACCCCAATTTTTGCCCCTAAGATCCCTTCATCATACCATGTTGACTCAATCACAACAAGATCACATTAGGACTTTTGGTTCTTCTCCCTATCATTTAGCTTTGCTCTTTTTGAGGAGTTACCAAGCACCTTGACTTGTTTTCTTTTGTGATCATGAATATTTTTCTTTGATTTTCTTTCTAACTATAAAATGCAATGTTGGTTGGTCTTACTTGTTAAAAATGTAGGTAAAGGCAATGAGGTTTAGCAATTTGTTTCATGGGTTCATGAGTTCATTTCCATGCCCTAGTCAATATAGCTTGAGGAGTTCAAACTCCACTATTGGAGTGGTTTTGGAAGAGATGGCATGATAAGGCTTACTTTGGTTCAACATATCTCAAAGTTATCAAAATTGATTCAAAAGTACAAAGGGTTGAGGGAAGAAGTTGTCATGATTGGACAAGGTCTTGTTCCTGTTGGTCACAAGAGCACATTTCTCTCAAAATTAAAGATATGGAAGTGGTTTTGGTGGCTATGAGTCCTCATCGTCATCCTCAACAACTTTTATTCACAAAGAAAGAATATTGGCACAAGAAGTTTGTTCAAACTTGTCAAAGTTTCTCAAGGCATTCTCTTGATCTAGAGGCTAGGGTTTTGAACTTCAAAGGAGCATATCTTGCTCATCTTTTGGTATTTTTGAGTGATTCCAAAGACATCTTTCTCTTCAAAGAGTTACCAACAAATCACTTCAAAAGTTCCAAGGAGTTTTCATGTAGAAGGAACTTGGTGAAGAAGAAAGATTACAAGTCATCCAGATGAATCCCCAATTTTCCATATGTGACTTCAAATGGTTATAACTTGGTCGATTTTTATCACCTTGAGCCCATTCTTTTTCCATGATGATCTTAAATATGTTTACTTCATTCCTTATTTTATGTGCAAAGTGAGAAAATGGATGGAAGTTGTCTTAATAATACAAAATATTATAGGTCATTTCATGATTTTTTGGCCAACTTCAACAAGTCATAACTTGCTCAATTTTTGGAGATTTTGAGTGGTTCAAATTGAAAAATGTCATTCAAGAGATATACTTCATTCCATATGTTTTGGTCAAGAGCAAATTCTAAGTGGAAGGCCATGTTTGGATACAAAATATTATAGGTCATTTTTAAAAGAAGAATTTGAAATATTTCTAAGTATGGAAAGTCAACTCTTTTTCTTCAACTTTGACTCCATGCAACTTTCAGCTCAAGCATCCATTTGATTCCATTATTTTTCCATTGCAAAGCTTGTAACCTCATCTTTCCAAAGCATCAAGAATTATGCCCTAAGATCCCTTGAGTTGGAAATGCCATGGATTTGAATTTGGTAACTTGAAACTGAATTTTTCACAAAGTCAGGATTTTGAAATCTTTGTTTTGGCTTCTAATCACAAGTTTTCCACGCGTTTTTGTTTCTAGTCATGATTAGCAACTTGCCAGAAGTGATTAGCATCATGAAACACACGATTTAACTGAGTTTTGATCAAAATTGAGTCACACTTTCTTCATGATGCAGACCCACACGAATTCCCTCCAAAACGCATCATTTGCTCTTTCTTTTGATCCCATTTTCTTCTGTTGTACCCCAAAATTTGCCCTCCCATATTCTTCAAGAAATTGCCAAGTCAAAGCTTCAAAATTCCCCAAGGGTTGCACAGTGCAAGGGTCTCCTAAACAGTCAAAATTAGGGTTTGTGTTCTGATCAAGAAAATGAAGTTTCCAAAGGTCCAATCAAGTATCACAAGCCTACAAATATGGTCAAGCATCCTCATATCAAGTTTCAAGACTTTTAGCACAAAATTGCACAGTCAAAACCCTAATTGCACTACAGTCAACTGTAGGGGCAAAATGGTCATTTGACAGTCAAAAGTTCAAATTTTTGGTCAACATATCATTTTGAAGCCACAAACATCATTTGATCAATGCTTGATCATGATTCTCAAAGCTTGGCTCAAAAATCATCAAAATGCAAAAGTTTCCTTATTTGGACAGTTGAAAAAGTCAACTGTAAATTGACCAGGGCATAACTTTCACATGGATTATCAGAAAAATTCCATCCAAAGCTCATTTTGAAGATAAAGACATTTCCTACAACTAATCTTCATACTTCAAGTCCAAGAAATGCTCTCAAAAAAAGTTATCAATTTCAACATTATAGGTCATTTTCAAAAGTCAACAAAAAGGGACTTTAAGTCAAAGGCCATAACATGAGATTGGTAAATCAAAATGACATGGGACCAACGCCATTGGTTAGAGGACTCAAAGACCTTTCCAAAATGTCCAAGAACATGAGAAAAGCTTAAAAATTGAGCAAGTTATGCCTTGTAGAAGTTGGGAAATTTTTGGATATTTTGAAAAGTCAACATTGATTCAAATGACCTAAAATTACTAATGGGCCCTTTGATACGGTGGGAGAACTGACTGTGAGTTTTGCGTTTGTATTCGCAAATGTTGCGGTTAGCAAGAGTCGCCACCGACTTTTTATTTTATCCTAAGGAAAGGTTAAAAAGCACAACAAAAACCTTTTGAGATGTTTTCTTGGGTTCGGGGAGTAGATTATAGAAAGGGAAGGTATTAGCACCCTTTCTATCCATGGTTATCCATGGGCTCTTAGTTACTTGCTTAGATCACTTGCCTTTTGTTTTCAATTGTTTGAAATGGTGCTTGAGTGTGTGGGTTTGAAAATGTTTTGAAAAGAGGCCAATGTGGTGGCAACCTTTGTAATGATCCATGTGGGGATGTATACAAAGATGTATGTCTTTTGAAAAGGTTTTCATTTGTTTTTGAAAGTTGTTTTGAAAGTGATTTTGAAAGTGTAGTGAGGTGTGTTTTTTAGAAAATAGGCAAGTGTTTTGTTTTGCAAGTTTGATTCAAGTAACTAAGAGGTTATCTACTCCTAAATTTCTCAAAAGATTATTGCTATGTTTTAACCCTTTTAACAAGTTTGTTCCACCATTGTATTTGGTGGGCAACCTTATGTTAGGATGTGAAAGGGACAGGCGCGGGTCATCGTTTAGACCATAATTGCAACGGCGTTAAATGTCTTTGGGCATTTTCTTTAAGGGACTTGATCATTTATTTTTGTTTGTTTTGAAAAGTTTTATCGAGGGACTATGATCATTCAAATTGTTTGCTTTGCCCAAAGAAGTTCAACATACAATATGGCCCAATTTTGAAAGGCAACAAGTGGAATACCCTAGGGGGTGCAAGTGTGATTTGTGTGTCCATTTTCATGCTTGTTTATCTTGAGATTAGGTCATAACTATTTTTTTTTATCGTTTTTCGCATGCAAACCCTAATTCTAACATGTTATCATTAGAAAGCAATAAAGTGCGAAATTTAAATTACTAAGCTATTACAAAACCAAATATGGGAAGGGGGGTACAAATGTTCAAATGGGGATATTGACAAGAATTTAAATCTAAATTATTACATCAATTTGAATATTTGCAATGTAAATAAATTGCATGATTAAATGGAAATTAAATAAATATGCAAAAATGCAAAAAGAAAGTTTTTTATGTATGAGAAAAGTAGGGTTTATGTAAAATAAAATAAGAAAATAAAAAGGTATTATTTTGAGTATTTTTAACTTTTAGGGCAAAAACCCTAATTTTAAAGAAAATGTATTATTATTTGATTTAAATACAAGTATTTATTTACTATTTACAAAAATAAAATAAAATGAAGTATATTATGGAAAAAGTATTTTTGTATCAAATATTAATAAAAATGAAAAATTCAAGTATTTTTTATATTCTAACCTAAATATATTAATAAACATATATATATATATATATATATTAAGTTCTAAATATTATATACAAATAATAATAATAATTAATTTTTTTGATAAAATCAATAAAAAGGTATTTTTATGTGAAATATTTTCAGAGGATAATATAAAAATAAAAACATGTATTTACACTATTTTTGTATTTATTCTAAATAAAAATATGTATATTTTTATGTATAAACAAAAGAAATAAATCAAATAAATATGCCATAAATTCAAAAAAAGGATGGAAAAATATTTTTTATGTTTTTTATATCATGAGAAAAAATAAACAAAGTCAATCAAAAAAGAAAAAGTCAAAAAGAGTTAAAAATAAGACAAATGGGCTGGGGGGGGTTCATGAGTAATTATATGGTGCAAATAAGAAAAAATTCCAGGCCCAGCCCAGAAGACATGTCTTCTTCAACCTCTGAACAATGTCCTTCAAGCAAACACGCGTTTTTTATCTCTGGATTCCTGGACTTTCAAACAAAACTCATAACATGAAAAGTGTAGAGCATTAAGAGACGGTTTCAACCATGTAAAGAACTTGACCTAACTCTCTAAGATGAGGGAGAATTTCTCCTCCCCCAATTTCTGACCTAACTTTTCATCAATGTTCAGACATAAAATTCTCTAAGCACACGAAATATAAATGAAATCTAATCATATGAGCATGTTCAGGGCTATGATTGTGACATGTTTTCTTCACAAACCTAAAGCTAACAATGCCTAATAAGGGGGATAGAACTTCATGAATGTACCTGTTCAGTTGGAATCGAGCTTTGCAATGGAGGATGTTTCAGAGTGAAATGATGACTTGTATAACTTCCTTGAAGTGTAAGGATGCTTTTCCAAGTCCTACTTTGTCTTGAAACTCCCTGAATCGAGCTAGTGAACTCCAACTGCAAAACAGAAATTTAAAAATGGTGAAGTGGCTTGGAGGTGTTACAGGTCAGGTTTCAAGTCATGGTTAGCTTGCATAGGTTGTAAGGAAGGTAGAGGAACAGGTTTGGGCAAGAATGCTTGAAGGGATTGAGAGATAGCACTCAATCTGCAGGGGTTGCCCTGTTTGAGCAGTTTCAAGGTGATTATGGCAATGGGAGTGTTTGAGAGGCCAAGGGCTCGTGTGTTAGCTTGGATATGTTATGTGTAAGGTGTTTGATAACTTCTTTCTTGTGTTTCTATGCTGAAGAGAGAGTTGGTACAAGTTATGCCCTTTTCTTGAACTTGAAGCAAACAAAAGCAAGTTGATGGTTTAGGTCAGTAGGGGGCCTCCTAATGTGCTGCATAATCCTCTCTTGATCAGTGTGTTATGCACATAATCTTGTGCCAAGCAGATTTTCCATGTACTTTCTTGATTTGCAATTGGACATAAAGTTAATCTTTTCAAAAATGGAAAGTTCACTTTATCTAGTTTAGGATTAATCTTGCATACAATGCTTGCACTCAAAGAACAACACTTTAACACATTGAATATGCATTAAATTATTGAGTATGGAATGGTTCAAGGACCTGTAATCAAGCATAAAGCAAGCTGAGTTTCAAATGGCAAGGTTATGGACATGTTTTGGTTAAGAACAAAAGTGAATTTTTGCCAACTTGTGAAATTCGAATCTCTCAAGTTATGAGGTTGTTTGAGAAGCTCTTGGACATTTTGGAAAGCTTGGAATGTGTACTACAATCCATCTTTGAAATGCAAATTGAAATTCCAAGTGGAAGTGTATGGAAAATGGCCTTGAAGTGGGGTAGAAAACCTTGTCAAAATAGGTTAAAATTTCACTAAGTTAAAAATGGTTTAGTGCCCTTATTCAAAAAATTGTAACTTGAGATACAAGCTTCAAATGAGAAAACTTTGTGAATAAAAGTTGTAGATTAGGCAACAAGCTACAACTTTCATGTTTTGACTTTTGTTTGAATCCAAATGGATCTTGGTGAAAAGGTGGGGCAAAGTTGGGAAAAAATTAGGGTTTTTCATAACTTAGAAAAATTCTAAGTTATGAAAAATTCCATTTTAAAACCCTAATTTGCATTTTGTGATTTCTTGGTGAACAAGTTTCATGATTTGGAATGTTTTGATGAAAAATGAATCTTGACTCTTGATTTTGACCAAAAAGTCAAAGTTTGACTTTTCAGTATACAGTCAAAATTGATCAATTGACTGGGAAATTCAACTGTCAACCTTGTGTACTTGGGATCTTTTGAGCTTGATGAATGTGTCAAGACCATTTCATTGAGTCCTTGAGTCCATATGTGAGCTTGATTTGCCATTGGCTAGGTCAAACAGTCAAAAATTGCCTTTGTGCAGTCAAAACCCTAAAAATGACCATTTTACCCTTTTGGTGAGCTGATCAAATTTCTTGTGGAATTGTGATCAAAACTTGATCAAATGGTCCATATGAATTCAAAATGTTGATGTGGGTCAAATTTCATGAGGTTTGACTGTCAATTGGCCATAGTTGACTTTTTCCCCAATACAGCTGATTTCTAGGTCAACTGTCCAATTGACTGGGCAAAACTTGGAATCAAGACTTGAAATTTGGTGAGGATAAACTTGGGAGTCCAACATAAAACATGAAAGTCATCTTAGGCATTTTAGGTCAAAACATCCTTGGGCAAACACAAACCCTAATTTGAGTCCACAGTGCAAGGAGAAGTCTTGAGCAGAGGAAACCCTAACTGGATCTTGATCTTCAAAGGTCTTGTGATGAGAAAATGTTGAGGAAATGGGAGGGCAAATTTTGGGGTACAACAGTTGCCCCTGTTCAATCTTCTTGGACCTGAAGAGTTAGATTGGCGAGTTCGCCTTTCGTGACTCGAGGGTAAAAGGAGATTGGACACTAGAGTGCCCGGAAATTTGCACTCGCATGTTTGAAATATCAGCAACGTGATGTCGGGAATGGGCTTATAGATGCCATTTGGAGAGATGGTGGATAGGGAGATGGGCTTATAGATGCCATCTGGAGATGTGACAGAACCTTGTCGGGAATGGGCTTATAGATGCCATTTGGAAGTGTCGATCGCATAAGAGATTCCTTAGCGAGAACTTGTATATTTGAGAAAGACGGATGTTTTCCTTGCTTGTTACAGGTGTTTGATCTTCAGTCTCCTTATGCAGATATGCCCTGGCTAGATACAGGTATCGAATCTACAATTGGTTGTTCACAAATGTGCCCTGGCTGGACACAGGAGTCGAATCTGGAAATAGTCGTTAAGAGATGTGCCCTGGCTGGATACAGGAATCGAATCTTCGAACTCTTCAGACGTGCCCTGGCTAGATACAGGAATCGAGTCTGGAAACGTGGTCAACAGATATGCCCTGGCTGGATACAGGAATCGAGTCTGGAGATGTTGTAGTTGATAGATGTGCCCTGGCTGGATACAGGAATCGAATCTTCGAACTCTTCAGACGTGCCCTGGCTAGATACAGGAATCGAGTCTGGAGATGTTGTAGTTGATAGATGTGCCCTGGCTGGATACAGGAATCGAATCTTTGAACTCTTCAGACGTGCCCTGGCTAGATACAGGAATCGAGTCTGGAAACTGATCACTCTCAGATGTGCCCTGGCTAGATACAGGTATCGGATCTGGAATTGTGACAGTTGAAGGTAGTTGTTTTTGGGATTGTCTTTTTCCTGAAAAGGCAAAAAAACATAAGTTGTATGCAATGTCATGATGTATGATATGCATGATATCATGATGTTCAACAAGAGATAGTGTTGTATGCACTTTATCATGTATGTAAGCAAGATGTATGAAAATGTGAAATGTTTATGAATGTAATTTCGTTTCAGGAAAATAAATCCTTGACGAACGGCCGGGGAGTTGCTCCGGGGAAGAGGTACTTGGCCGAAGTTTGATAAGAGGTCTGTTGAAGACTTTAATGATGGATTCCGCTGGGGATAATGATGATAAACTCCGCTGGGGATTGAGGGAACTTTGCCGAGGGCGGTCCTCCGTGGTTTTTAGCTGAGGATAACCCAGTTATAAGTCCTTGTGAGGAAATAACTCTAAATAAAACTCGGGAGAGACGTCCGTACTCTGCAGGGGATAAGCTTCCAGAATCTACTGGGGATGAGCTTCAAAACCTGCCGAGGAATGTTGTGCCTTTTCAGGATTGTTGGAGAGTCAACTCCGCTTGGGGAAAGTATTGCTGAACCTTGTTTTACTCTGCGGGGAGTTTGAGATGATTTGGCCACATTCTTCAGTTGAATCTACCTTGGTACCTTGGCGGACAAAACAACCAGACTGCATTAGACAACTTCACTTTGCCCCTGTCTCTGATGTCACCTGTAATCAATCTCTTGTTTTATGTGTAAACATTTACGAATCAGCAATTTAATGTCAAATGCATATATCAAAAAATGAACATTGGACGTTCTTCGCAAGACAAAACAGAAAAAAGAAAACAATGGTAATTTGTATGGACAAGTGAATTTGTATTGATGTAAACTTTGCCTGTGAATAGGCGTTTTTTGTACAAGAGGCTGACATCCTAGGAAGAGGACGCCGCCAAATAACATAGAGTTTACAATTTGAAAAAGGAAATAAAACAGCTATGTGATCAATCCCACTGGGTTCCAACTCTGCTATCGCCTTTATGTCTTCGAACGTCTCATCGCTTTGCTGCCTAGTTGAAGATGAAGCCGATTGGTCGATGCCGAAATCTGGAGCCAGATAGTTGATGCCGAATTCCGGATGCGAAAGGATCCAATGAGACATAGCGTTACGCTTTTATCCCTAACTTTTGCCTGGACTGCCCTTTCGGGTTTTCAGTCCACCGGGATACCCATTTTTGCCCAAGCCGCCTTTTCAGGTTTTCGACTTGCCGGGTGTACAGATTTTTATTCATTTCATCCCTTATTTTTGCCCGAACCCTTTTGGTTCGCCGGGAAGCCCTTATTTTTGCCTAGGTATGTCAACCTAGCGGGTCTTTTATTTATGCGTAGTATTTTTTCACTATGTCTGCATTGGCGGGGTGAGGAAGGTCGTCACCATCCATGGTGGTCAGGATCATGGCTCCTCCTGAGAACACACGTTTAACCACAAATGGCCCTTCGTAGGTAGGGGTCCATTTTCCCCGGGGATCACTTTGAGGAAGGATGATGCGTTTGATTACCAGGTCCCCAACTTGATACTCTTGTGGTCTGACTTTCTTGTTAAATGCCCTGATCATCCGTTTTTGATACGTTTGACCATGACAGATAGCAGTGAGCCTCTTTTCGTCAATCAGATTTAATTGATCAAGTCGAGTCTGGATCCAATCATCTTCATTCAAGTCTGCATCCTTCATTATTCGGAGAGAGGGTATCTGGATTTCAATTGGCAAGACTGCCTCCATGCCATAGACTAAGGAGAAGGGAGTTGCCCCGGTTGACGTCCTTGCTGAGGTGCGGTACCCATGAAGAGCGAACGGTAACATCTCGTGCCAATCTTTATAGGTCACTGTCATCTTCTGCACAATTTTCTTGATATTCTTATTGGCTGCCTCTACAGCCCCATTCATCTTCGGCCGGTAGGGAGAAGAATTGTGGTGCTGTATCTTGAATTGTTCACAGAGTTCAGTGATCATTTTGTTATTGAGATTGGTACCATTGTCCGTAATGATTCTTTCCGGGACGCCGTACCGACAGATCAGATTATGCCGGATGAAACGTGCCACGACGCTCTTGGTTACTGTGGCATAGGAAGCTGCCTCAACCCATTTCGTGAAGTAATCGATCGCCACCAAGATGAAGCGATGCCCATTGGATGCCGTCGGTCAGATCTCACCGATCATATCGATGCCCCACATTGCAAAAGGCCAAGGTGCCGTCAGGACATTCAAAGGAACCGGAGGGATATGCACCTTGTCAGCATAGATCTGGCATTTATGACAAGCTCAGGAGTGTTGGTAACAATCGGCTTCCATTGTGGACCAGAAATATCCTGCCCGAAGGATTTTCTTAGCCATGGTGTGTCCACTGGAATGTGTTCCAAATGTGCCTTCATGTAATTCCATCATAATTTTCTCTGCTTCGGCCTTATCCACACAACGTAGCAGAGTTGAATCATGATTCCGTTTGTAGAGAATGCCGTTGCTGAGGAAGAATTTTGCAGCAAACCTCCTCATGAACTTCTTATCATTGACAGACGCACCTTCAGGGTATTCCTTAGCTTCCAAGTACCTCTTCACCTCATGATACCAGGGTTTTTCAATAACCTTCTCAGCCTCGAGCTCGCAGCAGTATGCCGGTTCATCCAACTTCCAGATAATGATTCGAGGAGCCTCATTGTCCCATTTAACTTTGAACATTGAAGACATCGTGGCTAGTGCGTCCGCTAGCTGATTCTCCTCTCTAGGGAAGTGTTCGAAAGTTATCTCTTCAAAGTGGGGAAGCAAGGTCGACACATACTCCTTGTAAGGAATAAGATTCGGGTGTTTCGTATCCCACTCGCCTTTGATCTGATTGATCACGAGAGCGGAATCCCCGAAGACACTTAGAAACTTGATCCCCAGGTCGATTGCAGCTTGTAAACCCATGATACATGCCTCGTATTCTGCCATGTTGTTGGTGCAGCTGAAGCATAATCGGGCGGTGAGGGGAGTATGAGTTCCTTTGGGAGATATGATTACAGCGCCGACGCCGTTACCCAAAGCATTGGAGGCTCCATCAAAATGCATAGACCATCGGGATCCTTCCTCAGGTCCTTCATCCGGTCCAGGTACTTCACAGTCAGTTACCACCATGATGTCTTCGTCCGGAAAATCAAAGTTCAATGATTGGTAATCGTCCACAGGTTGGTGTGCCAAATGATCGGCCAGTACACTTCCCTTAATTGCTTTCTGAGTTGTATACTGGATGTCATATTCTGTTAAGATCATTTGCCATCTCGCTATTCTTCCAGACAGAGCGGGCTTTTCAAATATGTACTTAATGGGATCCATTTTTGAAATCAAAAAGTAGTGTGAGTCAGCATATACTGTCTCAGCCGGCGAGCAGCCCATACAAGAGCGCAGCAAGTTTTCTCAAGCAGTGAGTAACGAGACTCACAGTCGGTAAACTTTTTGCTCAAGTAATAAATAGCGTGCTCTTTTCGGCCAGACTCGTCATGCTGCCCCAGCACACACCCCATTGAATTGTCAAGTACTGTCAAGTATAGTATCAGAGGTCTTCCTTCCACCGGTGGCATAAGAATGGGTGGCTCTTGGAGATATTCCTTTATCCTTTCAAAGGCGGCCTGACATTCATCATTCCAACGTACTACTTGATCTTTCTTCAGCAATTTGAAGATTGGCTCACAAGTAGCAGTCAGATGTGAGATGAATCGGGCAATGTAATTCAGTCGTCCCAGGAAGCCTCTGACTTCTTTCTCTGTTTTTGGAGCCGGCATCTCTTGTATGGCTTTTACCTTGGCAGGGTCCACCTGAATACCTTTATCACTTACAATGAAACCTAGCAATTTTCCGGACCTTACCCCAAAGGTGCATTTGTTGGGATTCAACCTCAGCTTGTATAACTTGAGTCGGTCAAACAACTTCCTCAGATGGTCAAGGTGCTCCTCCTCAGTCTGAGACCTTGCAATCATGTCATCCACGTATACCTCAATCTCATGATGGATCATATCATGAAATAAAGCAACCATGGCACGTTGATAGGTTGCCCCAACATTTTTTAATCCGAATGGCATGACCTTATAACAGAAGGTGCCCCACTGAGTCACAAAGGTAGTCTTCTCCATATCTTCGGGAGCCATCTTGATTTGATTATACCCTCAAAAACCATCCATGAAGGAGAACACCTTGTGTTGAGCTGTATTGTCAACAAGGACATCAATGTGAGGTAGTGGGAAGTCATCCTTGGGGCTGGCCCTGTTCAGATCCCTGTAGTCAACACACATTCTGACTTTACCGTCCTTCTTCGGCACTGGCACCACATTGGCAACCCACTGAGGGTAAGAAGTCACTGCAAGGAACCCGGCATCAAACTGTTTCATAACCTCGGCCTTGATCTTTTCAGACATCTCCGGACGCATCCGTCGGACCTTTTGCTTTACCGGAGGGCAATCTTCCTTGGTTGGTAGGTGGTGAACTAGAATGTCAGCATCCAAACCAGGCATATCTTCATAGGACCAAGCAAAAATCTCCATGTAGTCTTGTAGCATCTGGATCAATCGTTGCTTCACGCTGAGCTCTAGATTGGCACCAATCTTGACCTCTTTCTTATCTGTCTCAGTACCCAGGTTAATTGTCTCTACCGGCTCTTCATGTGGTTGAATAGCCCTCTCTTCCTGGAGTAGCAGTCTCGCAAGTTCACCAGGCACTTCGCAATCATCTTCACCTTCGTCTTCGGCCAAGTTGATCGGATTTTCGAAGTCATAACTGGCGGTAGCAGAGCTGTTACCAGTGAGATCCAGAGTGGATTGAAACCTGTATAAGTGAGTGTGTGTAAATATAGCTGTTTTGCAATATATATAACACAGAAAGGAAAAGAGCACAAGATTTGAAATGCAACAAACGTCCAATGTTTTGATTGATGATATATGAAAATGTCATACAAAAAAGCCCTCACAAATGGAGCTACGATGCCCCGGGTAGGACACCGAGCCAACAAAGTTTTAACATATTGTTTGTTACAAATTGGAAATCAAAAGAAATTAATTACTGCGTGACAAATGTGATAGGGGTAAAATCCTTTGCCGTCCAGTTGCTTGGTCCGTTGCTGGTAGTCGGGTAGATCCAACTGTCAAACTCTGCTTCCTCTACATCCTCCTCAATAGCATTCACCCCTGAGCTGGAGATAAACACCGGAGCCTTTCTGATCTTCTCCTTGCGCACACCCCTCTGAGCCTCTGCAGTAAAGCCCAGCCCAAACTTGTCGTTCTTTTGAGTGAAGTCAGGAAGCTGACCCCAGTTTGCACAATTGCCTTTCTGAACCACAGCCCGGGCATCCCTTAGGGAAGCCATCTTCAAGGAAACATTCTCTTCGACTGCTGCTTCTGCTGCTGCTGAAATTGGATGCACCTCCTCGAAATGCTGAAAGGGGGTTTCAATAAACTCCCCATCCATCTCAATGTATCTGAAGGAATTCAAATGGCTCACCATATACTCCTCTTCTCCTTGCACAGTGACAATCTTCCCCCTGACGGGATACTTCAGCTTCTGGTGCAAGGTGGAGGTCACTGCCCCAGCTTTATGGATCCAAGGTCGACCCAGTAGACAAGAGTACGATGGACGTATATCCATCACATAAAAAGTAGAGTCAAACACCTGAGAGCCCACACGAATAGGGATGTCAACCTCTCCATGAACCATCCTCTTGGAACCGTCAAAGGCCCTGACGATGATATTGCTGGGCTTCAGTTCTAGGCCTTCATAATCCAAACGGTCTAAAGCCTTTTTCGGTAGAACATTCAAAGAAGAACCAGTATCCACTAATACATGCGCCAGAGTAGTGCCCCTGCATTCGATAGAGACATGCAGGGCATCATTGTGGTCTCTTCCCTTCGCAGTCAGGTCAGCATCTGAAAAACCCAAGCCATTGTCTGCTGTCAGATTTGCTACGCAATCAGTGAACTGGACTGCAGACGTTTCCTGCGGCACATGGGCCGTCTTGAGAAATGAGATCAAGGCCTTAGCATGGGCCTCGGAGCATAGCAATAAGGAGAGCATGGAGATCTTGGAGGGCGTATGCCCCAGCTGCTCGACAACATTGAAATCACTTTTCTTTATTATTTTCAGGATCTCCTCCACTTCTTGTTGGGAGGCCTCAGCATTTATAGGTAACGGTGCCTCCATCCGGGCAGGCTCTTCTTCAATCCCTTTGCCCCGAGCATTAGATGACTCGGCGGCAGGGGAAACAACTTGATCAGTAACAGTAACAGGTACACTTGTAGGTGTTATACGGAGGGGTTTTCGAATAACGGGCGGTGCAATGTCAGGCGAGAAGAGCCTGCCACTGCGGGTGACCTTGGCTGGAACAGTCACATCGCAGATATTGGCGCTAGTGTCGAATTCTTGTTTGATTCCATTCACATATACGTCTGCCCCATAATGCCAGGGGACAGCTCTAACAGATACGTAGGGGAGAGGCCCCGGAACAGTAATAATCACAGGTGCAACAGTCATGATTTGAACAGGCTTCTTCGGGAGAGCCTTGATTGGATTATTGAAGATGGTAACCACAGAAACTTCTTTTACCAGAACCAACTGAACAGCAGACTTCTTGAATAGAATCTCCTTGCTATCCATTAGGCTTTGGACGCCTAACCTCAACAAAGGACAACCAGATAGGGAAACAGCACAGAACAGGCAACCTTCACTGCAACCCGGAAATAAACCGGCCCGCAGTAGGTTCTTCTTGACGGTCTTCAGAGGGGTGACAACTTCATTTACCGAAACAGCATACAATTCTTCCTCAATGGCATTTACCCTATGCTGGGGCATAGGAGCAGTTACAACATTTGGTCTCTCCGGCGCTTCAAACTGAATTTCCTTTGCGTCGATCAGATCTTGCACTTTGTTTCTCAAGGCCCAGCAATCATCAGTAGTGTGCCCGGGACTATCAGAATGATAAGCACACCGGGCATTCGGGTTATACTTAGGAGACGCAGTGTTGACGACCTTAGGAGCTTCTTTGAGGGTCACCAGGTTGGTGGATAATAGTTGGGGTAAAATTTGAGATAAGGTCATACTCAGTCGAGTATACTGCCTCTTGGGCCTTTCGCTTCTTTGTTGATTGTACTGCTGAGGAGCAGCAACAGGTTTTGAGATGACCAAAGCATTGACGGCTTGGCGACTTTCGGGCTTGACTTGTCTTCTAGTACCATAGACGGCACTTGCTTCCTTCTTAAACGGCCTCTTCTCAGCACTTGTGGAGGCAGCCTTTTGTATCTTGCCTGACCTGATGCCAGCTTCAATTCTCTCTCCCGTCAATATCAAATCTGTAAACCCAGCGGAGGAGTTACCAACCAAATGATTGAAAAACGGACCAGACAACGTCCCTAGAAACATATCAACCAGCTCACGATCAGTCAATGGAGGTTGCACCCTGCCAGCCAAATCTCTCCATTTTTTAGCGTACTCTTTGAACCCTTCACCCGTTCCTAGAGACATACCCTGAAGTTGGGTACGCGTAGGAGCGAGATCAGAATTGTATTGGTATTGTCTGTAGAATGCGGTTGCCAAATCTTCCCAGTGTCGGATGCTAGTTCCATCCAATTGGTAGAACCATTCAAGCTGTGACCCCCGAGAGGCTATCTTGGAAGAAGTGAATCCAGAGGTTCTTATCCGCCGTGTAAGGTTGGATTTTCCTTACGTACGACCTCAGATGTAGCTTTGGGCAGGAGACCCCATCATACTTGGCGAAGGCAGGCGCCTTAAACTTGTGTGGAATTACTACCCCAGAAGATAACCCCAAATCTCTGAAATCCAGTCCCGGCACATTCTGCATTTCCATGGCGCTTAAGCGGTCCTCCAATTGCTTGTATCTGTCAGCAGCAGGTGGGTATTGTTCGTCGTTATAGTCCGTCTCGTTGTCGGAGACTACGGGACTAGGAGCTCCTCCCCCTTGGGGACTATTTTTCTCAGCAGAAGAAGTAGTTGGATCAGCTTCATTATGGAGTGTGTTCCCAAATCTGCGTCCGGTGTTGAACAACGCAGTCCTCTTTTTCTTCTTCTTCTTCAGGAGTTGAGTCTTCAACTCTTGCTGACCTTGGGCTAGGCTTAGGACCATCTCTTGAAACTGTGCATTTTGGGCCTGAAGGGCCTTGATTGCTTGCTCACTGGATGAGTCTGGATTCATGATGACTGTTCAAAATAAACAGCGAAGGAGATTAAGCAACCTGTGAAATAGGGTACCTGCTATGCATATGGTGCAATGGAATGCGTATGTTTTATGTTTTCAAAGACAAACAAGATTCAACTTTGTAGACAAAAAGGGAAACACACTTCATTAGATTAAAATTTTCAATTGTTCAACAATTTGCCCTTAGGCATTACAGGAATGAAAAATACTGGAAAGGAAATAAATTATAAAAAGAAACATCCAAAGCTCATCAATGCTCCCATGGCCTCCTCTTTTCAGTGCTGATGTAGTTGTTCAGGACCCGCTCTTCCTCCAATTGCTTAGTCAGCCTCTGGATCTTCCGTTCCTGCTCGTTGAACTTCTCCCGATAGAAATCCCGTTCTTCCTTTAGCTGTGCCCAAGATCTCTTCATGGTGTCAAAATCAGTAGGTATCTGAGGAGGGAGGACAGTTGGAGGAACCCCATCTTCATCAGGAGACTCAAGAATGAGAGGTCTAACAGCTTCATAGGGCATACCTAACCTTTGAGCACGGATGTGGACCCATTTGCAATAGGGCTTCAATGGCAGAGAAGTCTTTGGTCCCAACTCATGTGGGTTGGCTTTGTGGATTCTGTCTCAGGCTCTAATGAATCCCTGGCGTAGTTTGTCACTGTCTGCCTGAAACTCAAAATGGAAGTGAGGAACCAACATTTCATGAGGCCCATCTCCTCTGGCTCTTCCAAACTGACGGAGAGCTAAACACGAATTGTAAGAGATTCCTCCTTGGATACCAATCAACGGAACATTAGGGTATTCTCCGCAACGGTCAATAACAACTGCCTCATCCAAACCTCTGAGAGTCCAGGTGATGTCATTATCAGTGAGAGACATTAACCTCTGAGCCCAACCTTTTCCTTCTTCATTCTTCAGCACGAACTTAGGAAGGTGCGAAATAAACCACCTTACTAGCAAAGGAGCACAACACCACGGAGTTCCCCGTTTTCGAGCAGTACGAGCATAGAGTTGTTGTAGAATATCACCCAAAAGAGTGGGTACCGGATTCCGAGACATGAAGATCCTTATGACATGGATACTGATAAAGGTGTCGGGATTGGGAAACAACACCAGACCATAGATCAAAAGAGCCAGAATATCCTCGTATGCCTTGAAGTCCAAGTCATTCCAGAAATCATTAGCCTTGCCAACCAGAAACTTGACCAAAAAGCCCTTGATCCCATTTCTAGTTTCCCAGTTGGACAACACCTCTTCTTTGGTCAAGGGGAGAATTGCAGCAATCTCTTCAGGCCTAGGAGTCTTTTCCAAACCAGTAAATGGAGTTTGTTCCAAGACAGGGATCCCAAGCAGGTAAGAGAACTCTTCCAGGGTAGGAACCAGCTGGAAGTCTTGAAAAGTGAAACAATGATACAGAGGGTCATAAAATTGGGTCAGAACACTTATCAGTTGTTGGTCCCATTTTGCAGTGACCAAGCCAAGGAGAGAGCCATGTCTGTTGATGAAGGAAGAAGTATTTGGAATCCTTCCAACCAAATCCTTGAGTAACACTGGTGGTTGAACAAAGTTGAGCCGGACAGTATTCCTACGCACGGGCATCATGATGTCCTACAAAACAGAGCAAAGATGAAACCTTTTTTGTCTTTGAAATGGGTTAGCCCTTTATACAGGATGCATGCAATGGTATGATGGCATGATGCTATGATGAAGCACACCACAAGTATTCACATAGGCAAATAAGGCACACAAGTCACACAAGACACCCTTAGGTTTCAGGCCAGCATGAGTTTCAGGTATTACCCTCTTTTGGTTTTGTTGGTTAAAACCTGTCCTATCAAAAGTAATCGGGTTCTAGAGGATCTCAAATCATTGGCTACCCTCAATCGGTCATAACTCCAGCATCGCAATCTTTTCTTGCAGCCAGAACCATCTCGAGAGTTTAGCCTCAATGAGTGTAGCATACTGCTACTGTCCTAATAGCCAAGTTGGTCAATTTAGGGTTCTAAGGTTGGTTGGTGTTTAATGACTCCTTAGAAGACCTATATTCTCCCCGTTGCAACACAAGGGATATAGGTACAGACTAAGATGCCACACCAACGTAGCCACTGTTTCACCCATGTCGGTCTACGCCGGACAGGTCCCTCACAGATTATGCTACCTAAAAGGGTATTTCCCAGATCCGGGTTAGGATCTATGAAACTCCGATGCAAAGCCCACAAATATAAAAGCAAACAAAGCAAACAATTGAAAACAAAGGTGATCTAAGCCCTAAGGTTACTCCACTTTTCATCAAAATTCCCCAGCAGAGTCGCCAGTTCTGTGATACGGTGGGAGAACTGACTGTGAGTTTTGCGTTTGTATTCGCAAATGTTGCGGTTAGCAAGAGTCGCCACCGACTTTTTATTTTATCCTAAGGAAAGGTTAAAAAGCACAGCAAAAACCTTTTGAGATGTTTTCTTGAGTTCGGGGAGTAGATTATAGAAAGGGAAGGTATTAGCACCCTTTCTATCCATGGTTATCCATGGGCTCTTAGTTACTTGCTTAGATCACTTGCCTTTTGTTTTCAATTGTTTGAAATGGTGCTTGAGTGTGTGGGTTTGAAAATGTTTTGAAAAGAGGCCAATGTGGTGGTAACCTTTGTAATGATCCATGTGGGGATGTATACAAAGATGTATGTCTTTTGAAAAGGTTTTCATTTGTTTTTGAAAGTTGTTTTGAAAGTGATTTTGAAAGTGTAGTGAGGTGTGTTTTTTAGAAAATAGGCAAGTGTTTTGTTTTGCAAGTTTGATTCAAGTAACTAAGAGGTTATCTACTCCTAAATTTCTCAAAAGATTATTGCTATGTTTTAACCCTTTTAACAAGTTTGTTCCACCATTGTATTTGGTGGGCAACCTTATGTTAGGATGTGAAAGGGACAGGCGCGGGTCATCGCTTAGACCATAATTGCAACGGCGTTAAATGTCTTTGGGCATTTTCTTTAAGGGACTTGATCATTTATTTTTGTTTGTTTTGAAAAGTTTTATCGAGGGACTATGATCATTCAAATTGTTTGCTTTGCCCAAAGAAGTTCAACATACAATATGGCCCAATTTTGAAAGGCAACAAGTGGAATACCCTAGGGGGTGCAAGTGTGATTTGTGTGTCCATTTTCATGCTTGTTTATCTTGAGATTAGGTCATAACTATTTTTTTTATCGTTTTTCGCATGCAAACCCTAATTCTAACATGTTATCATTAGAAAGCAATAAAGTGCGAAATTTAAATTACTAAGCTATTACAAAACCAAATATGGGAAGGGGGGTACAAATGTTCAAATGGGGATATTGACAAGAATTTAAATCTAAATTATTACATCAATTTGAATATTTGCAATGTAAATAAATTGCATGATTAAATGGAAATTAAATAAATATGCAAAAATGCAAAAAGAAAGTTTTTTATGTATGAGAAAAGTAGGGTTTATGTAAAATAAAATAAGAAAATAAAAAGGTATTATTTTGAGTATTTTTAACTTTTAGGGCAAAAACCCTAATTTTAAAGAAAATGTATTATTATTTGATTTAAATACAAGTATTTATTTACTATTTACAAAAATAAAATAAAATGAAGTATATTATGGAAAAAGTATTTTTGTATCAAATATTAATAAAAATGAAAAATTCAAGTATTTTTTATATTCTAACCTAAATATATTAATAAACATATATATATATATATATATATATATATATATATATATATATATATATATATATATATATATATATATATATATTAAGTTCTAAATATTATATACAAATAATAATAATAATTAATTTTTTTGATAAAATCAATAAAAAGGTATTTTTATGTGAAATATTTTCAGAGGATAATATAAAAATAAAAACATGTATTTACACTATTTTTGTATTTATTCTAAATAAAAATATGTATATATTTATGTATAAACAAAAGAAATAAATCAAATAAATATGCCATAAATTCAAAAAAAGGATGGAAAAATATTTTTTATGTTTTTTATATCATGAGAAAAAATAAACAAAGTCAATCAAAAAAGAAAAAGTCAAAAAGAGTTAAAAATAAGACAAATGGGCTGGGGGGGGGGGGTTCATGAGTAATTATATGGTGCAAATAAGAAAAAATTCCAGGCCCAGCCCAGAAGACCTGTCTTCTTCAACCTCTGAACAATATCCTTCAAGCAAACACGCGTTTTTTATCTCTGGATTCCTGGACTTTCAAACAAAACTCATAACATGAAAAGTGTAGAGCATTAAGAGACGGTTTCAACCATGTAAAGAACTTGACCTAACTCTCTAAGATGAGGGAGAATTTCTCCTCCCCCAATTTCTGACCTAACTTTTCATCAATGTTCAGACATAAAATTCTCTAAGCACACGAAATATAAATGAAATCTAATCATATGAGCATGTTCAGGGCTATGATTGTGACATGTTTTCTTCACAAACCTAAAGCTAACAATGCCTAATAAGGGAGATAGAACTTCATGAATGTACCTGTTCAGTTGGAATCGAGCTTTGCAATGGAGGATGTTTCAGAGTGAAATGATGACTTGTATAGCTTCCTTGAAGTGTAAGGATGCTTTTCCAAGTCCTACTTTGTCTTGAAACTCCCTGAATCGAGCTAGTGAACTCCAACTGCAAAACAGAAATTTAAAAATGGTGAAGTGGCTTGGAGGTGTTACAGGTCAGGTTTCAAGTCATGGTTAGCTTGCATAGGTTGTAAGGAAGGTAGAGGAACAGGTTTGGGCAAGAATGCTTGAAGGGATTGAGAGATAGCACTCAATCTGCAGGGGTTGCCCTGTTTGAGCAGTTTCAAGGTGATTATGGCAATGGGAGTGTTTGAGAGGCCAAGGGCTCGTGTGTTAGCTTGGATATGTTATGTGGAAGGTGTTTGATAACTTCTTTCTTGTGTTTCTATGCTGAAGAGAGAGTTGGTACAAGTTATGCCCTTTTCTTGAACTTGAAGCAAACAAAAGCAAGTTGATGGTTTAGGTCAGTAGGGGGCCTCCTAATGTGCTGCATAATCCTCTCTTGATCAGTGTGTTATGCACATAATCTTGTGCCAAGCATATTTTCCATGTACTTTCTTGATTTGCAATTGGACATAAAGTTAATCTTTTCAAAAATGGAAAGTTCACTTTATCTAGTTTAGGATTAATCTTGCATACAATGCTTGCACTCAAAGAACAACACTTTAACACATTGAATATGCATTAAATTATTGAGTATGGAATGGTTCAAGGACCTGTAATCAAGCATAAAGCAAGCTGAGTTTCAAATGGCAAGGTTATGGACATGTTTTGGTTAAGAACAAAAGTGAATTTTTGCCAACTTGTGAAATTCGAATCTCTCAAGTTATGAGGTTGTTTGAGAAGCTCTTGGACATTTTGGAAAGCTTGGAATGTGTAATACAATCCATCTTTGAAATGCAAATTGAAATTCCAAGTGGAAGTGTATGGAAAATGGCCTTGAAGTGGGGTAGAAAACCTTGTCAAAATAGGTTAAAATTTCACTAAGTTAAAAATGGTTTAGTGCCCTTATTCAAAAAATTGTAACTTGAGATACAAGCTTCAAATGAGAAAACTTTGTGAATCAAAGTTGTAGATTATGCAACAAGCTACAACTTTCATGTTTTGACTTTTGTTTGAATCCAAATTGATCTTGGTGAAAAGGTGGGGCAAAGTTGGGAAAAAATTAGGGTTTTTCATAACTTAGAAAAATTCTAAGTTATGAAAAATTCCATTTTAAAACCCTAATTTGCATTTTGTGATTTCTTGGTGAACAAGTTTCATGATTTGGCATGTTTTGATGAAAAATGAATCTTGACTCTTGATTTTGACCAAAAAGTCAAAGTTTGACTTTTCAGTATACAGTCAAAATTGATCAATTGACTGGGAAATTCAACTGTCAACCTTGTGTACTTGGGATCTTTTGAGCTTGATGAATGTGTCAAGACCATTTCATTGAGTCCTTGAGTCCATATGTGATCTTGATTTGCCATTGGCTAGGTCAAACAGTCAAAAATTGCCTTTGTGCAGTCAAAACCCTAAAAATGACCATTTTACCCTTTTAGTGAGCTGATCAAATTTCTTGTGGAATTGTGATCCAAACTTGATCAAATGGTCCATATGAATTCAAAATGTTGATGTGGGTCAAATTTCATGAGGTTTGACTATCAATTGGCCATAGTTGACTTTTTCCCCAATACAGCTGATTTCTAGGTCAACTGTCCAATTGACTGGGCAAAACTTAGAATCAAGACTTGAAATTTGGTGAGGATAAACTTGGGAGTCCAACATAAAACATGAAAGTCATCTTAGGCATTTTAGGTCAAAACATCCTTGGGCAAACACAAACCCTAATTTGAGTCCACAGTGCAAGGAGAAGTCTTGAGCAGAGGAAACCCTAACTGGATCTTGATCTTCAAAGGTCTTGTGATGAGAAAATGTTGAGGAAATGGGAGGGCAAATTTTGGGGTACAACAGGCCCATTTTTCTTCCATAATTCTTCATCCATGACATGTGCACGACCACTTGGCCCAAAGGGAAGTTTTTATTCATTTTTTATTTATTTATTTGGATTTTTATTAATAATAATTCATTTAAATTAAAATAAATATATGAAAAATGCTTAACCTAATTTTTTCAATCTTTTTGTGCACATTATATCATCAAGATTTCGTGCCTAGCTAAATAAGGAAAGATTTGGATTGATTGATCATGATTTGTACAAAAAGCACATGGAAAAAGATTGAAAAATAAGGCTTGAAAATCAAATCTCAAAAGCTATGAATGCAAGAGATTTGGATGATTCTTTTTAACCTAATTCATTACTACATATGCAAGGATCACAACCCTAGTGCCATTAGACACGCAGCTGCTCAGAAACCTAACAATCAAACTTGAAATTTTTGTCTAAAAACTCAATTCTGAAAACTAACTTGTAGGTGGTTTCAAGCCAAGATTTCCATTCCATTAGCTTCCTTGAAGGTTACAGGACCTATTCCAATCATTCCCCAAGCCCCATACTCAAAAAAACGTAAGATCACCATGGAAGTTGGTGAAGAAAATTTCTGAATCGGTTTCTCTCATACATGCATTGTTAACATATTTTGTGGTTATTTTTGTGTTTATAATGATGTTTGCAAACTAATCATGTGCTTTAATTGAAGTTTTACGTGTTATATGCCAAAATACCATCATCGTTTTTTAGGGTTTACAGGATTCTGAATTGGGGATTTCTTGGTCCTGTAAAATTAGCAAGCCACGGTACCATGGTCATGATCAGTGCACTTGGACGAGGAAGAAGCCATACTCGCGCTCAATTTATGAGTGTCCTAAGGCTAATCGCTATTTTTCCAAAACATGCCTAAAAGAACACACAAAAAAAACGTTGCCTAATGTATTTGTGTCTCAGGGACGAGGAAGAAGATGACCTCGTGGCGTCAATGGATTGGTCAGTTTAAAATTCGCGCGCAAAGACCCACTAACGTTTTTGTTTCTTTTATAATATTTGTTGTTTGTTTAATATTAACAACGCGTGCAGTAGTTCAGTGGCAAGGCATATGAGCTGGTAACATCCATGACCTGGGTTCGAGCCCCAGGTCTTCATTATCTCAATATTATTTTTCAATATATGTTCACATGCAGTTTCAATAGCAAGGACGTACCATACACTTCCAAAATCCAACGTCTATACGTCCAATGGAATCGAATCAAAGGCTCAGATCTAAGGAGTATGATGAACCCTGGTCAAAGCGCCAGCACGCTACCTGGAAAAGGTCAAACGGACCAAGGTTATTGGGCCAGAATCACTATAATTTAACCTCCATGTTGGGGACTACCACCCCCCCTGGTTTGCAATTCTCTATATTTTCTTTATTCTTTTTTTTATTGTTGTCTATTTTCTTTATTGTTTTGAATTAATTAATTATTTTCACAAAAAATATAAAAAAACACATAAAAATCAGAAAAGAGGAAAAATCTAATAAATATTTTTATTTTAATATTTTTGTAAATAAATACATATAACTAAATTTAGTGTAAATTAGGTTTTAATTTTAATACTCTTAACCAAAAATCTAAAAAATGTAGAAATAGGGTTAATTAATAATTTTTCATCCTTTTTACTTTTCTTTCATAAATAATTAAAAAAATTAAATATTTATTTTTTATAATTAAATTTGCATGTAAATTGATTAGTTTTAAATTAGGGTTTAATTTAATATTTTCATAATAAATTTAAAAAAACATAGAATTAGGTTTGATCAATTTTCATCTTCTTATTTCTTTTTATTTTTCTTTCATGATAATCAAACATTTAATATTATTTATTTTATTTATTTTTGTAATTTAATTTGCATATAAAAATTAGGGTTAATTTAGGTTAAAATTCAATGTTTTCTTAATAAATTAAAAGCCATTAGAATTAGGGTTAGTATTAATTTTAATTAATTCTTTTTTCTATAAAATCCTAAAATACTAAAAAATACCAAAAAACAAGTGCTTTCTTTCTTTTAATTTTAATTAACTCCATCATTAATTCAATTTTTTGCAAAAGGGTCCAACGCCCTCGTTCTTAAGTTCTTATTAATTCGCATTTTTATTTTATTTCGCTTAAATATTTATGTATCTCTCCCGAAGCCTTGTAATTAATTTCTCGCATTTTTAATTCCTTATTTTCTTTTACTTTATTTATTTTTTGTCAAATCGGGTTCGAGAAACTTTTGGCGATGTGGACCCGCGCCATTTGTAATAGCTTAGAATTTACTTTTCCCGCAATATTTTTAACTGTTAAATCAAAGCATGAAAGAATGTATGGACAAAATAAAAACAAGCGTAGAACACCAATGACATGACAAGATAAATGCAAATGAAAACGACACACAAATCGCACACACCACCCCTAGGGTACGCCTCACTGTTGCCTTGCCTCGAAAGGTGATCGTCGAGTAGAGGATGTCTTAGTAAGTCCTCATGATCCGGGAACCTGGCATGAGGGTAGCTTCTAAGGTGTCTTCCCATTGCTCCGGTGATCACCATGTCCCGAACCTCGAATTGACCCGAACACCTCCAACGGTGGTGCTACCTACCTCTCAATGGTGGGATGGCACTACTTTAAGGACATTTACACAGACGAATTCCTTAGGGTAGGTAGATGACTCGTAGATACTTGCTCTAATTCAAAACAAATCAAAAAATACTTTTCACACCGACACTTTTCAAAAAGCTTTCGAAAGCAACTTTTCAAACACTCTTGAGGACCGATACAAGAGTCGAACTGAAATTTTCAAAGAAACTTTTTAAAACCCACAGTTGAAAAGCAAACAAAACATTTTTTGAAAACACATTGAGCAAGTATCTAAGAGCCCATGGATAACCATGGATAGAAGGGGTGCTAACACCTTCCCTTTCTATACTCTACCTCCCGAACCGAGAGCAATCTCTTTAAGGAATTTTTCTGTGCTTTTGTCCTTTCCATTTGGAGAAAATAAAAGACGGTGGCGACTCTTGCTTCCGCGACATTTCGCGAACCAGCGTTAAACAGTCAATTCCAGATCCACCGATCACAGAACTGGCGACTCTGCTGGGGACTATCTTATAAAGTGAGGTGTACCTTAGGATTAAGATCACTGTGTTTTCAATTGTCTTCTTTGCTTGCTTTATTATTGTGGGTTGCTTGGGAGTTCTATAGATCCTAACCCGGATCTGGGGGATACCTTCTTAGAAAGTAGCAACAAGGCTGTGAGGGAACTGTGCGGGGTATACCGACATGGTTGAAACAGTCTGCTACGTTGATGTGGCACTTTGGTGGGTACCGGTAACCCTTGAGTTCAGTCAAGGAGAGTACGGGGCCTCCGTGTGGTGTCGTGAAGCATCAACAGACCTTAGGAACCTTAATTGAACTATCTTGGCCTCTTTAGGGTAGTGAGATAACTGACTTTGGTGCAGTCCGAGGTTGGTTGATACTCGATACTACACCCAATTGAGGGTTGCTTTCCTGGAATATTTCGGTCGCCAGTTCAGTGGCTAAATCGAAACGATGAACAATGAAAGCAATCCCGTGATATTGGGAACCTTAGAACCCGGTTACTTTAATTAGGACAGGTTGAACCCACCAGCTTCAAGAGGATACTACCCAGACCCCATGTCGGCCTTAAAACCTAAGGGCTTGTCTTGTGTGCCTTGTATGCCTTACATGTTTGTCTTTGTAAATATATGTGGTGTGTTTAATCATAGCATCATGACATCATCCAGCATCATATGCATTGACTAACCATTTCAGGGGTTCGAATCTTCATCTTTGTTCTTTGTTTTGTAGGACATGGAAACTGTTCGTAGAAAGACAATTCAAGTCAGTCTTGTAAGGATCCCTCCTCAGCTTAAGGAACTTATATCCAGGATTCCCGAGAACTCGTCATTCAGTGAAAGGCATGGAAGCCTCATCAGCTTGGTCAACACCAACATTGAGGAAGATATGATAAAGGTCCTGTTCCAGTTCTTTGATCCTCTGCATCACTGTTTCACTTTCTTGGACTATCAGTTGGTACCTACATTGGAGGAGTTCTCCCGGCTCCTGAAGATCCCTATCCTTGATCAGCTACCCTTCAACGGTACAGAAAAGGAACCTAAGCTTGAAGAGATTGCTAAAGCCTTGCACCTGCAGTCATCTGACCTCAAGGGACATTGGGAAGTTAGAAGTGGTATCAAAGGGTTCTTAGCCAGGTTTCTGTTTGAAAAAGCCCATGAATGTTGGAACTCCCTTGATTTGCAAGCTTTTGAAGAGGTTTTGGCCCTCCTTGTCTATGGTTTGGTGTTGTTCCCTAACCCAGATCAGCTTATTGATATCAGTGCTGTCCAGATCTTTATGTCCAGGAATCCTATACCTACGTTGCTGGGGGACATCCTTCACTCATGTTACACTCGAACCATGAGAAAAAGAGGTGTCCTTATGTGTTGCACTCCTCTCCTGGGAAGGTGGTTTATTTCGCACCTTCCACAATCAGTTTTGAAGAATGAGCGGGGTTTGAGATGGTCACAACGGTTGATGACTCTTACACATGCAGATATACATTGGTGCCCTAGGTCCAGAGAAGATGTCACTATCATTGATCGTTACGGGGAGTACCCTAATGTTCCTTTACTTGGAATCAGAGGAGGTATTACTTACAGCCCATGCCTGGCTTGGAGACAGTTTGGTTATGCTCGGAGGGATGGTCCTCATGACATGTTAATTCCTGACATAGTTTTTGACTTCGAAAACGATACTCAAGGACTTCGCCAGAGATTTATCAGAGCTTGGAAGATGCCAAGTGGGATAGACAGCAAGACACTGGGGCACAGGAACTCCATCCCGTTGGAACCTTATCTCAAGTGGGTACGAGCCCGCTCCCAGAAGTTAGTGATGCCCTATCCTCACATGCTCCCAGTAATCAAAGAACCAGTCTTGGAAGGAGACGTGTCCTACACTATTCAGCACCCTGATATGCCCACGTCCTGGGAAGAGATGCAGAAGAGCTGGATCCAGCTTAAGGAAGAACGGAATTCTCTTGAGACTAGTCTACATGCCAGTGAAAAGAAGGTCTTGGAGCTCACCCGCCTGTTGCATGAGGAGAGCAATCTCAACAACTACATAGCTCCAAAGAGGATGCGTAGCATATTTTGGGATTGATTTGATTTTTGTATTATTTTGCCCATGAGGCTTTGATGTACTAAACAATTATTTCCTTAATAATAACGTGTGTTCTTTTTTGTCTACAACAAATTTGAACTTTCGAACCCTTGAATGCATTGCATAAACACATCTCATTCATCATGTGCATAGCAGGTTTTTCCTCTTTTCAGGTTGCTTACAGTTCTTCGCTGTTTATTTCAGCATCATGAATCCCGACTCGTCATCAACTGAGACCTCCATCAAGGCTCTTCAGGCGCAGAATGCGCAGTTTCAGGAATTAATCAAAGGTTTGTCTCAAGGCCAGGAAGAGCTAAAGGCTATGCTCCTGAAGAAGGAGAAGAAGAAGAAGAGAAGAACTGTTCTGTTCAACTCGGGCCGAAGGTTTGGCAATGCTCTGCAGCAGGAAGAGGCTGGTTCTTCTGTTGGCAAGAGTACTCCTCAGGCAGAAGCAAGGGTTCCTAGTCCGGTAGTCTCCGACAACGAGACTGATTTTGATGAAGAGCAGTACCCTCCGGCAGAAGACCGTTACAAGCAGTTGGAGGACAGGTTGAAGGCTATGGAAATACAACAGGTACCTGGGCTGGATTTCGGAGATCTGGGTTTGTCCACTGGTGTGATTATCCCTCACAAGTTCAAAGCACCATCCTTCTCTAAATATGACGGGGCGTCTTGTCCCAAGCTACATCTCAGGTCCTATGTTCGAAAGATCCAACCGTACTCTGCGGATAAGAATTTGTGGATCCACTTCTTCCAGGAGAGTCTTTCAGGGACTCATCTCGAATGGTTCTATCAGCTGGATGGGACCAAGGTTCGTAACTGGGAGGAGTTGGCTACTGCTTTCTACAAGCAGTATCAATATAATGCCGACCTTGCCCCTACACGTACCCAACTCCAGGGTATGTCGTTAGGTTCAAGTGAAGGTTTTAAGGAGTACGCTCAGAAGTGGAGAGACTTGGCTGGCAGGGTGCAGCCTCCGTTGACTGATCGGGAGTTGGTAGACATGTTCTTGGGGACCCTATCTGGGCCATTTTTCAACCATCTCATTGGGAATTCGTCTGCAGGGTTCACTGATTTGATTCTGACTGGAGAGAGAATTGAAGCTGGGTTGAAGTCTGGAAAGATTCCGAAGGGTGCATCGTCTAGTTCTGAGAAGAAACCCTTCAAGAAGGAGGCTAGTGCCGTGTATGGTTCCAGGAGATCAGAGAGACCTGAGCGCCGCCAATCTGTCAGTGCGGTAACAATTGCCAAACCTGCTGCCGCTCCTCGGCCGACCAATCCTCAAAGGGCTGAAAGACCCCGGAGAGAGTTTACCCGGTTAAGCATGACCCTATCCCAAATCTTGCCACAGTTGCTCTCAACCAATTTAGTGACTGTCAGAGAGGCCCCGAAGTTCCCCAATACTGCATCTCCTAAGTACAACCCGAATGCTCGTTGTGCTTACCATTCAGATAGCCCGGGGCATTCTACTGATGACTGTTGGGCACTAAGGAGTAAGGTGCAAGACCTTATCGACGCGAAGGAGATACAGTTCGAAGCGCCTGAGAGGCCGAATGTAGTTACTGCTCATATGCCTCAGAATGGGGTAAATGCTGTTGACGAAGATGTTTATGCTGTTTCTGTGGATGATCTAGCCACTCCTCTGAAGACTGTCAAGAAGAATCTGCTGCTGGCCGGTTTATTTCCGGGTTGCAGTGAGGGTTGCCTGTTCTGTGCTGTGTCCCTATCTGGTTGTCCCTTGCTAAAGTTAGGCATCCAAAGCCTAATGGATAGCAAGGAGATTCTGTTTAAGAAGTCTGTTGTTCAGTTGGTTCCGGTGGAAGAAGTTTCTGTGGTTACCATATTCAACAATTCGATCCCGGCTCTCCCGAAGAAGCCCATTCAAATCATGACTGTTGCACCTGTTGTTATCACTGTTCCGGGGCCCCTGCCCTATGTATCTGATAAAGCTGTCCCCTGGCATTATGGGGCAGATGTGTATGTGAATAGGATTAAACAAGAGTTCAACGCTGGTGGCAGCATCTGTGATATCACTGGCCCAGCCAAAGTCACCCGTAGTGGCAGGCTCTTCTCGCCTGACATTGCACCTCCTGCTGCTCGAAGACCGCTTCTCATAACTCCTACAAATGTACCTGTTCCTGTTGCTGATCAAGTTGTTTTGCCTGTTGCTGATCAAGTTGTTTCTCCTGCTGCCGAGTCATCCAATGCTCGGGGCAAAGGAATTGAAGTTGAGCCTGCCCAGATGGAGGCACCTATACATGTATCTGCTGAAGCCTCCCAACAAGAAATGGAGGAGATTCTAAAGATTATAAAGAAGAGTGACTTTAATGTTGTGGAACAACTGGGGCACACGCCCTCCAAAATCTCCATGCTCTCTTTATTGCTGTGCTCCGAGGCCCATGCTAAGGCCTTAATCTCATTCCTCAAGACGGCCCATATGCCACATGAGACATCTGCAGTCCAGTTCACTGATTGCGTAGCAAATCTGACAGCAGACAATGGCTTGGGTTTCTCAGATGCTGACCTGACTGCGAAGGGAAGAGACCATAATGATGCTCTGCATGTCTCTATCGAATGCAGGGGCACTACCTTGGCACATGTATTGGTGGATACTGGTTCTTCTTTGAATGTGCTGCCCAAGAAGGCTTTGGACCATTTAGATTGTGAAGGCCTGGAATTGAAACCCAGCAATATCATCGTCAGGGCCTTTGACGGGTCAAAAAGGATGGTTCATGGAGAGGTTGACATTCCGATTCGTGTGGGCTCTCAGGTGTTCGACTCTACATTTTATGTGATGGATATCCGTCCATCTTACTCTTGTCTATTGGGTCGACCTTGGATACATAAAGCTGGGGCAGTGACCTCTACCTTGCACCAGAAGCTGAAGTACCCCGTCAGAGGGAAGATCGTCACTGTGCAGGGAGAGGAGGAATATATGGTGAGCCACCTGAATTCCTTCAGATACATTGAGATGGATGGGGAGTTTATTGAAACCCCCTTTCAGCATTTCGAGGAGGTGCTTCCAATTACAGCGGCATCAGAAACAGCAACGGAAGAAAGTGTTCCTTTGAAGATGGCTTCCCTAAAGGACGCCCGGGTTGTGGTTCAAAAGGGTGAATGTGCTAACTGGGGCAGGCTTCCAGACTTCACACAGAAGACTGATAAATTTGGGTTGGGTTTTACCACATAGGGTCAGAAAGCTATGAGGAAAGCGAAGATCGGAAGACCTCATGTATTCATTACAAATCCAGGAGTGAATGCTGTTGGGGAAGACAATGAAGTGGATGAGGCTGAATTCAATAGCTGGATCTATCCGACGACCGAAGGCGGATTGAACAATTGGGTTGCCAAAGACCATACTCCTGTGACCTTTGTGACGCAGTAATAAATTTCTTTGTTTCGTTATTTTGTAATAAACAATAAACAAACTCTATCGCCTGGTGTCTTACCCGAGGCACTGTGGTTTCATTTGTGAGGGCATATAAATTGTCATTTCATATATCATGAATGAAAACCTTGGACGTATTTTCGCATTGCAAATTTTATGCTCCTTTTCTGTCTTTCTTTCCTTTACATATATTTCAAAACAGCTGTATTTACACACACACTCACTCATACAGGTTTCAATCCACTCTGGATCTTACTGATAACAACCCTGCTACTGCCAGTTATGACTTCGAAAATCCGATCAACTTAGCCGAAGACGAAGGTGAAGATGATTGCGAAGTTCCTGGCGAGCTTGCAAGACTGTTGCTTCAGGAAGAGAGGGCAATTCAACCCCATGAAGAGCCAGTGGAAACAGTAAACTTGGGTACTGAGGCAAACAGGAAAGAGGTAAAGATTGGTGCCAACCTAGAGCTCAGCGTGAGGCAACGGTTAACCAAGATGCTGCATGATTATATGGAGATCTTTGCCTGGTCCTACGAAGACATGCCCGGGTTGGATACCGATATTGTGGTCCATCACTTGCCAACTAAGGAAGACTGCCCTCCAGTTAAGCAAAAGGTCCGTCGGATGCGTCCAGAGATGTCTGAGAAGATCAAGGCCGAGGTTATGAAACAGTTTGATGCTGGGTTCCTTGCAGTGACTTCTTACCCTCAGTGGGTTGCTAATGTGGTGCCGGTACCAAAGAAGGATGGTAAAGTCAGAATGTGTGTCGACTACAGGGATCTGAACAGGGCCAGCCCCAAGGATGACTTCCCTTTACCTCACATTGATGTCCTTGTTGATAATACAGCTCAGCACAAGGTGTTCTCTTTCATGGATGGCTTTTCAGGTTACAATCAGATCAAGATGGTACCTGAAGACATGGAAAAGACTACATTTGTTACTCAGTGGGGCACCTTCTGTTACAAGGTCATGCCATTTGGACTAAAGAACGCGGGGGCAACCTACCAACGCGCCATGGTTGCTTTATTTCATGATATGATCCATCATGAGATAGAAGTGTATGTTGACGACATGATCGCAAGGTCCCAGACTGAGGAAGAGCACCTAGATCATCTGCAGAAGTTATTTGACCGGTTGAAACTGTACAAACTGAGGTTGAACCCGAACAAGTGCACCTTCGGGGTAAGATCTGGAAAATTGCTAGGCTTCGTGGTAAGTGACAAAGGAATTCAAGTGGACCCTGCTAAAGTCAAGGCTATTCAAGAGATGCCAGTTCCTAGGACAGAGAAGGAAGTCAGAGGCTTTTTAGGACGCCTGAATTACATCGCTCGCTTCATCTCACATCTGACTGCTACCTGTGAGCCAATCTTCAAGCTGCTGAAGAAAGATCAGGTAGTACGTTGGAACGATGAATGTCAGGCTGCTTTTGACAGAATCAAAGAATATCTCCAAGAACCACCTATCCTTATGCCACCGGTTGAAGGGAGACCTCTGATACTATACCTGACAGTGCTCGACAACTCAATGGGGTGTGTGCTGGGGCAGCATGACGAGTCTGGCCGAAAAGAGCATGCCATTTATTACCTTAGCAAAAAGTTTACCGACTGTGAGACCCGATACTCACTGCTTGAGAAAACTTGATGCGCTTTGGTATGGGCTGCTCGCCGGCTGAGACAGTATATGCTGACTCACACTACCTTGTTGATCTCAAAGATGGATCCGATAAAGTACATATTCGAAAAGCCTGCTCTGTCTGGGAGAATTGCAAGATGGCAAATGATCTTGACGGAATACGACATTCAGTACACGACCCAGAAAGCCATCAAGGGAAGTGTATTGGCAGACCACTTGGCACATCAAGCAGTCGATGATTATCAGTCAATGAACTTCGAGTTTCCGGATGAAAGCATCATGATAGTAACTGATTGCGAAGTACCTGGACCGGATGAAGGACCTGAACCAGGATCTCGATGGTCTATGCACTTTGACGGAGCCTCCAACGCTTTGGGAAATGGTATCGGCGCCATAATCATATCACCTCAAGGTACTCATACTCCACTCACTGCCCGGCTGTGTTTCAACTGCACCAACAACATGGCGGAGTATGAGGCATGCATCATGGGTCTTCAAGCTGCGATCGACCTAAGGATCAAGTTTTTGAGCGTTTTTGGAGATTCCGCTCTTGTGATCAATCAGATCAAAGGAGAGTGGGATACGAAACATCCAAACCTGATTCCTTACAGAGAATGTGTGTTGACCCTGATCCCCCACTTCACAGAGATAACCTTTGAACACTTCCCAAGAGAGGAGAACCAGCTGGCGGACGCGTTAGCTACAATGTCTTCTATGTTCAAAGTTAAATGGGATAATGAGGCTCCCCGGATCATCATCTGGAAACTGGACGAACCGGCATACTGTTGTGATCTCGAGACTGAATTGGTGACTGAGAAGCCTTGGTACCATGAGGTGAAGAGATATTTGGAAACTCAGGAATACCCTGAAGGTGCCTCTATCAATGATAAGAAGTTCCTGAGAAGGTTCGCAGCAAAGTTCTTCCTTAGCAACGGCATCTTGTACAAGCGAAACCATGATTCAACCTTACTGCGTTGTGTGGACAAGACGGAAGCAGAAAGAATCATGGAAGAGCTACATGAAGGGACCTTTGGTACACATTCCAGTGGGCACACTATGGCTAAGAAGATCCTTCGGGCAGGGTATTACTGGTCCACAATGGAAGCTGACTGTTACCAACATTCTCGGACATGCCATAAGTGTCAGATTTATGCAGACAAGGTGCATGTTCCTCCGGTTCCCCTGAATGTTCTGACTGCGCCTTGGCCTTTTGTAATGTGGGGCATTGACATGATTGGTGAGATTAAACCTACGGCATCTAATGGGCATCGCTTCATCCTAGTGGCGATTGATTATTTTACGAAGTGGGTCAAAGCAGCATCCTATGCTACGGTAACCAAGACTGTTGTGGCACGGTTCATTCGGCATAATCTGATCTGTCGGTATGGCGTCCCAGAGAGAATTATTACAGACAACGGTACCAATCTGAACAATAAGATGATCGCTGAGCTCTGCGAACAGTTCAAGATACAGTACCACAATTCTTCTCCCTACAGACCGAAGATGAATGGGACTGTAGAAGCAGCAAATAAGAAAATCAAGAAAATCGTGCAGAAGATGACAGTGACTTATAAAGATTGGCACGAGATGTTACCGTTCGCTCTGCATGGGTACCGTACCTCAGCTAGGACGTCAACCGGGGCAACTCCTTTCTCTCTGGTTTATGGTATGGAGGCAGTCTTACCGATCGAAGTACAAATACCCTCTCTCCGGATAATGAAGGATGCAAATCTAAGCGAGGATGATTGGATCCAGACACGACTTGATCAGCTCAACCTCATTGATGAAAAGAGACTTGCTGCTATCTGTCATGGTTAGACGTATCAGAAACGGATGATCAGGGCATTTAACAAAAAGGTCAGACCACAGGAATATCATGTCGGGGATCTGGTGATCAAGCGAATCATCCTTCCTCAGAGTGATCCAAGGGGCAAATGGACCCCTACGTACGAAGGGCCATTTATGGTTAAGCATGTGTTCTCAGGAGGAGCCATGATTCTAACCAACATGGATGGTGACGACCTTCCTCACCCCGCTAATGCAGACATAGTAAAAAGATACTACGCATGAAAAAAGACCCGCTAGGCTGACATGCCTAGGCAAAAATTAGGGCTTCCCGTCGAACCAAAAGCGTTCGGGCAAAATGAAGGGATGAAATGAAAAAAATCTGTACACCCGGCAAGTCGAAAACCTGAAAAGGCGGCTTGGGCAAAAATGGGTATCCTGGTGGACTGAAAACCCGAAAGGGCGGTCCAGGCAAAAATTAGGGATAAAAGCGTAATACTATGTCTCATTGGATCACTTTGCATCCAGAATCCGGTATCTACATCAAGTTCAGACGGCATCGATCAGTCAGCTTCAGCTTCGTTTAGGTCATCAAGTGATGAGACGCTTGGAGTTATAAAGGCAATAGCAGAGTTGAAACCCAGTGGGATCATTCATTTCACACAGCTGTTTTATTTTGTACAAAACTTGTATAAACTCTTTTGTTCGGTGGCGTTCTCTTACTAGGACGTCAGCCTCTTGTACACAAAACGCCTATTTTCAGGCCATTCAAAAATCAATACAAATATACTTTTCAGTTAAAAGTGCCAAATTGTTTTTTCCTTTTCTGTTTTGTTTTGCGAAGAACGTCCAAGGTTCAATTTGTGATATATGTATTGACAATAATTTGCTAACTCATAAATATTTGCATACGAAACAAAGAATTGATTACAGGTAACATTAGAAACAGGGGCAATAAGGAGTTGTCTAAGCAATCTAATTGTTCTGTCCTCCAAGGTACCAAGGTAGGTTCAGCTGAAGAACATGACCAGTACATCTCAATTCCCCAGAGAGTAAGCCAGCAAGCAGTGCATTCTTCTCCAAGCATATTATCAAATCTCAAGGAAATTGAGCATCCTCCAGCAGATCTCAACCTTCCCCAGCAGCGTACAAGCATCCCCGGCAGTCTTGGCCTAAAGATTGTTCCCCGGCGGTATGTCAAGCATTCAAAGGAATCACTTCCCCCGCAGTTTAAACTCCCCCCAGGAAAGTCCAATCTAGTTCCCCAGGAAAGTTGGAATCCATCTCCCCAAGCAGTAAGCTTATCCCCAGTAGATTCTGGAAGCTTATCCTCGCAGAGCACGAACGCGTCTCCCGGCTTTATTCAAAGAGTTATTTCCTTAACAGGATATAACTGGGTTATCCTCAGCCAAAAGCCACGGAAAGAGCGTCCTCGACGAAATCTTCTTATCCCCAGCGAAGTCTATCAATACTTCCAACAATAAGGGTATCCCCAGCAAGTTATCATCAACAACCCAGCAAAGCATCTCTATCCCCACAGAGTATTTCTCCCCAGCATGATCGCTAGAGTATTTCTCCCCCCGCAGAATCTTCCACTTGCCAAGTTTATTTCCTCAACGGAGTTATCTTCTCCCATCGGTATTCTTGCAATTATCATCCCCAACGGAAGCAAAATCTACTCTTCAATATCAGCCCAGGAGTGACTTCCCAGCACCCGTCAAGGATCTACTTTCCTAGACGCAAACATACATACATAAACATCACGTACATCATTATAGCATTCATAGACGCATCATATCATACAAATCTCATTTATGTTGAGAACATCATTGCTTGATCCATATCATGCATTGCATATGACTGACTTTTACCTTTCAGGAAAGATTCAGTTAAATTCTCAATCATCTTTCAAGACCTAGACCGGTTCAGTTAATCAACTCCAGAGATTTCTTATCCAGTCCAAGGCCTTCTCTAGTCCAGCTAAATCGACTCCCAACAGATTTTTCTGATGAAGACTCAGTAGAAGTTTTGAGATTATAATTTCCTATGGTTCCCTCTCCAATGGTGCGTGAGGTGATAATTCCCTTTTAGGTTATAATTTCCTATGGTTCCCTCTCCAATGGTGCGTGAGGTGATAATTCCCTTTTAGGTTATAATTTCCTATGGTTCCCTCTCCAATGGTGCGTGAGGTGATAATTCCCTTTTAGGTTATAATTTCCTATGGTTTCCTCTCCAATGGTGCGTGAGATGTAATTCCCTTTTTAGGTTATAATTTCCTATGGTCCTCTCCCCGACGGTGCGTGAGATGTAATTCCCTTTTAGGTTATAATTTCCTATGGTCCTCTCCCCGACGGTGCGTGAGATGTAATTCCCTTTCAGATTATAATTTCCTATTGGTTCTCTTCCCGATACTGCGAAGACGGTAATTCCCACCAAGATTTTTTCTCAACGAGCGTTGTTGAAGTTAAAGTCACCCAAGGTTCTCTTACTGTTCATACTGAGGTGGTAACCACCCCTGGTTCATTCATCATCTTGTGAAGCTCCAGATCCAGCTCCTGTAGCCAGTCAAGACATATCTATACCAAGCATCTGAAAACCAGCTCCTGCAACGTGTCAGGTACTCATTTTTCTTTTGCAGGTATGCAGGTTCTCGCTAAGGAATCTCTTATGCAATCAACATCCAGATGGAATCTATAAGCCCATCATCCCCCATCAATCTCCAAATGGCATCTATAAGCCCATTTCCATCACACTGCTACTATGTGAGCGCAAATTTCTGGGCACTCTAGTGTTCAATCATCTTCTACCCTCGGATTACGAAAGGCACGTCAGCCAATCTGCATCCTCGGGTCTAAGAAGATTGAACAGGGGCAACTGTTGTACCCCAAAATTTGCCCTCCCATATTCTTCAAGAAATTGCCAAGTCAAAGCTTCAAAATTCCCCAAGGGTTGCACAGTGCAAGGGTCTCCTAAACAGTCAAAATTAGGGTTTGTGTTCTGATCAAGAAAATGAAGTTTCCAAAGGTCCAATAAAGTATCACAAGCCTACAAATATGGTCAAGCATCCTCATATCAAGTTTCAAGACTTTTAGCACAAAATTGCACAGTCAAAACCCTAATTGCACTACAGTCAACTGTAGGGGCAAAATGGTCATTTGACAGTCAAAAGTTCAAATTTTTGGTCAACATATCATTTTGAAGCCACAAACATCATTTTATCAATGCTTGATCATGATTCTCAAAGCTTGGCTCAAAAATCATCAAAATGCAAAAGTTTCCTTATTTGGACAGTTGAAAAAGTCAACTGTAAATTGACCAGGGCATAACTTTCACATGGATTATCAGAAAAATTCCATCCAAATCTCATTTTGAAGAGAAAGAAATTTCCTACAACTCATCTTCATACTTCAAGTCCAAGAAATTCTCTCACAAAAAGTTATCAATTTCAACATTATAGGTCATTTTCAAAAGTCAACAAAAAGGGACTTTAAGTCAAAGGCCATAACTTGAGATTGGTAAATCAAAATGACATGGGACCAAAGACATTGGTTAGAGGACTCAATGACCTTTCCAAAATGTCCAAGAAAATGAGAAAAGCTTAAAAATTGAGCAAGTTATGCCTTGTAGAAGTTGGGAAATTTTTGGATATTTTGAAAAGTCAACATTGATTCAAATGACCTAAAATTACTAATGGGCCCATTTTTCTTCCATAATTCTTCATCCATGACATGTGCACGACCACTTGGCCCAAAGGGAAGTTTTTATTCATTTTTTATTTATTTATTTGGATTTTTATTAATAATAATTCATTTAAATTAAAATAAATATATGAAAAATGCTTAACCTAATTTTTTCAATCTTTTTGTGCACATTATATCATCAAGATTTCGTGCCTAGCTAAATAAGGAAAGATTTGGATTGATTGATCATGATTTGTACAAAAAGCACATGGAAAAAGATTGAAAAATAAGGCTTGAAAATCAAATCTCAAAAGCTATGAATGCAAGAGATTTGGATGATTCTTTTTAACCTAATTCATTACTACATATGCAAGGATCACAACCCTAGTGCCATTAGACACGCAGCTGCTCAGAAACCTAACAATCAAACTTGAAATTTTTGTCTAAAAACTCAATTCTGAAAACTAACTTGTAGGTGGTTTCAAGCCAAGATTTCCATTCCATTAGCTTCCTTGAAGGTTACAGGACCTATTCCAATCATTCCCCAAGCCCCATACTCAAAAAAACGTAAGATCACCATGGAAGTTGGTGAAGAAAATTTCTGAATCGGTTTCTCTCATACATGCATTGTTAACATATTTTGTGGTTATTTTTGTGTTTATAATGATGTTTGCAAACTAATCATGTGCTTTAATTGAAGTTTTACGTGTTATATGCCAAAATACCATCATCGTTTTTTAGGGTTTACAGGATTCTGAATTGGGGATTTCTTGGTCCTGTAAAATTAGAAAGCCACGGTACCATGGTCATGATCAGTGCACTTGGACGAGGAAGAAGCCATACTCGCGCTCAATTTATGAGTGTCCTAAGGCTAATCGCTATTTTTCCAAAACATGCCTAAAAGAACACACAAAAAAAACGTTGCCTAATGTATTTGTGTCTCAGGGACGAGGAAGAAGATGACCTCGTGGCGTCAATGGATTGGTCAGTTTAAAATTCGCGTGCAAAGACCCACTAACGTTTTTGTTTCTTTTATAATATTTGTTGTTTGTTTAATATTAACAACGCGTGCAGTAGTTCAGTGGCAAGGCATATGAGCTGGTAACATCCATGACCTGGGTTCGAGCCCCAGGTCTTCATTATCTCAATATTATTTTTCAATATATGTTCATATGCAGTTTCAATAGCAAGGACGTACCATACACTTCCAAAATCCAACGTCTATACGTCCAATGGAATCGAATCAAAGGCTCAGATCTAAGGAGTATGATGAACCCTGGTCAAAGCGCCAGCACGCTACCTGGAAAAGGTCAAACAGACCAAGGTTATTGGGCCAGAATCACTACAATTTAACCTCCATGTTGGGGACTACCACCCCCCCTGGTTTGCAATTCTCTATATTTTCTTTATTCTTTTTTTTATTGTTGTCTATTTTCTTTATTGTTTTGAATTAATTAATTATTTTCACAAAAAATATAAAAAAACACATAAAAATCAGAAAAGAGGAAAAATCTAATAAATATTTTTATTTTAATATTTTTGTAAATAAATACATATAACTAAATTTAGTGTAAATTAGGTTTTAATTTTAATACTCTTAACCAAAAATCTAAAAAATGTAGAAATAGGGTTAATTAATAATTTTTCATCCTTTTTACTTTTCTTTCATAAATAATTAAAAAAATTAAATATTTATTTTTTATAATTAAATTTGCATGTAAATTGATTAGTTTTAAATTAGGGTTTAATTTAATATTTTCATAATAAATTTAAAAAAACATAGAATTAGGTTTGATCAATTTTCATCTTCTTATTTCTTTTTATTTTTCTTTCATGATAATCAAACATTTAATATTATTTATTTTATTTATTTTTGTAATTTAATTTGCATATAAAAATTAGGGTTAATTTAGGTTAAAATTCAATGTTTTCTTAATAAATTAAAAGCCATTAGAATTAGGGTTAGTATTAATTTTAATTAATTCTTTTTTCTATAAAATCCTAAAATACTAAAAAATACCAAAAAACAAGTTCTTTCTTTCTTTTAATTTTAATTAACTCCATCATTAATTCAATTTTTTGCAAAAGGGTCCAACGCCCTCGTTCTTAAGTTCTTATTAATTCGCATTTTTATTTTATTTCGCTTAAATATTTATGTATCTCTCCCGAAGCCTTGTAATTAATTTCTCGCATTTTTAATTCCTTATTTTCTTTTACTTTATTTATTTTTTGTCAAATCGGGTTCGAGAAACTTTTGGCGATGTGGACCCGCGCCATTTGTAATAGCTTAGAATTTACTTTTCCCGCAATATTTTTAACTGTTAAATCAAAGCATGAAAGAATGTATGGACAAAATAAAAACAAGCGTAGAACACCAATGACATGACAAGATAAATGCAAATGAAAATGACACACAAATCGCACACACCACCCCTAGGGTACGCCTCACTGTTGCCTTGCCTCGAAAGGTGATCGTCGAGTAGAGGATGTCTTAGTAAGTCCTCATGATCCGGGAACCTGGCATGAGGGTAGCTTCTAAGGTGTCTTCCCATTGCTCCGGTGATCACCATGTCCCGAACCTCGAATTGACCCGAACACCTCCAACGGTGGTGCTACCTACCTCTCAATGGTGGGATGGCACTACTTTAAAGACATTTACACAGACGAATTCCTTAGGGTAGGTAGATGACTCGTAGATACTTGCTCTAATTCAAAACAAATCAAAAAATACTTTTCACACCGACACTTTTCAAAAAGCTTTCGAAAGCAACTTTTCAAACACTCTTGAGGACCGATACAAGAGTCGAACTGAAATTTTCAAAGAAACTTTTTAAAACCCACAGTTGAAAAGCAAACAAAACATTTTTTGAAAACACATTGAGCAAGTATCTAAGAGCCCATGGATAACCATGGATAGAAGGGGTGCTAACACCTTCCCTTTCTATACTCTACCTCCCGAACCGAGAGCAATCTCTTTAAGGAATTTTTTTGTGCTTTTGTCCTTTCCATTTGGAGAAAATAAAAGATGGTGGCGACTCTTGCTTCCGCGACATTTTGCGAACAAGCGTTAAACAGTCAGTTCCAGATCCACCGATCACAGCTTCCCTATAAATAGAGGGTCATCCCCCATCCATTTTCCCAAGCTTAGATAGCCAGAATCACCCTGCCAAACTTGTTTCACAACCCAGAATTCAGCAACTTCGAAATCCATTCTCAAGCCTTTTTCAATCCAATTTTCCCCTCAATTCACCTTCCTTGATCTTCCCTGAAGCTAACCATATAATTACATTCAAGAATCGTGCCCTATACTGTTCCATAGAAGTCCAGTTTCAGAGCTCTACAACTCAACTTCAATATGTAGATTCCTTCATCAATTCTTCAAAACTATGATATTATTGTGTTTCTCTCATTTCCCTGGTTCTAGTCGCAACACTTACATTTCACTGTAAATACGTTTTGACCATGAATTTTCAAATCCCTTTTCAAAACTTTCCTTCCAAATTGCTTGAGCTACGGTTTATATAAATTTGGCGCGAGGGTGTGGTTGTTTTCATCTTGAAGAGACGAAGCGATTGACATAGGTCTCAGCTTCTGATTTTACAGTTTGAGAGACCTGCAAATCACGTTGGCTGGAGGTTGAAGATGACCTACGTGTCATCTTCCAACCAATGAAACAACGCCACTTGTTATTTTTGAAAATCTAATTTATATTTGATTCTGTACATTATTCACTAATGACCATGATATGAACAGCGCGTCAGATCCCTTGGATTTGATTACTAATGCATTTTGAATCTCATCTAATGGTCCACATATTTTACTTTTATTTTCTTTTTCTGATTTTTATATTTTAATTGTTTTAAATTTCAAAATATCATAGAAAATTCATTTTAGTCCAAAAAATCTGAAAAAATTATGAAAAATATTTTTGATTATTCTCTTCCTGATTTTTATTTTTTCATAATTTAATTTTGTATTTTGGTATTTTTTATAAATTTCACACTTATTTGTTTTGTTTAAAATGTTTAAAAATACTTTTATACATTTTTTAATTCTGGAAAAATTATGGAATGATCCAATGATATTGTGATAAATATTGGTGACCTTATTTTATTTTTGTTTCTGACTTTACTATTTTTTACTATTTTTTTTGTTTAGTTTACCCATTTATCTTAATTTTAAAAATAGTTTATAACTTTAAAAAATTACCAAAAAATTTCGTAAAATTACTTTGCCTCTTTTCTGATTTTTCTATGGTCTTATTTTTCATTTCTTGATTAATTTGAACATAATTGATATTTTTCTCCTTATTTTCTATTTTTTAACATTTTTAAACCTTTTAATGTATATATTAAATATGATATTATTTTGTGATTATTTTCTGGCTGTCTTGAGTTGATTTTTTGATCATGACTTTATTAACATCATTGGATCTTAGGTGTTGAGTTCAACTCCACTAAAGTGGATGAATGCTTTTAATAATAGTTTGATTAAATTTTTAATTCAAAAGTGGTTTATTCATCTTTTTGCCCTAATCCTCTTCATCTCATCCCCTTCTCATTGCACTAAATATTGTTGGAGCATGATCTCTATATCATGTCTTAAAAAAAATGGTGCATAGATTGCTATTGACCGACCTCAAAATAGGTGCGACTTCTATATAAGTCCACTTACGATTGCTTAACATAGCGCTAAATTTTGTCCCGATTCGAATAAATGATCATTCGTGGCCCAAACTTATGATTGCAAGCCCAAATATATTAATTTGATCTCTTTGATCCAATAACCTTGAGATTCATTGTGTGGAGGCTTTGGTTCTACCAATCCTCTAATGGATCTACAACACCTTTGGTCAACGCGGATCACTTAAACATCGTTGATCATTAAATGATACTTGTGAGAATTCCAAATGGATGATATACTTGACAAAAAGCAAATGCAACTTGTTGTGTGGAGGCTTTGGTTCTACCAATCCTCTAATGAGTTCCAAATGCAAGTTTCAATATGGTCATCCAACTAACCACTAATTATCGACTTGTTTTATCTTATGCTTTTATTCTTTTTTTTTATGCTTTATGTACTATTTATTTTTTTAGCATTTACATTTCATGTCATTTTCATCTTTGCTCATTTGAGAATTTATTTTCTTGCCATTTTTACTTTTCTCACTTGAGCTTTTATTTTCCTTTCTTAAGATACTTAATAATCAACATAAACCCTAAAAACCTTTAATGGTACTTGGACTATTTGGTTACTATCCTTGGCATTATGCAGCATGGGACTTTTACTTGGACTTAGGATTTGAAACCTTGGCCTATTTTGGAGACCTTGTGATCTTATTATTTTGTCTGGAGTTCTTGAGGTTTACCTCAAGACATTGGGTTGCTTGTTTGTTTTTGTGTGTAGGTTTTTGTGATTACACCCTTTGTTTGTAATCTGGAATTCACCCGTATACAACCGTTACTCTGCCCAATTTTTATGAAGACTTAATACACTTGAAGAGGTCTAGTATCTTTACTTACTTGGTTTCAATCCAAAGAATGAGAATTCTATCTTGGCTCATAATGTCAAGCTTTTGGCTTCTTGTTGGTTAGATGGTCCTTATCCTTAGCTTTTACCTTATGCTTTAGGATATCCTCTTCTTCTCCTCCCATCTTCTTTAATTTCAAAAATCTCCTCCCTCCTTTTGAAAACCCTTCTTGTTTTGAAACATAAACACTTTCATAATAAACTTGGACTTATGTCCATGTATTTTCAAAAGAATTTTCATAAATAAACTTCAACCAACTTAATAAAACCTTGACATTTTTTTGTGAGAAGACTAAAAGTCAATCAATCTCATTTCAAACCATTTTTGCCATTTTTGGCTTCTATCTTTAAACTTTTTCTCAAAAAGGTTAGACTCTTGTGAATCCTTGTAGTGATGCAAACAACTATACTTCTACAATATGTAGTGAAGTGAGATATTTTCCACTTGGGTGTTGAGTGAGGCAATGTTGATTTTAAAATCCAAGTCATATCCTCCACTTTGAGATGATGCAAATTCTCATTTCTCATGATTGTGGGTAGTAAGTATGTTTTCCACACGGACAATGACGATGATGTCTTATCTCTTAAAATCCACCAACACACTTGTGTTTCAAATTTTTAAAAGATGAACTACGTATACCCTGATCCCCTATTGCACGAAAGGTGGTACGTAGGAACTAAAGGTTCGCAACCGCGGCGGGTGCAAAAATCATAAAAAATATATTTCTTCTCTCACCTCCACCATCCATTTTATATACAACACATTTTTTATAGCCAAAATATACAGATTTTTCAAAGAGGTTCCTGCGGAGTACCGCAGATGTTTAGGGTGATAATATCTTCCCTTTGCATAACCAACCCCCTTACCTTGAATCTTTCCCCCTTTTTTTGGGTTATTCGCTCTTTTCCCATTCCTTTGGAAACAATAAAGCGCAGTGGAGATTTTTATTTTGATTTGTATAAAGTCTAGTCAATCCAATGGCTTTGTCTTGAACATTTCTTCTGCTACACCTCTTGCAAGCAGTCATCTCATCGGAGCTGCAGGTATATGTTTATTCTTAATTATTTTCAGATATAGTTGTGTTAATCGAACAACTAAATTAGAAAAAATTTGCGACAACAATCTAGGTGGTTAATATAATTCCACCTGAGTCATTTCCTACTTCTAACTCTGGTTTACAGTCAAACTCCAAACCATGGTGCAAATAATTTCATCTTAAACAGATCAATAGGGAACTGCATAGTTATGCTTTTATCAATTGGAAGCCCCACCAATGTTAAAATCAATTTAAAACTAAAACCTGGAAAGAAAAACAAACATTTCAACCATTACATGAAATATGGTAAATTGATGATTTAGAAGTGTGTCATTTTCAATAAAAGCATAACCAACAGATATATAATAGAAATCAGAAATTAGTATTGATTTGTAAGAAACAGAAGATGGATAGGAGTTACAACTGTTAAATATCGCCCATACCATAAATGTTAGTGCCTGAGCACTTTCCACATTCCCACAAAATTCGACAACTGCATAAAATCATATATCAGGAAAAAAAATCATTCTTGAAGATGACAAATCCATCATAACAGGTAAAGATCAATCAAATTTAAATTTCAGTCGCTATGAGCCGTGAGTATATGAAACGAAGTGCATCTTATTTAGCACTTAAGACAAAATAAGCTTTACTAAATTACCTCTGCTAGTAATTCTCTTTATATTCTCTTTTTTAAGGTGTTCAATATTTGTTTAGAACCTTCAGTTTATGTGGGATGCATACCTCCTGTTCTAACTTGAATATGAGGGATGCATACCTCCTGCTCAAAACTGTTCGTCTGAAGAGATATGTAGTATCATCAAAAAACCAAAATATTATAAACTTTAAACATGAATAGGATAGTCAACTAAATACAAAAAAGAATAAGATACGGATAAATATGACATACGTTGAATGATTCAAAGCCTTATATATCTAGAATATTGATTGATCTGCCAATACGTCTTTTGCCAACTTCAAGTGATTTGTTTTTCTTGTTCAACCAACCAATCAAAAAGGCATGAATATATAGACTTTACCAAAGCATCTCTTGCGTCAATTGCCTATAAGACAAAATATAATATGTTAGATATTGATAAAGATTATATCCATTATTTTGCTTTCATTTCATTTGGTATTTTATAAAGGGGCGGAAGTCTAATCACTCTATTAAGTAGTCTAAGCACTCTATTTGGTGAGCATTACAACACAATATCATGACTTAGAATATAGAATCTACAATATATAACTGCCTGTTTGGTTAGAGATAAACTCAACCTAGATCTTTCTTGGATTGTTCTATTTTTTCTTGCTCTTGAAGTTTCATGTAGAGCTCATGAGCTCTTTGTTTCTCTATCTCCTCTCTGAAAACAGATGGAAAAATTTTAAATATTAGAAAATTCACTATGAAATTATTTATCATATGTTACTAACCTAGTACTATATTTCAATAGTATAAGGAGATTTCAGAGGAGAAAAGATTGCGATATTTTGAATATGTACCTTGCAATAACAAAAAATATAACCAAATCAATATCAAATTTTTATAGATCCACAATAAAAATGAATAAATGATTAAACAGATTCAAACTGCAACACAATGGAATATCAAAAAAATCAAATGCCTAAAATCAGAAGAAAAAAATATAAAAAGCAGAATCTATCTTAAAACAGAGATACACCGACTTTCTCCTTCGATGGTGATGACGACGACGATGATGAGTAGTGACCATTGGGGATGGAGAGGTGGTGCTCGGCAGCGAGATCGCTCGAGACAAAAATTCAACCAATTCATTAGGAAGTCCGTGAGATGAGGAGTGCGAATATGCCATTGATTTTTCATTGGAGGTGGTGGTGGCTGGTAACAGGGGAGAAAGTGGCATTGGCGGCGGTGAAATTAGGGTTTCTGGAAAAAAGAGAGAAGAGAATACAAAGAAAAAGATAGAAGTGTGGAAAGAGAGAACACAATATTTGAAATTGTAAAATGAAAAATTGATGGAGTAATGATATTTTAATTCGGACTAATCACAATTGTACATTTGGCGCATGGTGAGTGAGTATAGCATAGAGTTGGTGGCCATTTTGTTGATTAATACCCTTTTGGTTTAAGAAACAAAATTTGGACAAGGGGTATTTTAGTCAATTTGGCCAATTCTTTAGTAATAGTTAGATAGTTGATTTTAAAGAATTTAGAAATATGATAATAAAAGATAATTATATAAGTAAATTAAGCATTCATCCTGAAGCTACCTAAGATGTATCAAGATTTGAAAATAATATTTTTGTGGCCTAGATTGAAGAAACATGAAGAGGAATTTGTTATTGTGTGTTTGTCTTGTCAAAAACAAAAGATAAAACATTGAAAACTATTACGAATGTTTGATCGATTGACTGAGTCAACACATTTCATTGTGGTGTATATGATAGAGTTGTTAAAATGGGCTATCTGGTCCTAAATGGGCCAGTCCTGAAGGTCCTGTGATTTTTAGGGTTGGACCAAAAAAGTCCTATTGTAATATGGGCCTCAAAATTACTACCTGAATTCGGTCCTAGATAAGCTTTGGGCTATCCGGCCTAAATGAATTTTTTAATAAAAAATTAATAACATTCCAAGTTCAAATAACTACCAAAAAATTAATAAAAAATTAATAAGTCCAAATAAGGGTTTAAGCAGTTCATTTGAAAATAACTTGGAATGCTTAGTTAATTTTTTTGGTAGAGAGTAAGATAAGTCCATTGTATAGTAGAAACACAACATGAGAGGAAAATAACGGAAGATTGAGGGGGGAAGCATTGTATTAGGAATTGGCAACATATCTTTTTCAACATATTTGTTTTAGGGCTTAACTATAAAACTATGACCAGTAAGCGTAACTAATTTCACTTTTGTGGGGATTAGATGTAGTCGTCCTAGTCCTCATGCCTTTATCATGATCATAATGTTATATGTAATTTTTTTAAGCTTTAATGTTGTTAAATTTTTTGTTCTTAATGCTTTATTTAGATTAACTACCTAAAGTATGTTTCATGGTAATATGCAAACGGTACTGGTCATTACTAGATACAAGCATTTTATTTATTGGATATATTAAAGTTTAGACATATATTTAGGTTCAGTAAATGAATGAATTGTTGAAGCTCAATGGTATCGTATTGGTTAATATGCTAAGAGGTCGTTTATTAGGTAATACGATTGATATCACATTGTTGACTCATACATGAGCTACGATGACAACAATAGACGATAATGTTAATAGCTGATTAGAGTTGCATATTACTAATCAATTATATTACTTGAGAATAGGTCGATGAATTCAACTCTCAACAAGTTTTCTCAATTATTTAACACCAGAGTTTGTTTTATTTTCTGTTATTTTACTTTTTATTATTTTATTTTCCATATTCATGAACAATCAAACATTTCATAAACCATACTTAAAATCATAGAACTATAGAACAATCTTTAAAACATAACCAGATTTTATGGAGACGATAAAACTGATTTTCCTTTCTAATATGCACAAAGTAGACATAAGATCAATAATGACATAAGATTTAACAATTTATCTTTTGAGGCGGGAGATCTTATATTCATAAGAATAACACCTACTAAAGCAGTTGATAGAGAGTTTAAGGAAAACAATTTGATATTATAGTTTATTGGACTCTATGAAGTGTTGACAAATATTGGAACAATGGTGTTTATAATTTCTTACTTTAACTCATGTCGATTCTGCATAATTTATTTCACATGTTAAAACCTTGGAAGTACATGTATGACCCAAATCATATAGTACAATAAAATACATGAACAAAGTAATGAATAAAGTATTTGATATTTTCACTTATTCCTTCAAACATTGAAGAGAAACATGAACAGATCCCTTTAGGTTTACTCCATAAGGGATTGAAAAAACCAAAAATGGTATGGGAAAAGACACACACATGTGTTACTGAGTTGCAGAGTAAGAGGAAGTGAATGGAAATAAACTCTGTTGGGGAAATAAACCTTGTCGGGGAAATAAATCCTACTGGGGAAATAAACATTATTGGGGAGATAACTCTGCTGGAGAAGAGAATTCTGTCGGGGATTTTACAGTATTGTAGGAATAAACTCCACTGGGGAATTAAATTCCTATAAACTGTGCTGAGGGAATGATTTCTAACAGGAATTGGAATTTTATAGGCTGTGCGGAGGAAGTTTCCATCGTATGCTGGGGAAATGATCACACTCCTTTACCTACTAGGGACCTACTGGGGAAGCTGATCGAGTGAACTACTGGAAGATATCTCAATTTCTGTCTAAAGATATATTAGACTTGTTGGCGAATATATCTCTGCCGAGGAAGCTCTTATAAAGGTAGCTCTGCGGATATTTCTCTGTGGAGATTTGTGGACGACTTGAACATTATCCTAACTTCTAGAGTCTTTAGTAAATGCTAACCCTGTTTTTATTCACATATTTGTTAACAGTAATCATATTCATATGCATATGTTCACTCAATTTAGTCATTGAACGTTTTTGCAAACAAAACAAAGAAAGTAAATTTGAATTTTGAATTATATTTGTATTGATAATTTTCCTATAAACAGACAATTTTATACAAAGAGACAGAATTCCTAGTAGGAGGAAATCGTCGTAAAATGAAAAGCAAACTACAAAGAACAATAAGGAAAAACAGCTATGTGGAAGTAACCCCATTGAGTTTCAACTCTTCTAATGCTCGTATGTCTTTAAGCATCTCATCCCTCACTGTCAGAAAAAGTTTACTGAATCGATATGTACCATTTGAACTTGACATTGATAATAAAGCTTGTTGTATGTAGGTGATTCAACGGGACATAGTCGTACGCTTTAACCCCTAACTTTTGCCAAGACCTCCCATTCGGCTTTTCGGTCCACCGGGATACCTTTTTTTTCCCAAGCCGCCTTTTCAAGTTTTTGATTTGTCGGGTGTACACTTTATATATATATATATATATATATATATATATATATATATATATATCCCTAATTTTTCCTGAACCCTTTTGGTTCGTCGGGATGCCCTTACTTTTGCCTAGGTCAGTCAACCTAGCGGGTCTCTTTTATGCGTAGTATTTTTTGACTATGTCTGTGTTCACAGGGTGTAGAAAATCTTCACCGTCCATGGTGGTAAGTATCATAGCACTGCCAGAGAATATCTTCTTGATCAAAAATGGCTCATCGTATATGGAAGTCCATTTTTCCATAGGATCACCTTATGGTAAGATGAGGTTCTTTATTACCAAGTCACTAGCTTGGTATACCTGATGTTTGACTTTCTTGTTGAAGCTTTGATCATGTGCTTCCGATACATCTGACCATGAAAGACAACCGCAAGCCTTTTCTTGTCGATCAAATTTATTTGGTCCATCCTAGTCTGAATCCACTCGTCTTCGTCTAAACTTGCATCTTTCATGATCCTTAAGGAAGGAATCTAGACTTCGACAAGTAAGATAACCTCCATACCTTAGACTAGAGAGACTGCGGTTTCCCAAGTTGATGTATGTATTAAAGTGCGATATCCATGAAGATAAAATGGTAACATGTCATGCCAATATTTGTATGTCACTGTCATCTTCAGCAAGATTTTCTTGATGTTCTTGTTGGCGGCTTCCACTGCACCATTCGTCTTCGATCGATACAAAGAGGAATTCTGGTGCTTAATCTTGAACTGCATACATAGTTCCGTGATCATAGTATTGTAGAGATTGGTACCATTGTCTATGATAATCCATTCGAGAATTCCATACCGAAAAATAAGGTTATGCTTAATGAATCGGGCCACAACATTCTTGGTAACGAAGGAAAATGAGGATACTTCAACCCACTTCGCGAAATAATCAATAGTGACCAGGATAAAACAATGTTCATTAGAGGCCGTAGTCTTAATCTCTCCAATCATATCAATTCCCCATATTGCGAATGGCCAAGGAGTCGTCAAGACATTCAGAGGAACCAGAGGCACATGTACTTTGTCAGCATAAATTTAGCATTTATGACAGGTTCTAGAGTGATGATGATAATCATTTTCCATGGTTGACCAATAATAACCTGCTCTCAGAATCTTCTTAACCATTATGTGCCCACTGGAATAAGTACCAAAGATACCTCTGTGCATATCTTCCATAATCTTCTCTGCTTCCTTCTTGTCTACACAATAAAGTAAAGTTGAATCGTGATTGCGCTTGTACAAAATTGCATTACTCAGGAAGAATTTGGCAGAGAACCTCCGTAGGAATTTCTTATTTTTGATAGAGGCCCCTTCAGGATATTCTTGAGCCTCGATGTATCTTTTCACTCCGTGGTACCATGGCTTTTCCTCTACTCCATCAGTATCAACTTTGTAGCAATATGCTGGTTCGTCTAGCTTTTCAATAGTGATTAGAGCAGCTTCATTGTCCCATATGACTTTGAACATAAATGACATGGTAGCCAATGCGTTTGCCAACTGATTCTCTTCTCGTAGAATATGTTCAAAAGTGGTTTCCTCGAAGTACGGGATTAATGTCAACACATGCTCCTGATAAGGAATGAGATTTGGGTACTTCGTATCCCATTCTCCCTTAACCTGACTGATTACTAGAGCTGAGTCTCCGTACACATCCAAGAACTTGATTCTCATGTCAATAGCATCCTTAATACCCATGATGCATGCTTCGTATTCGGCCATGTTGTTGGTACAGTCAAAGCAAAGTCTGACGGTGAAGGGCGTATGGAAACCCTTGGGAGAGATAATCACAACACAAATTCCATTGGCCAACGTGTTAGAAGCTCCATCGAAAACCAAAGTCCATCGGGATCCCGACTCAGGTCCTTCATACGGTACAGGTTCTTCATAATCTGTAACTAACATGATATTCTCATTCGGTAACTCGAAATTCATATATTGATAGTCATTTACAACTTGATGAGCCAAATGATCTTCCAATACACTTCCTTTGATTGCCTTCTGAGTGGTGTACTGAATATCGTATTATGTTAGGGCCATTTTCCATCTGGCTATCTTTCTGGGGAGAGTGGGTTTCTCGAATATGTATTTTATGGGATCCATATTAGAGATCAACAAGGTTGTATGAGTCAACATATACTGTCTTAGTCGGTGAGCAGTCCGTGCCAAAGCGTAACAAGTTTTCTCGAGCAGTGAGTATCTTGTTTTACATTCAGTAAACTTTTTGCTAAGGTAGTATATTGCATGCTCTTTTCGACCAGACTCATCATGTTTCCCCAGTACACACCCTATTGAGTTCTCTAACATTGTTAGGTACATGATCAGAGATCTTCCTTCAACTGATGGCATCAGAATTAGAGGTTCCTAGAGGTACTCCTCGATTTTGTCAAAAGTTATCTGACGATCGTCATTCCAGTTTACTACTTGATCTTTCTCCAGCAACTTGAATATCGACTCACAAGTAGCGGTCAAATGGGAAATAAATATGCAATGTAGTTCAATCGTCTTAAGAAGCCACTAACTTCCTTCTCAGTACGGGGAGCTGGCATTTCTTGAATAGCTTTGACCTTGGCGGGATCAACCTAAATACCTTTACCACTGACGACAAAGCCTAGGAGTTTATTGGATCTTACCCCAAAATTACATTTGTTTGGATTCAATCTCAGCTTGTACTTCTTCAATCTCTCAAACAGTTTGTGTAGGTGATTAAGATGTTCTTCTTCAGTTCGAGATCTAGCTATCTTTCATTGATGTAAACCTCTGTCTCGTGATGTATCATGTCATGGAACAAAGCTACTGTGATCGGTGGATCTGGAACTGACTGTTTAACGCTGGTTCGCGAAATGTCGCGGAAGCAAGAGTCGCCATCGTCTTTTATTTTCTCCAAATGGAAAGGACAAAAGCACAGAAAAATTCCTTAAAGAGATTGCTCTCGGTTCGGGAGGTAGGTTATAGAAAGGGAAGGTGTTAGCACCCTTTCTATCCATGGTTATCCATGGGCTCTTAGATACTTGCTCAATGTGTTTTCAAAATTGTTTGCTTGCTTTTCAATGTGGGTTTTAAAAAAGTTTCTTTGAAAAATTTCAGTTCGACTCGTACGTCAGAGTGTTTGAAAAATTTGCTTTGAAAGCTTTTGAAAATGTGTTGGTGTGAAAAGTCTTTTTTTGTTTTGAGATTAGAGCAAGTATCCTTGAGAACCTACCTACCCTAAGGAATTCGTCTGTGTAGATGTCCTCAAAAGTAGTGCCATCCCACCATTGAGAGGTAGGTAGCACCACCGTTGGAGGTGTTCGGGTCAATTCGAAGGTTCGGGACATGGTGATCACCGGAGCAATGGGAAGACACCCTAGAAGCTACCCTCATGCCAGGTTCCCGGATCATGAGGACTTACTAAGACGTCCTCTACTCGACGATCACCTTTCGAAAGGCAACAGTGAGGCGTACCCTAGGGGTGGTGTGTGCGAATTGTGTGTCAGTTTCATTGATATTTGTCTTGTCATGTTTGTTGTGTTCTACGCTTGATTTTAATTAGGGCCATTCATTCTTGCATGCTTTTTAACAGTTAATATTGCGGGAAAAATAAATCTAAACTATTACAAATGGCGCGGGTCCACATCGCCAAAATTAAACCGGACCCGATTTGACTGAAAAATAAATAAAGCGAATAAAAGTGCGAGAAATAAAATTGTTACAAGGCTTTGGGACATGTACATAATTATAATAAGCGACAAAGTAAAATGCGCGAAACAACATAATTAAAGCGACGGGCGTTGGACCCTTTTGCAAAATATTAAATTAATAAGGAATTAAAATAAAAAATGAAAAAATTAAATGTTTTTGGTATTTTTGTGTTTTTTAAGATTTAAAAGAAAAAGAATTAATTAAAACTAAAAAAAATTGGATGTAAACCCTAATTCTAATGTTTTTTAAGTTACTAAGAAAAAGATTGAATTTTTAACCTAATTTAAATCTAAGTTATTTATATACATTTAATTATAAAGAAATAAAATAAATAAATAAATAATTATTACTGTGAAAAAAAGGGAAAAATATGAAAAGGAATCAAAATTGTTAATTAACCTAATTCTACATTTTTATATTTATTATGAAAAGAATTAACAATAAACCCTAATTTAAATTAACTAATTAACATGCAAATTTTTTATGAAAAATAATTAAGATAAAATAAATATTATATTTTTGCCTTTTCTGATTTTTTCTATATGTTTTTGTATTTTGTTAAAAAAATAATTAATTAAATAAACAGTAATAAAAATAATAATTAAAACAAGAAAAAAAATAAAAATAGTAAAGGCAAACCAGGGGGGGTAGCCCCAATTTGTGAGGATTTGTTTCAGCAAATCAGGCCTAATAAGCAGTGGCCCTTTTGACTTTTTGGCTTGTGTATCAGCGCATTGACTTGGGCACAGCATGTTCTTTGATCTGAGCCCCTTTGATGGACCTGCCAGGACGCGTGGCTGCTTGGATCATGAGGTGTACCATGGAACAACACCACCCCACCTGCGTATGATTATTAATTGAAAAAATATAAAGGGAAAGGATGAAGACCTGGGATCGAACCCAGGTCATTCACGTTGCAAACCATCACGTGCACCACTGAACCAAGCGCTTTTAATTTGACATATAATAACATATAAATATAATAAATAAAACATAATGGTAGTGGGTTAAAAAGGCGCGAGATTCAAAAGAACCAATGACCATTGGACACGAGGTCATCTTCTTCAACTTTCCTGAAACACAAACTCAAAGGCAACAGTTTTATGCGCGTGGTTTTAGGGGCCCTTTGGAAAAATAGCGATTAGCGCTATGTGAATCATAAATTAATCGCGAGGGTCAAGCTCTCTTCGTCTTGGTGAGCTGGTTTGAATGATCATAGTTTCGTGTTTCAATTTTACAGGATAAGAGAATCCCCAATTGAGAGCTCAAGAAACCCTAGGAGGCGTTCATGGCAATATCGCGTATAGAGCATAAAAACGCAATCAAACTGCATGGTTAGCATCAGAGACTTATAATAAACATGAATCAATCAATCAAAATGGCAAAATATGCATAAATTATGATGCACGATCCCAGAAATTTTTGGACACAGTTTGAGTTCATGATACCGATTCAGGGCGTTTTGGTGATGATTTCTGATTGGGATGTGTTCAGAGATTGTCAAAGAAGCTAGTGAAATAGGTTTGGAGCCTTGAATCGATCCCTACCACTGATTTCAGATTTGAGTTTTTATGGAAAATTTTCAATGTTGCAATGGCTTTTTGGGCGCAGCTTCTAGTGTCAGGCAATTAGGTTTTGATTCCTGAATATGTAGCCAAGCTTTTAGGTCAACAAAACTTGATAAAATCCAAGGCATTCATTGTTTTCAATATTTGATTTTCTAAGAATCTTTACATATCTTTTTCATGTGCAATTTTGTTCAATTAGGCTCCAATCACACCAATTCTTTCCATAATTGAACAAGCACGAAATATTGAGTCCAAATCATGCATAAAAAGATTTTTTTAGGTCAAGTTTATATTTTCTACATATTTAAATGATTTAAATGAATTAATATTAATATAAATTCAAATAAATAATTAGAAAATGAGAAAATACTTCCCTTTGGGCCAAGTGGTCGTTCATAGGCTTAGAATGATGAATCATGGAAGAAAAATAGGCCCATTTGCATTTTTAGGTCATTTGAACCATTGTTGACTTTTCAAAATTCCTAAAAATTTCCCAACTTCCACAAGGCATAACTTGCTCAATTTTTAAGCTTTTCACATGTTCTTGGACATTTTGGAAAGGTCTTTGAGGCCTTTAATCAATGCCTTTGGTCCCATGTCATTTTGATTTACCAATCTCAAGTTATGGCCTTTGACTTAAAGTCCCTTTTTGTTGACTTTTGAAAATGACCTATAATGTTGAAATTGATAACTTTTTGTGAGAGCATTTCTTGGACTTGAAGTATGAAGATGAGTTGTAGGAAATGTCTTTCTCTTCAAAATGAGCTTTGGATGGAATTTTTCTGATAATCCATGTGAAAGTTATGCCCTGGTCAATTTCAGTTGACTTTTTCAACTGTCCAAATATAGTAACTTTTGCATCTCTGATGATTTCTGAGCCAAATTTTGAGAATCATGATCAAGCATTGATCAAATGATGTTTGTGGCTTCAAAATGATATGTTGACCAAAAATTTGAACTTTTGACTGCCAAATGACCATTTTGCCCCTACAGTTGACTGTAGTGCAATCTAGGGTTTTGACTGTGCAATTTTGAGCTGAATGCCTTGAAACTTGATATGAGGATGCTTGACCATCTTTGTAGGCATGTTAGACTTGATTGGGCCCTTGAAAACTTCCTTTTCTTGATCAGAACACAAACCCTAGTTTTGCCTGTATAGGAGACAATTGAGCTGCACAACCCTTGGGGAATTTTGTGACTTGGCTTGGCAATTTCTTGGAGAATATGGGAGGGCAAATTTTGGGGTGCAACAGTTGCCCCTGTTCAATCTTCTTAGACTTGAGGATGCAGATTGGCTGACGTGCCTTTCGTAATCCGAAGGTAGAAGATGATTGGACACTAAAGTGCCCAGAAATTTGCGCTCACATAGTAACAGTGATGGGGGAATGGGCTTACAGATGCCATTTGGTGATTGCTGGATAGGGTGATGGGCTTATAGATGCCATCTGGACGTTGATCGCGTAGGAGATTCTTTAGCTAGAACCTGCATACCTGCAAAAAGAAAAAAATGAGTACCTGACACGTTGCAGGAGCTGATTTTAGATGCTTGGTATAGATATGTCCTGACTGGTTACAGGAGCTGAGTCTGGAGCTTCAAACGCTGATGAATGAACCAGGGATGGTTACTGCCTTAGCATGGATGATAAGAGAACCTTGGGCGATTTTAACTTCAACAACGCTCGTTGAGAAAAATCTTGGGTGTCTTCTACTGGGATAAGAATCAGGGAGATCTTAGGGTCGATCTGACTGAACCAGAGGAGGCCTTTGACTGGATAAGCATCAGGAAAATCTTAGGGTCGATTTAACTGAACCGGACAAGGTCTTGGAATATCTTCAACTGGATAAGCATCAGGGAGATCTTAGGGTCGATCTGACTGAACCAGAGGAGGCCTTTGACTGGATAAGCATCAGGAAAATCTTAGGGTCGATTTAACTGAACCGGACAAGGTCTTGGAATATCTTCAACTGGATAAGCATCAGGGAGATCTTAGGGTCGATCTGACTGAACCAGAGAAGGCCTTTGACTGGATAAGCATCAGGAAAATCTTAGGGTCGATTTAACTGAACCGGACAAGGTCTTGGAATATCTTCAACTGGATAAGCATCAGGGAGATCTTAGGGTCGATCTGACTGAACCAGAGAAGGCCTTTGACTGGATAAGCATCAGGAAAATCTTAGGGTCGATTTAACTGAACCGGACAAGGTCTTGGAATATCTTCAACTGGATAAGCATCAGGGAGATCTTAGGGTCGATCTGACTGAACCAGAGAAGGCCTTTGACTGGATAAGCATCAGGAAAATCTTAGGGTCGATTTAACTAAACCGGTCTAGGTCTTGAAACATCTTCAACTGGATAAGCATCAGGGAGATCTTAGGGTCGATCTGACTGAACCAGAGAAGGCCTTTGACTGGATAAGCATCAGGAAAATCTTAGGGTCGATTTAACTGAACCGGTCTAGGTCTTGAAACATCTTCAACTGGATAAGCAATCAGGGAGATCTTAGGGTCGATCTGACTGAACCAGAGAAGGCCTTTGACTGGATAAGCATCAGGAAAATCTTAGGGTCGATTTAACTGAACCGGTCTAGGTCTTGAAATGTGATTGAGACTTTAAACTGCATCTTTCCTGAAAGGTAAAAGTCAGTCATATGCAATGCATGATATGGATCAAGCAATGATGCTCTCAACATAAAGGAGACTTGTATGATGCAGTGCGTTATGCATGCTATGATGATGTATGTAAAGTTTTATGTATGTTTTCGTCTAGGAAAGTGAATCCTTGACGGGTGCCGGGAAGTTGTATCCTGGGCTGACGTTGAAGAATAGATTTTGCTTCCGCTGGGGATGATAACTGCAAGAATACCGGTAGGAGAAGATAACTCCGTTGAGGAATAAACTTGGCAAATGAAGAGTCTGCGGGGAGAAAAGATACTCTAGCGACTATGCTGGGAAGCGGTACTCTGTGGGGATAGAGATGCTTTGCTTGAATTATTGAGAATGATTTGCTGAGGATACCGTTGTTGTATGAAGTGTTGACGGACTTCGCTGGGGTAAGAAGACTTTGTCGACGGCGCTCTTTCCATGGCTTTTGGCTGAGGATAACCCAGTTATATCCTGTTAAGGAAATAACTCTTTAAATAAAGCCGGACGACACGTTCGTGCTCTGTGAGGATAAGCTTCCAGAATTTACTGGGGGTAAGCTTACTGCTTGGGGAGATATGAATTCCAACTTTCCTGGGGAAACTGGGTTGGACTGGACTCTTTGGGGAAGTTTTGGACTGCGGGGAAGTGATTCCTTTGAATGTTGGTATGCCGCCGGGGAACAATTTTTAGACCAAGACTGCCGGGGATGCTTGTTAAGAATATATGTATTGCTGCTGGGGAATGTTTGAGATCGGCTGGAGGATGCTCAATTTCCTTGATATTTGATGATTTGCTTGGAGAAGAATGTATTGTTTTACTCTCTGGGGAACTAATGTGTACTGGTCGTGTTCTTTAGCTGAACCTACCTTGGTACCTTGGAGGATAGAACAATTGGATTGTTTAGACAACTCTTTATTGCCCCTGTTTCTAGTGTCACCTGCAATTAATTCCTTTGTTTCGTATGCAAATATTTATGAGTTAGCAAATTATTGTCAATGCATATATCACAAATTGAACCTTGGACGTTCTTCGCAAAACAAAACAGAAAAAGAAAAACACTTGGCACGTTTAACTGAAAAATATATTTGTATTGATTTTTGAATGGCCTGAATAGGCGTTTTGTGTACAAGAGGCTGACGTCCTAGTAAGAGGTACGCCGCCGATCAAAAGAGTTTATACAAGTTTTGTACAAAAGAAGATAAAACAGCTGTGTGAAAGATGAATGATCCACTGGGTTTCAACTCTGCTATTGCCTTTATAACTCCGAGCGTCTCATCACTTGATGACCTTGGTTGAGGGTGAAGCTGACTGATCGATGCCGTTTGAGCTTGATGTAGATACCGGATTCTGGATGCAAAGTGATCCAATGAGACATGGTATTACGCTTTTATCCCTTATTTTTGCCTGGACTGCCCTTTCGGGTTTTCAGTCCACCGGGATACCCATTTTTGCCCAAGCCGCCTTTTCAGGTTTTCGACTTGCCGGGTGTACAGATTTTTTTTATTTTCATCCCTTCATTTTGCCCGAACCCTTTTGGTTCGACGGGAAGCCCTAATTTTTGCCTAGGCATGTCAGCCTAGCGGGTCTTTTTCATGCGTAGTATTTTTTAACTATGTCTGCATTGGCGGGGTGAGGAAGGTCGTCACCATCCATGTTGGTTAATATCATTGCTCCTCCTGAGAACACATGTTTAACCACAAATGGCCCTTCATACGTAGGGGTCCATTTGCCCCTTGGATCACTCTGAGGAAGGATGATTCTCTTGATTACCAGATCCCCAACTTGATATTCCTGTGGTCTGACCTTTTTGTTAAATGCCCTGATCATCCGTTTCTGATACGTCTGACCATGACAGATAGCAGCAAGTCTCTTTTCATCAATGAGGTTGAGCTGATCAAGTCGTGTCTGGATCCAATCATCTTCGCTCAGATTTGCATCCTTCATTATCCGGAGAGAGGGAATTTGTACTTCGATCGACAAGACTGCCTCCATGCCATAAACCAGAGAGAAGGGAGTTGCCCCGGTTGACGTCCTAGCTGAGGTACGGTACCCATGCAGAGCGAACGGTAACATCTCGTGCCAATCTTTGTAGGTTACTGTCATTTTCTGCACGATTTTCTTGATGTTCTTGTTAGCTGCTTCTACAGCCCCATTCATCTTCGGTCTGTAAGGAGAAGAATTGTGGTGCTGTATTTTGAACTGTTCGCAGAGCTCAGCGATCATCTTATTGTTCAGATTGGTACCGTTGTCTGTAATAATCCGCTCAGGGACGCCGTACCGACAGATCAGGTTGTGCCGAATAAACCGTGCCACAACAGTCTTGGTTACTGTAGCATAGGATGCTGCCTCAACCCACTTTGTAAAATAGTCAATCGCCACTAGGATGAAGCGATGTCCATTAGATGCCGTAGGTTTGATCTCGCCGATCATGTCTATACCCCACATTGCAAACGGCCAAGGCGCAGTCAGAACATTCAGTGGAACCGGAGGAACATGCACTTTATCTGCATAGATCTGGCACTTGTGGCATGTCCTGGAGTGTTGGTAACAGTCAGCTTCCATTGTGGACCAGTAATATCCTGCCCGTAGGATTTTCTTGGCCATAGTGTGCCCACTGGAATGCGTACCAAAGGTCCCTTCATGTAGCTCTTCCATGATTCTTTCCGCTTCAGTCTTATCCACACAACGCAGTAAGGTTGAATCATGGTTTCGCTTGTACAAGATGCCGTTGCTTAGGAATAACTTGGCTGCAAACCTCCTCAGGAATTTCTTATCGTTGACAGATGCACCTTCAGGGTATTCCTGAGCTTCCAGATATCTCTTTACTTCGTGGTACCAAGGCTTCTCAGTCACCAATTCAGTTTCGAGATCACAACAGTATGCCGGTTCGTCCAGTTTCCAGATGATGATCCGGGGAGCTTCATTATCCCATTTAACCTTGAACATTGAAGACATTGTAGCTAACGCGTCCGCTAACTGATTCTCTTCTCTTGGAAAGTGTTCAAAGGTTATCTCTGTGAAGTGGGGAATCAGGGTCAACACACATTCTCTATAAGGAATCAAGTTTGGATGTTTCGTATCCCACTCTCCTTTAATCTGATTGATCACGAGAGCGGAATCTCCGAAGACACTTAGAAATTTGATCCTTAGGTCGATCGCAGCTTGAAGACCCATGATGCATGCCTCATACTCCGCCATGTTGTTGGTACAGTTGAAGCATAGCCGGGCAGTGAGTGGAGTATGAGTACCTTGTGGAGATATGATGATGGCGCCGATACCATTTCCCAAAGCATTGGAGGCTCCGTCAAAGTGCATAGACCATCGGGATCCTGGCTCAGGTCCTTCATCCGGTCCGGGTACTTCACAGTCTGTTACTATCATGATGCTTTCGTCCGGAAACTCGAAGTTCATTGATTGGTAGTCGTCTACAGCTTGATGAGCTAAGTGGTCTGCCAATACACTTCCCTTGATGGCTTTCTGGGTTGTGTACTGAATATCGTATTCCGTCAAGATCATTTGCCATCTCGCAATTCTCCCAGACAGAGCAGGCTTTTCAAATATGTACTTTATCGGATCCATCTTTGAGATCAACAAGGTAGTGTGAGTCAGCATATACTGTCTCAGCCGGCGAGCAGCCCATACCAAAGCGCAGCAAGTTTTCTCGAGCAGTGAGTATCGGGTCTCACAGTCGGTAAACTTTTTGCTAAGGTAATGAATGGCATGCTCTTTTCGGCCAGACTCGTCATGCTGCCCCAGCACACACCCCATTGAATTGTCTAGCACTGTCAGGTATAGTATCAGAGGTCTCCCTTCAACCGGTGGCATGAGGATAGGTGGTTCTTGGAGATACTCTTTGATTCTGTCGAAGGCAGCCTGACATTCATCATTCCAACGTACTACCTGATCTTTCTTCAGCAGCTTGAAGATTGGCTCACAAGTAGCAGTCAGATGAGAGATGAATCGAGCAATGTAATTCAGGCGTCCTAAAAAGCCTCTGACTTCCTTCTCTGTCCTAGGAACTGGCATCTCTTGAATAGCTTTGACCTTAGCAGGGTCCACTTGAATACCTTTATCACTGACCACGAAGCCTAGTAACTTTCCCGATCTTACCCCGAAGGTGCACTTGTTCGGGTTCAATCTCAGCTTGTATAGTTTCAACCGGTCAAACAACTTCTGCAGATGATCTAGGTGCTCTTCCTCAGTCTGGGACCTAGAGATCATGTCGTCAACATACACTTCCATCTCGTGATGGATCATGTCATGAAATAAGGCAACCATGGCACGTTGGTAGGTTGCCCCAGCATTCTTTAATCCGAATGGCATGACCTTGTAACAGAAGGTGCCCCACTGAGTAACGAATGTAGTCTTTTCCATGTCTTCAGGTGCCATCTTTATCTGATTGTAACCTAAAAAGCCATCCATGAAAGAGAATACCTTGTGCTGAGCTGTATTATCAACAAGGACATCAATGTGAGGTAAGGGGAAGTCATCCTTGGGGCTGGCCCTGTTCAGATCCCTATAATCAACACACATTCTGACCTTACCGTCCTTTTTAGGTACCGGCACCACGTTAGCAACCCACTGAGGGTAAGAAGTCACTGCAAGGAAACCGGCATCAAACTGTTTCATGACTTCGGCTTTAATCTTCTCGGACATCTCTGGACGCATCCGACGAACCTTTTGTTTAACTGGAGGGCAGTCTTCCCTAGTCGGCAAATGATGGACAACAATATCAGTATCCAACCCAGGCATGTCTTCGTAGGACCAGGCAAAGATCTCCACATAATCATGTAACATCTTGGTTAACCGTTGCTTCACGCTGAGCTCTAGGTTGGCACTAATCTTTACCTCTTTTCTATCTGCCTCAGTACCCAGGTTTATGGTTTCCACTGGCTCTTCATGGGGTTGAATTGCCCTCTCTTCCTGAAGCAACAATCTTGCGAGCTCGCCAGGCACTTCGCCATCATCTTCACCTTCGTCTTCGGCTAAGTTGATCGGATTTTCGAAGTCATAACTGGCATTAGCAGAGTTGTTATCAGTGAGATCCAGAGTGGATTGGAACCTGTATGAGTGAGTGTGTGTGTAAATACAGCTGTTTTTGAAAATTATGTAAAGGAAAAGAAAGACAGAAAAGGAACACAATATTTGCAATGCGAAAAACGTCCAAGATTTTCATTCATGATGTATAAAATGACAGTTTGTATGCCCTCACAAATAGAACCACGGTGCCTCGGGTAAGACACCGGGCCATAGAGTTTATCATTGTTTATTACAAAATAACAAAACATAGGAATTCATTACTGCGTCACAAAGGTAACAGGGGTATGGTCCTTTGCACTCCAATTGTTCAATCCGTCTTCGGCCGTCGGATAGATCCAGCTGTTGAATTCAGCTTCGTCCACTTCATGGTCTTCCCCAACAGCATTCGCTTCTGAACTTTTAATAAATACCGGAGGTCTTCCGATCTTTGCTTTCCTCATAGCTCTCTGACCTTCTGAGGTGAAACCCAGCCCAAGTTTATCAGTCTTCTGGGTGAAGTCTGGAAGTCTGCCCCAGTCGGCACATTCACCCTTCTGCACCACAGCCCTGGCATCCTTCAGAGAGGCCATCTTCAAAGGACCACTTGCTTCTGTTGTTTCTGCTGCAATTGGAAACACCTCCTCGAAGTGCTGAAAGGGGGTTTCGATAAACTCCCCATCCATTTCAATGTATCTGAACGAGTTTAGGTGGCTCACCATATATTCTTCCTCTCCTTGCACCGTGACAATCTTCCCTCTGACGGGGTACTTCAGCTTTTGATGCAAGGTAGAGGTCACTTCCCCAGCCTTATGTATCCAGGGTCGACCCAGCAGACAAGAGTAAGATGGACGGATATCCATCACATAAAAAGTGGAGTCGAACACCTGAGAGCCCACACGAATCGGAATTTCAACCTCTCCATGGACCATCCTCTTTGAACCATCAAAGGCCCTAACGATGATGTTGCTGGGTTTCAGTTCCAGGCCTTCACAATCTAGACGATCCAGAGCCTTCTTGGGTAGCACATTCAAAGATGACCCAGTATCAACCAACACATGTGCCAAGGTGGTGCCCCTGCATTCGATTGAGACATGCAGAGCATCATTATGGTCTCTCCCCTTTGCGGTCAAGTCAGCATCTGAGAAACCTAAACCGTTGTCTGCCGTCAGGCTTGCCACGCAATCAGTGAACTGGACCGCAGAGGTTTCATGTGGCACATGGGCCGTCTTGAGGAATGATATTAGGGCCTTTGCATGGGCCTCGGAGCACAGCAATAAAGAGAGCATGGAGATCTTGGAGGGCGTATGCCCCAGCTGTTCCACAACATTAAAATCGCTCTTCTTTATAATCTTCAGAATCTCCTCCATTTCTTGTGGGGAGGCCTCAGCAGCTATGGGTATGGGTGCCTCCATCTGGGCAGGCTCAACTTCAATTCCCTTGCCCCGAGCATTGGATGACTCGGCAGCAGGAGAAACAATCGGATTAACAGCAGGAACAACAGCTTGATCAGCAACAGGAATAGGTGTACTCGTGGGAATTATCAGGAGCGGTCTTCGGGCAGCAGGTGGCGCAATGTCAGGCGAGAAGAGCCTGCCACTGCGGGTAACTTTGGCTGGGCCAGTGATGTCACAGATGCTGGCGCCAGCGTTGAGCTCTTGTTTGATCCCGTTTATATATACATCTGCCCCATAGTGCCAAGGGACAGCTTTATCGGATACATAGGGCAGGGGCCCAGGAACAGTGATAATAACAGGTGCAACGGTCAGAATTTGGACGGGCTTCCTCTGGAGAGCCGGGATCGGATTATTGAAGATAGTCACCACAGAGACTTCTTCTATTGGAACCAAACGAACAGCAGACTTCTTGAATAGAATCTCCTTGCTATCCATTAAGCTTTGGATGCCTAACTTTAGCAAGGGACAACCGGATGGGGACACAACACAGAACAGGCAACCTTCACTACAACCCGGAAATAAACCGGCCTGCAGTAGGTTCTTCTTAACGATCTTTAGAGGAGTGGCTAGATCATCCACAGAAACAGCATAAACGTCTTCATCAACAGCATTTACCCCGTGCTGAGGCATAGGGGCAGTAACTACATTCGGCTTTGCAGGCGCTTCGAATTGTATCTCCTTTGCGTCGATAAGGTCTTGCACTTTATTCTTCAACGCCCAACAGTCATCAGTAGAGTGCCCCGGGCTTTCTGAATGGTAAGCACAACGAGCATTCGGGTTGTACTTGGGGGATGCAGTATTTGGAAACTTCGGCGCCTCCCTGACAGTCACTAAATTAGTTGAGAGCAACTGTGGCAGGATCTGCGACAAGGTCATGTTTAAACGGGAGAATTCTCTCCGGGGTCTTTCCACCTTCTGAGTATTGTTTGGCCGGGGAGCGGCAGCAGGCTTAGCAATCATTATCGCACTGACAGATTGGCGGTGTTCATTTCTCTCTGATCTCCTGGAACCATATACGGCGCTAGACTCCTTCTTGAAGGGTTTCTTCTCAGCACTGGATGATGCACCCTTCGAAATTTTTCCAGATTTTAACCCAGCTTCAATCCTCTCTCCAGTTAAGATTAAATCAGTGAAACCAGCAGAAGAATTCCCAATGAGATGGTTGAAAAACGGCCCAGATAAGGTCCCCAAGAACATGTCTACCAATTCCCGATCAGTCAATGGTGGCTGCACCCTGCCAGCCAGGTCTCTCCACTTCTGAGCGTACTCCTTAAAACCTTCGCTTGCGCCTAACGCCATACCCTGGAGTTGGGTACGTGTGGGGGCAAGGTCGGCATTATACTGATACTGCTTGTAGAAAGCAGTAGCCAGCTCCTCCCAGTTACGAACTTTGGTCCCATCCAGCTGATAGAACCATTCGAGATGAGTCCCTGAAAGACTCTCCTGGAAGAAGTGGATCCATATATTCTTGTCCGCAGAGTACGGCTGAATTTTCCGAACATAGGACCTTAAGTGCAGCTTGGGACAAGACGCCCCGTCATACTTCGAGAAGGATGGTGCTTTGAACTTATGCGGGATAATCACACCAGTCGACAAACCCAGATCTCCGAAATCCAGCCCAGGTGCCTGTTGCACCTCCATAGCCTTCAACCTGTCCTCCAGTTGTTTGTACCTGTCATCTGAAGGAGGGTACTGCTCTTCATCAAAATCTGTCTCGTTGTCGGAGACGACCGGACTAGGAACCTTTACTTCTGCCTGAGAAGGACTCTTGCCAACAGAAGAACCAGCCTCTTCATGTTGCAGAGTATTGCCGAACCTTCGGCCCGAGTTGAACATAACAGTTCTTCTCTTCTTCTTCTTCTCCTTCTTCAGGAGCATAGCCTTCAGTTCTTCTTGGCCTTTAGCCAGACCCTTGATTAGTTCTTGAAACTGCGCATTCTGCGCCTGGAGAGCCTTGATTGATGTCTCTGTTGATTCAGATCCGGGATTCATGATGCTGAAATAAACAGCGAAGAACTGTAAGCAACCTGAAAAGGGGAAAAACCTGCTATGCACATGATGTATGAAATGCGTATGCAATGCATTCAAGGGTTCGAAAGTTCAAATTTGTTGTAGACAAGAAAAGAACACACGTTATCATTAAAGAAATCATTGTTTAATACATCAAGGCCTCATGGGCAAAAAGTACAAAAATCAAATCAATCCCAAAATACACTGCGCATCCTCTTCGGAGCTATGTAGGTGTTGAGATTCCTTTCCTCATGCAACAGGCGAGTGAGCTCCAAGACCTTCCTTTCACTGGCATGCAGACTAGTCTCAAGAGAATTCCTTTCCTCCTTAAGCTGGATCCAGCTCTTCTGCATCTCTTCCCAGGACGTGGGCATATCAGGGTGCTGAATAACATGAGACACTTCCCCTTCCAAGACAGGCTCTTTGATTACTGGAAGCATGTGAGGATAAGGCATTACTAACTTCTGGGAGCGGGCTCGTACCCACTTGAGATAAGGCTCCAAAGGGATGGAGTTCCTGTGCCCCAGTGTCTTGCTGTCTATCCTACTGGGCATTCTCCAAGCTCTGATAAATCTCTGGCGAAGTCCTTGAGTATCGTTGTCGAAGTCAAAAACTATGTCAGGAATTAACATGTCATGAGGACCATCCCTCCGAGCATAACCAAACTGTCTCCAAGCCAGGCATGGGCTATAAGTAATACCTCCTCTGATTCCAAGTAAAGGAACATTAGGGTACTCCCCGCAACGATCAATGATAGTGACATCTCCTCTGGATCTAGGACACCAATGTATATCTGCATGTGTAAGAGTCATCAACCGTTGTGACCATCTCAAACCCCGCTCATTCTTCAAGACTGATTGCGGAAGGTGCGAAATAAACCACCTTCCCAGGAGAGGAGTGCAACACATAAGGACACCTCTTTTTCTCATGGTTCGAGTGTAACATGAGTGAAGGATGTCCCCCAGCAACGTAGGTATAGGATTCCTGGACATAAAGATCTGAACGGCACTGATATCGATGAGCTGATCTGGGTTAGGGAACAACACCAAACCATAAACAAGGAGGGCCACAACCTCTTCAAAAGCTTGCAAGTCAAGGGAGTTCCAACATTCATGGGCCTTCTCAAACAGAAACCTGGCTAAGAACCCTCTGATACCACTTCTGACTTCCCAATGTCCCTTGAGGTCAGATGACTGTAGGTGCAAGGCTTTAGCAATCTCTTCCAGCTTCGGTTCCTTTTCTGTACCGTTGAAGGGTAGCTGATCAAGGATAGGGATCTTCAGGAGCCGGGAGAACTCCTCCAATGTAGGTACCAACTGATAGTCCAAGAAGGTAAAGCAGTGATGCAGAGGGTCAAAGAATTGGAACAAGACTTTTATCATATCTTCCTCAATGTTGGTGTTGACCAAGCTGATGAGGCTTCCATGCCTTTCACTGAATGAAGAGTTCTCGGGAATCCTGGATATAAGCTCCTTAAGCTGAGGAGGGATCCTTACAAGATTGACCTGAATTGTCTTTCTACGAACAGTTTCCATGTCCTACAAAACAAGAACAAAGATGAAAATTCGAACCCCTGAAATGGTTAGTCAATGCATATGATGCTGGATGATGTCATGATGCTATGATTAAACACACCACAGATATTTACAAAGACAAACATATAAGGCACACAAGGCACACAAGGCAAGCCCTTAAGGTTTAAGGCCAGCATGGGGTCTGGGTAGTACCCTCTTGAAGTTGGTGGGTTCAACCTGTCCTAATCAAAGTAACCGGGTTCTAAGGTTCTCAATATCACGGGATTGCTTTCATTGTTCATCGTTTCGATTTAGCCACTGAACTGGCGACCGAAATATTCCAGGAAAGCAACCCTCAATTGAGTGTAGTATCGAGTATCAACCAACCTCGGACTGCACCAAAGTCAGTTATCTCACTACCCTAAAGAGGCCAAGATAGTTCAATTAAGGTTCCTAAGGTCTGTTGATGCTTCACGACACCACGCGGAGGCCCCGTACTCTCCTTGACTGAACTCAAGGGTTACCGGTACACACCAAAGTGCCACATCAACGTAGCAGACTGTTTCAACCATGTCGGTATACCCCGCACAGTTCCCTTACAGTCTTGTTGCTACTTTCTAAGAAGGTATCCCCCAGATCCGGGTTTAGGATCTATAGAACTCCCAAGCAACCCACAATTTAAAGCACACAAGGAAAACAATTGAAAACATAGTTATAAGCTAGCCCTAAGGTACACCTCACTTTAAGTTTATTCCCCAGCAGAGTCGCCAGTTCTGTGATCGGTGGATCTGGAACTGACTGTTTAACGCTGGTTCGCGAAATTTCGCGGAAGCAAGAGTCGCCACCGTCTTTTATTTTCTCCAAATGGAAAGGACAAAAGCACAGAAAAATTCCTTAAAGAGATTGCTCTCGGTTCGGGAGGTAGGTTATAGAAAGGGAAGGTGTTAGCACCCTTTCTATCCATGGTTATCCATGGGCTCTTAGATACTTGCTCAATGTGATTTCAAAATTGTTTGCTTGCTTTTCAATGTGGGTTTTAAAAAAGTTTCTTTGAAAAATTTCAGTTCGACTCGTACGTCAGAGTGTTTGAAAAATTTGCTTTGAAAGCTTTTGAAAATGTGTTGGTGTGAAAAGTCTTTTTTTGTTTTGAGATTAGAGCAAGTATCCTTGAGAACCTACCTACCCTAAGGAATTCGTCTGTGTAGATGTCCTCAAAAGTAGTGCCATCCCACCATTGAGAGGTAGGTAGCACCACCGTTGGAGGTGTTCGGGTCAATTCGAAGGTTCGGGACATGGTGATCACCGGAGCAATGGGAAGACACCCTAGAAGCTACCCTCATGCCAGGTTCCCGGATCATGAGGACTTACTAAGACGTCCTCTACTCGACGATCACCTTTCGAAAGGCAACAGTGAGGCGTACCCTAGGGGTGGTGTGTGCGAATTGTGTGTCAGTTTCATTGATATTTGTCTTGTCATGTTTGTTGTGTTCTACGCTTGATTTTAATTAGGGCCATTCATTCTTGCATGCTTTTTAACAGTTAATATTGCGGGAAAAATAAATCTAAACTATTACAAATGGCGCGGGTCCACATCGCCAAAATTAAACCGGACCCGATTTGACTGAAAAATAAATAAAGCGAATAAAAGTGCGAGAAATAAAATTGTTACAAGGCTTTGGGACATGTACATAATTATAATAAGCGACAAAGTAAAATGCGCGAAACAACATAATTAAAGCGACGGGCGTTGGACCCTTTTGCAAAATATTAAATTAATAAGGAATTAAAATAAAAAATGAAAAAATTAAATGTTTTTGGTATTTTTGTGTTTTTTAAGATTTAAAAGAAAAAGAATTAATTAAAACTAAAAAAAATTGGATGTAAACCCTAATTCTAATGTTTTTTAAGTTACTAAGAAAAAGATTGAATTTTTAACCTAATTTAAATCTAAGTTATTTATATACATTTAATTATAAAGAAATAAAATAAATAAATAAATAATTATTACTGTGAAAAAAGGGAAAAATATGAAAAGGAATCAAAATTGTTAATTAACCTAATTCTACATTTTTATATTTATTATGAAAAGAATTAACAATAAACCCTAATTTAAATTAACTAATTAACATGCAAATTTTTTATGAAAAATAATTAAGATAAAATAAATATTATATTTTTGCCTTTTCTGATTTTTTCTATATGTTTTTGTATTTTGTTAAAAAAATAATTAATTAAATAAACAGTAATAAAAATAATAATTAAAACAAGAAAAAAAATAAAAATAGTAAAGGCAAACCAGGGGGGGGGGGGGGGGTAGCCCCAATTTGTGAGGTTTTGTTTCAGCAAATCAGGCCTAATAAGCAGTGGCCCTTTTGACTTTTTGGCTTGTGTATCAGCGCATTGACTTGGGCACAGCATGTTCTTTGATCTGAGCCCCTTTGATGGACCTGCCAGGACGCGTGGCTGCTTGGATCATGAGGTGTACCATGGAACAACACCACCCCACCTGCGTATGATTATTAATTGAAAAAATATAAAGGGAAAGGATGAAGACCTGGGATCGAACCCAGGTCATTCACGTTGCAAACCATCACGTGCACCACTGAACCAAGCGCTTTTAATTTGACATATAATAACATATAAATATAATAAATAAAACATAATGGTAGTGGGTTAAAAAGGCGCGAGATTCAAAAGAACCAATGACCATTGGACACGAGGTCATCTTCTTCAACTTTCCTGAAACACAAACTCAAAGGCAACAGTTTTATGCGCGTGGTTTTAGGGGCCCTTTGGAAAAATAGCGATTAGCGCTATGTGAATCATAAATTAATCGCGAGGGTCAAGCTCTCTTCGTCTTGGTGAGCTGGTTTGAATGATCATAGTTTCGTGTTTCAATTTTACAGGATAAGAGAATCCCCAATTGAGAGCTCAAGAAACCCTAGGAGGCGTTCATGGCAATATCGCGTATAGAGCATAAAAACGCAATCAAACTGCATGGTTAGCATCAGAGACTTATAATAAACATGAATCAATCAATCAAAATGGCAAAATATGCATAAATTATGATGCACGATCCCAGAAATTTTTGGACACAGTTTGAGTTCATGATACCGATTCAGGGCGTTTTGGTGATGATTTCTGATTGGGATGTGTTCAGAGATTGTCAAAGAAGCTAGTGAAATAGGTTTGGAGCCTTGAATCGATCCCTAGCACTGATTTCAGATTTGAGTTTTTATGGAAAATTTTCAATGTTGCAATGGCTTTTTGGGCGCAGCTTCTAGTGTCAGGCAATTAGGTTTTGATTCCTGAATATGTAGCCAAGCTTTTAGGTCAACAAAACTTGATAAAATCCAAGGCATTCATTGTTTTCAATATTTGATTTTCTAAGAATCTTTACATATCTTTTTCATGTGCAATTTTGTTCAATTAGGCTCCAATCACACCAATTCTTTCCATAATTGAACAAGCACGAAATATTGAGTCCAAATCATGCATAAAAAGATTTTTTTAGGTCAAGTTTATATTTTCTACATATTTAAATGATTTAAATGAATTAATATTAATATAAATTCAAATAAATAATTAAAAAATGAGAAAATACTTCCCTTTGGGCCAAGTGGTCGTGCATAGGCTTAGAATGATGAATCATGGAAGAAAAATAGGCCCATTTGCATTTTTAGGTCATTTGAACCATTGTTGACTTTTCAAAATTCCTAAAAATTTCCCAACTTCCACAAGGCATAACTTGCTCAAGTTTTAAGCTTTTCACATGTTCTTGGACATTTTGGAAAGGTCTTTGAGTCCTTTAATCAATGCCTTTGGTCCCATGTCATTTTGATTTACCAATCTCAAGTTATGGCCTTTGACTTAAAGTCCCTTTTTGTTGACTTTTGAAAATGACCTATAATGTTGAAATTGATAACTTTTTGTGAGAGCATTTCTTGGACTTGAAGTATGAATATGAGTTGTAGGAAATGTCTTTCTCTTCAAAATGAGCTTTGGATGGAATTTTTCTGATAATCCATGTGAAAGTTATGCCCTGGTCAATTTCAGTTGACTTTTTCAGCTGTCCAAATATAGTAACTTTTGCATCTCTGATGATTTCTGAGCCAAATTTTGAGAATCATGATCAAGCATTGATCAAATGATGTTTGTGGCTTCAAAATGATATGTTGACCAAAAATTTGAACTTTTGACTGCCAAATGACCATTTTGCCCCTACAGTTGACTGTAGTGCAATCTAGGGTTTTGACTGTGCAATTTTGAGCTGAATGCCTTGAAACTTGATATGAGGATGCTTGACCATCTTTGTAGGCATGTGAGACTTGATTGGGCCCTTGAAAACTTCCTTTTCTTGATCAGAACATAAACCCTAGTTTTGCCTGTATAGGAGACAATTGAGCTGCACAACCCTTGGGGAATTTTGTGACTTGGCTTGGCAATTTCTTGGAGAATATGGGAGGGCAAATTTTGGGGTGCAACAGCTACCATAAAACAATGATATGTTGCACCGAGGTTCTTCAAACCGAAAGTCATAACCTTGTAACAGAAAGTGCCCCACTGTGTAACAAAAGTAGTATTCTCCATGTCTTCAAGTCCCGTCTTGATTTGATTATAACCGGAGAAACCATCCATGAAGGAAAACACTTTGTACTGAGCGGTATAGTCAACCAGAACATCAATATGTGGAAGTGGAAAGTCATCTTTGGGGCCTGCCCTATTCAGATCCATGTAGTCTACACACATACGCACCTTGCCATCCTTCTTCGGTATTGGAACTACATTTGCAACCCACTGAGGATAAGACGTAACAACCAAGAAACCTGCATTGAATTGCTTCATAACCTTAACCTTGATCTTTTCGGACATCTCGGGATGCATACGGCGAACCTTTTGTTTTATTGGAGAACAACCTTCTTTCAGTAGTAGACGGTGAACCACAATATCAGTATCAAGCCCTGGCATGTCTCCGTATGACCAAGCAAAAATCTCAACATAACCGTGCAACATATGGATTAATCTGTTCTTGACACTATCTTCTAGGTTAGCACCTATCTTGACCTCTTTCTTGTCTTCTTCAGTACCTAGGTTCACAACCTCGACTGCCTCTTCGTGCAGTTGTATGGCTCTTTCTTCTTGCCTTAACAACCTAGCAAGCGCTCTAGGTGCTTCATAATCTTCCTCATCTTCGTCTTCGACTTGGTAGATCGGATTTTCAAAGTCATAAGTGGAAATAGCATAATTGTTATCAATGGGATCCAAAGTAGTTATGGATCTGCAATTTGTTGTGTGGGTGTGTGTAAGAACACATAGCTATTTTGAAAGTAATAAAGTAAAAGAAAGACATATAGCACAAAATTTGATGCAAAACGTCCAATGTTTTATTGAATGAAAAATATGTGAATGAAATGACAATCCTAACAAATGGACCGTTGTGCTCCGGGTAAGGCAGAAGTCTTAAAGTTATTGTTTTAAAAATTACATAGACAAAATTTGTAGAAGAAACTAAAGTTGCCCGCTCTGGACCATACAAATATAAATTTCATCTGTAGACATACCAGAAATTTCAGATATATGCGAAATTTCTAGTATTCTGGAAATTTCAAATTTCTGATTTTATGCTGCGTATTAGAAAATTTTGAAATATATAACTTTTTTATAAATCGCCCAGAAAATTTTGAAATTTCTGATTATTTGCTACCAGAAATTTTGGAAATTCAAAAAATTTCTGGTAAACACAAAATTCCGCTACCAAAATTTTTGTAACAGAGTCGAAAACATCAATTTCATAAATGTCAAAAAACAAATAAAAATGTATAAATTTAATAGGAAACATATGGTATATGCAGTGAAGAACTGCGTAAAATTTGTACATGAATATGTAGAAGAAGCTAAAGTTGCCGGCTCTGGACCATACAAATATAAATTTCATATGCAGACATACCAGAAATTTCAGATATATGCGAAATTTCCAGTATTCTGGAAATTTCAAAATTCTGATTTTATGCTGCGTATTAGAAATTTTTGAAATATGTTATAACTTTTTTATAAATCGCCCCGGAAATTTTGAAATTTCTGATTATTTGCTACCAGAAATTTTGGAAATTCAAAAAATTTCTGGTAAACAAAGAATTTCGCTACCAAAAATTTTGTAACTCAGTCGAAAACTTCCTCCCCCACCCCCTTGACTAATAATAAAAAACAATTTTAATGTTAAAATTTTAGAGGTAAATAGTAACAGGGGTATTTTGAGAATAAAATATATGGGTGGGAGGGCTGTTGGGTATAAATTGAGGGGTGTCTAGTTAAAATCTCAACTTCAACATGCTTTCAGTTTTTTATAAGACTAATCCGTACATAACCGACTCAAATGTTGAAATAATGTCGCTAACTTACTTTGGTTGATGAAAAAGTTCCTAAAATTCGTGTTTGTTTTTTAGCACGTTATCTTCTAGAGAGTGTCCTTTCACCAAAGACATTAATATCCTCCTCAACTCAATTTTGATAAAATCAATTCTGTCCACCACCAATTCAAACAGACCCTAAATTTAAGGTATGTTTGGTAGTGAAAAGAAGTTGAACAAAGAGAAAAAGTGCAAAAGATGAGAAATAGAATAGGTTTTGTGTATTGTTTTTGGCTCTGTTTAGCAATCCATATTTTGAGCTTATAGTTTATATTTTATAGGTTATAGCTTATGAGTCGTATGATAATAAAAGATATGTTTGATAATAGTCTTTTCATCACGAGCTTATAGCTTATTTTACTAACTTATAGTTTATTTTCCAAACACTACCTTAAATAGCGTTTTAACTTATAGTTTGTAGCTTAAAATATTTTATTCCATTATTACACTTATAAATTTTATTTATTTTAAATATATATTTAATTATTAATTAAGAAATGTCTTTTTATATCATTTTACATTTACCAACTAGTTAATCCGTTAATTTTATCAAATTCTTTAATTAGATTATCAACTATCAGTCATCCGTCATCAACTATAAACTATAAACTATCACCCATAAGCCATCAACTATAAACTATCAGTTAGTTTATCACCCAACTACTAATTTTTTTCAAATAGATAAGAGAATAAAGAAAAAAATAAAAGATCAGACATAAATGATACTAATTTTCATAAAGACTAAAACATTCTCTAGTTAAAATCAATTTATAATTTATAGTTAATCAAAGTAATAATATTTTCTGATTCATCTCTGATTAAAGTTGTTTTGGTTAATTTATTATTATATCCCATCAAAAATATATTATTTATTAATAAAAAAATTATCCAACCAAAACCCAATCTTTTAAAAACAATGTGTGACTCATTTTTTTTATAATTAAAAAAAATTATTCTTATTATTTCTACTCACTTTTGTACTGGTGGGTTTCCCATTTATTCTTCTCTGTTTTCACTTTCTCTACTTTTCAATCCCAAGAAATTTCCAACTTCTCTTGTTTTTCTCTCCTATATCTCTCTCTTTAATTTATCTCAAACTAATCAAAGTCTTAGAATGCGTTTGGATTGACGGTCGACATAATTGATTCTAGTATAATTGAGTTTTATAGAATTGATTCTATCATAATTGAATTTAGTAGAATTGATTTATGTTTGGATACATTTATGTAAAAGTGAGTTGAACAATAAATTTCAATGTAAAAATTACCCAAAGTCAATTCTGAAGACAGAAACTACAAATTCTAATTTCAAGTAGAATCAATTCTAAAAGAAGAATCAATTCTAGTTTTACCTAACCAAACATCTTAAAATTGTTGAAATAAAACATTAAATGGGTTAGAAATAAATGATTAAGTATTAACTATGGTAGTAGGAAAGGCATTAGTTTTCTTTTGTAGTTATGTAGCAGTTATGTTGTTTAATTTACTGTTTTAGAATTGTAAAAGTTTTTTGTTTGAGTCTACAAAAGACCAAATGTGTGTAATTTATTTACTAAGAGCAATATACAAGAAGTTAAAAGTATACAAAGTCTGATTAATATTTTACAAATTGGCATCAGAGCTCATGGCGAACATGATGAACCAAATGTCGTTACCACGGCTAACGAAGTCAAACTATGAAAACTGGAGCATCCAAATGAAAGCTCTTCTTGGATCTCTAGATGCGTGGGAAGTGACCAATGATGGGTTTGAAGAACCAACAGAAATTGGAGGATATACAGCAGCCCAAACGAAGGCGTTGAAAGAGACGCAAGCGAAGGACAAAATAGCACTATATATGTTGTTCAGGACTGTGGATGAATCAGGCTTTGAGAAGATTGCTAGTTCGACTACGTCGAAACAAGTGTGGGACACGTTAGAGAAGGTGTTCAAAGGAGCAGACAGAGTGAAGCAGGTTCGACTCCAAATGCTTCGTGGCGAATTGGAGAGGATGAAAATGAAGGATACAGAAAATGTATCAGATTACATCACTCGTGTGCAGAAAGTGGTGAATCAACTCACAAGAAATGGAGAGACAGTAGCTGATGCAAGAGTTGTTGAAAAGATCTTAAGATCTTTAATAGACAAGTTTGAGAATCTGGTGTGTGCAATAGAAGAATCGAAGGACCTTTCGATGCTCTCAATCGAAGAGCTCACTGGTTCACTCGAAGCACATGAACAAAGAAAGATGAAGAAGAAAGAAGAGGCAGAAGAAGAAGCAAACCAAACAAAAGAATCGAAAGATGAAAAAGTACTCTTTTCGAATAACTTTCAAGGAAGAGGACGTGGAAGTGGAGGACGTGGCAGTGGTCGAAGTTGTAGAGGCAGTAACTTTGAAAGAGGAAATTCGAGCCAACAAAACTGGCGTGGCAGAGGACGTGGCCAAAGAGGTGGTCGTTCGAATTATTCAAATTTTGAATGCTACAAGTGTGGCAAGTATGGCCATTACGCGAAGGATTGCAACTCATACAAATGTTACAATTGTGACAAAGTGGGACATCTTGCAAAAGACTGTCGAAATGAAAAGAAGACTGAAGAGATAACCAATCTGGCTTTGGAAGCTGAATCGAATGAAGGGTTTCTCCTGATGGCCCAAAACGAAATCAACACCAATGACAGTATTTGGTATCTTGACTCAGGAGCAAGTAATCACATGTGTGGTTACAAACACCTGTTTAAAGATATGAAGGGAGTTAAAGATGGTAGCGTGTCTTTTGGAGATGCATCGAAGGTAAAAGTTGAAGGAAAGGGCACAATCAGCTATTTGCAGAAGGATGGCTTGATTGGGTCAATCGAAGATGTCTACTATGTACCAGACCTTAAAACCAACATATTAAGTATGGGACAACTCACTGAAAAAGGGTGCTTCGATCCTGATGAAAGATCGAACACTACAGTTGAAGGACAAAACAGGATATCTAATTGCTGCTGTCGAAATGGAGAGAAATTGAATGTACAAACATAACTAGAGGAACATTCGAGAGAAATGTCTGCAGATCGAAGTGCAAGACAAAGCGTCACTGTGGCACATGCGCTTTGGTCACCTACATCATGCTGGTCTGAGAAGATTGGCAAAAAGGAACATGGTGCATGAACTGCCAGACATGGAGTTCGAAGGAAAATTCTGTGAAGAATGTGTGCTCAGTGTGATCGGTGGAAATAGAACTGACTGTTTAAAGCTGGTTCTGCGAAATGTCGCGGTAAGCAAGAGTCGCCACCGTCTTTTATGTTCTCCAACATGGAAAGGTAAAAAGCACAGCAAAATTCCTTCTTTGAGAATGTTTCTCGGTTCGGGAGGTAGATTTATAGAAAGGGAAGGTGTTAGCACCCTTTCTATCTGTGGTTATCCACGGGCTCTTAGGTACTTCCTCTTATGTTTTCAAAAATTGTTTGCTTTTCAAGTGTGTGTGGGTTTTGAAAAAGTTTCGTTTGAAAAATTTCTAGGTAACTCTTGTATCTGTCCTCAAGAGTGTATGAAAAATTTGTTGGAAAACTTTTGAAAGTGTTAGTGTGAAAAGATGTTTTTGTTTGTTTGAGAGAGCAAGTACCCACGAGAATCTACCTACTCTAAGGAATTAGGCTGTGTAAGAGTCCTTTAAACAGTGTTATCCCACTATTGAGAAGTAGGTAGCACCGTCGTTGGAGGTGTTCGGGTCAATTTGATTATAAGGGACAGTGTGGTCACCGAAGCAATAGTAGGACACCTTAGAAGTAACCCTAATGTCCTAGATCCTTTTTATCCGAGGCAACCGTTTCGAGGCAACAGGATCTTTAGACAGGAAGGCGACCTCTAAAACACCCTATACTTGACGACCACGTTCGAGGCAACCAGTAAGGCGTACCCTAGGAGTGGCATGTGCTTGTGTGTTGTTTTCATGTTATATTATCTTGTACATGTATCATGGTGATCTACGAGTTGTTTTTAATTATCATACAGTCTTGCAGGCATAATTAACAGTTAAGAGTGCGGAAAATAAAAGTGCGGAAATATGAATCTACGCTATTACAAGGCGCAGGTCTATACATCGCCAAAAACATAAACCCGTTTTGAAATAAAGTGCGGTAAGTAAAAGAAAGCGGTAAAACCTAATTAGCTATTACGTCCTTGGAAACAGATATATAAAATATAATAAAAAATAAGATAATGCGTGTAAAGAATGAATCGGGACGTCCTTAGGGTTTTGACCCTTTTGAGAAATAAAGAAATTTTTAGTCTTTTTTGCAATTAATTAAACATTAAACCTAGTACTAATTAATTATTTAATTAAAAAAGAAAAAAACGTTTTTTGTGTTTTATGTTTTTTTAATAAAAAATAAAAGGAATTAAAAAGTTAGTAAACAAAACCCTAATTCTAAGCTAATTTTATTTATTGTACAAAAGAGATTAAAATTACCTAATTAAACTAAATCAATTTATTAGTATTTTATTTACAAAAATAATAGTTAATAAATGAGAATAATGATAATAAGAAAATATGATTGAAAATTGTCAATCCCTAATTCTACATAATTTTTATTTATTGAGAAAAAGGTCAAAATTAAATCTAAATTAAACTAAGTTGATTAATTAGAATTTATTTACAAAATAAATTAATAAATAAAAATAGTAATAATTAATAAAAATATTCACATGTTTTATTCTCTGAATTTATTAAAAATATTAATTTGTTAGTTAATTAAATGATATTAATAATTAGTAATGAAATAATTAAAAGAAAACAAAATAAAAATAAGAAGAAAAGAAGTAATGAACCAGGGGGGTATTCTGGGCCCATGGGAGGTTAGTGAAGCAATTTGGCCCATTAAGAATCAGGCCTGCTTTGACTTTCTAGATGGTCTACGCTGGCTTTGACTGGAGAACATGGTGGTCAACCATCCCTGGCCTTTGGATGGACGCTTGAGGGCACATGGCATATGGAGGCATAGAGGCACATGGTGTACCACCATTGGAAAGCTGCATGCAAATATGAGAAGAAAAATAATATAATGCATTTGGGGGGACCTGGGAATCGAACCCAGGTCCCAATGGTGAACAAATGCGCCTTCCACCAACTCAACCACCTGCTTGCTTTGATATTATAATGGGCAATAAACATAAAATATAGAAACAACGTCCATGCTGGAAATTAACAAAAAAACGCACGCTACGTTTGAATTATCCAGTCACGCTCTTCCACGTATTGTCTTCTTCGCTTGGCCTGTAACAAGAAGAGTCAAATAGCGGGGGTTTTTAACCCCCACAAATTGCAAAATGCAAAAATATCGATTAGCTCTGTGTGTTATATAAATAGGGCGCGAGGGTTGGGTTGAGTTCGTCTGGCCTTGACGAATTCAACCATAGGTCTAAGAAGGTCCAATTTTTCCTCAATAGCAAACCCCTAATTTCGAAGCTTGGAAACCCTAGCATTCTCCAATGGCAGTTTTTGTTTTAGGGCACCATAATCAAATTAATCTGTACCATTAGCTTCAGAATGATGTTAGCAATGCAAAGCAATAATTATATCATGTCAATGATGCATAAAACTTGAGTTTCGATTCTGAAAAAGAATAAGCAAACCGTGATTCTGTTTGGACGTGTTCTTGAGCTTTGAGGCTTGTTTTTGATTGCAACACGTTCTGGAAGCTCCCAGCAATGTATTAGAATCGTTCTAAGGCTTTGAATTGGTCTGCAATATGAAAAACAGTTTCAAGCTTTTCTTTGAATTTTTGGAATTTGACTATGGTTCTTGCAGCAGTTTTTTCACGTGAATGAATTTAGGTTTAGCTTCAGTATATGTAATGGAATGAATTAGGTTAAATCTTTTGTCCAAGAATCCATGGAATAATGTTTTGCATCTTTGATTTCCAATCAAATATTTTTGCATCTTTTGATTGAGAAAACTTGCTAAAAGTGGATGATTTTGTCTCCTTGATTGATACATGAAATCTTCAGCATGTGTTGAGTTTATTTGCATCACAAAAAGATTTGAAAACCATATCTTTTGAAATTTCCTACCATTAAAATCAATTAAATGAATTAATATTAATAAAAATTCAATTAATTAATTAAAAATAAGAAAATAAATCAATTTAAGCTTAATGGGTCGTGCATAGGCCTTGGACAATGTTTCAATAAATAATTTGAGGCCCATTAGCAAAAATGAAGTGTTTTGGGCAAAGTTGACTTTTGAAAATTCCCAAAAATTTCCCAACTTCTCCAATGCATATATTGCTCAATTTTGATCATATGAACATGTTCTTGGACATTTTTGAAAGGTCTTGAAGTCCTCTAACCAATGCCTTTGGTCCCATGTCATTTTGATTTACCAATCTCAAGTTATGGTCTTTGACTTAAAGTATACTTTTGTTGACTTTTGAAATTGACCTATAATGTCAAAATTGATAACTTTTTGTGGGAGCATTTCTTGGATTTGGAATGTGAAGATGAGTTGTAGGAAATGTCATCCCCTTCAAAATGAGCATTGGATGGGATTTTTATGATGAACCATGAAAAAGTTATGCTTTGGTCAAGTTACAGTTGACTTTTCAGCTGTCCAAAAATAGAAACTTTTGCATCTTGATGATTTTTGAGCCATGCTTGTGGAATCATGATCAAGACTTGATCAAATGATGATTGTGGCTTCAAAATAATATGTTTATCAAAAATTTTGACTTTTGACTGCCAAATGACCATTTTGCCCCTGCAGTTGATTGTGGAGCAATTAGGGCTTTTGACTGTGCAACTTGATGCTGTGAGTCTTGAGACTTGACATGTAGATGCTTGGAAATGTATATAGGCATATGAGACTTGATTGAGCCCTTGAAAACCTCAACTTCCTTGAGAGAAACAAAACCCTAATTTTGACTGGCTTAGGAGGATGTTTGACTGTGCAATCTTTGAAAAGTCTTGAACCATTTAAGGATGATTCTTGACAAACCTTTGAAGAATATGGGAGGGAAAATTTTGGGGTACAACAGTTGCCCCTGTTCAATCTTCTTAGACCTGAGGATGTAGATTGGGTTGCGTGCCTTTCGTGATCCGAAGGTGGAAGATGATTGAACACTAAAGTGCCCAGAAATTTGCACTCACATAGTGGAGTATCAGCAATGTGATGTCGGGAATGGGCTTACAGATGCCATTTGGAAAGATGATGGATAGGAGGATGGGCTTATAGATGCCATCTGGAGATGTGACAGGTTCTTTGTCGGGAATGGGCTTATAGATGCCATTTGGAGATGCCATGGATAGTTGTGGAGATGGGCTTATAGATGCCATCTGGAGATGTAATGAATAGTTGTGAAGATGGGCTTAAAGATGCCATCCGGAGGTGTCGATCGCGTAAGATATTCCTTAGCGAGAACTTGCGTACCTGAGAAAGAAAGATAATTTCCTGGCCTGTTACAGGTGTTGATCTTCAAACTCTTCATGCAGATATGCCCTGGCTAGATACAGGTATCGAATCTACAATCAATCGCTCGCAGATATGCCCTGGCTAGATAAAGGTATCGAATCCGGAACTTCAAAAGGTTGATCGAGATAGCTTTCCTGACTGGATACAGGCGTAGACCTCTAATCAGTCTCTTACAGATATGCCCTGGCTGGATATAAGTATCGAATCTACAAACAATCGCTCACAGATATGCCCTGGATAGATACAGGTATCGAATCTGGAACTTCAAAAGGTTGATCGAGATAGCTTTCCTGACTGGATACAGGCATAGACCTCTAATCAGTCGCTTACAGATATGCCCTGGCTGGATACAGGTATCGAATCTACAAATAATCGCTCACAGATATGCCCTGGCTAGATACAGGTATCGAATCTGGAACTTCAAAAGGTCGCTTACAGATATGCCCTGGCTGGATACAGGTATCGAATCTACAAACAACCGCTCACAGATATGCCCTGGCTAGATACAGGTATCAAATCCGGAACTTCAAAAGGTCGCTTACAGATATGCCCTGGCTGGATACAGGTATCGAATCTACAAACAATCGCTCACAGATATGCCCTGGCTAGATACAGGTATCGAATCTGGAACTTCAAAAGGTTGCTTACAAACGTGCCCTGGCTGGATACAGGTATCGAATCTACAAACAAATCGCTCACAGATGTGCCCTGTCTAGATACAGGAATCGAATCTGGAATTAGTCGTATACAGATATGCCCTGGCTGGATACAGGAATCGAATCTCTAAACTCTTCATGCAGATGTGCCATGGCCGGATACAGGTGTCGAATCTACAATCAGTTACTCACAGATATGCCCTGGCTGGATACAGGTATCGAATCCAAAACTGGTCGTCTACAGATATGCCCTGGCTGGATACAAGAATCGAATCTCTAAACTCTTCATGCAGATGTGCCCTGGCCGGATACAGGTGTCGAATCTACAATCAGTTACTCACAAATATGCCCTGGCTAGATACAGGAATCGAATCTGGAATTGGTCGTCTACAGATATGCCCTGGCTGGATACAGGTATAAAATCTCTAAACTCTTCATGCAGATATGCCCTGGCTAGATACAGGTATCGAATCTACAATCAATCGCTCACAGATATGCCCTGGCTAGATACAGGAATCGAATCTGGAATTGCGACAGTTGATAGTAATATCTTTTGATTTGACTTTTTCCTGAAAAGGCAAAACATTAGTTATATGCAATGTCATGATGTATGAAATGCATAATGTCATGGAATGCATGATGTCATGATGTTCTCAAGAATAAATGAGATTGAGTGTTATGATGCGTATATGCAGGCGTCATGGTGTATGATAATGTGATGTTTATGAATGTATTTTCATCTAGGAAAATAAATCCTTGATGAATGCCGGGAGTTTGTTGAATCCTGGGCTGATGTTTGAAGAGTATAATTCTTCGTTTCCGCTGGGGATGACGATTGCAAGAATACACCGGTAGGAGAAGATGACTCCGTTGGGGAATAAACTTGTTGGAGAGATTACTCTGCGGGGAATTACTCTGTGGGAAGAGATACTTCGTTGAGGTTTTGACGATAAATCCACTGGGGATTCCATTGATAAGTTATGTTGGAAGATTTGATGAACTCCGCTGGGAAGAACCTCGCCGAGGACGATCTTTCCGTGGTAATTAGCTGAGGATAACCCAGTTATAAGCTCTGATGGGGAATAACCTTTTAATAGAGCCGGGGAGACGCGTTCGTACTCTGCATGGGATGAGCTTCCAGAATCTACTGGGGAGATTGATTCAACTTTCCTGGGGAAATTTTTGAGACTGCACTGGGGAAGTGCTCCACTGGGGTGTCTGGTATTCCGCCGGGGAACAATCTTATGTTAAGACTGCCGGGGATGCTTGCTTAGGAACATCTGTATACTCCACTGGGGAATATTGGGATCTTCTGGGGATATCTAACTTCCTTAAGGCTGACAGTAGGCTAACTCTGCTTGGGGAGAGTATTGCTGACTTGCTGGAGATATTGTGCCTTTTCAGGGCTGGTTGGAGACTAACTCTGCTCGGAGGGGAGTACTGTTGAAATCTGGTCTTACTCTGCGGGGAGTGGAGGTATCTGGGTTACATTCTTCAGCCGAACTTACCTTGGTACCTTGGTGGACAGAGCAACTAGATCGCTTAGACAACTCATTATTGCCCCTGTTTCTAATGTCACCTGTAATTAATCCTTTGTTTCGCATGCAAGTATTTATGAGTTAGCAATTAGTGTCAAATGCATATATCAAAAATGAACATTGGACGTTCTTCGCAAGACAAAACAGAAAAAGGAAAAATAATTGGCAATTTGTCTGAAAAGTGAATTTTGTATTGATTTTTGAATTTTCCTGTAAATAGGCGTTTTGTGTACAAGAGGCTGACGTCCTAGTAAGAGAACGCCGCCGAACAACAGAGTTTATACATTTTGTGAAGAGGAAAACAAAACAGCTATGTGAAAAATAATCCCACTGGGTTTCAACTCTGCTATCGCCTTTATGTCTTCAAGCGTCTCATCACTTGGCTGCTTAGTTGAAGATGAAGCCGATTGATCTATGCCATCTGAGCCTGATAGTTGATGTCGAATTCTGGATGCAAGGTGATCCAATGAGACATAGTATTACGCTTTAATCCCTAACTTTTTCCTGGACCGCCCTTTCGGGTTTTCGGTCCACCGGGATACCCATTTTTGCCCAAGCCGCCTTTTCAGGTTTTCGACTTGCCGGGTGTACAGATTTTTTCATTTCATCCCTTATTTTTGCCCGAACCCTTTTGGTTCGCCCGGAAGCCCTTATTTTTGCCTAGGTGTGTCAACCTAGCGGGTCTTTTATTCATGCGTAGTATCTTTTTACTATGTCTGTATTGGCGGGGTGAGGGAGGTCGTCACCGTCCATGGTGGTTAGGATTATAGCTCCTCCTGAGAAGATATGTTTAACCACAAATGGACCTTCGTACGTAGGGGTCCATTTGCCCCTGGGATCACTTTGAGGAAGGATGATGCGCTTGATTATCAGGTCTCCGACTTGATACTCTTGGCGTCTGACTTTCTTGTTAAATGCCCTGATCATCCGTTTTTGGTACGTTTGACCATGACAAATAGCGGTGAGTCTCTTTTCGTCGATTAGATTTAATTGATCAAGTCGAGTCTGGATCCAGTCATCTTCGCTCAAACCTGCATCCTTCATTATCCGGAGAGAGGGTATCTGGACTTCAATAGGCAAGACTGCCTCCATGCCATATACCAAGGAGAAGGGTGTTGCCCCTGTTGACGTCCGTGCTGAGGTACGGTACCCATGAAGAGCAAACGGTAACATCTCGTGCCAATCTTTGTAGGTCACTGTCATCTTCTGCACAATCTTCTTGATATTCTTATTAGCTGCTTCTACAGCCCCATTCATCTTCGGCTGGTAGGGAGAAGAGTTGTGGTGCTGTATCTTGAATTGCTCGCAGAGCTCAATGATCATCTTGTTTTTAAGATTGGTACCATTATCCGTAATGATCCTCTCAGGTACCCCGTATTGACAGATCAGGTTGTGTCGAATGAACAGCGCCACGATGTTCTTGGTTACGGTAGCGTAGGAAGCTGCTTCAACCCACTTTGTGAAGTAATAAATCGCTACCAGGATGAAGCGATGCCCGTTGGATGCCGTAGTTCTGATCTTGCCGATCATATCAATGCCCCACATTGCAAAAGGCCAAGGTGCTGTCAAGACGTTCAGAGGAACCGGAGGAATGTGCACCTTATCAGCATAGATTTGGCATTTGTGACATGTCCGAGAATATTGGTAACAGTCGGCTTCCATTGTGGACCAGAAATATCCAGCCCGAAGGATTTTCTTTGCCATGGTATGTCCACTGGAGTGTGTTCCGAAGGTACCTTCATGTAGCTCTGCCATGATCCTTTCTGCTTCAGTCTTATCCATACAACGCAGTAAGGTTGAATTATGGTTTCACTTGTAGAGAATGCCATTGCTGAGGAAGAACTTCGCCGCAAACCTTCTTAGAAACTTCTTGTCATTAACAGATGCACCCTCGGGGTATTCTTGAGCTTCCAAGTACCTCTTCACTTCATGATACCAAGGCTTTTCAATTACCTCTTCAGCCTCAAGATCACAGCAATATGCAGGTTCATCCAATTTCCAGATAATGATCCGGGGAGCCTCGTTGTCCCATTTGACTTTGAACATGGAAGACATCGTAGCTAGCGCGTTCGCCAACTGATTCTCCTCTCTTGGGAAGTGTTCAAAAGTTATCTCCGTGAAATGGGGGATCAACGTCAACACGCACTCTTTGTAAGGAATAAGATTTGGGTGTTTCGTATCCCACTCGCCTTTGATCTGATTGATCACGAGAGCGGAATCTCTGAAGACACTCAGAAACTTGATCCTTAAGTCAATTGCAGCTTGAAGACCCATGATGCATGCCTCATACTCTGCCATGTTGTTGGTGCAGTTGAAACATAGTCGGGCAGTAAGTGGAGTATGAGTGCCTTTTGGGGATATGATCACATCGCCAATACCATTACCCAAAGCGTTTGAGGCTTCGTCGAAGTGCATAGACCATCGGGATCCTTCCTCAGGTCCTTCATCCGGTCCAGGTACTTCACAATCGGTCACTACCATGATGTTCTCGTCTGGAAATTCAAAGTTCATCGACTGGTAGTCATCCACTGCCTGGTGTGCCAAATGGTCTGCCAATACTCTTCCCTTGATTGCTTTCTGAGTCGTGTACTGGATGTCGTATTCTGTCAAGATCATCTGCCATCTTGCTATTCTTCCGGACAAGGCGGGCTTTTCGAAGATATACTTGATTTGATCCATTTTTGAAATCAACAAGGTAGTGTGAGTCAACATATACTGTCTCAGCCGACGAGCAGCCCATACCAAAGCGCAACAAGTTTTCTCGAGCAGTGAGTATCGGGTCTCACAGTCGGTAAACTTTTTGCTAAGGTAATAAATGGCGTGCTCTTTTCGGCCAGACTCGTCATGCTGCCCCAGCACACACCCCATTGAGTTGTCCAGTACTGTCAAGTATAATATTAGAGGTCTCCCTTCAACCGGTGGCATAAGAATGGGTGGTTTTTGGAGATACTCTTTGATTCTGTCGAAAGCGGCCTGACATTCATTGTTCCAACGTACTAATTGATCTTTCTTCAGTAGCTTGAAGATTGGTCCACAGGTAGCAGTTAGGTGTGAGATGAATCGGGCAATATATTTCAGCCGTCCTAGAAAGCCTCTGACTTCTTTCTCTGTCTTGGGAACTGGCATCTCTTGTATGGCTTTCACTTTGGCAGGGTCCACTTGAATACCTTTGTCGCTCACGACGAAACCTAGCAATTTTCCAGATCTTACCCCGATGGTGCACTTGTTCGGGTTCAACCTCAGCTTGTACAATTTCAGACGGTCAAACAGCTTCTGCAGATGGTCAAGGTGTTCCTCCTCAGTTTGGGACCTTGCAATCATATCATCGACATATACCTCAATCTCATGATGGATCATGTCATGAAATAAAGCAACCATGGCACGTTGGTAGGTTGCCCCAGCGTTCTTCAACCCAAAAAGCATGACCTTGTAGCAAAAGGTGCCCCACTGAGTAACAAAAGTGGTCTTCTCGATGTCTTCAGGGGCCATCTTGATTTGATTATATCCGGAGAAACCGTCCATGAAGGAGAACACCTTATGCTGAGCAGTATTGTCAACCAGAACGTCGATATGAGGCAAAGGGAAGTCATCCTTAGGGCTGACCCTGTTCAAATCCCTGTAATCAATGCACATTCTGACTTTACCATCTTTCTTCGGTACTGGAACCACGTTGGCCACCCACTGAGGGTAAGAAGTCACTACTAGAAAACCGATGTCAAACTGTTTCATAACCTCAGCCTTGATTTTCTCGGACATCTCTGGACGCATATGGCGGACCTTCTGTTTTACCGGCGGGCAGTCTTCCTTGGTAGGCAGGTGATGAACCACAATGTCGGTATCCAACCCAGGCATGTCTTCGTAAGACCAGGCAAAGATTTCCACATAATCATGCAGCATTTGAATCAACCGTTGTTTCACACTGAGCTCCAGATTGGTACCAATCTTGACTTCCTTTCTATCTATCTCAGTACCCAGATTTACCGTTTCCACTGGCTCTTCATGTGGCTGAATGGCCCTCTCTTCCTGGAGTAGCAGTCTTGCAAGTTCACCAGGCACTTCGCAATCATCTTCACCTTCGTCTTCGGCTAAGTTGATCGGATTTTCAAAGTCATAATTGGCAGTAGCAGAGTCGTTACCAGTGAGATCCAGAGTGGATTGGAACCTGTATGGGTGAGTGTGTGTAAATATAGCTGTTTTGCAATATATAAAGAAAGAAAGAAAAGGAGCGCAAGATTTGAAATGCAAAAAACGTCCAATGTTTTTATTCATGATATATGAAAATGACAAATAATAAGCCCTCACAAATGAAGCCACGGTGCCCCGGGTAAGACACTGGGCCATAAAGTTTCAAATTATTGTTCGTTACAAATTCAAAACAAAGGAGTTCATTACTGAGTGACAAAAGTAATAGGTATGAAATCTTTCGTCGTCCAGTTTCTTGGTCCACCGTTGGTCGTTGGGTAGATCCATCTGTCAAATTCAGATTCCTCCGCATCGTCTTCAATAACATTCACTCCCGGGTTGGTGATGAATACGGGAGGTCTTCCAATCCTTGCCTTGCGAATAGCCCTTTGTGCTTCTGCAGTGAAACCCAAACCAAACTTGTCAGTCTTCGGAGTAAAATCAGGAAGTCGGCCCCAGTTTGCACACTCACCCTTCTCAATCACAGCCCGGGCATCCTTCAAGGAAGCCATCTTCAAAGGAGGGTCTTCTTTAGTCACAGTCTCTGCTGACGCCAGTGTCTGAGGCACCTCTTCAAAATGTTGAAAGGGGGTCTCAATGAATTCCCCATCCATCTCTATGTACCGGAATGAGTTGAGGTGACTGACCATGTATTCTTCCTCCCCATGCACTGTTACGATCTTCCCTCTGATCGGGTACTTAAGCTTCTGATGTAATGTGGAGGTCACAGCTCCAGCCTTGTGGATCCATGGACGACCCAACAAACAAGAATAGGATGGTCGGATGTCCATCACATAAAATGTAGAGTCAAAGACCTGAGAACCAACCCTGATTGGAATGTCAACTTCACCATGTACCATCCTCTTGGACCCGTCAAAGGCCCGGACAACAATATTACTTGGCTTGAGCTCTAAAACCTCGCAATCCAACCTGTCTAAAGCTTTCTTGGGCAACACGTTCAACGAAGAACCGGTGTCTACCAACACATGGGCAAGAGTAGTGCCCCTGCATTCAATGGAGACATGCAGGGCATCGTTATGGTTCTTTCCCTTAGCGGTCAGATCGGCGTCAGAGAAACCCAACCCATTATCAGCATTCAAGTTGGCCACACAATCGGTAAATTGATCGGCAGACGTCTCTTGTGGCACGTGGGCCGTCTTTAGGAAGGAAATCAAGGCCTTGGCATGGGCCTCTGAACACAACAACAGTGATAGCATAGAAATCTTTGATGGGGTGTGCCCCAGCTGCTCAACTACATTGAAATCACTTTTCTTGATAATCTTGAGAATCTCTTCCATCTCTTGCTGGGAAGCCTCAACAGTGGTTGTCTTCGGTGCCTCCGTCCGGGCAGGCACATCAGTAGCAATCCCTTTGCCCCGAGCGTCAGATGACTCGGCAGCAGGGGTAGAAACTTGATCAGGAGGGGAAACAGGCACACTCGCAGGTGTGATAACAAGAGGTCTTTGAATAACTGGAGGCTCAATATCAGGTGAGAAGAGCCTACCACTACGAGTGACTTTGGCAGGCCCGATGATGTTACCGATGCTGGTACTAGTATCAAATTCTTGTTAAACTCCGAGCACATAAGCATCTGCCCCATAGTGCCACGGGACAGCTTTGTCAGATATATAGGGGAGGGGCCCCGGAACAGTGATGATGATAGGTGCAATCTTCTGAGTTGACAGGATTTTGACGGGCTTATTTGAGGGAGCCTTAGGAGGGTTGTTGAAGATAGTGACAATAGAAACTTCTTCAGTGGGGACAGCAGGAATAGCCATCTTCTCGAACAAGATCTCTTTATTATCCATCAGGCTTTGGACACCTGACTTCAACAAGGGACAACCAGCAGGGGAAACAGCATATAGAAGGCAACCTTTACTACATCCCAAAAATAAACCGGCTAGCAACAGGTTCCCTTTGACAGTTAACAACGGAGTAACAATATCTTCCACAGAGGCTACATACCGGTCTTCTTCCACAACATTCACTCCATGCTGGGGCATGGGAGCAGTCACAACATTGGGCCTCTCAGGCGCCTCAAACTGTATTTCTTTAGCATCAATAAGGTCCTGAACCTTATTCCTTAGAGCCCAACAACCATCCGTAGAATGCCCCGGGCTATCAGAGTGATAAGCACAGCGGGCGTTGGGGTTGTATTTTGGAGAGATTGTATTCACTACCTTCGGAGCTTCCTTGATAGTTACCAGATTGGTTGACAGCAGTTGCGGCAAGATCTGAGACAAGGTCATACTAAGCCGAGTGTACTCTCTTCTGGGTCTCTCACCCCTTGGTTGGTTATATTGCCGAGGAGCGGCAGCAGGCTTTGAAATTACCACCGCGTTGACAGCTTGGCGGCGTTCCAGTTTATTCTGTTTCCTCGACCCATAAACAACACTAGCTTCCTTCTTGAAGGGCTTCTTTTAAGAACTTGAGGATGCACCTTTCTATATCTTCCCCGACTTAATACCAGCTTCTATCCTCTCACCAGTTAAGATCAAATATGTGAACCCAGCAGAAGAATTACCAATCAGGTGGTTAAAGAATGGACCAGACAGGGTCCCCAAGAACATGTCCACAAGTTCACGGTCAGTCAACGGTGGCTGCACCCTGCCAGCCAGGTCTCTCCACTTTTGCGCGTACTCCTTAAAACCTTCTCCCGTCCCTAGCGACATACCCTGGAGTTGGGTACGTGTAGGAGCGAGGTCGGCATTATACTGATACTGCTTATAAAATGCAGTAGCCAAGTCCTCCCAGTTACGAATACTGGTTCCATCCAGCTGATAGAACCACTCGAGTTGAGCCCCTGAAAGGCTATCCTGGAAGAAATGGATCCATAAGTTCTTGTCTGCAGTGCAAGGTTGGATCTTCCTTACATAATATCTGAGATGCAGCTTTGGGCATGAAGCCCCGTCATACTTCGCAAAAGAAGGTGCCTTGAACTTGTGTGGGATCACCACCCCAGAAGATAAACCTAGATCCCCAAAATCCAACCCAGGCACCTGTTGAATCTCCATGGCACTCAGACGGTCCTCTAGCTGTTTGTACCTGTCTTCAGCGGGAGGGTACTGCTCATCATTGAAATTCGTCTCGTTGTCGGAGACCACAGGACTAGGAACCCTTCCCCCTTGGGGACTTTCTTTCCCTACAGAGGAAGTAGCTTGATTAGCCTCATTTTGCAGTGTATTACCAAACCTTTGTCCAGTGTTAAACAGCACAGTCCTCTTCTTCTTCTTTTTCAACAGCAGAGTCTTCAATTCCTGCTGACCCTGGGCTAAGCTCATGACCAGCTCTTGAAACTGGGCGTTCTGGGCCTGGAGGGCCTTGATAGCTTGTTCGTTGGATGATTCAGGATTCATGATGACTGCTGAAATAAACAGCGAAGAACATTAAGCAACCTGTAGAAAAAAGGGTACCTGCTATGCATATGATGAATGGAATGCGTATAATTTATGTTTTCAAAGACAATCGGGATTCAACTTTGTAAATAAAAAGGGAACACACTTCATTAGATTTAACTTTGAATTGTTCAAGAAATTGCCCTTAGGCGTTACATAAATGAAAATACTGGAAAGGAAATGAAAGCTGTAAAAGAAACATCCAAGACCCATCAGTGCTCCCATGGCCTCCTCTTCTCAGTCCGGATATAGTCATTCAGGACCCGCTCGTTTTCCAACTGCTTTGTCAGCCTCTGGATTTTCTGTTCCTGCTCGTTGAACCTTTCCCGATAAGAATCTCGTTCTTCCTGTAGTTGCGCCCAAGATATCTTTAATGTATCAACATCAGTGGGTATCTGAGGAGGGAGTACAGTTGGAGGAACCCCGTCTCTATCATGAAATTCAAGAATGATAGGCCTGACAGCTTCGTATGGCATACCTAACTTCTGAGCATGGATGCGGACCCATCTGTAGTAAGATTCCATAGGTAGAGAAGTCTTCGGTCCCAACTCATGGGGGGCAGCTTTGTGAATTCTGTCCCAAGCCTTGATGAATCTACGACGCAGCTCGTCACTATCTACCTGAAACTCAAAACTGATGTGAGGTACCAACATCTCGTGAGGCCCTGCTCTTCTGGCTGTTCCAAACTGATGGAGAGCTAAACATGGATTATAAGAGATTCCTCCTTGGGTGCCAATCAAAGGAACATTAGGATATTCTCCGCAACGATCAATAACAGCTACCTCATCCAAACCTCTGAGAGTCCAAATGATGTCATTATCAGTGAGAGACATTAACCTATAAGCCCAGCCCCTTCCTTCTTTGTTCTTCAGCACGAACTTAGGGAGGTGCGAAATAAACCACCTCACTAACAAAGGAGCACAACACCACAGAGTTCCCCGTCTTCGGGCAGTACGAGCATAGAGTTGTTGCAGGATATCACCCAGGAGCGTGGGCACAGGATTCTGAGACATGAAGATCCTTATGGAATTGACATTAATAAAGTTATCAGGATTTGGAAACAGAACCAGGCCATAGATTAAGAGAGCCAGAATGTCTTCGTACGCCCGAAAGTCTAAGTCATTCCAGAAACTGTTAGCTTTACCAATCAGAAACTTAGCTAAAAAGCCCTTAACTCCGCTTCTAGTCACCCAGTTATCCATTACCTCTTTGTTGGTCAATGGAAGGGCTGCAGCAATCTCCTCAAGCCTAAGAGTCTTTTCCCAACCAGTGAAGGGAGTCTGCTCCAAAACAGGGACACCAAGCAAATCAGAGAATTCTTCCACGGTAAGGACCAGCTGGAAGTCTTGAAAGGTGAAGCAATGATATAGAGGATCATAAAACTGGGTCAAGACACTCATCAATTGTTGGTCCCACTTTGAAGTGACTAAACCGAGAAGAGAACCATGCCTCTGGATGAAGGAAGTAGTGTTTGGAATCCTGTCAACCAACTCTTTAAGCAAATCAGGTGGGTGAACAAAGTTAAGCCGGATAGTATTCCTTCGCACAGGCATCATAATATCCTACAAAACAGAGCAAAGATGAAACCCTCTTGTCTTTGAAATGTGCCAGTCCTTATGCAGGATGCATGCAATGTTATGATGGTATGATGTTATGATAAAGCACACCACAAGTATTCACAAAGGCAAACATGATAAGGCACACAAGTCACACAAGACAACCCTTAGAGTTTAGGCCAGCATGAAGTTCATGTACTACCCTCTTTCAGTTTCGTTGGTTAAGACCTGTCCTATCAAAAGTAACCGGGTTCTAGAGGATCCCAATATCACTGACTACCCTCAATCGGTCATAACTCCAGCGTCGCAATCTTTTCTTGCGGCCAGAACCATCGCGAGAGTTTAGCCTCAATGGGTGTAGCATACTGCTAATGTTCTATGGCCAAGTTGGGTCAAATTAGGGTTCTAAGGTCGGTTGGTGCTTAATGACTCCTCAGAAGACCCATATTCTCCTCGTTGCAACACAAGGGATATCGGTACAGACCAAGGTGTCACACCAACGTAGCCACTGCTTCACCTGTGTCGGTCTATGCCGGACAGGTCCCTCATAGCTTATGCTACCTAAAAGGGTATCCCCAGATCCGGGTTAGGATCTATGAAACTCCGATGCAGCCCATAATAATAAAGCAATCAAAGCAAGCAATAGAAAACATAAGTATGATCTAATCCTAAGGTACACCTCACTTTTATAATAATATCCCCAGCAGAGTCGCCAGTTCTGTGATCGGTGGAAATAGAACTGACTGTTTAAAGCTGGTTCTGCGAAATTTCGCGGTAAGCAAGAGTCGCCACTGTCTTTTATGTTCTCCAACATGGAAAGGACAAAAGCACAGCAAAATTCCTTCTTTGAGAATGTTTCTCGGTTCGGGAGGTAGATTTATAGAAAGGGAAGGTGTTAGCACCCTTTCTATCCGTGGTTATCCACGGGCTCTTAGGTACTTGCTCTTATGTTTTCAAAAATTATTTGCTTTTCAAGTGTGTGTGGGTTTTGAAAAAGTTTCATTTGAAAAATTTCTAGGTAACTCTTGTATTTGTCCTCAAGAGTGTATGAAAAATTTGTTGGAAAACTTTTGAAAGTGTCAGTGTGAAAAGATGTTTTTGTTTGTTTGAGAGAGCAAGTACCCATGAGAATCTACCTACTCTAAGGAATTAGGCTGTGTAAGAGTCCTTTAAACAGTGCTATCCCACTATTGAGAAGTAGGTAGCACCGTCGTTGGAGGTGTTCGAGTCAATTCGATTATAAGGGACAATATGGTCACTGAAGCAATAGTAGGACACCTTATAAGTAACCCTAATTTCCTAGATCCTTTTTATCTGAGGCAACCGTTTTGAGGCAACAGGATCTTTAGACAGGAGGGTGACCTCTAAAACACCCTACACTTGACGACCATGTTCGAGGCAACCAGTGAGGCGTACCCTAGGAGTGACATGTGCTTGTGTGTTGTTTTCATGTTATATTATCTTGTACATGTATCATGGTGATCTACGAGTTGTTTTTAATTATCATACAGTTTTGCAGGCATAATTAACAGTTAAGAGTGCGGAAAATAAAAGTGCGGAAATATGAATCTACGCTATTACAAGGCGCAAGTCTATACATCGCCAAAAACATAAACCCGTTTTGAAATAAAGTGCGGTAAGTAAAAGAAAGCGGTAAAACCTAATTAGCTATTACGTCCTTGGAAACAGATACATAAAATATAATCAAAAATAAGATAATGTGTGTAAAGAATGAATCGGGACGTCCTTAGGGTTTTGACCCTTTTGAGAAATAAAGAAATTTTTAGTCCTTTTTTGCAATTAATTAAACATTAAACCTAGTACTGATTAATTATTTAATTAAAAAAGAAAAAAATGTTTTTTGTGTTTTATGTTTTTTTAATAAAAAATAAAAGGAATTAAAAAGTTAGTAAACAAAACCCTAATTCTAAGCTAATTTTATTTATTGTAAAAAAGAGATTAAAATTACCTAATTAAACTAAATCAATTTATTAGTATTTTATTTACAAAAATAATAGTTAATAAATGAGAATAATGATAATAAGAAAATATGATTGAAAATTGTCAAACCCTAATTCTACATAATTTTTATTTATTGAGAAAAAGGTCAAAATTAAATCTAAATTAAACTAAGTTGATTAATTAGAATTTATTTACAAAATAAATTAATAAATAAAAATAGTAATAATTAATAAAAATATTCACATGTTTTATTCTCTGAATTTATTAAAAATATTAATTTGTTAGTTAATTAAATGATATTAATAATTAGTAATGAAATAATTAAAAGAAAACAAAATAAAAATAAGAATAAAAGAAGTAATGAACCAGGGGGGTATTCTGGGCCCATGGGAGGTTAGTGAAGCAATTTGGCCCATTAAGAATCAGGCCTGCTTTGACTTTCTGGATGGTCTACGCTGGCTTTGACTGGAGAACATGGTGGTCAACCATCCTTGGCCTTTGGATGGACGCTTGAGGACACATGGCACATGGATGCATAGAGGCACATGGTGTACCACCCTTGGAAAGTTGCATGCAAATATGAGAAGAAAAATAATATAATGCGTTTGGGGGGACCTGGGAATCGAACCCAGGTCCCAATGGTGAACAAACGCGCCTTCCACCAACTCAACCACCTGCTTGCTTTGATATTATAATGGGCAATAAACATAAAATATAGAAATAACGTCCATGCTGGAAATTAACAAAAAAACGCGCGCTACGTTTGAATTATCCAGTCACGCTCTTCCACGTATTGTCTTCTTCGCTTGGCCTATAACAAGAAGAGTCAAATAGCGGGGGTTTTTAACCCCCACAAACTGCAAAATGCAAAACAAGCGATTAGCTCTGTGCGTTATATAAATAGGGCGCGAGGGTTGGGTTGAGTTCGTCTGGCCTTGACGAATTCAACCATAGGTCTAAGAAGGTCCAATTTTTCCTCAATAGCAAACCCCTAATTTCGAAGCTTGGAAACCCTAGCATTCTCCAATGGCAGTTTTTGTTTTAGGGCACCATAATCAAATTAATCTGTACCATTAGCTTCAGAATGATGTTAGCAATGCAAAGCAATAATTATATCATGTCAATGATGCATAAAACTTGAGTTTCGATTCTGAAAAAGAATAAGCAAACTGTGATTCTGTTTGGACATGTTCTTGAGCTTTGAGGCTTGTTTTTTATTGCAACACGTTCTGGAAGCTCCCAGCAATGTATTGGAATCGTTCTAAGGCTTTGAATTGGTCTGCAATATGAAAAACAGTTTCAAGCTTTTCTTTGAATTTTTGGAATTTGACTATGGTTCTTGCAGCAGTTTTTTCACGTGAATGAATTTAGGTTTAGCTTCAGTATATGTAATGGAATGAATTAGGTTAAATCTTTTGTCCAAGAATCCATGGAATAATGTTTTGCATCTTTGATTTCCAATCAAATATTTTAGCATCTTTTGATTGAGAAAACTTTCTAAAAGTGGATGATTTTGTCTCCTTGATTGATACATGAAATCTTCAGCATGTGTTGAGTTTATTTGCATCACAAAAAGATTTGAAAACCATATCTTTTGAATTTTCCTACAATTAAAATCAATTAAATGAATTAATATTAATAAAAATTCAATTAATTAATTAAAAATAAGAAAATAAATCAATTTAAGCTTAATGGGTCGTGCATAGGCCTTGGACAATGTTTCAAGAAAGAATTTGAGGCCCATTAGCAAAAATGAAGTGTTTTGGGCAAAGTTGACTTTTGCAAATTCCCAAAAATTTCCCAACTTCTCCAATGCATATCTTGCTCAATTTTGATCATATGAACATGTTCTTGGACATTTTGGAAAGGTCTTGAAGTCCTCTAACCAATGCCTTTGGTCCCATGTCATTTTGATTTACCAATCTCAAGTTATGGTCTTTGACTTAAAGTGTCTTTTTGTTGACTTTTGAAATTGACCTATAATGTAGAAATTGATAACTTTTTGTGGGAGCATTTCTTGGATTTGGAATGTGAAGATGAGTTGTAGGAAATGTCATCCCCTTCAAAATGAGCATTGGATGGGATTTTTCTAATGAACCATGAAAAAGTTATGCTTTGGTCAAGTTACAGTTGACTTTTCAACTGTCCAAAAATAGAAACTTTTGCATCTTGATGATTTTTGAGCCATGCTTGTGGAATCATGATCAAGACTTGATAAAATGATGATTGTGGCTTCAAAATAAGATGTTGACCAAAAATTTTGACTTTTGACTGCCAAATGACCATTTTGCCCCTGCAGTTGATTGTGGAGCAATTAGGGCTTTTGACTGTGCAACATGATGCTGTGAGTCTTGAGACTTGACATGTAGATGCTTGGCAATGTATATAGGCATATGAGACTTGATTGAGCCCTTGAAAACCTCAACTTACTTGAGAGAAACAAAACCCTAATTTTGACTGGCTTAGGAGGATGTTTGACTGTGCAATCTTTGAAAAGTCTTGAACCATTTGAGGATGATTCTTGACAAACCTTTGAAGAATATGGGAGGGCAAATTTTGGGGTACAACACTCAGCAAACAAACCAGAACCTCATTTCAGAAGAAGGCAGAGTATCAAGCCAAACAGATACTCGAATTGATACATACTGATATATGTGGGCCAATTACTCCAGAATCCTTCAGTGGAAAGAAGTATTTCATTTCCTTCATTGATGACTACTCAAGAAAAACCTGGGTCTATTTTCTGGAAAAAAAATCTGAAGCACTAGAAGTGTTCAAGAAATTCAAAGTAATGGTGGAAAAGGCAACAGAAAGAAACATCAAATAAATTCGATCATACAGAGGAGGAGAGTATACTTCGATTGCCTTTGTGAAGTACTGTGAAGAACAGGGCATAAGAAGATTCCTTACTGCGCCATATTCACCTCAGCAAAATGGTGTGGCTGAAAGGAAGAATCGAATTATCTTTGATATGGTTCGATCAATGCTTAAAAGCAAGAGTATGCTGAAAGAGTTCTGGGCAGAAGCAGTACAATGTGTTGTTTACATTCAGAATAGGTGTTCATATTCGAAGCTGGAAGACAAAACACCACAAGAAGTATGGAGTGGACAGAAGCCAACAATCTCCCATCTCAAAGTGTTTGGTAGCATAGCTTATGCGCATGTACCAGACCAACAAAGAACAAAGCTCGAAGACAAAAGTCAGAAGTTCATATTCATTGGATATGATGAGAAGACGAAGGGGTACAAGCTTTTTAATCCCATAAGTAAGAAAGTGGTTGTAAGCAGAGACGTTCGAATGAATGAAGCCAGCAAGTGGGACTGGAACACTTCGACAGAGGTTGGTGACACAATCGAAGAAATAACTATAGTTGTACCAACAAACACTCCAGAAGAACATGAAGAAACAGAAGATAGAGATGAACCTCTACAACCCAGAATGAGAAGTTTGCAAGATCTGTATGAGTCAACAAGTGAGGTGCATCTTGTGTGCCTTCTGGCAGATGCTGAAAACATAAGTGTTGAAGAAGCGTTAAGAGATGAGAAGTCGAAAAACGCCATGGACGAAGAAATTAAAGCAATCGAACACAACAAAACTTGGGAGCTGGTCGAATTACCAAAAGGAAGTCAACCCATTGGTGTAAAGTGGGTATTTAAGAAAAAAATGAACGCCCAAAGAGAGATCGAAAGATACAAGGCACAGCTGGTTGCAAAGGGATACAAGCAGAAAGCTGGCATTGACTATGACGAAGTGTTCGCGCCTGTTGCAAGAATGGAGACAATTCAATTGCTCATCTCTCAAGCTGCTCAGTTCAAATGGCAAATATTTCAAATGGATGTCAAGACAACATTTTTGAATGGTGTGCTCGAAGAAGAAATCTATGTCGAACAACCACTTGGTTATATGAAGGCTGGAGAAGAGAAGAAGGTGCTGAAACTGAAGAAATCATTGTATGGGCTGAAGCAAGCACCTAGGGCATGGAACACACACATTGATACATATTTTAAGGAGAGTGGATTCGAGTAATGCCCCTATGAACCAGCGCTCTATGTGAAGAAAAATGGAGGTGATTTATTACTTGTGGCTCTGTACGTTGATGATCTCATTTTTCTAGGCAATAATGTTAAGATGATCGAAGACTTCAAAAACACCATGACAAGAGAATTCGAAATGACAGACTTAGGTCTGATGAGATTTTTTCTTGGTCTGGAGGTTCGACAGGAAGAACCTGGGATTTTCATATCACAAGAAAAGTATGCAAAGGAAATCTTAGAAAAGTATAAAATGAAGAATTGCAATCCAATTTCGACGCCAATGGAGCCAGGCACAAAGCTGTCGAAGTTTGATGGAGGAGAACGAGTCGAAGGAAGTAAATATCGAAGCTTGGTAGGCAGCCTTCGATATCTCACATGCACAAGGCCATATATTTCACTTAGTAAATATCTCGAAGGAAGAAAGACCCCATGAAGAACAAGGAAAAAAACTGATAATGAGAAAAGATAAAGAGAGAAACCAGGAAAGAGAAAGCTAGAGAAAATAGATCACAGATCATAAGAGGCTAGATGTATGATAATGCAAGATGGAAGAAAAGAAACATAATATGAAAAAGTGACGAGGAAAATACGTCACGTTTTTGCTAAACTAATTTCATAAACTATTAGTGTGTTTTCAACAATCATAAATATAAATAAAAAATATCATACTCTAATATAAAAAATATTAATTAGATGACACAATAAAAAAAATTATAGACTTAATATTATTTTTGGTCTTGTAAATTAAATTCAAAATTCATTTTAATTTCTTAACTTAAAAAATATTCATATTGATCGTTTAACGAAAAAAATTCAGAGATCAATCATTAAATTCATTATCAATTAAACAAAAATGACTTAAAAAGTTAAGATACTAATGAGAGCAAAAATGAACTAAACCAAAATCATATTAAAAAGTAAAAAGCAAGTTCATTAATTTTGGAATTTTTATGTGTGTAAGTGACACTCATAATGAAATGTAGGAGTATTAGCACCACCAAAACATATCAACTGAAACTAGTGCAAAATTAAATTTAAAAGAAATATAAGATGTTAAGAACATACTATTAAGCTCAGTGTCTTTAAGAAATTTCGCCATAAATCTAGAAAAACATGGAGAAAAAAGTGAAACCCAAAAATGATGGTTCAATGGGTCCATACTGCATACCACAAGGTCAAATATCATTTAAAATAGATCTGGCACAAGGCAGAGCTCTTTGGGAAGGAAAGCAATTCCATTTGCAATGCAAGCTTCTCTTCGGGATCCATGGAAGAGGGACTGCATATTGTCATTCTCCGTAGGTTTGCCGAATTCAGAATGATGTATTGTGCAAACATTAGCTCATATTTATGTCCTCTATAATTTATAATGTTGCACTCTTTGAGCTGTGAAAAGAGACCTTGGGGAGAAATACTCAAGATTGAGATGAAATATTTAACTGATGTTAAAAGTTGAGGCATTTCAAGGACAAGAGTTTGAAGTTTGGGGAATTTCTCCAGCACCCCAAATACCCAACACCAATCAACATTTCTTTGGAAGACAAGCTCCACATGAGTTAGATTAGGAAACACAGGAACATGGCCATACATCTACAACAATTAAAAATTAAAATGATTAAACATTTATAAATCATGATATAAATGAAAATGGAAATAAAATACCAGACACAACGACACCAATATAAGTAATAGTATGTCTGTTGAATTTTGTGACACGCCTTTAATCAGTGGTGTAAGTCAGATAAATAACAAATTACCTTTTCCATCCGGAGAAATTCGACATTAGAAAAGGCATCAAGAGGAACATCACAGCTATTCAAGTTAGATATATCTGCCCTAACCAAATTGGTTAACCTTTTAAACTTTCCATCATACTCCTCTAACCAGTACCTCGCAGATATATCTTTAGCTTCAAAATCTTCCAGAATTGGACAAGAATTAACAAGTTCACGAAGATACCAGTGTTCGGAAATAAAAACATCATTCAGATGTAAGGTTTTAAGTTTAGGTAACTCAACCGGCAAAAAATAATTCACACGTGTTGCTTTCAACTTGAGAACAACGAGATTACTAAAAGCAAATATAAAACTGTAAAAATTCAGCCTATCAGATCCTTGGAATTCAAGGTGTTCCATTCCACATTTTTCAGCGTCTGTTAACCACTTGACAACAACGTTTTCCAATATAGAATTTTCATGACATTTCAGGTGAAATGTTTTGATGAGTTTGCTACGATTAATTTTTGCATAAATAACACAGTACACCATATTCATGAAGAGATAATAAGGTTTTCCTCTATTCATAAATCTCTGATCATCCAAGTCGAGATTGGGGACTAAGAGCCAAATTGGCTCCCACCTTTTAGAAAGAAGAGTAGTGGTGAAAGCATCTTCGGTTGGAAGAAAAGAGAGAATGTGACTCAGGATTTCATCCGGCAACGTGCTTATCTTGTCTTCCATCTGCTTTTCAAAGTTTTGAGGATCAATTAGAAAACATGTAAGAATACTAATTCACACCAACAAAACAAAATTAGGGTTTTGGAATAAAAAACAACTAAAGAATTGACTTTTCAAACTTGTGCTACCAATATATGAATGACACATGGCTAGCTTGTTGATTAAATAGCAACAAAAACAGAAACGACAACAACACTTATACACCAGTAGCAATTACCGGTGGATGGTGGCTGCAGTCGGTGCCGCACGGTTTCGGTCCAGAATTTTCGGTTTTTTTCTTTTGGTCTCTTCTTCTGTGAACTTGTTCTCCTTTTATAGACTTAGGAATTAGGTTTTGATTGAAATTATTTTAGTCATTGGAGATTTGAAATGATTTTGTCGATTTTGTATTGAATGAGATTATGTACATTTGATTTTGGAATATTTGGTTTGACTCTGATTTTGGAAGGATTAAATTTGGAAAGAAGAAATTTCTCTATTTATTGATGAGGAGATGATTGTGATTGCATTTTAAGACTTTTTGGATCTCTTTTTTTGTTTTTTATCTTAAAATAAAATAAATTTATAACATAAAACCTAAATAGTGAAAAAGAAATAAATATCAAATCCCATCAATTAAAATTTTTTAATAATGTAATAAAGCTAAGACATTTACATAAAAAGTGACGAAAATTGTTAAAATAAAAAATGACAAAATAAATAATTATTATAAATTCTAAATGAAAATATCTAAAAAATTAAATATCTAAAAAGAATTTCCTAAAATGACAAAAGTCCGATAAATTTCTAAAAAAGGGAAAAGATCTTTATTTAACAAAAATTAGAATCAAACTTTTAAGACTATCCTAAAAGCTAAAGCAAAAGTTATTTTAATTTCAAATCCTGAAATCTTAAAATTGTTCTAATATTTTAATAGCTAAAAATTAAAAGCTAAAACATGATAAAAGTAAAAATAAAAAAAATTATACTAATGTTATAAGAACAAAAAATAAAGAATAGAAAAAAAAATTGTTCTAATAAAAATATGAAAAATATATTTAAATATAATTTAAAAAGAAAAAATTGAAAAATATGTATAAGAAGAAATTATACACTTATTATATTTTTATTAGAAAACAATAAAAATCACAAGAGAACTATACTCAAATTTGTTTCTCAAATAAAAAAGTACAAACTAGAGTTGATTCTTTATAAAAATAAATTTGATGAATGAGTCATCTCTTTAAATTAAAAAAACTATATTAATGGATTTCCTATATAAATAAGAACTCATTGACAAAATTCAAAAAAATAAATTGTAAGATAAATCCAATTTAAAATCGCATAAGAAAAAAATTATTTTTTATTTTTATCAAGCACCCGTTAATTGCGGTGTTGTAAATTTTAATTGGCTCTATAATGAGCCAAAGTCTAAGCACACCTTCAATAGTTTTATGCAAGTAATTTATTAGTTATAATTATTTTATAAAAACAATAATTGAAGGGTTTTTGTATTTTTTTGGATTTTTCTTATATATAAATTTTGTAGTACAATTATTTTATAAACAATACTATTTATTAAAAAATAAAAAATAATTTTTATAATTTAATAATAAATTAAATATATTAATATTTTTAATTTAAAATTATTAAATATGTATTAAGTCAATAAAATATTTATTTATTAAAAGATTGTAAAATTACATCAAAGAATAATTAGTGTGATGTTGATCGGTCATTGAAAGTGGTCGCTGATTTCACATTGAATAGAAATTCCCATTCGTTCCGTCCTATAGAAGTTGCTCCCCTTCGTTCCGTCCTTCGAGGTATATTGGACGGTCTAGCACATTCCCCACATCACCTCTAAGATTCATGAAGGTTGCGGGGGCTTCATGCGAGAACATATTATTGACCGCATGTTTCAATTTGGTTGGGTAATATTTTGGGTTGAGTTATCGAAATAGGAGATGTATCCTTGTCGTGGTTAAGATGGATTCAGATTGATTAATTGTGATAGATATAAAGTAGTTCTATATAGAAAAGTAACTCTATCAAAGGTAAAATTCTCAAAGGCTAAAATTAATGTTGATTCATTAAGAAGATCGAGATTTAAATGATGTGCTAAAAAATGGTAACTGTTGGGAATTACACCAAACCTATAGAGAATTCCAATCAATCTTGATGAACAAGATTCAATCACACGATCAAAATCCCTTGTTCTTCACTCTTCACTCTAGTGAATCAACCAACCTTGGTTGCAAGATGATTCTGCGTGGGAATTACTAATGGAGAAAATGAGAGGATAATTGGGGAAGAAGAAGAAGTTAGGGTTTGAACAAAGGAAGAAATAATTTTGCAGAGTTTCTCTCTGCCCATAAATTATTTAAAACTTTATTCTTTGCAACTGCAAATTCAGTGTGTTCAAGTGTGTTTCTATAATGGGGGTTATACCATCTATTTGTACTTTTAGGTTAACTTAGTCCCTAAGTCAAAGTGAAAAATACCTATTTTGGTATAAGTCAAAATCATGTGTCATGCAACCTAATTCGAAAATTCGATATCTAATACAACTCGACACACATTAGATTATTTTGACACAACCTTATTATTGTCGAGCAATATGCTGCTTTAACACAAGGGATTACAATATCAATACACCACCTAATTCATTGTGTCTAAGCTATCTACATTCATCATAGATCTTAACTTCTTAAGCACTTCGATTTGTGTAACACCCTAAATTTCCCCGAATAACATTTTAAATAAAATCAGATTAAATTAAAATAATCCACACATTTAGGATGTCACAATAATTCATCAACATGCTCATGTCTAAGATACGCAACACATATTAAAATATAAACCACATAATTATCATGTTTGAACTTCAATGCCTTTATTAGCAGCGGAAAACATCAACAATGTTTAATCCCAACTCTTCAACATGAGTTATAATCATAATAATCCAAAATAACATAATCACCAAATATATTCAACAATTGGAGTTATACATAAATCGAATCCCAACATAAATAAAACAAATTCTATTCCTCCAGTATTACGTATCAGACAGACACCGACTCAATCTACACAATACGAGGCAACTTCCTCGGCTAACCTCAGCTTCGAGCTACTCCTGATTATCTGTATGATGTCGCATAAAGCATCATTCCAACAGAAGGGTGAAATATCATGAATATAAATGGAATGCATAATAATAAGTGAAAAACAACTTTACAAGCGCAACAATACATTTCAATCACATATCACACCCATACAACACAACAACAATACACCAATGCAGTGCAATGAGACTCAACTGTAAGAACAAGATTTGGTTCTGCAATATTATCTTTGAGTTTTGATGATAACAAATGAGTATATTTGTGTGAACCATTTTGTTGTACTAATGTTTGTTATTGTTGAGTACTCAACAAACAGGTTCTGCCATGGCGAAGACATTTGAAGAGAATTAGTTATGCCTTTGCACTATACAAGTTCTATTGAACAGTAGCAAGATACTTCAGAAGGCTCTTAAGTGTAAGCTCTGTTGTTTGTCTAAAAATCCCAGTCAAAAGATCTGAAGACAGAAGTTGCTACTTACGTCCAAATGCTGAAGACTCAAGCTTCTAAAGACAACGTGTTCTAAGGAAACAATCAAAAGATCTAAAGACAGAAGTTTCCACTTAAGTATAGATGCCGAAGACTCATGTTTCTAAAAGTCAGTGTGTTCTAAAGAAACAAAGTTGGAAGATTTGAACACAAAGTTTCTACTGAAGTCCAAATGCTAAAAACATAGTTTCTAAAATACAACTTGTTTTAAAGAAGACAAAGTTAGCAGATCTGAAGACAATGTTTCTAACTGAAGTCCAGATGCTGAAGATTTTATGTTTCTAATAAGAAGGTTCTAAAGACAAGGATTCTTAAAGAACCAAGTGCTAAAGGTTCTAAAGACGGAAGGTCTGAAGATTCCAAAGACTTGAAGTTCTAAAGGTCCAAGATTATCTACAACGGGTTCTCAAGACCAAGTGATGAGGACTCTAAAGACGCAGCTCTTAAGACTCTGAAGACTTGAAGCTCTTCTGATACAAGGTTCACTACAACGGGTTCTCACGACCAAGTGTTGAAGACTCTAAAGACATAGTTCTGAAGACTCTGAAGACTTAAAGTTCTGAAAGACCTTATGTTATGTTTCTGCTTCTAACCTCATGCTCGCAGAAGCCTCTGAAGTGAAGTAGGAAAGAATATAACGGTAACATGGTACAATAGTACACAGTACAAAAAAGCCTTATTCCACTACCTTACCACTAGCTTGAATTATGGAAGAGATAAGGACGTAGAAATACTATTTGTAATAATTCTTTTTCAAATATCCAACGGCTCTATTTTGCTTGGCTATATAAGAAAAGAATCGTATATTTAAAGTTGTTGAATTTTGCATATAGCCAGTTGCAACGTTGTTGGCATTTAATGTCAAAAATCAAATATGCCATTATTGGAACATAACCAAAAAGCTACCAACCACTATAACAACAACATGAATTCTACAAGATGTTATTTAAACTACCAAACATATACATCTTGGAAGAATTTTGAAAAATCAAGGAGTTGTTGCTCATATCTTGCTTCATGAAGAAAGAAGATGAAGATGAAGAATTCTACAAGATGTCATTCAAATCATCAATCATATACATCTTGAAAAATATGAATTCATTCCTTCGGAAAAGGACCTAGCCATAGTTGTCTATGAAAAATTTGTTCCTAAAACCTTGGATGAATGCATTAACATTTTTAGAACTAAGGCTATGAAAATAGTTTTGAAATTAAGCACAGAGGAAAGTACAAGTACTGAGCCTCAGGACATGGATGGTTCTTGGAAGAAGTTTTATAAGTGGATGTCTTCTAAAGTTGAAAGAATGAATTCTTTTGCTAAAGCATCCATCGTTTGGGATGTTCAGATGGTAACTGAAAGAAGAGAAACAAGAGAAAGAGTCAGACTTGTTGAACTACTTGTTGTAAAACAAAGAGAAGCAAAAGCTAAAGTGCTAAAAGAAGCAGAGGAAGTCAGGCTTAAGGATTAAGAGGTATAAGAAGCCATAAAAGATAAAGAATCTAGATTGGTAGAAGAAGTTACTAAGGCTAAAGAAGATTCCCTGGCTGCTTCATCTTCTGATCCTGCCATTGTGCATCTGGAAAATTCAATTGGTAAGATTAGAGGATAACAATAGGTGTTCAGAGAAATCATCATTGAGAAAAAGTATGTCAATGAGAAGGTTCAAAACATGCTACAGTTGATTTTGTAAAAGATTTGAGCTCCTGTTCCTGAACTTTAGGCTCTAGGATTTTATCTTTCCTTTTGCTTCTGAACTATAGAAACATGCTTGTATTCTTCTGACTGTTGTACCCCAAAATTTGCCCTCCCATTTCCTCAACATTTTCTCATCACAAGACCCTTGAAGATCAAGATCCAGTTAGGGTTTCATCTGCTCAAGACTTCTCCTTGCACTGTTGACCCAAATTAGGGCTTGTGATTACACAAAAAAGATTTTGACCTAAAGTTCCTAAGATGACTTTCATGCTTCATGTTGGACTCCCAAGTTTATCCATACCAAGTTTCAAGTCTTGATTCCAAATTTTGCCCAGTCAATTGGACAGTTGACCTAGAAATCAACTATATTGGGGAAAAAGTCAACTGTGACCAATTGACAGTCAAATCTCATGAAAATTGACCCACATCAACATTATGAACTCACATGGACCATTTGATCAAGTTTGGATCACAATTCCACAAGAAATTTGATCAGATCACCAAAAGGGCAAAATGGTCATTTTTAGGGTTTTGACTGCACAAAGGCAATTTTTGACTGTTTGACCTAGCCAATGACAAACCAAGATCACATATGGACTCAAGGACCCCATGGAATGGTCTTGACATGTTCAACAAGTTCAAAAGATCCCAAATACACAAGATTGATAGTTGAATTTCCTAGTCAATTGATCAATTTTGACTGTATACTGAAAAGTCAAACTTTGACTTTTTGATCAAAATCAAGGGTCAAGATTAATTTTTCATCAAAGCATGCCAAATAATGAAACTTGTTCACCAAGAAATCAAAAAATGCAAATTAGGGTTAGAAATGAGAATTTTTCATAACTTAGAATTTTTCTAAGTTATGAAAAACCCTAATTTTTTCCCAACTTTGCCCCACTTTCTCACCAAGATTCATTTGGATTCAAACAAAAGTCAAAACATGAAAGTTGTAGCTTGTTGCATAATCTACAACTTTTTTTTCACAAAGTTTTCCCAAATGAGGCTTGTATCTCAAGTTACAATTTTTGGAATAAGGGTACTAAACCATTCTTAACTTAGTGAAATTTTAACCTATTTTGGCAAGGTTTTCTACCTAACTTCAAGGCCATTTTCCATACACTTTCACTTGGAATTTAAATTTGCATTTCAAAGATGGATTGTAGTACACATTCCAAGCTTTCCAAATTGTCCAAGAACTCATCAAACAACCTCATAACTTGAGAGAATCAAATTTTGCAATATGGCCAAAAGTCACTTTGATTCATGGCCATGTACATGTTCATAACTTGTGCAAATTTCTCAAACCAGCATGCCACTTGATTACAGGCCCTTAAACCATCCAACACTCAATAATTTAATGCATGTTTATTGTGCTAAGGTTTTGTTTCATGAGTTTGTGCATTATATGTTGAATTAAGCCATTTATGGAAAAAGTGAAATAGCCATTTTTGCAAAAGCAAGCTTTATGTCAAAGTTGCAAATCCACAAGTACAAATGAAATCTAATTGGCACAAGATTATGAGCAAAACACACTGATCAAGGAGAGGTTTTGCAGCATGATTAGGGGGCCTCTACTTGCCTAGAACATCAACTTGGCTTTACTTGCTTAAGTGTGAAGAAAAGTGGCATAACATAACACAACTTTCATCTCAGCATTAGAACACTTAAGCAATTATTTTGTACACCTTCTAATCATCCTAACTAAGCTAGCACACGACTCCAATACCTCCAATACCTCCACAAACTCAGAACCACCCTCAAACTGCTCAAACAGAGTTCTCACTGCAGTTTGAGTGCCAACTCTCATCCCTTGCATGATTTCTTGCCCAAAGCTCATCAAACACATTCCCTAGCATCAATGCAAGCTAACCAAAACCTAAAACACGACCTGTAATTCCTCTAACCAGTTCCACCATTTTCACTTTCTTGTTTTACAGTTGGAGGTCCATAGCTCGATTCAAGGTGTCTCAAAGCAAAGTAAGCATTGGAATAGCATCACCACACTTCAGGCAAGCTGTACAGATCATCATCTTGCTCTGAAAGCTCCCCCATTGCCAGATAGAACTTCAACTGAACAGGTATTTTCTTGAGCTTCTAACTCTTAGTCTAGGCATCATTAGCTCTAAGTTTGTGAATAAGAAGTGTTCTACCCATGCCTCTGAATCTGTACATGCTTTTACTTTTCATTTATTTTGCTTGAGCTGTGAGAATTTAAGGTTTGAATATGGCAGAAAAATTAGGTCATGATTTGGGATTGTCAAAATTCTCTCTCATTTCTGAGAGTTAGGATGAGTTCTTTATATATTTAAAATCGTGATTCAATGCTTAACATTTCTTATGTTGGAAGTTTGTGCAAAAGATCAAGGAATCAGGATGTTCGAATGGAGGTTCAGGCGCGCGTTTTTTGAACATTTTTTGTTCAGAGGTTGAAGAAGAAGCTTCATGGGCTGGGCTTGCTTCTAAATTTCTTTTCACACCGTATTTCTGATTTCACACCCCCTGAGCCTAATTTGTGTGTTTTATTGATTTTTTGATTTTTCTTTTTTCATTTTGGTTTATTTATTTTTCCTAATGATATTAAAAACATAAAAAACATTTTTTATACCATTTTTCTATTTTTAAGCATTTATTTGTTTATAGGAATCATTTGTGCATAAATAATATATATATACTATTATTTAGAAAACTAGAAAAATAGTGCAAATATACTTTATTTCTAATTTTTGTTTCATTTTTCTTTTGAAAATATTTTATACAAAATATACTTTTTTATAAATATTAAATATTGTTATTTTTGTATATATAATATTTATTTAGTAAATAATAAAGATATTTATATATATTAATATACTTAGGGCAAAAATACCAAAATACATACATTTTTTTATTTTATTAATATTTGACATGAAAAATACTTTTTATAAATATATTTCATTTTATTTTATTTTTTGTACATAATAAATAAAAATACATTTTTTACATAATTTAATTAGAATTTAAAACATTTAATTAAAGTTTTCTTTTTGTACATATCAAAGAAAATACAAGTTTACAAGAGATTAATTAGATAAATATTTAATTCTTTTCTTTAAGTTAAATAATACTTAATACACATTAATTTCACATTTCGCATCTGTAAATAAATTACAATACATTTACACTTACAATATATATTTCACACTATACACTTGATACACATACATTTGCTATTCTTATACGTTACATTACATTATTTACATTTGATCGATTCGATTTGGTTGTAACCTATTGGACATTACATTCCTAAAGTCTCATCCCCATTTGTAAATTTGTACCCCCACTCCCGGATACTTATTTTGTAATAGCGTAGACTTTACATTTCCGCAATTTACCGCTTTCCAATTATACCATGATTAGACCTAGGGTTTGCATGTACATAAAATCAAACGCTAGATAACCTAATACAAGACAAATACATGAAATCAATACACAATCACACTTGCACCCCCTAGGGTAATCCCACATGTTGCCTTCCAAAATGGGCCATGCTTGCACGTCGAGTTTCTTTGGCAAAACAAATTCAAATGATCAAAGGTCCCTCGACGACGCTTTCGAAAGTTGCCTAAATGAAATGATCATAGTCCCTTCAAAGAAAACTGCCAAAGACACTTGGCACCATTGCATTCATGGTCCATACGATGACCCTCTCCCGTCCCGTTAAACTTCCTAAACGCAAGATTGTCCACCAAATTCAATGGTGGATAAAATTGTTAAAAAGGGTTGAAAACATAGAGAAAACCTTTGAGTACAATAGGGTAGACAAACTCTTAGTTACTTGAGATCAACTTGCAAAAACACTTGCCTTCTTTTCAAAAACCACATTCCACCAACACTTTCAAACAAACTCTCAAAAACATTTGAAACATCTTTTCGAAAAGATAAACACTTTTGTAAAACACTCAAACACGAGTCAAATACATTGGTTGCCTAAAACAAGGCATCTCTTTCAAAAACATTTTTCAAAACTCACACACACACACCACAATTTCAAGCAATCGAAAATCAAGGCAAGTGATCTAAAAACCAAGTAACTAAGAGCCCATGGATAACCATGGATGAAAAGGGTGCTAATACCTTCCCTTTTCATAATCTACCCCCGAACCCACGAAATATATCAAAAGGTTTTTGCTGTGCTTTTTCAACCTTTCCTTTAGGATAAAATAAAAAGTCGGTGGCGACTCTTGCTCAACCGAACAAGTGCGAATACAAACGCAAAACCATAGTCAGTTCTCCCACCGTATCACATAACTGGCGACTCTGCTGGGGAAAACTTAAAAGTGGGGTTACCTTAGGGTTTAGATCACCTTTGTTTTCAATTGATTGCTTTGTTTGCTTTTACATTTGTGGGCTTTGTATCGGAGTTTCATAGATCCTAACCCGGATCTGGGGAATACCCTTTTAGGTAGCATAATCTGTGAGGGACCTGTCCGGCGTATGCCGACATGGGTGAAGCAGTGGCTACGTTGGTGTGGCGCCTTGGTCTGTACCGATATCCCTCGTGTTGAAACAGGGAGAATATGGGTCTTCCAAGGAGTCATTAAGCACCAACCGACCTTAGAACCCTAAATTGACCCAACTTGGCCATTAGAATAGTAGCAGTATGCTACACTCATTGAGGCTAAACTCTCGCGATGGTTCTGGCCGCAAGAAAAGATTGCGATGCTGGAGTTATGACCGATTGAGGGTAGTCAGTGATTTGAGATCCTCTAGAACCCGGTTACTTTTAATAGGACAGGTCTTAACCAACGAAACTGAAAGAGGGTAGTACCTGAACCTCATGCAAGCCTAAACATAGGGACTTGTTTGCTTTGTGTGAATATGTTTGCCTGTATATACACTTACTTGCTTGTGCATACATGTACATAACATCATGACATCATACCATAGCATTTTCGATAACCTTTTCAAGGATCTCGAAGGTTCTTTTGATGCAGGGTTACATTGAACCAGACGTCTACCAAAGGGCAAGAGGTTTCTCCTCTAACCAATGCCAACCAAAGATCAAGTACAACAACTTGAATCAGTGGCTATGACCCACTTGACATGGTGAGCTTGATTCTTGTGGAAAGACATCCACCGATACAAAGTTCTCCGATCAAAGTTCAAGTGCAACAACTTGAATCAGTGGCGATGACCCACTCGACATGGTGAGTATTGATTCTCGTGGAAAGACATCCACCGATGCCGAGTTCTCCAATCAAAGACTGAAGTTCAACCTCTAACATTCTCTTGTGTTTACCCCAAGAGACCCTTGAAAACATTGCATATATATCATACATATCATTGCATAACAGGTTTCTCCCATGCAGGTTTTCTTATCTTATTACTGTTTATTTCAGTAAGATGGATATGGAACAAACGGTGAAAGATCTCCAAGCTCAAAATGCTCAATTCCAACAAATGCTGCTGGCTATGGGTAAAGAGCAGGAGGATCTGACAGCTCTTCTTCTCAAGGACAAGAAGAAGAAGTCCAAGAAGGCAACCAGCATCTTGAACTTGAGGAGAAGACCTAAGACCCAAGACCTTGCAACTCCATCCAACACAGGGGGTAGTCTTGAAGAAGATCACAATGTGGAGGTTGTTGAAGAGGAAGTTGACTACTCCGAGGAACAATACCCTTTTGCTGATGACAAGTACAAAGAGTTGGAGGATCGCCTCAATGCTATGGAGATCCAACAAATACCTGGTTTGGATCTAGGAGACATGGGTCTAGTTCCTGGATTGGTCATCCCTTCAAAGTTCAAAGTCCCTACCTTTGCTCTGTACGACGGAGTTTCTTGCCCTAAGATGCATCTAAGGTCTTATGTCCGCAAGATTCAACCATACACGGCTGATAAGAGGCTTTGGATCCATTTCTTCCAAGAAAGTCTAGTAGGAGCTCAACTCGAGTGGTTCTATCAATTGGAGAGTTCTCGCATCCACACCTGGGAAGATCTAGCCGGGGCTTTTTATGAGCAGTATCAGTACAATGCTGATCTTGCACCAACTCGTGTGCAGTTGCAAAACATGACCATGGGTTCCGACGAGAGCTTCAAGGGATATGCCCACAAGTGGAGAGATTTGGCTGGTAGGGTGCGACCTCCTTTAACTGATAGGGAGCTGATTGACATCTTCATGGGAACCTTGACCGGGCCTTTCTTCAATCATTTAATTGGAAGCTCCTCAGCCGGATTCACCGAGCTAATACTAACCGGCGAGAGGGTCGAAGCTGGCATCAAGAGTGGAAAGATCCAGGGAGCTGCAACCTCCGATACTCAGATAATTCCCTACAACGGAAAGAAAGAGTCCAATGCCGCAAGCAGTCAAAAGGGTCGTCATGACCAACATGCAGGGGCAATCTTGATCTCTAATCCTACACCTGCTCAGCAAAGACAGGGGCATCAGCGTAAGGAAGTCGCACCTAAGAGGCAGTTCACCAACATCAACATGCCACTGTCTCAAGCACTGCAACATTTACTGAAGAGGGATCTGATTACATTGAGGGCTCCCCTCCGGAATCCAAACACTTCTGCTCCTACCTATCATCCCAATGAAAGGTGTGCATACCACTGACAGTCCGGGGCACGACACCTACAACTGCTGGCCTCTGAAGAACAAGATCCAAGACATGATCGATGGCAAGGAGATCGAGTTTGACTCTCCAGAAACTCCAGCATGATCACTGCTTTTTTGCCAGCTCATTGAGATTGTGTTTGTTTCATTCTGAATTTTCAAAGTTGTAATCTTTTGTCAGTCGAACAATTATCTTTTAATGTTAAACTTTGTTTCATTAATGCATTGCATATGTTTGTCTTGAATTCATCCATTCGTTTTCACTACTCTTATGCTTTTCTTTATGATATTTGACTCTTGATAAAAAGCTGAAAGCCTTTAGAGGGAGGATGACGAAACAATACCATGATCTTATACAGTATGCTTCTGAACAGACCTTGCTGATGATGTACAGGCATTTCTTTCAATTCCCAAACACTGGAGTTATAAGGAAGTTAATCCCTAGTCAACCCCTTCGAGCCAAAGAAGTAGGAGTTTTCTGTTCTGAACAATCAAAACCTTTGATATAAACCTGGGGCAGGGTAGTATCTCAGTTAATTCAAGAGAAAACGCGCATTGAAGTCGCAAACTCTCAATTCGTGACACAACGAACGACGTCAAAAAAGAAAGCATTCCTTTGGAATCAAAAGACAAGGGTGGTTCCCTATCACATAGACAGTCGATCTCTCAAAAGAGAAAAGCCCACTGAGCCAAAACCTGTAAAGGAAGCTCAAGAAAATAGGGGCATCCCGCTGATTGTAATCTCGAAAAATGGGAACAGTCAGGCAAAAGTTAGGGATAACAAATCAAAATCAAAATAGTGAGGTCGTTACAAAATCCTCAACAACATGAAAAATGTTGAAAAAGAAAAAAGGAGATGATGACTGTCTCCCCAAATTCAACTGGTGAACCATCGCCCAAAAGTCGTTCCAAACTCAAAACAGAATGTGACGCACAATTAACTGAGCTTAGGTTGAAGAACATCACGAAGATCGGGTGGGTACAAATATACTTTGAGCCTATATCCTTTGTTTCTTAAACCGTGAACCAGGCCACGTTACAACCCTTCAAAAGTCCTAATTAAAGCATGGGTTAGTTCGAAAGCATACTGTTACAAAAGGTATCCTGACTCCTGTAAGGCTTTGCTCTAAATCTTGTGTTGATCTGTCTTATAAAAAGTTTTCTGCTAAAAAACGCATCTTTCAAAACTTCGAGACAAACATAAACTTTGCATCACTTGAATATCACTGTTTGCATTTTGCTTTTTGTTTGACAGCGAAGAAATTCATACAGCGAATGTTCGGAGGAACGAAAACTCTCTCAGTGAGCAAAATCATTTCAAAAGGATGACATCTCCTATCAACAAGGGGCATGACATGCCAAAATCCAATTAACCTGGGGCAGTCCAGTCAAGGTCCAACAGATCTTTCAAAGTTCAGTTAACCTGGGGCAGTCCAGTCAAGGTCCAGCAGATCTTTCAAAATCCAATTAACTTGGGGCAGTCCAGTCAAGGTCCAGCAAATCTTTCAAAATCCAATTAACCTGGGGCAGTCCAGTCAAGGTCCAACAGATCTTTCAAAGTTCAGTTAACCTGGGGCAGTCCAGTCAAGATTTCAAGAAATCTCTCAATTCGCAGAGTAATATGATTCAAGACTTCTACATCATCACTTGGGGCATTCGAATGTCAAAAGTGTTCAACAATTCCCTCATCACCTCAGAAGATAGATATAGTTCAAGATGTGACCCAAGTTGGCGACATTCTATAACTCATTCAGACTTTCCTTCATGATATAGTTCAAGATGTGACCCAAGTTGGCGACATTCTATAACTCATTCAGATTCTCTTCCAGATATAGTTCAAGATGTGACCCAAGTTTGGCGACATTCTATAACTCATTCAGATTCTCTTCCAGATATAGTTCAAGATGTGACCCAAGTTTGGCGACATTCTATAACTCATTCAGATTCTCTTCCAGATATAGTTCAAGATGTGACCCAAGTTTGGCGACATTCTATAACTCATTCAGATTTATTCCAGATATAGTTCAAGATGTGACCCAGATTTGGCGACATTCTATAACTTGTTCCAAAATTCATTCCAGATATAGTTCCAGATGTGACCCAGAGATGGCGACATTCTGTAACTTATTCCAGGTCAACACCTACAACAATCAGAAGATTCTTGCAATCCCCAGCCAGAGAACCTTCCAGAAGCTAACTCCCCTCAGAGTCAAGTTTCATTATCCCCAGCGAAGCTAAAAACTTCCAACTATCAATCCCCAAGCAGAGTAGAGACTCTCATTCTCAGTTTCTCGCAGAATATTCAAATATTCTCCGGCGAAGACCTCCTCAAGACAGTAATTCCCCAGTAGATTGGCATACAACCCAAGCTTCTGATTTTCCCAACAGTGGTCCCAAGACTTCTCATTTTCAACAACCATAAGATTCTTGCCCTCCACAGCAGCAGCCAAGGATTTGTTCTCCCCGGCAGCAGTCAAGATTCTTTTATCTTCAGCCATCTCGGATTCATCTATCCTCCGCAAGATGGCTCATCAGCTTACATGCGCATTCATCACATTCATATCATAAACATTGATGTCACATACATTGCATCATGCATCATAAAATTGCATACAACTAACCCTTTACCTTTTCAGGTAAGATCAGTCGACAGACAAAGATCATCTTCTGAGATTCATCCAGAAATAGTTCAGATGTGACCCGGACACGGCGACATTCTGATACTTATTCCAGGTTCACTCAGAGGGAGTTCAGATGTGGTCCAGACACGGCGACATTCTGATACTTGTGCCAGGTTCTTCCAAATGGCATCTTTAAGCCCATTTCCAGATGGCATCTATAAGCCCATCCTCCTACCAACAGTCACCAAATGGCATCTTTAAGCCCATTTCCAGATGGCATCCCTAAGCCCATCCCCCGACAAGATTCTATCGCATCTTCAGATGGCATCTTTAAGCCCATCACCAAATGGCATCTGTAAGCCCATTCACCTCTACCATCGCATCGCCGAGTGCAAATTTTCTGGGTACTTTAGTGTCCAATCTTCTTTTACCTTCAAGTCGCGAAAGGCAAACTTGCCAATCTAACTCTTCAGGTCCAAGAAGATTGAACAGGGGCAACTGTTGTACCCCAAAATTTGCTCTCCCATTTCCTCAACATTTTCTCATCACAAGACCCTTGAAGATCAAGATCCAGTTAGGGTTTCATCTGCTCAAGACTTCTCCTTGCACTGTTGACCCAAATTAGGGCTTGTGATTACACAAAAAAGATTTTGACCTAAAGTGCCTAAGATGACTTTCATGCTTCATGTTGGACTCCCAATTTTATCCATACCAAGTTTCAAGTCTTGATTCCAAATTTTGCCCAATCAATTGGACAGTTGACCTAGAAATCAACTATATTGGGGAAAAAGTCAACTGTGACCAATTGACAGCCAAATCTCATGAAAATTGACCCACATCAACATTATGAACTCACATGGACCATTTGATCAAGTTTGGATCACAATTCCACAAGAAATTTGATCAGATCACCAAAAGGGCAAAATGGTCATTTTTAGGGTTTTGACTGCACAAAGGCAATTTTTGACTGTTTGACCTAGCCAATGGCAAACCAAGATCACATATGGACTCAAGGACCCCATGGAATGGTCTTGACATGTTCAACAAGTTCAAAAGATCCCAAATACACAAGATTGATAGTTGAATTTCCCAGTCAATTGATCAATTTTGACTGTATACTGAAAAGTCAAACTTTGACTTTTTGATCAAAAACAAGGGTCAAGATTCATTTTTCATCAAAGCATGCCAAATAATGAAACTTGTTCACCAAGAAATCAAAAAATGAAAATTAGGGTTAGAAATGAGAATTTTTCATAACTTAGAATTTTTCTAAGTTATGAAAAACCCTAATTTTTTCCCAACTTTGCCCCACTTTCTCACCAAGATTCATTTGGATTCAAACAAAAGTCAAAACATGAAAGTTGTAGCTTGTTACATAATCTACAAATTTTATTCACAAAGTTTTCCCAAATGAGTCTTGTATCTCAAGTTACAATTTTTGGAATAAGGGTACTAAACCATTCTTAACTTAGTGAAATTTTAACCTATTTTGGCAAGGTTTTCTACCTAACTTCAAGGCCATTTTCCATACACTTCCACTTGGAATTTCAATTTGCATTTCAAATATGGATTGTAGTACACATTCCAAGCTTTCCAAATTGTCCAAGAACTCATCAAACAACCTCATAACTTGAGAGAATCGAATTTTGCAATATGGCCAAAAGTCACTTTGATTCATGGCCATGTACATGTTCATAACTTGTGCAAATTTCTCAAACCAGCATGCCACTTGATTACAGGCCCTTAAACCATACAACACTCAATAATTTAATGCATGTTTATTGTGCTAAGGTTTTGTTTCATGAGTTTGTGCATTACATGTTGAATTAAGCCATTTATGGAAAAAGTGAAATAGCCATTTTTGCAAAAGCAAGCTTTATGTCAAAGTTGCAAATCCACAAGTACAGATGAAATCTAATTGGAACAAGATTATGAGCAAAACACATTGATCAAGGAGAGGTTTTGCAGAATGATTAGGTGGCCTCTACTTGCCTAGAACATCAACTTGGCTTTACTTGCTTAAGTGTGAAGAAAAGTGGCATAACATAACACAACTTTCATCTCAGCATTAGAACACTTAAGCAATTATTTTGTACACCTTCTAATCATCCTAACTAAGCTAGCACACGACTCCAATACCTCCAATACCTCCACAAACTCAGAACCACCCTCAAACTGCTCAAACAGAGTTCTCACTGCAGTTTGAGTGCCAACTCTCATCCCTTGCATGATTTCTTGCCCAAAGCTCATCAAACACATTCCCTAGCATCAATGCAAGCTAACCAAAACCTAAAACACGACCTGTAATTCCTCTAACCAGTTCCACCATTTTCACTTTCTTGTTTTACAGTTGGAGGTCCATAGCTCGATTCAAGGTGTCTCAAAGCAAAGTAAGCATTGGAATAGCATCACCACACTTCAGGCAAGCTGTACAGATCATCATCTTGCTCTGAAAGCTCCCCCATTGCCAGATAGAACTTCAACTGAACAAGTATTTTCTTGAGCTTCTAACTCTTAGTCTAGGCATCATTAGCTCTAAGTTTGTGAATAAGAAGTGTTCTACCCATGCCTCTGAATCTGTACATGCTTTTACTTTTCATTTATTTTGCTTGAGCTGTGAGAATTTAAGGTTTGAATATGGCAGAAAAATTAGGTCATGATTTGGGATTGTAAAAATTCTCTCTCATTTCTGAGAGTTAGGATGAGTTCTTTATATATATTTAAAATCGTGATTCAATGCTTAACATTTCTTATGTTGGAAGTTTGTGCAAAAGATCAAGGAATCAGGATGTTTGAATGGAGGTTCAGGCGCGCGTTTTTTGAACATTTTTTGTTCAGAGGTTGAAGAAGAAGCTTCATGGGCTGGGCTTGCTTCTGAATTTCTTTTCACACCGTATTTCTAATTTCACACCCCCTGAGCCCAATTTGTGTGTTTTATTGATTTTTTGATTTTTCTTTTTTCATTTTGGTTTATTTATTTTTCCTAATGATATTAAAAACATAAAAAACATTTTTTATACCATTTTTCTATTTTTAAGCATTTATTTGTTTATAGGAATCATTTGTGCATAAATAATATATATATACTATTATTTAGAAAACTAGAAAAATAGTGCAAATATACTTTATTTCTAATTTTTGTTTCATTTTTCTTTTGAAAATATTTTATACAAAATATACTTTTTTTATAAATATTAAATATTGTTATTTTTGTATATATAATATTTATTTAGTAAATAATAAAGATATTTATATATATTAATATACTTAGGGCAAAAATACCAAAATACATACATTTTTTTATTTTATTAATATTTGACATGAAAAATACTTTTTATAAATATATTTCATTTTATTTTATTTTTTGTACATAATAAATAAAAATACATTTTTTACATAATTTAATTAGAATTTAAAACATTTAATTAAAGTTTTCTTTTTGTACATATCAAAGAAAATACAAGTTTACAAGAGATTAATTAGATAAATATTTAATTCTTTTCTTTAAGTTAAATAATACTTAATACACATTAATTTCACATTTCGCATCTGTAAATAAATTACAATACATTTACACTTACAATATACATTTCACACTATACACTTGATACACATACATTTGCTATTCTTATACGTTACATTACATTATTTACATTTGATCGATTCGATTTGGTTGTAACCTATTGGACATTACATTCCTAAAGTCTCATCCCCATTTGTAAATTTGTACCCCCACTCCCGGATACTTATTTTGTAATAGCGTAGACTTTACATTTCCGCAATTTACCGCTTTCCAATTATACCATGATTAGACCTAGGGTTTGCATGTACAAAAAATCAAACGCTAGATAACCTAATACAAGACAAATACATGAAATCAATACACAATCACACTTGCACCCCCTAGGGTAATCCCACATGTTGCCTTCCAAAATGGGCCATGCTTGCACGTCGAGTTTCTTTGGCAAAACAAATTCAAATGATCAAAAGTCCCTCAATGACGCTTTCGAAAGTTGCCTAAATGAAATGATCATAGTACCTTCAAAGCAAATTGCCAAAGAAACTTGGCACCATTGCATTCATGGTCCATAAGATGACCCGCGCCCGTCCCGTTAAACTTCCTAAACGCATGATTGTCCACCAAATTCAATGGTGGAACAAAATTGTTAAAAAGGGTTGAAAACATAGAGAAAACCTTTGAGTACAATAGGGTAGACAAACTCTTAGTTACTTGAGATCAACTTGCAAAAACACTTGCCTTCTTTTCAAAAACCACATTCCACCAACACTTTCAAACAAACTCTCAAAAACATTTGAAACATCTTTTCGAAAAGATAAACACTTTTGTAAAACACTCAAACACAAGTCAAATACATTGGTTGCCTAAAACAAGGCATCTCTTTCAAAAACATTTTTCAAAACACACACACACACCACAATTTCAAGCAATCGAAAATCAAGGCAAGTGATCTAAAAACCAAGTAACTAAGAGCCCATGGATAACCATGGATGAAAAGGGTGCTAATACCTTCCCTTTTCATAATCTACCCCTTGAACCTACGAAATATCTCAAAAGGTTTTTGCTGTGCTTTTTCAACCTTTCCTTTAGGATAAAATAAAAAGTCGGTGGCGACTCTTGCTCAACCGAACAAGTGCGAATACAAACGCAAAACCATAGTCAGATCTCCCACCGTATCACAGAACTGGCGACTCTGCTGGGGAAAACTTAAAAGTGGGGTTACCTTAGGGTTTAGATCACCTTTGTTTTCAATTGATTGCTTTGTTTGCTTTTACATTTGTGGGCTTTGTATCGGAGTTTCATAGATCCTAACCCGGATCTGGGGAATACCCTTTTAGGTAGCATAATCTGTGAGGGACCTGTCCGGCATATACCGACATGGGTGAAGCAGTGGCTACGTTGGTGTGGCGCCTTGGTCTGTACCGATATCCCTCGTGTTGAAACGGGGAGAATATGGGTCTTCCAAGGAGTCATTAAGCACCAACCGACCTTAGAACCCTAAATTGACCCAACTTGGCCATTAGAATAGTAGCAGTATGCTACACTCATTGAGGCTAAACTCTCGCGATGGTTCTGGCCGCAAGAAAAGATTGCGATGCTGGAGTTATGACCGATTGAGGGTAGTCAGTGATTTGAGATCCTCTAGAACCCGGTTACTTTTAATAGGACAGGTTTTAACCAACGAAACTGAAAGAGGGTAGTACCTGAACCTCATGCAAGCCTAAACATAGGGACTTGTTTGCTTTGTGTGAATATGTTTGCCTGTATATACACTTACTTGCTTGTGCATACATGTACATAACATCATGACATCATACCATAGCATTTTCGATAACCTTTTCAAGGATCTCGAAGGTTCTTTTGATGCAGGGTTACGTTGAACCAGACGTCTACCAAGGGGCAAGAGGTTTCTCCTCTAACCAATGCCTACCAAAGATCAAGTACATCAACTTGAATCAGTGGCTATGACCCACTTGACATGGTGAGCTTGATTCTTGTGGAAAGACATCCACCGATACAAAGTTCTCCGATCAAAGTTCAAGTGCAACAACTTGAATCAGTGGCGATGACCCACTCGACATGGTGAGTATTGATTCTCGTGGAAAGACATCCACCGATGCCAAGTTCTCCAATCAAAGACTGAAGTTCAACCTCTAACATTCTCTTGTGTTTACCCCAAGAGACCCTTGAAAACATTGCATATATATCATACATATCATTGCATAACAGGTTTCTCCCATGCAGGTTTTCTTATCTTATTACTGTTTATTTCAGTAAGATGGATATGGAACAAACGGTGAAAGATCTCCAAGCTCAAAATGCTCAATTCCAACAAATGCTGCTGGCTATGGGTAAAGGGCAAGAGGATCTGACAGCTCTTCTTCTCAAGGACAAGAAGAAGAAGTCCAAGAAGGCAGCCAGCATCCTGAACTTGAGGAGAAGACCTAAGACCCAAGACCTTGCAACTCCATCCAACACAGGGGGTAGTCTTGAAGAAGATCACAATGTGGAGGTTGTTGAAGAGGAAGTTGACTACTCCGAGGAACAATACCCTTTTGCTGATGACAAGTACAAAGAGTTGGAGGATCGCCTCAATGCTATGGAGATCCAACAAATACCTGGTTTGGATCTAGGAGACATGGGTCTAGTTCCTGGATTGGTCATCCCTCCAAAGTTCAAAGTCCCTACCTTTGCTCTGTACGACGGAGTTTCTTGCCCTAAGATGATCTAAGGTCTTATGTCCGCAAGATTCAATCATACACAGCTGATAAGAGGCTTTGGATCCATTTCTTCCAAGAAAGTCTAGTAGGATCTCAACTCAAGTGGTTCTATCAATTGGAGAGTTCTCGCATCCACACCTGGGAAGATCTAGCCGGGGCTTTTTATGAGAAGTATCAGTACAATGCTGATCTTGCACCAACTTGTGTGCAGTTGCAAAACATGACCATGGGTTCCGACGAGAGCTTCAAGGGATATGCCCAAAAGTGGAGAGATTTGGCTGGTAGGGTGCGACCTCCTTTAACTGATAGGGAGCTGATTGACATCTTCATGGGAACCTTGACTGGGCCTTTCTTCAATCATTTAATTGGAAGCTCCTCAGCCGGATTCACCGAGCTAATACTAACCGGCGAGAGGGTCGAAGCTGGCATCAAGAGTGGAAAGATCCAGGGAGCTGCAACCTCCGATACTCAGATAATTCCCTACAACGGAAAGAAAGAGTCCAATGCCGCAAGCAGTCAAAAGGGTCGTCGTGACCAACATGCAGGGGCAATCTTGATCTCTAATCCTACACCTGCTCAGCAAAGACAGGGGCATCAGCGTAAGGAATTCGCACCTAAGAGGCAGTTCACCAACATCAACATGCCACTGTCTCAAGCACTGCAACATTTGCTGAAGAGGGATCTGATTACATTGAGGGCTCCCCTCCGGAATCCAAACACTTCTGCTCCTACCTATCATCCCAATGAAAGGTGTGCATACCACTCTGACAGTCCGGGGCACGACACCGACAACTGCTGGCCTCTGAAGAACAAGATCCAAGACATGATCGATGCCAAGGAGATCGAGTTTAACTCTCCAGAAACTCCAGCATGATCACTGCTTTTTTGCCAGCTCATTGAGATTGTGTTTGTTTCATTCTGAATTTTCAAAGTTGTAATCTTTTGTCAGTCGAACAATTATCTTTTAATGTTAAACTCTGTTTCATTAATGCATTGCATATGTTTGTCTTGAATTCATCCATTCGTTTTCACTACTCTTATGCTTTTCTTTATGATATTTGACTCTTGATAAAAAGATGAAAGCCTTTAGAGGGAGGATGACGAAACAATACCATGATCTTATACAATATGCTTTTGAACAGACCTTGCTGATGATGTACAGGCATTTCTTTCAATTCCCAAACACTGGAGTTATAAGGAAGTTAATCCCTAGTCAACCCCTTCGAGCCAAAGAAGTAGGAGTTTTCTGTTCTGAACAATCAAAACCTTTGATATAAACCTGGGGCAGGGTAGTATCTCAGTTAATTCAAGAGAAAACGCGCATTGAAGTCGCAAACTCTCAGTTCGTGACACAACGAACGACGTCAAAAAAGAAAGCATTCCTTTGGAATCAAAAGACAAGGGTGGTTCCCTATCACATAGACAGTCGATCTCTCAAAAGAGAAAAGCCCACTGAGCCAAAACCTGTAAAGGAAGCTCAAGAAAACAGGGGCATCCCGCTGATTGTAATCTCAAAAAATGGGAACAGTCAGGCAAAAGTTAGGGATAACAAATCAAAATCAAAATAGTGAGGTCGTTACAAAATCCTCAACAACATGAAAAATGTTGAAAAAGAAAAAAGGAGATGATGACTGTCTCCCCAAATTCAACTGGTGAACCATCGCCCAAAAGTCGTTCCAAACTCAAAACAGAATGTGACGCACAATTAACTGAGCTTAGGTTGAAGAACATCACGAAGAGCGGGTGGGTACAAATATACTTTGAGCCTATATCCTTTGTTTCTTAAACCGTGAACCAGGCCACGTTACAACCCTTCAAAAGTCCTAATTGAAGCATGGGTTAGTTCGAAAGCATACTGTTACAAAAGGTATCCTGACTCCTGTAAGGCTTTGCTCTAAATCTTGTGTTGATCTGTCTTATAAAAAGTTTTCTGCTAAAAAACGCATCTTTCAAAACTTCGAGACAAACATAAACTTTGCATCACTTGAATATCACTGTTTACATTTTGCTTTTTGTTTGACAGCGAAGAAATTCATACAGCGAATGTTCGGAGGAACGAAAACTCTCTCAGTGAGCAAAATCATTTCAAAAGGATGACATCTCCTATCAACAAGGGGCACGACATGCCAAAATCCAATTAACCTGGGGCAGTCCAGTCAAGGTCCAACAGATCTTTCAAAGTTCAGTTAACCTGGGGCAGTCCAGTCAAGGTCCAGCAGATCTTTCAAAATCCAATTAACCTGGGGCAGTCCAGTCAAGGTCCAGCAGATCTTTCAAAATCCAATTAACCTGGGGCAGTCCAGTCAAGGTCCAACAGATCTTTCAAAGTTCAGTTAACCTGGGGCAGTCCAGTCAAGATTTCAAGAAATCTCTCAATTCGCAGAGTAATATGATTCAAGACTTCTACATCATCACTTGGGGCATTCGAATGTCAAAAGTGTTCAACAATTCCCTCATCACCTCAGAAGATAGATATAGTTCAAGATGTGACCCAAGTTGGCGACATTCTATAACTCATTCAGACTTTCCTTCATGATATAGTTCAAGATGTGACCCAAGTTGGCGACATTCTATAACTCATTCAGATTCTCTTCCAGATATAGTTCAAGATGTGACCCAAGTTTGGTGACATTCTATAACTCATTCAGATTCTCTTCCAGATATAGTTCAAGATGTGACCCAAGTTTGGCGACATTCTATAACTCATTCAGATTCTCTTCCAGATATAGTTCAAGATGTGACCCAAGTTTGGCGACATTCTATAACTCATTCAGATTTCTTCCAGATATAGTTCAAGATGTGACCCAGATTTGGCGACATTCTATAACTTGTTCCAAACTTCATTCCAGATATAGTTCCAGATGTGACCCAGAGATGGCGACATTCTGTAACTTATTCCAGGTCAACACCTACAACAATCAGAAGATTCTTGCAATCCCCAGCCAGAGAACCTTCCAGAAGCTAACTCCCCTCAGAGTCAAGTTTCATTATCCCCAGCGAAGCTAAAAACTTCCAACTATCAATCCCCAAGCAGAGTAGAGACTCTCATTCTCAGTTTCTCGCAGAATATTCAAATATTCTCCGGCGAAGACCTCCTCAAGACAGGAATTCCCCAGTAGATTGGCATACAACCCAAGCTTCTGATTTTCCCAACAGTGGTCCCAAGACTTCTCATTTTCAAAAACCAGAAGATTCTTGCCCTCCACAACAGCAGCCAAGGATTTGTTCTCCCCGGCAGCAGTCAAGATTCTTTTATCTTCAGCCATCTCGGATTCATCTATCCTCTGCAAGATGGCTCATCAGCTTACATGCGCATTCATCACATTCATATCATAAACATTGATGTCACATACATTGCATCATGCATCATAACATTGCATACAACTAACCCTTTACCTTTTCAGGTAAGATCAGTCGACAGACAAAGATCATCTTCCGAGATTCATCCAGAAATAGTTCAGATGTGACCCAGACACGGCGACATTCTGATACTTATTCCAGGTTCACTCAGAGACAGTTCAGATGTGGTCCAGACACGGCGACATTCTGATACTTGTGCCAGGTTCTTCCAAATGGCATCTTTAAGCCCATTTCCAGATGGCATCTGTAAGCCCATCCTCCTACCAGCAGTCACCAAATGGCATCTTTAAGCCCATTTCCAGATGGCATCTCTAAGCCCATCCCCCGACAAGATTCTATCGCATCTTCAGATGGAATCTTTAAGCCCATCACCAAATGGCATCTGTAAGCCCATTCACCTCTACCATCGCATCGCCGAGTGCAAATTTTCTGGGTACTTTAGTGTCCAATCTTCTTTTACCTTCAAGTCGCGAAAGGCAAACTTGCCAATCTAACTCTTCAGGTCCAAGAAGATTGAACAGGGGCAACTGTTGTACCCCAAAATTTGCCCTCCCATTTCGTCAACATTTTCTCATCACAAGACCCTTGAAGATCAAGATCCAGTTAGGGTTTCATCTGCTCAAGACTTCTCCTTGCACTGTTGACCCAAATTAGGGCTTGTGATTACACAAAAAAGATTTTGACCTAAAGTTCCTAAGATGACTTTCATGCTTCATGTTGGACTCCCAAGTTTATCCATACCAAGTTTCAAGTCTTGATTCCAAATTTTGCCCAGTCAATTGGACAGTTGACCTAGAAATCAACTATATTGGGGAAAAAGTCAACTGTGACCAATTGACAGTCAAATCTCATGAAAATTGACCCACATCAACATTATGAACTCACATGGACCATTTGATCAAGTTTGGATCACAATTCCACAAGAAATTTGATCAGATCACCAAAAGGGCAAAATGGTCATTTTTAGGGTTTTGACTGCACAAAGGCAATTTTTGACTGTTTGACCTAGCCAATGGGAAACCAAGATCACATATGGACTCAAGGACCTCATGGAATGGTCTTGACATGTTCAACAAGTTCAAAAGATCCCAAATACACAAGATTGATAATTGAATTTCCCAGTAAATTGATCAATTTTGACTGTATACTGAAAAGTCAAACTTTGACTTTTTGATCAAAATCAAGGGTCAAGATTCATTTTTCATCAAAGCATGCCAAATCATGAAACTTGTTCACCAAGAAATCAAAAAATGCAAATTAGGGTTAGAAATGAGAATTTTTCATAACTTAGAATTTTTCAAAGTTATGAAAAACCCTAATTTTTTCCCAACTTTGCCCCACTTTCTCACCAAGATTCATTTGGATTCAAACAAAAGTCAAAACATGAAAGTTGTAGCTTGTTGCATAATCTACAACTTTGATTCACAAAGTTTTCCCAAATGAGTCTTGTATCTCAAGTTACAAGTTTTGGAATAAGGGTACTAAACCATTCTTAACTTAGTGAAATTTTAACCTATTTTGGCAAGGTTTTCTACCTAACTTCAAGGCCATTTTCCATACACTTCCACTTGGAATTTCAATTTGAATTTCAAAGATGGATTGTAGTACACATTCCAAGCTTTCCAAATTGTCCAAGAACTCATCAAACAACCTCATAACTTGAGAGAATCGAATTTTGCAATATGGCCAAAAGTCACTTTGATTCATGGCCATGTACATGTTCATAACTTGTGCAAATTTCTCAAACCAGCATGCCACTTGATTACAGGCCCTTAAACCATCCAACACTCAATAATTTAATGCATGTTCATTGTGCTAAGGTTTTGTTTCATGAGTTTGTGCATTACATGTTGAATTAAGCCATTTATGGAAAAAGTGAAATAGCCATTTTTGCAAAAGCAAGCTTTATGTCAAAGTTGCAAATCCACAAGTACAGATGAAATCTAATTGGCACAAGATTATGAGCAAAACACACTGATCAAGGAGAGGTTTTGCAGCATGATTAGGGGGCCTCTACTTGCCTAGAACATCAACTTGGCTTTACTTGCTTAAGTGTGAAGAAAAGTGGCATAACATAACACAACTTTCATCTCAGCATTAGAACACTTAAGCAATTATTTTGTACACCTTCTAATCATCCTAACTAAGCTAGCACACGACTCCAATACCTCCAATACCTCCACAAACTCAGAACCACCCTCAAACTGCTCAAACAGAGTTCTCACTGCAGTTTGAGTGCCAACTCTCATCCCTTGCATGATTTCTTGCCCAAAGCTCATCAAACACATTCCCTAGCATCAATGCAAGCTAACCAAAACCTAAAACACGACCTGTAATTCCTCTAACCAGTTCCACCATTTTCACTTTCTTGTTTTACAGTTGGAGGTCCATAGCTCGATTCAAGGTGTCTCAAAGCAAAGTAAGCATTGGAATAGCATCACCACACTTCAGGCAAGCTGTACAGATCATCATCTTGCTCTGAAAGCTCCCCCATTGCCAGATAGAACTTCAACTGAACAAGTATTTTCTTGAGCTTCTAACTCTTAGTCTAGGCATCATTAGCTCTAAGTTTGTGAATAAGAAGTGTTCTACCCATGCCTCTGAATCTGTACATGCTTTTACTTTTCATTTATTTTGCTTGAGCTGTGAGAATTTAAGGTTTGAATATGGCAGAAAAATTAGGTCATGATTTGGGATTGTCAAAATTCTCTCTCATTTCTGAGAGTTAGGATGAGTTCTGTATATATTTAAAATCGTGATTCAATGCTTAACATTTCTTATGTTGGAAGTTTGTGCAAAAGATCAAGGAATCAGGATGTTTGAATGGAGGTTCAGGCGCGCGTTTTTTGAACATTTTTTGTTCAAAGGTTGAAGAAGAAGCTTCATGGGTTGGGCTTGCTTCTGAATTTCTTTTCACACCATATTTCTGATTTCACACCCCCTGAGCCCAATTTGTGTGTTTTATTGATTTTTTGATTTTTCTATTTTCATTTTGGTTTATTTATTTTTCCTAATGATATTAAAAACATAAAAAACATTTTTTATACCATTTTTCTATTTTTAAGCATTTATTTGTTTATAGGAATCATTTGTGCATAAATAATATATACATACTATTATTTAGAAAACTAGAAAAATAGTGCAAATATACTTTATTTCTGTTTTTTGTTTCATTTTTCTTTTGAAAATATTTTATACAAAATAAACTTTTTTTATAAATATTAAATATTGTTATTTTTGTATATATAATATTTATTTAGTAAATAATAAAGATATTTATATATATTAATATACTTAGGGTAAAAATACCAAAATACATACATTTTTTTATTTTATTAATATTTGACATGAAAAATACTTTTTATAAATATATTTCATTTTATTTTATTTTTTGTACATAATAAATAAAAATACATTTTTTACATAATTTAATTAGAATTTAAAACATTTAATTAAAGTTTTCTTTTTGTACATATCAAAGAAAATACAAGTTTACAAGAGATTAATTAGATAAATATTTAATTCTTTTCTTTAAGTTAAATAATACTTAATACACATTAATTTCACATTTCGCATCTGTAAATAAATTACAATACATTTACACTTACAATATACATTTCACACTATACACTTGATACACATACATTTGCTATTCTTATACGTTACATTACATTATTTACATTTGATCGATTCGATTTGGTTGTAACCTATTGGACATTACATTCCTAAAGTCTCATCCCCATTTGTAAATTTGTACCCCCACTCCCGGATACTTATTTTGTAATAGCGTAGACTTTACATTTCCGCAATTTACCGCTTTCCAATTATACCAAGATTAGACCTAGGGTTTGCATGTACATAAAATCAAACGCTAGATAACCTAATACAAGACAAATACATGAAATCAATACACAATCACACTTTCACCCCCTAGGGTAATCCCACATGTTGCCTTCCAAAATGGGCCATGCTTGCACGTCGAGTTTCTTTGGCAAAACAAATTCAAATGATCAAAAGTCCCTCGATGACGCTTTCGAAAGTTGCCTAAATGAAATGATCATAGTCCCTTCAAAGAAAACTGCCAAAGACACTTGGCACCATTGCATTCATGGTCCATACGATGACCCGCGCCCGTCCCGTTAAACTTCCTAAACGCAAGATTGTCCACCAAATTCAATGGTGGAACAAAATTGTTAAAAAGGGTTGAAAACATAGAGAAAACCTTTGAGTACAATAGGGTAGACAAACTCTTAGATACTTGAGATCAACTTGCAAAAACACTTGCCTTCTTTTCAAAAACCACATTCCACCAACACTTTCAAACAAACTCTCAAAAACATTTGAAACATCTTTTCGAAAAGATAAACACTTTTGTAAAACACTAAAACACGAGTCAAATACATTGGTTTCCTAAAACAAGGCATCTCTTTCAAAAACATTTTTCAAAACACACACACACACCACAATTTCAAGCAATCGAAAATCAAGGCAAGTGATCTAAAAACCAAGTAACTAAGAGCCCATGGATAACCATGGATGAAAAGGGTGCTAATACCTTCCCTTTTCATAATCTACCCCCTGAACCTACGAAATATCTCAAAAGGTTTTTGCTGTGCTTTTTCAACCTTTCCTTTAGGATAAAATAAAAAGTCGGTGGCGACTCTTGCTCAACCGAACAAGTGCGAATACAAACGCAAAACCATAGTCAGTTCTCCCACCGTATCACACTGACTATGTGACTGTTTTAAAAATTACTTCTGTTGACTTTTTATATTTTCACGAATAGTTATCTTTTTATGATGTCAAAAAGGGGGAGAAGTATAATAATTTTGATGAGCCTGATGAATCATAAAAGAAATTATATAAAATGTGCATTTACCACTGACGCCTGTTTGTTTCTTTGGTGATTAAGCAAGGAACTCTGAACAAGTTCACAAGGCATTCTAAGACAGGTCAATATATATTAAATCTCTTAAAGACTAATTGTTCATAAAATTGAAGATGTATACTCTGTGAACATATATTTAAATATCATATAGACCAAATATTGTTTAGATGTTGAGAACTTTCTGAAAGTTAAAGTCATCTTGATCTTGGTATCATAATGTTCAGAAGATGTACACTATCTAAGAAAATGAAATTCAGAACATAAGAATAAAAAACAAAAGTAGATGCCTCCCAGAAGATTTGAGCAATTTAAAAGTTGAAGATTTTCTGAAATATCAAGATCTCAATTATTGGCATCCAGAGTCAAAACTCTCAAGATCTCAATATCTGATCTATTGGAACCAGTGGGAGTTTTACTCAAATGTTTCAGAATCAAGATATTCGATCTTCATCAAGTCATTGACTCCAGGGGAGTATCATAAAAAGGATAAGTATTTGTTGTACCTCAAAATTTTCCCTCCCATTTCAAAAGACCTCCTCATACTCTTAGAATTCTCAAGTACTCAAGACTACTCAAAGATTGATCAGATGAACCCTCCTGCTAAGCAATGATCTACAACTAGGGTTTTGGTTTCCTCAATAAAATTGAGCTTCTAATGCCTCAAGTTAGTTTCATGGTTACCCATATGCTTCAAAGAAACCTCATGTCAAGTTTCAAGCCTTACATCACAAATTTTCTCAGTCAATTAGCCAGATGGTTAAAAATCAACTGTATTGGGTAAAAAGTCAATTGTGGTCAACATAGTCAAACTTCAAGATTTTTGGTCAACATCAAAATTTTGAAGTCACATTCATCATTTGATCAAGGATTGATCATAACTCATCAAGTAAACTCAAGATTCATCAAAAGTCAAAAGTTACAAAATTGGGGTTTTCTTAAGGAGAAGTCAACTGAACTTTGATGAAGCATAAATTTCACATGCTTCAACTTATTTTTCTCCAAAAAAGTTCATTTTGATGGAAATTCAACTATATACAACTTTGTCTCTCTAAGATCAAGGCCAAAAATGCTTCATTTTAGAGAATGAGCCAAAACATTACTGGTCATTTCAAAAGTTAACAAAAAGACACTTTTTTTCAAAGCAATTTATATCAAGTTTAAATATTCAAATGGAAAAATGATAACCATGAGAGTTGTAGGGGACATCTTGTTCTTTCTAAAAAGTCCAAGATTATCTTCATATGACAAAATTTGAGCAAGTTATGAGTTGCACAAGTTGGGTAATTTTGTGAAATTGCATGAAACCTCAATTGAACAATTTTGAATTTTTGGGCTAATGGGCTTGTCTTTTAAGGTCCAAACGTGTTCTTGACCTCATAATGGACCTCAATATCTATTCATACACCCTTTTAAATTTTTATTTCATTTATTTTTATTTTATTTATTTAAATTCAAGATTAAATCAAATAAGTATCAAAGGGAGGTGCAAGGCTTAAAAGGCTATTGTTTTAAACATGTTGGAGGCCCAAAGATATGTTGCAACCTGTGTGGGGGTTATTCTTAAAAATAATCGTCATGTTTTGTATTATTCCAATTCTATTTTCAAACAAGAATCAAAGGTTGTTTCATACAAGGTCCAAGCCCACCTTTGACCTAATCTAATCCTCTTAAAATACCTTACATGTTCAGACAATAAGGGGAACAAAAAAAACCCTGCAAGAACACGCCCTCAAAAAATATCAACTTTTGTCAAAATTAAGGCAAACTTGAAACCCTATTTCCAGCCCTTCTCAAAGAAAACCAGACATACAAATCGACTCTCGAGGTGCTATAGAGTAAGTATTTTGATCATTCTTGATGATCAAAGAAGCCTAAAAATGAGCATTGCATGCATCCCCGATTTACATGTTTTCTTGAATTTCGTATTTTAATTTTTATTATGCTTTAATTGAAACTAACGTGTGCAATGTGTTTCGGAGACAAATCTATACAGGATTGAACCCTTACATGAGTCTCATAATGCCAGGATTATGGATCGCCATGTTTGAACCGATTTGCTTTGTTTTATTTATATCTCTTTTTACAGGATGATTCAATAAAAACCAAGGCCATAATTGAATTCACAAGGGTCAAATTAGGGGGGTATGGTCTCTTTTGATCATTAACGGTTGCTATTTTGCAAGTTGACAAAAAGAAACTCGCCAGAGAAGACGACCGGAGCTAGGGCTTTGGCGCCTCTCCAGTCCAACTATTTTGTTTATTTTATATTTAATGATTTCAGTTATACAACCGGATGTAAATACCACCCCAGTGGCAAGGACGTGCGCGCTGAGGTATTGATCTATAAGGGTGTGGGTTTGATCCCTACCTTTTGCAACTTTTTGCTTTTTTTTCCAATTCCCGCAGGTTTCAAATATAATATACGCTGCCTATTCTTTATCACCAGCCAACGCTTGGCCTGGTGGCAAGCTATGCAAATGTGAAGCAAGAGGGTGTGGGTTCAACACCCACCCCATGCATTTTGCCTTTTTCTTGGTTTTTAACATTTTCCTTGATTTTTCTTCCTCTAACCCTAATTTATTTATTTTAACTAACCATTAACCTAATATTTTATTAACACACAAATTAGGTTTATGTTTCTTTTTAATTAACATTTAATTAATCAATTAATTAACCATTGTTTTTTAATACTAAAATTAATTACAATTTTAGGTTTTGATTAATTATCGACTCAAACTATTTTCACAAAAAGACACGAAAAAAAATCAAACGTCTTTTCTTATTTCTTTTCCCTCATTTATTTACATTTCTAGATCAATTGTATAGGTTGCAACTATAGAAATCATGAGATATGCCATTCTCATTAAAAAATAGTTCAAATTTTTTGTTTTCAAATTCTCCACCATGATCACTTCTGACTTTAACATTTCTAAGGTCTTTTTCGTTTTGGACTTGGTTACAGAAGGCAAAGAACACAGAATGTTACTCGCCCTTGTGTCTTAAAAACTTTACCCATGTCCATCTGCTATAGTCATCTACGATCACTAATCCATACTTCTTGCCACTAACGGATGCAGTTTTCACTGGTCCAAATAGATCTATATGCAAAAGTTCTAATGGTCTAGAGGTAGAAACAATATTCTTGGTTTTGAAAGAAGGTTTTGAAAACTTGCCTTTTTGACATGCTTCACACAGATCATCTGAGTTGAACTTCAAGTTAGGAAGTCCTCTGACCAGATTGAGTTTGTTAATCTGAGATATTCTTCTCATACTAACATGCCCCAATCTTCTGTTCCAGGCCCATTTCTCATCGTTAACAGACAATAGGCATTTTACATTCTGACTTTTTAGTTCAGAAAGTTTTATTTTGTAAATGTTGTTCTTTCTCTTTCCATTAAAGAGGACAAATCCATCTTTCTGACTAACTGCTTTGCAGGACTTTTGATTGAAGATTATATCATAATTGTTATCACTTAATTGACTTATGGATAATAAGTTATGCATTAATCCATCTACTAATAGAACATTAGTTATATAGGGAAGCATACCATTACCAATAGTTCCAGAGCCAATAATCTTCCCTTTCCGATTGCCTTCGAAACCTACGTAGCCTCCAGATTTAAGCTCTAGGCTTTAGAAATATGATTTCTTCCCGTCATGCGTCGAGAGCATCTAGAGTCCAGGTTCCAAGATTGGTGTTTCAGTCTTGCTGTTAAAGATATCTGCAACATAGACATTTTTATCCTTAGGTACCCATATCTTTTTGGGTCCTTGTTTGTTGGAGTTACCAAAATTCTATTTGAATTTTGGTTTAGCAGAAAAAGCACTACTAGTATACTTTATGTCATGTGTGTGCCCATAGGTGAAGTGAGAATACAAAAGTGTGCGTTTAATGACCATATCCTTAACTTTCTTAGGTTGAGATATTTTTACCTTGTATCATATTCCTTTTCTGCCATTTCTACTAACTCTGTAGATCATTGAAGCCATCTTGCTTCTAACTATGTTTTTAGCAAGAAATTTTTGAAAGCTATGATCATATTCCTTTATGATCTTATCAGAGTTACTAGGAACTTCTGAGATAGTATCTTTCTGAGCACTTTGTAAATTATTTTTTAGTTTAGAAATTATTTCTTTTAGCTCAGAGTTATCTGATCTCTGTTTCTTAGTTTCTTCAGAGTTAGAAACTAAATCCTCTTTCAGGTTCTTGTTTATGACTCAAAGTTTATGATATCTTTCAAGAATTTATGACAAACTCTCTTCTAATTGAGATCTAGAGAAGTTAGAAAATACCTCTTCTGCCTCTGAGTCTGATTCTGATCCGGATGATCCAGTGTATTCTGATATGTTGGCCATTAGGTCTATGTTGGATCTTTCATCTTCTGATTCTATTTCAACTTCAGAAGAGTCTGAGTCGTTGCATGTTGCCATGAGGCTTTTCTTCTTTTCCTTAAATAACTTCTTTTTAGGTTTCTCTTTTTGAAGATTTGGACAGACGCTTTTGTAATGGCCTTGTTCATTACATTCGTAGCAGATAATGTCTTTGTTGCTTGACTTTATGTATCCAGAAGATGGTTCAGAATGATTTTCGGTTCTTCTGGAATTTCTGAACTTCCTTTGCTTGTGCTTCCACGAGACAATTCGTCTTCTTCTAATGAGGAATCACCAGAGTTTTCCTCTTTTTCCTGGAAAACTTTCGAATAATATTTTTTGTTAGATTTAAGAGCTAAAGACTTTGCTTGCTTCTGGGGCTCATCTTCTTCTAGCTCTATCTCATGACTTCTCAAGGAGCTGACAAGTTCTTCAAGAGAGATTTTGTTCAGATCTTTGGCCAGTTTAAGAGTTGTGACCATGGGTCTCCTTTTCTTGGGTAAACTTCTGATGATCTTCTTTACATGGTCAACAGTTGAGTACCATTTATCCAGAAATTTTAACCCAGCCACCAGAATTTGAAACCATGAGAACATTATTTCAATGGTTTCATCTTCTTCAATTTTGAAGGCTTCATACTTCTGAATGAGCGCAAGAGCTTTGGTTTCTTTGACTTGCGTGTTTCCTTCATGTGTCATTCTCAAGGAGTCAAACATGTGTTTTTCTGATTCTCTGTTTGTGATCTTCTCATACTCTGTATGAGATAGCACTCAAGAGAATAGTTCTAGCCTTGTGAAGATTTCTGAAATCTCTCTTTTGATGATCTGACATTCTTTTTCTGTCAATCTTCTGAACGCTTTCATCAACAGGATGTATGTACCTATCAGTCACCATGTCCCAAAGATCTGTGTCACGAGGGACTCATTCATATAATCAGGCCTAGGGAAGAGTATGAAGAAGATGTGAATATGGTCTTTGGATTCCCTGGAGAATTCCAGATTTTTGATGTGAATCATATGAATGACAATTTTGTACAGTTACACGCTACCTTCTGCCACATGGATGGTCAAGAAGAACACCATTATGGGTCTTTCCAGATTTGCTGCAGAGATTCTTGTGGTTGTTACATTGTGAGAAGGGGTGTTCAGTTGTTACTGGACAATGGTATTATCAAAGTTTCAAGCAATACAGACGATTACTGTGGGATTTGAAGAATGGAAAAACACAACAAGGGGGGGGGGGGGGGGTTGAATTGGGGTTTTTAAAACTTAAATAAAAGAACATGTTGGTTATCCTGGTTCGTTTGAACTCAAACTACTCCAGTCCACCCGCCAAGGTGATTTCGCCTCTCTCAACGAGGTCTTAATCCACTAATCAAACTTGATTACACAGCTACTATGACAACCGTCAAAGTCTTCTTGAGTTTAAACCATAATCCAGTTTTCTCAAGGAAATACAATAAAAAATGTTTTCAAGAGTGTACAAAAATGTTTTCTAATAAAACAGTATCACAAGTGATGTTTTACACAATTTAGATTTAGGACGTTTGAAGATGATGAAGATGACTTCTTTGTTGTGCGTAAAAAATCTAAACTATTTCTCCTTCAAACTTTGTTTAAATAGGTGATGCATATAGGAGCTTTTGGAATGTTGATCAATGATAATTAAAGAGCTTTCCAAAAATAGAGATCCTTGTTCCCTTTCAGTCGTTACTTTTGACTAGAAATAATTGAATTGTATCGCTTCAGAATATGCTTGCTTCAAAAGATGAAAGTTACCGTTGCTTCTTTCCAGAACTTTATGGATCAGAAACACGGAGTCCTGTTTGCAGCTTTAGAACTTCTTTAAGAGATGTATAAAATCAGAGTTGAAACAACTATTTAACTCATCTTTTATGCTTCTTCCATCAGAACTTCTCTGCAAAACAAAATACAAATTTAGGGAGCATAATTGTTCTTTGAGCGTTTGTTATCATCAAAACTCTTACAAGGGTTGTAGGATCAAACTATGTTCTAACAGGATTAACGTGATTGAAGATTGCTTGGCTGAGACTGTGTCAGACGATGGGTATGTTTCCACAGATGAATTCTTTTCCTCAGATGAATGTATGTTCTCCAGAAATAATTATGTGTTGTCTAAGTATTCTGAAGGAGTGAATGTTATTATGCGTTGTTTTGGTGTTCCCTCCCTATAGAGATTGAGTACCATAGCAAGCTAGTTGTTGCTCCAGTGGTGATTTGCTTGAATGGTCTTGTTCCTTACGAATCAGACAAAGCCGTACCATATAAATATAATGCTAAAATCCTAGAGGATGGTGTGGAAGTTCCCATCCAACCTTTGTCTGATGTCACAAATATTGTTGAAGCCAGCTGAGTGACCCGCAATGGTTGTGTTTTCGCACCTATCATATATTGAAGATTATCAAGATGAGAGACTACAAGATCATAGGTAAATTATTGCAGACTCCATCAAAGATATCCATCTTAGTCTTGCTAATGAACTCTTCTGCCCACAGGGAATCTTTGATAAGAGTGTTAGATCAAGCTTTCATGGAAAGTGATATTCCTTTGGACCAATTCAAAAGTGTTGTAAAAAATATTACATACTTTAATAACCTGAGTTTCTGTGACAAAGAATTGCTCGATGAAGGAAGGAATCACAACCTGGCTCTCCATATCTCCATGAATTATAAGAATGATTCATTATCCAATGTGCTGATTGACAATGGGTCCGCTTTAAATGTCATATCGAGGAGCACACTCATGAAGTTGAAGTACCAGGGAACTCCCATGCACCCGAGTGGCATAATTTTGAATGCTTTTGCTGGATCAAGGAAGTCTGTCATCGGAGAAGTAGATTTTCCTATTCACATAGGCCCACACTTATTTCAGGTTACTTTCCAGGTTATGGATATAGTTCCAGCCTACAGTTTTTTATTAGGACGACCATGGATCCACGAGGAAGGGGTTGTTACTTCAACTTTGCACCAGAAGCTGATGTTTGTTTGTGAAGGAAAGGTGGTTATCAAAAAAGGAGAGAATGCTTTGTTAATATCTCATTTATCCTTTTTATGTGTTGAGGAAGCGGATGAAGCTGCTGTTGGAACTCAGTTCCAAAATTTATCCATTGATAATGTGAGCAAAAATAAGGATTCTATAGCCTCATTTAAAGATGCTCAACAGGTAGTACACAACGGTCTTAGCAAGTGTGCGGGCAGATTGTTGATCCACCTGTGAATAAGAATAGGGTTAGTTTGGGATTCTCTATGAAGAATGGTAAATGTGAGATTATGAAGCTGAAGTCTGCTTTGGGAAAATATCAAGACATCTTTCATAGCGGAGGTTACCTTCATCCATCTGTTCCTAGGATCAATGCTATTCTAGAAGGTGAATTAGAGCAAGAGATGCCAAATTACGTGACGCATGGAGTCAGAGTCCAAAACAGGGTCACTATTGATGTTCCCTCTTGCATTCATATCTCAAAGTAATTTGTTTATTGTTAATATTTTCAAAAATCTTTCACTATTCCCAAGGTGAAAGTAATGATATTGTATGGGCATATCTGTTGCTTTGAACTTTAAAATCAATAATAAAAGTTGTCTTTGATTCCCAAATTGTGTCTTTATTTTCTCTGCTTTTTCTTGGAAAATGGTAATCAGAAAAATCCTTTCAAAATAAATAATAAATTTAATTGAATCTGCATAATCACTTGCTATATGTGTCAGTTTCTAAAAGCAATTATAAATCATATGTGAAGATTAATTAAAAAACCCGTTGAATACAATGACCCTACACCTTCTCCCAACTTTGAATATCCTGCGTATGTGGCCGATGAAGAAGAATATGATGAAATCCCAGAAGAGTTTTCCCAGTTCCTTGAGCGTGAGGAAAGTTCCATTCAGCCATATAAAGAGTTGTTAGAGATGATTAATTTGGGTTCAGAGGAAGATCCGAAAGAAGTCAAGATTGGAGCATTGCTTCATTCCGATGTAAAGAGCATGTTGATTGAATTGTTGAAAGAGTATGTGGACATCTTTGCTTAGTCTTACCAAGACATGCCAGGATTGGATAATGATATTATGGAACATCATTTGTCGCTAAAACCAGAATGCCCGCCAATCAAGCAGAAATTGCAAAGAACTCACCCTGATATGGCAGTGAAAATTAAAGAAGAAGTTTTAAAGCAGATTAATGCTGGTTTTCTTGTGACATCAATGTACTCTCACTGGATTTCCAATATTATCCCAGTACCAAAGAAAGATGGAAAAGTTCCCATGTGCGCTGATTATAGAGATTTAAACAAAGCTAGTCCAAAAAATGACTTTCCATTGCCACATATTGATATGTTGGTTGACAGTACAACAAAATTCAAAGTATTCTCGTTCATGGACGAATTTTTTGGGTAGAATCAAATCAGAATGGCTCCTGAGGACATGGAAAAAAAAACATTTAGCAAACCTGGGGAACATTCTGTTACAGAGTGATGCCCTTCGGGTTGAAGAACGCTGGTGCAACGTACCCGAGGGCTATGACAACCCTATTCCATGATCTAATGCACAAGTAAATTGAGGTATATGCTGATGAATTGATTGCTAAGTCCTAGACTGGAGAATGGAATATATAGGATTTGTTGAAATTGTTTCAGCATTTGAGGAAGTATCGTCTCTGCTTGAATCCAAATAAATGCACCTTTGGTGTCCGATCAGGAAAATTGTTAGGTTTCATTGTCAGCCAAAAAGAAATTGAAGTTGGTCCTGATAAAGTTAAGGCAATTCAATAAATTCCTACACCAAGAATTGAAAAGCAAGTTAGAGGCTTCCTGGGGCGTTTGAATTACATTTCCATATTTATCTCCCATATGACTGCAACCTGTGAGCCGATCTTTAAGTTGTTAAAAAAAGATCAAGGTTGTGTGTGGACAAATGATTTCCAAAGGGAATTTGAAAGTATTAAGGAGTATCTGCTTGAACCTCCTATCTTGCCCCCTCATGTTGAAGAAAGACCATTGGTTATGTATTTGACAGTGATAGATAATTCTATGTGTTGTATTTTAGGACAACAAGATGAAACAGGGAGAAAAGAATATGCCATTTATGATCTCAGCAAGAAGTTTACTGACTATAAGTCGTGATATTCTATGTTGGAAAAAACATGTTGTGCTTTGGCCTGGGCAGCAAAATGGTTGCAGCAATATATGTAGAATCATACTACTTGGTTGATTTCAAAAATGGATCCGATTAAGTATATTTTTGAAAAGCCTGATCTTACTAGGAGAATTGCCCGCTGGCAGATGTTGTTGTCTGAATATGGTATTGAATACCATACTCAGAAGGCTATAAAATGAAGTGTGTTGGCAGATTATCTTTCTCACCAACCGGTTGATGATTATCAGTCTGTTAAATATGATTTCTTGATGAGGATGTGATGTTTTTGAAAATAAAATATTGTGACGAACCTTTTCCTGGAGAAGGTCCTGACCCCGAATCTCCGTGGGGAATGGTATTTGACGGAGCTGTAAATTCTTATGGGAAAGGAATTTGTGTCGTGATTATCACTCCTCATGGATTGCATATCCCATTTACTGCAAGATTATCATTTGATTGCACCAATAACATGGCAGAGTATGAAGCTTGTATCAAGGGTCCCGAGGAGGCTATTGATCTTAGAATCAAAATTCTAGATGTATATGGCGACTCAGCTTTGGTAATAAATTAGATCAAAGGAGAATGGGATACTCGTCACCTTGGATTGATTCCCTACAAAGACTATGATATAAGATTATTACCCTTCTTTAATACAGTCGAATTCCATCATATTCCCAGAGATGAGAACCAGATGGCAGATACGTTTGCCACTTTGGATTTTATGTATCAAGTAAATAATTGGAATGATGTGCCTCGTATCACATTATGACACTTGTATAGACTAGCTCATGTGTTTGTAACTGAGGGAATGTCAGACGAAAAACCATGGTATTATGATATCAAGCATTTTATCCAGACTCAGGAATGCCCCACTGGTGTGTTAAACAAAGATAGAAAGACATTGAGTAGGTTGGCACACCGTTTTTTCCTCAATGAAGATGTGATATACAAAAGAAATTATATGGTCATGATCATATGCCTGGATAGACACGAAGCAGACATGTTGATGCATGAAATCCATGAAGGTTCCTTTGGCACTCATGCCAATGGGCATTCGATGGAAAAAATATGCTCAGGACATGTTACTATTGGCTGACAATGGAATCTGACTGTTGCAATTTTGCAAAGAAGTGCCATAAATGCAAGATTTATGCTGGCAAAATTCACGTGACTCTGAAACTTCTCAATGTTATTTCTTCCCCATGGCCTTTCTCTATGTGGGGTATTGACATGATTGGAATAATTGAGCCCAAAGCATCGATTGGACATTGTTTCATCTTGGTGGAAATTGATTACTTCACCAAATGGGTAGAAGCAGCTTCATATGCTAATATTACTAAGCAGGTGGTAGTGCGCTTTTATCAAGAACAATCTTATATGTCGATATCGTATGCCAAGCAGGATTATCACTGACAACGGCTCGAACCCGAATAACAAGATGATGAAATAACTTTGTGAAGAATTCAAGATTGTCCATCACAATTCATCTCCTTACAGGCCAAAGATGAATGGGGTTGTTGAAGCTGTTGATAAAAATATTAAGAAGATCATCCAGAAAATTGTCGTTACGTATAAATATTGGCATGAGATGCTCCCTTTTCTTTGCATAGATACCGTACATTTGTACGCACTTCAACAGGGGAAACCTCATTCTCTATTGTGTATTATATGGAAGCAGTGCTCCCCATTGAGGTTGAGATTCCCTCTTTACGCGTGATAATGGAAAACAAATTGTCAGAGGCTGAATGGGTCCAAAACAGGTTTGACCAATTAAATTTGATTTAAGAAAAGAGAATGACGGCCTTGTGTCATGGTCAGTTATACCAGAAGAGAATGAAGAAAGCTTTTGATAAAAAGGTCAAGCCTCGTGAATTCAGATAAGGCGACCTCGTGCTCAGGAGGATCATGTCTTTTAATGCTGATTCTAGGGGAAAATGGTCTCCCAATTTTGAAGGCTCATATGTTGTCAAGAAAGCCTTCTCTGGTGGTGAATTAATTCTTGAAACTATGGATGGTGAGGATTTCCCACATCCTATGAATGCTGATGCATTCAAGAAATATTTTTCCTAAAAGAAATAAAAGAACAACTCGCTAAGTCGAAAACCTAAAAGGGTGACTTAGGCAAAAAAGAGCATCTCGGTAGGCTGAAAACCCGAAAGGGCGATCTAGGCAAAAATAAGAGACACAAACAGAATAAATTCTCCCGCTAGGTTGAAAACCCGCAAGGGCAACCTAGGAAAAAGTTAGGGATTTCTTGGCAAGTAACTACATCAAACAAGACTTGATCATTAAAGCAACAATCTTCTTGGATCCTCACCACACTTCAACAGAAGTCGCTGCTCAGGAATTCAAGTTTGTTAGGGAGAATAGTGGTCATTTTGTTTTAATGTACCTTTTCCAATGTATTACCATTTTTCAAACTTTGTAATCATTTATGGGGTCTCGCCATTCGCAGACTACCATTCTATCAATAAAGTTTGAGCTTTTATCCAATTCTTTGAAATTCTTATTTTTATTCTGCTTACAAAGAATCCATTTGTTATTGATATTAATTTTGAAAACAAAGAGATTTAATAATAAAATTGTTTTTGAAAATAATTTACAAATTACCTCTTACTTTAGATTTTGTGACTCAAGAAAAACAAAAATAGTGATTTCGAGGATGGACGAACTCTGAATTTTTTGGAAGTAGGTATTCCCCAGGAAAGTTCTTTGAGGTTGCTTTCGCTGATATGCATATGATCTTCTTGTTATTTCTCAAATAGTTGGAGATGATACCAATTGATGTATGATGCGGTGTTGGATTTGTGATCCCATTTTCCTCAGTCAAGTCTTGGTTCAAGTGTTCTCCTCCAGGTTGATAATTTTGGTTTCAGGTTTGCATAGTTTGAAATCTCTATTCCAGATTCCCCAATGAGGTCTTCACTCATATGACGAAGGTTCCTTCTCCCTTTTGTGATGAGGTGTAATTATTTGGAAAACATCACCCTTTTGCGGTGTCGGCATTATTATTGTTGTTTGGCAACTAGACAAGGGAAATATATTTTCTAAGAAGTGTGGAAACAATTGTCAACCTTTTGGGTTTTCTCCCCCCAAATGCTGGGTTTAATTTAAAATCCCCATAATTTTGATTTCTTGTTGTATTGTTTAACTTCTTAGATCCCCAAGTAAAGTTGAGTTAATGTTTCTCTCTGGAAGTTGTTATCCCCGTATGGTTTCATAATTTCTCCTTAGAGAAGTTTATGTAATCATCTCTCTTGGTATCAAAGAATGTATTTTAGGCTCCTCTCGGCGATGTGGTATTGTCTTCCCCAACAAAATCAATATGAGATCCCCAACTGATATCTCAACAGTGTGGTTTTTAGCTTCCCTAATGAAGTCAACATTATTATCTCCAGTAGAAATCTAGATTTTGAGATATTGTTTTCCCCATTGAAGTCTGTGTGGGTTATCCCCAGTGAAGCCTGAAGAAGGATGTTACATCCATGTATCTATTTTGATTTACTGTCTTGACTTAATTATCTTTCAGATTGTGTTTCTCCCAAGTGAAGTTAAGCCATGAAATAGGAATTTATTTCCTTAGTTGGTGCTTATTTCCTTGTGAAATTATCATCCTGGATGTGAATTATCTGAGTGTTGACTTTACCCAAGATGGTTTTGTCTGGTTATTCCTAGTGTTGTGTGTGTGTGTTGTCAGCATATATATAACAACATTCATACATTCATACATACATCATGCATAGCTGATTTAAAATTCATTGCTCGTTTGCATTCATTATTGTTTTTGTTGGCATATTACCCTATTTTGTAGAGTTATGTTACCCTCTCTCCAATAGAGTATCAACCTTAAGCAAAATGTGTATATCCTTTCAATTTCCCCACTGAGTTATCCCTCGTGGAAGAATTTTTCTTCAGCCTTCCTATTAGGCTCAATGTCTAGTTAGCTCCGTGTTTCCCTTTTGATTTTATTTCTCATCAGGTGTTGTCTTTGTTGATTGTTCATTCCAATTTATTTATGGTTTGGATCTATGGTTCCCGGAAACATTATTATTATGATTTCTGCAGGCTTTACGCCCTGGTTTGAGAATGTGCATTTATTTTGCACATGAAGAATATACATTCTCAGCAGGAATGTATTGGAATTTCCACAGAAAGTCATAATTCTTTTCCCAGCAACATTATTGCAACTCCTTCTCATAACAGCAGATGGCACATATCTTTATTTGAGTAACGTATACCTCCCCAGTAAGTCAGTTAGTTCCAAGAGAAGATCGAGATTTGTTTACTCCAATTGATGATAGTCTCGTCATTATGGGAGATAGTTCGTTGTTGAGATTTGTTACTCCGATGAATGGTAGTCTCATCATTATGGGACACAATTTGTTGTTGAGATTTTATTAGTCCAATGGATGGTAGTCTCGTCATTATGGGAGATAGTTTGTTGTTTAGATTTTTTTACTCCAATGGATGGTAGTCTCATCATTATGGGATATAGTTCGTTGTTGAGATTTTGTTACTCCAATGGATGGTAGTCTCGTCATTATGGGAGATAGTTTGTTGTTGAGATTTTGTTACTCCAATGGATGGTAGTCTCGTCATTATGGGGGATAGTTTGTTGTTGATATTTTGTTACTCCAATGGATGGCAGTCTCTTCATTATGGGAGATATTTCGTTGTTGAGATTTGTTACTCCAATGAACGGTAGTATCTTCATTATGAGAGATAGTTTATTGTTGAGATTTGTTACTCCGATGGATGGTAGTCTCGTCATTATGGGAGATAAATCATCGTCGAGATTAATTTTGCTCTGAAGAATTCATTTGTTTCCAGTCGTAAGTACTAATGCTGATTATTTGTTGCCTACCCTAATATTGGTATTTGCTGGTCTTATCCTACCATTTCTTTCCCCGTGTGGATCGATGTTTCCTTTTTTACTATCTTCTTAGTGAGTGGATAATCTCCAATTATCAGTCGATCACCGTTATCCTTTACTTTCTCTCCTCGATATTTGAGTTGATATTGCTTTATCTCCTCCTTGGGCTTTACCCCAGTAGAGTTGTGTCTTCTGTTCACCAACGATTTATTTTCCTGGTCGGACTTTCCGTTGATCCTTTCTTTTATTTCCCGCATCCCTAGTGGTGTCCAGTGTCACCTTTGGATTTGTTTGTTTGCATGCACAATCATATGCGTTGCATGGCATCTTAGGGCTAAAAATAAGGTTTGTTTTATATTTAAGTATCCTCAATTGCGTTGACACGAAGATTTTAACCTTCGTATCTCTGGATAGAAGACACTTAAATAAGGGGAGTGGTTGTACCCTAATTTTTCCCCTAAGATTCCTCTATCATCTCATATCAACTCAATCACAATAAGATCACACTAGGGTTTGGTTCTTCTCCCTATCTTTAGGTTTGCTCATGAGGAATCACCAAGCACCTTGATTTGTATATTGTGATCATATATGTTTTGTATTTATTAACTTTTAACTAACAAATACAATGAATGTTTGCTCTAATTGATGGTATTATAGGTGGGGGCACAACACATTTCATCAGGTGAATTCATAGGTTCATGAGTTTATTTCCATGCCTTCTTCAACAAAGCTTTATTGAGATTCAAGATTCATTATTGAGAATGATTTAAAGTAATATCATGACAAAGTCTACTATGATTCATCATCCCTAAATTTATCAAAGAAGTCAAAAGATGCAAGAATTAATTGAAGAAGCTTAACCTAATTGGACAAGTTATTCATTCCTTGATCACAAGTGCATAACTCTCTCAATTCTTAATATTTGGAGGTGGTTATTGTTGCTACAGGTTTTTATTATCATCCACAACAACCTCTATTCAGATGGAAAAAGTTAATGTGCAAGAAAGTTTGTCAAAATTGAAAAGGGTTTCCAAGTCATTTTGGTGCTTGAAGAGCTAGGGTTTTGAACTTCTAAGGGCTATATCTTGCTCATATTTTGAGATTTTTGAGTAATTCCAAAGACACGCTTCTCTTTAAAGGGTTATAAACTAATCACTTCAATATTTTCAAGAAAATTTGGCGTGGAAGATGCCTAATGATGAAGAAAGATTACAAGTCTTCTAGATAGGCAATCAAATTTCCTTATGTGATTTCAAAATATCATTACTTGTTCAAATTTTATCTCCTTGAGCCCATTAATTTTCTAAAATGATCTTAAGGAAGTTAAATTCAACTCTTATTTCATGTTCAAAGCTTGAAAATGAGTGGAAGATGCCTTAAGAACTCAAAAGATTATAGGTCACCTCATGAAATTTCCCCAATTTTACAAACCATAACTTTTTCAATAATTGGTATTTTTTAGTGATTCAAGTTTCACAATGCTCTTTGGGAAGTCTAATTCAAGATAGAATCAATGATAAAAGCTCAATTTCGGAGGAATTCCTTGTTTGAACTCAAAACATTACAGGTCACTTTTGAAGAAAAACTTAGAATTTTTCTAAGTACAAAAAGTTAACATCTTTTTCTCAACTTTGACTCATCACAACTTTTAGATCAAGCATACAACTGATCCCACTCTTTTCACATTGTAAAGTTTGTGACCTTATCTTTCAAATGCTTCAAGAACCAGGCCCTAAGACTCCTTGAGCTGTGAACACCATGGATTCAAAGACGGTACCTTGAAACTGAAGTTTTCTCCAAAGTCAGAATTTGAAATTCATAATATGGCTTCTAATCACCAATTTAGCATGCGTTTTTGATTTGAACATGCTTAACCAAGTTCCCAAAGTTGAATTAAGGATCAAAATGCAAGAAAATAACTGAGTTTTGAACCAAATCATGTCACACTTTTCTCATTTTCTAGCTTCCTTTGTTTTCCCTCCAAACATTACTTTTGTTTCTAATTCTTTTCGCCATTCACTCTCCTATAAATAGAGGGACATATTGCATTCATTTTCTCAATCTTTAACAGTCAGAATCACCCAGCCAAACTCTCTCCTTAACCCACTTTTCTGCAACTTCGAATTTAGTTCTACAACCTTCCACAATCCATTTTCTTTGCTAATTATTCATCCTTGAACTTCACTGAAGCTAACAGAAGAAGAACCAAGCCCTAAAACATCCTAAATCGTGCTAGCCAAGTCAAGTTTTAGAGCTCTGAATTTGAACTTCAATAGGTAGATTCCTTCATCAATTATCTCAAAATTTGTTACAACAATGAAGCTCTCATCATCCTGATACTAGTCGCAACATTTGTTTTCAACTGGAAGTGAGTTTTGGCCATGAATTTTCAAATCCCTATTCAACTTTTTCCTTCTGTTTTTTTTGTAAATCGACTGAGCTACACCTTAAATAAATTTTTCACGAGGGTACGGTTGTCTTCGTCTTGATGAGACGAAGTGAATGACATAGGTCTGAGCTCCTGATTTTACAGTATTAGAGACCTACAATTCGCATTCCTGGAGGTTGAGGATGACCAACGTGTCATCTCTCAACCAATGATAATGTGCCACTTATTTATTTCAAAATTGGATTTAATATTTGATCTTGTGGTTTATTCACTAAGGACCATGATATGCACAGCGCGCCAAATCCCTTGGATCTGATTACTAACGCATTTTGACAGTCATCCAATGGTCTATATCTTTTTGTTTTATTTTTATTTTTTGATTTATATATTTTAATTGATTTAAACTTCAAAAATCATAGAAAATTCATTTTTGAATCAAAAATTATGAAAAAATTCACAAAAATATTTTCAAATGTTCTCTTTCTGATTTTTATTTTTTTTATAATTTTATTTTCAGATTTGATATTTTTCACAATTTCTCCTTTATTTAACTTGTTTTTAATTATTTAAAATTAATTTTTGATATTTTTAAATTCTAAAATTTTTATAAAAATCATTTTCCTTATTTCTGACTTTTTGAAATTTTTCTAGAATTTTATTTTGACTTCTACTATTTTTTATCCTTTTTCACTTATTTGAGTGATTTTAATTAGTTTAAAAAATACTTTTCTATTTTAAAAAATTACCAAAAATTTTATAAAATATTTGAGGTTATTTTTTATTTTTCTATGGTCTCATTAAAATTTTCATTGATACTTTGAATATATTTTGCCATTTTACCTTTTATTTTCACTTTAAGAACATTTTTAAAAAAATCATTTTTCATTTTTATTTTATTCATTAAATGCAATTTATTTATTTTATATATTCCGACTATGTGATTGTTGATTATGAACTTCATTAACATCATTGGATTTTGGGTGTTAAGTTTAACTCCACTAAAATGGATGGATGATTTTAATGATAGTTTGATTCAAATATTGACCGACCTCAAAATAGGTGCGACTTCTACATAAGTCCACTTACGATTGCTTAACATAGCGCTAAATTTTGTATCGAATAAAAAAATGATCATTCGTGGCCCAAACCTATGTTTGCAAGACCAAGTATGTTTAATTTGAAACCTTTGATCTAATAACCTTGAGGTTCATTGTTAGGAGGCTTTGATTTTATTAGTCTTCTAATGAGTTTTCAAAAAATTAGGTCACTTGAGCTTTTCATTTACTTTTTTAAGATACTTAATAACCAACTTGAATAATAAAAAAACATTAAGGTTACTTGGACTATTTGGTTACTATCTTGGCATTTTGGAGTTATAGACTTCTTGGACTTAGGAATTAGAGACCTTTACCACCCTTGAGACCTTGTGACTTCTATTGCTATTTTTTCTGGAGTTTTTGGGGTTTAGCCCGAGATATTGGGGTGTTTGTTTTCTTTGTGTGTAGGTTATTATGATTATATGCTTTGTCTGTGATTGAAAATTCATCTGTATACAGTCGTTACTCTGCCCAATTTTTGTGAAGACATAATGCATTGGAAGTTTTGTATTCTCAAGAGGTTTATTATCTTTGCTTGGTTGGTTTCAAATCCAAAGAATGTGAATTCAACATTGACTCATTGTGTCAAGTGTTGGCTTCTTATTAGTTAGACGGTTCTTTTCCCTAGCTTTTACCTTATGCTTTAGGATAGTCCCTTCATCTCCCCCCATCTTCTTTAATTTCAAAAACCTTCTCCCTCCTTTTGAAAACTCTTCTTGTTTTTAAACTTGAACCTCTTTCACAATAAACTTGGACGTAGGTCCATGCATTTTCGAAGCATTTTATTAATCAAACTTTAACCAATTTAATCATACTTTGACATTTTTGTGAGAAGACTAAAAGTCAATCAATCTCATTCAAACCATTTTTCCACTTTGGCTTTTTACCCTAAACTTTTCTTAAAAGACCAGACTCTTGTCAATCCTTATAGTGATGCGAGCTACTATACTTCTACGATATGTAGTGAAGTGAGATATTTATGAGGCTTTAATGTACACTTGAACATGATTGAAAAATAAACCTTTTTCTGATTCCTTGAACAAAACCCTAATGATGAAATTATGAAAATACTCTTTGAAAATTTCATGTTTATGTTCAAATATGAATTGTTTGCTAACCATTTTCTTCTTTCTTTGTCATGCACCGTTTGAATCATGTTAGATGGCGTGGTGATGGAGTTGGAATAGTTCAAAATTTTGGAATATGAGCACTGGACAAATTATGAAGAACAAGGGCGGGTTATTCACAGGAACTTAGACAATTGAACTTCTTGTTGAAACCTCAATGTTGTAAAAACTTAGGCCTTAGAACTTTGAATTCGAAACTTGAATCCTTAATGATGTAACATGAATTTAGGCCATAGGATACTTGTAGAATTCTTGCATATCAATGTAATTTGGTCTTATAATTTGAACTTGTAACATTGATAACATTTGAAATTTGAGAATTTGGATGTAATTCAACCTTAGTTTAGAGCATGCACTCTTGAGCATTGTATTTTCTTGTCAAAAGGTAGTAATGTAGAAAAATGGTCCTTGTAATGTGCAAAATCTTCTTGTGAATTTGAACTGAGTGATTTACACAACTTGCTACAAAAAGAAAACCAATGTAAATTACACTTAGAACTTGTAAAATAACTTTGAATGTTTTCTTGAATCCTAAATCAAAGGAGGTTCTTGAATATAATCTCGCATATCAAAATCCACAATATTGTATATAATCCAAATCCAACTCAAATAATTTCCAAAAGATCTTGAAAGCCAATCTTAATGATGAAATCCAAACCAAGTTCGTTGGAAATCCACTTGCGCTCAAATCCAAAATTGGAGTATCTTAAACAAAGCATCCAATTAAGCCCAAACTAATTTACCGAGAATTAAACATCAACTTTCCATCAATCTTCCAACGATATTCTCTTGAGAATACCATTAACCCACAATTCCCTTTCTCTTGCAATATGGATTCAAAACCCGTACCACAAATAAAAGCTTGTAAAACTAATATTGCTGATCTTTTGAACCAAGATAGCTTGTGTACTAAAATAATACTCACGATGATAATGCTTCCGAGATTATGCCAAGAAAGACGTCACAAATTCAATAATCAACAACCCTAGCACAAGAACTAATAGATGGGAGAAACATGATTCACTTTTTGAAACACTTGCAACCCTGAACCCTCGATGAAACAAAAAATCAGTTGACATGTCTTTAAGCCTGAGAAGCCTTGGTAGCCTTGAGTAGTTGAAAACCCTAAGAGAATTTTTTTGCTGAAAAGGGAGGGAAAATTTTGGGGTACAATAGCTGCCCCTGTTCAATCTTCTTAAACCTAAAGAGTTATATTGGCATGTCCGCCATTCGTGACTTGAAGGTAGAAGATGATTGAACACTTAAGTGCCCATAAATTTGCACTCGCCTGTGCCAGAAGTAACGTTGTTGGTTGATTATACCGGGAATGGGCTTAAAGATGCCATTCGGAGAGTGACAGGATATTATCGGAGATGGGCTTATAGATGCCATCCAGAGGTGATGGAGAGTCGTTGTAGATGGGCTTATAGATGCCATCAAGGATAATTGTTAATCAGAGAATAAGACTAAGTCTGCGCCCGACTTCAACTAGAAGAGGTACCAGAAAGAGTCTACGCCCGACTTTTCCAAAAAGAGTATTAGAAAGAAATCTACGACCAATTTCATTTGAACTAGAAGATGTCTACGCTCTACTTCAACTAGAAAAGGTACTGGAAAGAGTCTACGCTTGAATTTTCTAAAAAAAGTATCAGAAAGAAATCTACACCCGATTTCATCCGAACTAGAAGATGTCTACGCCCGACTTCAACTAGAAAAGGTACTTGAAAGAGTCTACGCTTGACTTTTCCAAAAAGAGTATCAGAATAAATCTATGTCTGATTTAATCTGAGCGAGAAAATGCCTACGATCATCTTCGACTGGGAGAAGTATCAAAATAAATATATGCTCGATTTAAGCTGAGCCAGAAGATGTTTATACTCGAATTTAATTGGAAGTATCAGAATAAATCTATGTTTGATTTAATATGAGCCAGAAAATATCTACGACTGTTTTTAACTAGAAGTATCAGAATAAATCTACACTCACTTAAATCTGAGCCAGAAGAGGTTTACAACCGTTTTCAACTGGAAGAGGTATCAGAATAAATCTACGCTCGATTTAATCTAAGCCAGAAGAGTTCTCTGAAGGAAGTGTTCCTCATGTAGATAGTCACCCCGACCTGTCTCAGGAATTCATCTACAATCTGTTTTTGTTTGTAAACTCGTCCTGTTTCGAGGGTTCATACCACTTGGTGATAAAGATAGTCGCCCCGTCCTATTTCAGGAATTGATCTTCATCTGGCCATAAAGAAAGAAAGATAATTTTCCCGTCCTGTTTTGGGAGTTAATCTTCGATCTGTTTTTTGTTGGTAAAACCGTCCTGTTTCGGGAGTTCATACCACTTGGTGATAAAGATAGTCGCCCCGTCCTATTTTTGGAATTGATCTTCATCTGACCATAAAGAAAGAAAGATAGTTTCCCAGTCCTGTTTCGGGAGTTAATCTTCAATTTGTTTTTTGTTGGTAAACCCGTCCTGTTTCGGGAGTTTGTACAACTTGGTGATAAAGATAGTCGCCTCGTACTGTTTCGGGAATTGATCTTCATCTGACCATAAAGAAAGAAAGATAGTTTCCACGTCTTGTTTCGGGAGTTAATCTTCGATCTCTTTGAAAATTATTGAGAATATTCATCTGTTTGTAGACTTTTCCTGAAAGGATAAAGAGTTAGTTGTATGCAATATCATGATGTATGAAATGCATTATGTAATTATGTTCTAAAAATAAATGAGATTGTGTCATATGTGTTTCGTATGCATATGTTATGACATTTGTAAATGATGGATAAATGTGAATTGTCGTTGAAGTGTAGCTCCGTATAACATCTCGCTGGGGAAAATAAATCCTTGAATGGTGTTGGGGATGAAGAATATATGTAATCTTCAATATCATATGGAATGTTGCCGCTAGGGATTCATAATTTCTGCTTGAGGATAATTCGATGGGGAACGTTGATTTCTGCTTGGCGAGAAGAGCTCAGGAACAGTGGTCGTTTGTTGCTCTATTGGGGAACTTAATTCTTATATACCCTGACTGGGGATAAAATAGAAGGAAAACCTTTCGAGGTGCTGTCTGATCGAGTTTCTGATGTAGATGCCGACTCATTTGGGGAGGATAAGGTTGAATGATATCTGGTATGGTTTCAGATTCCATGGCAACACTCTGGCGATAGCAACCCAGACCGTCCTTTGCTAGAGGTGGGAATCCTACCGGTGATTTGTGGTGGAAATAGATTCAAGATGAGGAAATTGAACTCTGTTGGGAAGTAAACCCTGTTAGGGAAATAAACCCTATTGACAGAGAAGTACTCTGTTGAGGAAATACTCTTGTTGAGGAAATGAGCTATGTTGGAGAGAAGAAATCTGCAAGGAGTTTTACAATTTTTGAGGAATAAACTCAACTGGGGGGGAGAATTTCTGTAAACTCTACAGATTGGGACTCCATAGGTGGGTGATATTGTTGGGAAAAAGATCATATTCATTTATCCGCTGGGGAGGAATTTGCTGGTAAGAATGACAAGACTACTCTTGTGGGGATAATCCGATAGAAGTGGCTCTGTGGGGATTTGTGGACAGCTCGAACATTATCCCAACTCCTAGAGTCTTGAGTAAATGCTTATTCCTATTTTTATGCATATATTTGTTAACAATTAATTGTATTCATATGCATATGCTTATTCAATTTTAGTCATTGGACGTTTTTTGCAAACAAAATAGAAAAAGTAAAAAAAAAGTTTGAGTTTTGAAATCTGTATTTTTATTGATAGTTTTGCCCATAAACAGGGGATTTTGTACAAAGAGACAGAAATCCTAGTAAGAGGAAATTGTCGTGAAATGAAAAGAGTACAAAGTGTAAACAAGATAATAGCTATGTGGGAATAATCTCGTCTGGTTCCAACTCTTCTATTGCCCCTATGTCTTCAAGCATATCATCTCTTTGTTGATGAAAGATGTTGATTAAACTGATCTGTACCATTTGAACTTTGACTTTGGTAATAAAGCTTGATGTAAATGATCCAATAGGTACATAGTCTTACGCTTTAATCCCTAACTTTTGCCTGGACCGCCCTTTCAGGTTTTCAGTCCACTGGGATACCCTTTTTTTACCCAAACCGCCTTTTCATATTTTCGACTTGTCGGGTGTACCATCTTTTACATATATTCCTAATTTTATCCCGAACCCTTTTGGTTCGTCGGGGTGCCCCTTTTTTGCCTAGGCCAGTCAACCTAGCGGGTCATTTTCATGCGTAGTATCTTTTGATTATGTCTGCATTTATAGGGTTGGGGAGATCTTCACCGTCCATGGTGGTAAGTATCATAGCATCGCCAAAAAATATCTTCTTGACTACAAATGGCCCTACATAGGTGGGAATCCATTTACCCCTGGGATCGCCTTGCGGTAGAATAATGTGCTTTATTACCAAGTCACCAGCCTGATATACCCGATGCTTGATTTTCTGGTTGGATGCCTTGATCATACGCTTCTGATACATCTGACCATAATAGACAGTCACAAGCCTCTTTTTGTCAATCAGATTCAACTGGTCTAGCCTGGTCTGAATCCACTCATCTTCGTCTAAGTCTGCATCTTTCATAATTTTCAGAGAGGGAATCTGAACTTTGACAGGTAGGACAACTTCCATACCATAGACCAGAGAAAATGGGGTTGCCTTAGTTGATGTTTGAGCTGAGGTGTGATAGCCATGGAGAGTAAACAGTAACATCTCGTGCCAACCTTTGTAGGTCACAACCATCTTTTGCACGATCTTCTTTATGTTCTTATTAGCGGCTTCCACTGCACCATTCATCTTCGTTCGATATGGAGAAGAGTTATGGTGCTTGATCTTGAAATGCATGTAGAGTTCAGTGGTCACGACGTTGTTGAGATTGGTACCATTGTCCGTGATGATTCTCTCGGGGATGCCATATCGACAGATAAGGTTGTGCTTTATGAAACGAGCAACCACATTCTTAGTAATAGAGGCAAACAGAGCCGATTCAACCCATTTTGTAAAGTAATCAATGGCGACGAGAATGAAGGGATGTTCGTTAGAAGTAGTAGGCTTCATTTCTCCGATCATATCAATGCCCCACGTGGCGAATGGCTAAGGAGCAGTTATAAGATTCCGAGGGATCAGAGGCACATGAACTTTATCAGCATAGATCTAGAACATATGACAAGTTCTCGAGTGGTGGTGACTGTCAGTTTCCATAGTCGACAAATAGTAACCAACTCTCAAAATCTTTTTAGCCATAGTATGCCCTCTGGAGTGAGTACCAAAAACACCTTCGTGCATATCTTGCATAATTTCCTCTGCTTCCTTCTTGTCCATACAACGAAGTAGAGATGAATCATGATTACGCTTGTATAAAATTCCATTTCTAAAGAAAAACTTAGTCGAGAACCTCCATAGGAATTTCTTGTCATTGATCGATGCCCCTTCAGGGTATTCTCGAGCCTCAAGGTATATTTTCACTTCATGAAACCAAGGTTTTTCCTCTACTCCATCAGTGTTAATTTCATAGCAGTGTGCTGGTTCGTCGAATCTTTTAATGCAAATTTCGGGAGCCTCATTATCCCATCTGACCTTGAACATGGATGACATGGTAGCCAACGTGTCAGCTAACTGAATCTCTTCTCTTGGGATATGCTCAAAATTAATATCTTCGAAATGTGGAATCAAGGTTAGCACATGTTCTCGATACAGGATAAGATTCTAATGCTTCATATCCCATTCTCCCTTGACTTGACTGATCACTAAGGCCGAGTCTCCGTATACGCTTAAGAACTTGATTCTTAAGTCAATAGCAGATTTATGACCCACGATGCACGCTTCATATTCAGCCATATTATTGGTGCAGTCAAGGCAAAGTCTGGAAGTGAAGGGCGTGTGACAACTCTGGGGAGAGATAATTACATCACCGATTTCGTTACCAAGTGTGTTGGAAGCTCCATCGAAAACCATAGTCCATTGAGATCCTGGTTCAGGTCCTTCATACAATCTAGGCTCTTCACAATCTGTTACTAGCATAATGTTCTCGTCCGAGAATTCGAAATTCATAGACTGATAGTCGCCTATAGATTGATGTGCCAAATGGTCTTCCAGTACACTTCCTTTAATTGCTTTTTGAGTGGTTTACTGAATATCATATTCTGTTAAGACCATTTGCCATCGTGCTATTCTTCTAGAGATAGATGGCTTCTCGAATATGTACTTGATGGGATCCATTTTAAAGATCAACAAGGTAGTATGGGCAACATATACTGTCTTAGTCGGTGAGCAGGCCATGCCAAAGTGCAACAAGTTTTCTCGAGCAGTGAATATCTTGTTTCATAGTCGGTAAACTTTTTTGTTAAGGTAGTATATTGCATGCTCTTTTTGACCATACTTGTAATGTTGCCCCAGTACACACCCCATTGAATTCTCTAGCACTGTTAGGTACATGATTAGAGGTCTTCCTTCAACTGGTGGCATCAAAATAGGAGATTCTTGTAGGTACTCCTTAATTTTATCAAAGTCTATTTGACAGTCATCGTTCCACTTTACTACTTGATCTTTCTTCAACAACTTGAAGATTGGCTCACAAGTAGCAGTCAGATGGGAAATGAATCAGACAATGTAATTCAGTCGTCCTAAGAAAACTCTGACTTCCTTCTCGGTACCGGGAGACAACATTTCTTGGATAGCTTTAACCTTTGCAAGATCGACTTTAATACCTTTAGCACTAACAATGAAACCCAAGAGTTTACCAGATCTCACCCCAAAGGTGCACTAGTTAAGCTTTAGCCTTATTTTATGCTTCCTCAGTCTTATAAATAATTTATGCAGATGATCAAGATGCTCTTCTTCAGTCTCTAACCTTTCTATCATGTCATCGACATAGAGCTCTATCTCGTGATGAATCATGTCATGAAATAAAGCTACCATGGCACGCTGATAAGCTTCCCCAACATTCTTCAACCCAAAAGGAATGACCTTGTAACAGAAAGTGCCCCACTGTGGGACAAATATAGTTTTCTCCATGTCTTTGGGCGCCATCTTGATCTGATTATAACCCAAGAAACCATCCATGAAAGAGATTACCTTATTTTGAACGGTGTTGTCGACCAAAACATCAATATGTGGAAGCGGGAAGTCATCTTTGGGGCTTGCCCTGTTCAGATCCCAGTAATCTACACGCATACGCACCTTGCCGTCTTCCTTTGGCACTGGAACAACATTTGCAACCCATTAAGGATACAATGTCACTGCTAAGAACCCTGCGTTGAATTGTTTCATAACTTCGGCTTTGATCTTTTCTAACATTTCAGGATGCATGCCACGAACCTTCTGCTTAATCAGAGAATAACCCTCTTTCATTGGCAGACGATGAACCACAATATCAGTATCGAGTCTTGGCATGTCTTCATATGAACAAGAAAATATTTCCACATATTCATGCAACATCTGGATTAGTCTACTCTTGACAATGCTTTCTAAGTTGGCGTCAATCTTGACTTCTTTTCTATCTGTCTCGATACCCTAATTTAACACTTCGATTGGCTCTTCGTGCAGTTGGATAGCCTTTTCTTCTTTTATTAAGAGTTCTACAAGTTCTCTAGGTATTTCACAATCTTCCTCACCTTCGTCCTCGACTTGGTAGATTAGATTTTCAAAGTCATAAGTGGCAATAGCAGGATCGTTATCAACGAGATCCAGAGTGGATGTGGATCTACAATGTAGTGTGTAGGTGTGTGTAAGAACACATAGATATTTGAAAATGCAATAAGATTTAAGAAAAACAGAGATCACAAAATTTGTATGCAAAATATCCAATATTTTTATTAAATGAACAATGATTATGAATTATCAACCCTTAACAAACGAACCATTGTGCCCCGGGTAAGACACAAGGTTTAAAGTCATTGTTTTAAAAGAAATTACATAACCAAACTTCTTAAAGAAATAAAACAAAATAACCATTACTCATGACTAAAGGAGATATGGAAAATGTCTTTTGCTTTCCAATTGTCGAGTCCACACCAATGGTAGGGAATATCCAACTGTCGAAATCAAAATCATTGTCAGCGTCTTCTATAGCACTGATCCCATTGTTGTTGATATGAAACATAGGTCTTCCAGCTCAAGCGCGACGAATAGTCCTTTGACCCTCTGTAGTAAAGCCCAAACCAAACTTATAAGATTTATAGGGAATATTAGAAAGCTGACCCTAAATAGTATAACCACCTTCTATAGTTGCTTTTGTATCCTTCAAAGAAGCCATCTTGTGCGGAGTCCTGGTGGTTTTTGGAATGGCAGAAACATCTTTAAAAGCAGCCGGGGAAATCACTTCAAAAGTCTGACAAGGAGTCTCAATGAGTTCCCCATCCATCTCTATGTAGCGGAATGATTTCAGATGGCTGATCATGTATTCATCTTCTCCACAGGCAGTAACAACCTCGCCTTTCACAGGATACTTTAGTTTCTGGTGGATGGTGGAGGTAATGGAACTTGACCCATGGATCCAGGGGCATCCCAATAGACAAGAATAAGCTGGTCGGATGTCCATTACATAGAATTTGGACTTAAATATCTCTGAACCCACTTTGATTGGGAGGTCCACTTGTTCATGCACCATTCTTATGGATCCATCAAATGCTCGAACTCTGATATTACTAGGTTTCAGCATAACCCCTTCACAATCCAGTCGGTAAAGAGCACCTTTTGGCAAAACATTCAGAGAAGAGCATGTATCAATTAACACATGAGCAAACATAGTGCCCCTGCATTCAATGGAGACATACAGGGCCCTATTATGATTCCTCCCATCTAGAGTCAGGTCACAATCATAGAATCCTAATCCATTATCAGTTGTTAAACTCGCCACGTAACTTCCAAATTATTCAGCCAAAATTTCTTGCGGCACATGAGCGGTCTTCAAGAATTTTACTAGAGTCCGCGCATGGGCTTCAGAATACAGCAACAAAGATAACATGGAAATTTTAGACGGGGTCTGCCCTAGCTGTTCAACAATTTTATAATCGCTTCTATGAATGATCTTCAAAACCTCTTCCAACTGTTGTTCAGAGGTGTCCTTGACCGTGGTTTCTTTTGATGCCTCCGTCCGGGTATGCTTTATCACTGGCTCTTCACCCCGAGCCCCGATAGTTATCATGGTAACTGTGACTTGGACAGGTGGAGAGATTTTTAGGGAGAAAATCCTTCTGCTCCTAGTAATTTTGATGGTCCCTACAATATTGTCAATGCTGGGATCAGTCCCTTCATCATCTTCATCAGACAACTCTTGTTTAATGTCGTGGTAATAGACGTCAGACCCATAATTCCATGGAATATCCTTTTCTGAGGAATATGGGATGGGCCCAAGTGTTGTAATGATTAAATGGGAAGCTTTTGGATTGGTGGTAATCCTCACATGACATTTGGAAGTATCCTAAAAGGAGTTCCGGATATGACAGACAAATATTGGCATTAAATTTCGGTAGATGAAACTTTTTCAATCAAAATAACATGTTCATCCATCAGGTGATAAATGCCTTTCTTCAGTAACTCGCAACCATTGGGTTGAACTGCACAACAATTACATTCTTCAACATAACCAGGAAATAAATCGGCTTGTAACAAATTCTTTTTTATTGTTGAAAGGGGAGTAGCCACATCACTTACAAATGTAACATATGAAACATCTTCAACAACACTTACTCCTTTTCCATGTTTTGGCATAGGTGCAATAATCACATTTGGCGTCTCCGGAGGATCAAACTCAATTTCCTTATTATCAATCATGTCCTGAATTTTGTTTTTCAGGGCCCAACATTTGTTGGTGTCGTGCCCAGGACTGTTTGAATGATAAGCGCAACTCGTATTCAGATTGTACTTGGGAGAGGATATGTTGGGATTTGGATGAGGATCCCGCAGTGTTATCAATTTTGCCTTCAACATATGTTGTAATTCCTGAGACAAAGGCATGCCAATTTTGGTAAACTGACTTAACGGAGCGTCTGGTCTTTGCTGATTTCTCTATTGTTATTGTTGAATAGGTTCCATATTAGAAATTAACACCTCTCCCACAGACTGATTGCAGTCACTATTACCATGATCCTTCTGACCATAAACAACATTGGTCTCTTTCTTATTATTGAATGTCTTCTTCCCAACACTAGAAGATGCAGCCATTGGAATCTTTCCGCTCTTGATACTACTTTCAACTCGTTCCCCTGTCAGAATTAGCTCAGTAAATCCAGATGAAGAACTCCCAATTAGATGATTAAAGAATGGGCCTGTCAGAGTACCCATGAATATATCAACTAATTCCCGGTCAAACAAAAGAGGTTGGACCCTTCCAGCTAATTCTCTCCACTTCTGAGCATACTCCTTGAACCCTTCATTCAAGCACATGGACATGTTTTGCAATTTTACCCGAGTCGGTACAAGGTCAGCATTATATTGATACTGCTTGTAAAAAGAAGCAGCCAAGTCCTTCCATGTGTGAATGTTGGGTCCTTCCAGTTGATAGAACCATTCAAGTTGAGTGTCGGACAAACTTTCTTGAAATAAATGGACCCATAATTTCCTGTCAGAAGTATGAGGTTGAATCTTTCAAACATACGACCTCAGATGAAGTTTGGGACAAGAGACCCCATCGTATTTAGCAAAGACGGGGACCTTGAACTTATGTGGGATGACCACTCTGGGACAAGAACTAGTTCTCGAAAATCCAATCAAGGAACCTTCTAGATTTCCATAGCCTTGAGTCTATCTTCCAACTACTTGTACTTGTTATCCACAGAAGGGCACTATTCGTTAAAGTAGTCTTCATCTTCACGAATAATCTCAGAACTCTAGATAATCCTTCCTTCAGCCCTGGCACTTCTACAACCTTCCACTTGGTTATTGTCTTCATCAGAAGAGATATCATTCACTTGAACTAGTTGAGCAGGACCTTTGAATCTTCTCCCATGTTGAGGATAAAAGCTAGCTTTCTAGGCTTCTTCTTCTTGGCGAGAAGCGGCATCAGATCTTTATGTCCTTGCGCCAGACTCAGAAAAGTCTCTTGAAATTATGCATGTTGAGCTTGGAGTTCCTTAACGGTCTGTTCGAGAGCCATCTTATACTGAAATAAACATTAAGTAGATGAGAAAACCTGTATGAAAAACATTTTATGTCATGATGCATGATATGTAAATGCAATATTTTCAAGGACCATATGGGATTTAAATTCATTAATCAAAAGGAAACAGAAACAAAGACTTCATTAGTAGGTTAAAAATTACAATTTCCTTTTATGTTTACAATGAAAAGAAAAAGGGTCTCAAAGAGACAACAATATGAACTTCTAAAACCTAAAATTTAAGTCTCCCACATACGCTTCCTCTTTGTTTTGATGTATGCATTAAGGCGTTGCTCCTCGTGAAGTTGCTTTGTTAGCTACAACACTTTCTTCTCGCTATCGTAGAACTGATTCTCAAAGGTTTCCCTTTCTTTTTTCAATCGAATCAAAGACTTCTATAGCTCTTCAAGGTAAGTAGGCATATCTGGATGAAGAATGGTATAAGGATTATCCCCCTTACCAATAGGTTCCACAATTGCTGGTAAGACTGCGGGATATGGCATTATAAGGTTTTGAGCACAAGATCGTACCATCTGATGTAGGGTTCCAAAGGGATGGAATTCTTTTGTCCCAAAGTCTTTCTATCAATCTTTTTTACCATGCCCTAAGCATGTATGAACCTTCAACGATAACCTTGAGGATCATTTTCGTAATCGAACATAATACCATGGATAAGTGCGTCATGAAGACGATCTCTTTGAGCATAACCGAATTGACGTAAAACTAGAGAAGGGTTGTAGGTAATACCTCCTCTAATGCGAAGGAGTGGAACATTAGGGAATTCCCCACAGCGGTCTATGATGGTAACATCTTCCAAAGATCGGGAACACCAATAGATATCTTAATGAGAGAGAGACATCATCCTTTGATACCACCTTAAACCTTGTTCATTCTTCAATACTAATCGGGGAAGGTGTGAAATAAACCACCTGGATAGTAAAGGTATGCAACACATAAGAGTTACTCGTTTCCTCATAGTGCGAGTGTGAAGAGAATGTAAAACATCTCCAAGCAAAGTAGGCACAGGGTTACGAGTGAGGAAGATTTTGACAGCGTTCACATCTATGAGTTGGTCTAGATTAGGGAATAGCACCAAACCATAGATCAACCAAGCCAAGATTTACTCGAAAGCCTGAAAACTCATAGCATCCAGAAACAGTCGATCCTTCTCTAACAGAAATTTAGAAAGAAAACCTTGACTCCACTTCTTGTCTCCCAATTAGCTACAATGTCGGACCACTTCAGATGTAGGGCTGCTGCAATTTCTTCAGGTTGTGGATATTTCTTTAAACCTGTGAAAGGTGTCTGATCAAGAATAGGAATTCCCAGTAGATTAGAAAACTCTTCCATTGTGGGTACCAGCTGATAGTATGGAAAGGTGAAATTGTGATGTGCAGGATCAAAGAACTGAAATAAAATACTCATCATGTCTTCTTTAAAACCCGAGGTAACCAAACTGAGTAGATGACCATGCCTCTTGGTGAATTGAGAGCTTTCAGGAACTTTCGAGACTAACTCCTTAAGTTGAGAAGGTATCTTCACAAAACTGATTCAGATAGTATTTCTGCGAGCAGAGGCCATAACCTACAATAAAGAAATGAATATAAATCCCTAGATCGTTGAAATGGTTAGTGAAAATGATATGTGTAATGATGTCATGATGTTATGTTGTCCTGTTCGAACAATTTTCATCAAATACAAACAAGACACACAAGATCTTAGGTTCAGGCTTTGCATGGAGTTTACAAGTAAGTAGCCTCTTTGAGTTTAGTTGGCTCAACATGTCCTAAAAGAAGTAACTGGGTTTTAGGAATCTCAATATCATTGATCTTTCTCTCAGGTAATATTTCAGCTCAAGCATCTGTTTTGCGGCCAAAATATCCCAAAAGTATAATCTCAATGAGTGTAGTATCGAGTATCAACCAACATCAGTCTGCACCAAAGTCAGCCATCTCAGTACTTTCTAATGGATAAGTTGTGTCAACTAAGGTTCTAAAGGTCCTTTAATGCTTATGACACCACGCTGCACCAACCAATGTGTCGCACTAACATAGACATCGCTTCAACCATATTGGTCTACATCGTACAATCTTCACGATCTATTTCTACTTACCTAAAATTCCCCAGATCCGGGTAAAGGATCTATAGAAGAAGTAAACCCAAGCATATCCCGAAATATAAAGTATACAAGGAAAACAAGTAAAGCAATAAAGGTGATATAGCTCTTAAGGTAACCCCACTTTTAGTTTTAACAGACCCTAGCAGAGTCGCCAGTTCTGTAATACGGTGGGAGAACTGACTTTTAGGTTTTGCATTTTATCGCAAATGTTGTGGATAACAAGATTCACCACCGACTTTTCTTTTATCCAATAAATGAAAGGGTAAAAGAATAGGGAAGACCTTTTGAAAATTTTCTGAGTAAGTGGGGTAGGTTATGAAAAGGGAAGGTATTAGCATCCTTTTTCATCTGTAGTTATCTACGGGCTCTTAATCGCTATCTCACTTTGAAAATACTTTGTGTTTGTGTATGTTTGCAAATATTTTGAAAATGCCTAAGTGCGGAAATTTTGTAATGATTCTCGTATCGTTGAGAATGTATACAAAATGTTTGCTTTGAAAATATTTGTTGAAAGGAAGTGTTGTTTTTGAAAGTGTTTTTGAAAATTCCAATGTAAGGCAATTTGCTTTGGAATAATCCTTGTATCAGTCCTCAAGAGTGTTTATAAAGCGTTTTTTTGAAGGTGGTTGTTTTTGAAAGTGTGCGGTGTGAAAATTATTTTAGTTTGTGAGCAAGCAATTAGGGGCAATCTACTTACTCAAAAAGTCTTTGTTCTTTTTCTCCTCCTTTAGATAGTGTTATCCTACTATTAGTTAGTAGGAATCCCTATCATTGGATGTAAGGGACAGGCGCGGGTCATCGTACAGTCATAGAAGGGAACTTTTAGGACGCTTTAGCAATTTTCGTAAGGGACTAAGTTCGTTTACCAAAGGCAGCATCGAAGGGTCATCGAGGGACTATGATCTTTTTAATCGAGGGTCTTTGCTAAAGTGTCCCACGATCGGGGGACATGAGTGTTTTATCCGAAGGCAACAAGCGAGGTTACCCTAGAGGTGCGTGTGTGAATAGTGTTTTGATTTTAGTTAATTTTTCTTGATTAGGTTTATCTAGCAGTTGATTTTAAATCTTGCCATACATGCCTAATTACGATACGATGATAAGTAAATGCAGTAAAATACGGAAAATAAAGTTCTACGCTATTATAATGCTTCCGGAATGGGGGTATAAATTATGAATGGGGATTAAATAAGAAGTAAACACCTAAGCTATAATTTAATCACACAATACAAGTCCAAACCATTAAATAATTATTTGAGTTAAAACTCTTTTCATTTGATAAAATTAATTAATAATTTAATTAATGATAACAAATAAAAATTATTTTAAAACTAATAATCATTTAAAACAATATTAATCTATTTACAAATTTAAATTAAATACTAAAATATAAATTAAAGCTAAATAAATAAATAAATAAAAAGATATGAAAGTATAAGAGAAAAGTTAGAAATGGGCATGATTGAAGCAGTCTGTGGGGGTGTAGAAATAAAACCAGCCAATCCCAAATAAATGGAAGACCCAATAGGCTTATGCGTGGGATCTGGTGGATTTCTCTATAAGAGGTGTACTATGGGGAAGCAGTTCTGGGACATTGGATTTTGATCTGCAGAGATCTCATGGTGATGGATTGATGGTGTATCATAAGGTCGATAGAGATGTGTACAGGATCAAGCTGAAGCTTATTTATCTCTTAATTACAACATTAACTCAAAGTCATCAATAAGTCAACATTATCCATATAATAACACAGATTAGTCCACACAAAATTTAACAATGGCCATTCATAATTCAGATTATCTTAAACATATTTCTAAAGTAAGATTATTAAAACAAAATCTAAAAAATCAGATTAAAACTTAATATAAACAAAATTATTAAAATAAAACAAAGAAAGTTAAATTAACCTAACCCTAATTATTTTGTCTACTCGAATCATTCCTCTCTTCTTCTTAAACGAGACTCTTCATTCCTCTTACGCGGTTACAGTGTATTTCATGATGTTGGGTTTCAAATGTGATTTCAATGGCGATTTTGCTTGATCTCTTATACTAATATCTCTTTGTGACCTATGTGAGGAAGACGATGGTGGTTGGTTGTGGTGGTGGCGACACTCCAAACCCTACGACGGTGCCACTGAGTCTATGATTCTCTTCGATTTCTTATGTGATTTTGTTTTGTTTTAGATTCTATTTCACTAATCTTGTATTTGATTTTACAGGAAGAAAAAAGATCTGAGTAGATCTTGAAAGGGGTTTCGAAAACCCTAGACCAGAAATTAAAGATATAAATGGAAACAGAAGGAAGAGACGATTCTTTGTAGTTCGCGGTTTCACCACCTTCTAAGATTTTGGTGAGATCCTTATGACTCTATGTTTCTGTGTTCTTCTTTTTTCTTTGTGACTTGCGAAATATGTGTTTCTTCTTCTATTCTTCCGTTCCTTGCAATTTCTGAAGGGTTTTGAGATAAGGGAGGTGATGAATTTTCTAGGGTTTCTATATTGAATGCTTGCGCAAGTTTTGCGTTTTTTCTGATATGAACATTTCCCCATGATATTAGTGTAATTGAATGTTTATATAATGTAAAATTCCCTAGGGTTTTTCTATTGTTGGACTCAATGATTGGAATGGCAAGCCTATCAGAAATTCATTCCCGTATTGGGCTTTTTGACTTTCTGTTTGTTTATATTTTCTGAGATGCTTTGCTGGTTTTGGGTGAATTCAGTGTTATTGGGCTGAAGCTGGGATTCTATTTGCACTTGTTGATTCCTGTGAAAATTTGTTACAGCAGTAACTTGATTTTTCTGGGCTGGAAATGCGACTCTGTCTTGTTTTATTGATTTTGTTACTGCAGTAACTATGATACCTCTTTACTGAGTTGTATGCTGTAACTTCTCTTTTGATTTTGTCTTTACTGTGAACCAAAGTTACTTTTGTGATTTGCAGTAAAATGGAATTTTTGGCCCATGATTGATATTGTACTTTCTGATTTTGTTTGAAACAAAATGTTTACGAGGCCTGCATTTGGGCTTGACTATCAATTTGTACTTGGTGCCTTGTTGAACTTCTTTTGTGAACCAAAATTGCTTTTTTTGTGTGATTTGCAATAGAATTGGGGCCTATGATTAAACCTTGAAAATCTAGTTTTATGAGGCTTTAATGTACACTTGAACATGATTGAGAAATAACCCTTTCTCTGATTCCTTGAACAAAACCCCAATGATGAAATTATGAAAATACTCTTTGAAAATTTCATGTTTATGTTCAAATATGAATTGTTTGCTAACCATTTTCTTCTTTCTTTGTCATGTACCGTTTGAACCACGTTGGTTGGCATGGTGATGGAGTTGGAATAGTTCAAAAATTTGGAAGATGAGCAATGGACAAATTATGAAGAACAAGGGCGGCTTATTCACAGGAATTTAGGACAATTGAACTTCTTGTTGAAACCTTAATGTTGTAAAAACTTAGGCCTTAGAACTTTGAATTCCAATCTTGCATCCATAAGATGTAACATTAATTTAGGCCATATGATACTTGTAGAATTCTTGCATATCAATGTAATTTGGTCTTATAATTTGAACTTGTAACATTGATAGCATTTGAAATTTGAGAATTTGGATGTAATTCAACCTTAGTTTAGAGCATGCACTCTTGAGCATTGTATTTTCTTGTCAAAAGGTAGTGATTTAGAACAATGGTCCTTGTAATGTGCAAAATATTCTTGTGAATTTGAATTGAGTGATTTACACAACTTGCTAGAAAAATAAAACCAGTGTAAATTACACTTAGAACTTATAAGATAACTTTGAATGTTTTCTTAAATCCTAAATCAAACGAGGTTCTTGAATCCTAAATTAAAGGAGGTTCTTGAATATAATCTTGCATATCAAAATCCAAAACATTTCCTATAATCCAAATCCAACTCAAATAATTTCAAAAAGATCTTGAAGGGAAATATTAATGATGAAATCCAAACCAAGATAGTTGGAAATCCACTTGCGCTCAAATCCAAAATTGGAGTATCTTAAACAAAGCATCCAATTAAGCCCAAACTAGTTTATCGAGAATTAAACATAAACTTTGCATCAATCTTCCAACGACATTCTCTTGAGAATACCATTAACCCACAATCCCCTTTCTCTTGGAATTTGGATTTAAAATTTGTACCACAAATAAACACTTGTAAAAACTAATATTGCTGATCTTTTGAACCAAGATATCTCGTGTACTGAAATAATACTCACAATGATAATGCTTCAAATATTTTTCCAAGAAATACGTCACAGATTCAATAATCAACAACCCTAGCACAAGAACCAATAAATGGGAGAAACATGATTCAATTTTTGAAAAACTTGCAACCCTGAACCCTCGATGAAACAAAAAAATCAGTTGACATGTCTTGAAGTCTGAGAAGCCTTGGTAGCCTTGAGTAGTTGAAAACGCTAACAGAATATTTTTGAAGAAAAGGAAGGGAAAATTTTGGGGTACAACATTATGTAATGGGTAGTAACCTGAAATTAGGGTTTTTCTCTTCAAATACTTGTTTTTGACACGTTAGGGTTAGATTTGAGGTTCATAAATTGGATGTTAGAAATCTTATTTTAATGTTTCTAATGAATGCTATATCTTAGATATAGGTTATAATACATTTAATTTTATGAAATTTGGCTGTTTGGATGGATTTTGTGGGTAAAATCTGTAGGGGACATAAGTTGTTTTCATAGAAGGTGCACTCACATACTCAAAGTACATATAACCAAATAATGGGCCCCATTTGTACTTGGGGGTTCTCTCTAAATTTGTGCCAACTAATTATAGGAAGTATGACTCAATGCATATTGTCTAAGGAATAAAACCTGGTCATCATCACCTTCTGCCTCCACCGTCGAAGCCAAGTGGTATTTGTACAAACCCTCCATGTATGAAAATCGGCCATGAGCGTCTCTCGTGAAAACAAGCTCCTCTTGGACCTTGTAACACCCTTCTAAACCCCCAAGATCTTTTTTGCGAATAATTAACAAATATTCAAGCACAAATCCCAAACAAGGGCGTTACATCTTCATATAAAATATCATAACAATACATCCTGCTCCGTAACACGGATTTTCAGCCATCATTAAAGTATTTATCTCTTTGAATATATCATCAAGAACTTTAAACATCACAACGGAAATTATAGTATTAAAACATATTTATTAAATACTTCAAATAAAATACCATCACGCTTCGTGACTTATAAGTCATGCTCAAAACATCTTAATAAACAAACTAAAATATCTCAATGCATCATGCCAACAAAGAAAGTGTTTCAATTTAAATGAATCCCAAATACCCAGATGTTACATATGAGAGCAAGATCCTTTTTATGCAATCGACTCACACAAAAGACTCCAAGCTATCCTGAAGCTACTATGAACTAATCTCGATCACCTGTGTATTACCTACGTGGAGGAAACATTCAAACAGAAAAGGGTGAGTAAATCATAATAATTATAAAAAGCATAAGTAATAGATATAATAGTTATATCATGGTTACAATACAATCACATGGCATCATGTACTACATCTATAGCATAACCGCAATAACTAGCTCTTCCCATCAAAACACCACCATTCAATAATCAGTCAAATACATCACTTAATTAAAATATTGTGTAGTGCCACCAATAATGAAATGCAATTTTACTAGACTCATGCATGTGGTACCTAAACATCACTGATGACTTAGTCATAGTTATCTCCAAAGATCCCCACCAATAGGATCAGTTCCCGCTTAGAACCAGAGCACATCACAAAATGAACTTAATCCACACTATAGGATTAAGGCCATCATTGGACAAAAGCTCCCTACAAACTTATTGGATTGTTATCCTGCAAAATATCACTGGATTATTTGTCCTAACAAATTCTATGAACGCATGATGCGCAGCAACACATAAAAATACGACCACAACTAGTAAAAAATGCACCATCCACCATCATAATCATCATGTTCTCTTCACAGCATCATAAAACATACATCATAGTAAAAATAACATTTTATCATATGGATACCAAACAATTAACCTCAAGATATAATCACAAAAATTCATGCAGTAAAGTATACATACTGTTGGTTCAGCATAAATTATTGTCACTTAATCATGACGAAATCACTAGATAATCTCAATCTATACTATTATTTATTTACTAGAGTGTTGATCATTGTGTTAGCTTTCTAATGCTTCAAACAAAACCTAAAACAAACTCCCTGTTCAAAAGTTATGAACATTTTAAGAAAAATTGTTTTCTGCTAACTACTGTGGCGAGCGCCATAACTCCATGGCCCCCCGTCACGCCCTCCACACACCTATGGAGACCGACACACATGCCATGGTGACCGACACAATCTATACCGACTGGTACACATGCCATGACAACCGTTACACCCTAATTATTCATTGTGGCGCCCGCCACAAGGTTTTGGCAACCGACATAGTAGGAAAGCCGCAGTTCAATTTTTTTCCACAATTGGTTCTGTAAATTTTTTTCCACAAGGCCTTCTAAACCTCAGAATTTGATTCTGTAAAAAGCCCCATTATCAGAATTTGAAATCCTACAATTGTATATTACTTATAATAACCTGTAATACTTATTTATTCATCAGGGTTATCAATCTGTTGCAACATCATACTAATAATTCATGAATTCCTATCACAACATCACATTATCATGAACCAAAAACCCCAAACACAGTTTCTACAATTACCTAACACTTAGAACAATTATAATAATCACGATAAACTCCTCTTACTTTAAATTATTTCTTGTTATTGAATTCTCTTCGCGTCCTTCCGGTCATTTTTTGTTCTCCTCAAATCCCTAGCTATTTGCCTTTTCTCTCTGCCTCTTTTCCAACGCAAATGCACAAAATGAATTTGACAAAACTGTTCTCTCCTTATGTAACCCTTGGACTTCTAATATGATTTTCCATTATTGTCCTCACTAATTATTCTCTAATGACCGAAATGCCCTTTCTGTCTCCAACTCCAATATTACTCTATTTTCTCTAATTAAATAATTCTAACTTAATTCTTATAATTATTCTAAATTGTCCCATAATTCTCAAAACACCTCTAAACGTCACATAAATCATAATTTCTCACCAAAATCATCAAAATCACATATCATCATCAAACTCCATAATTTAAATTAATTAAATATATACTCTATTTAATTTGGGGCTTTACAACTCTCCCCCAATTGAAAGAATTTTCGCCCTCAAAAATTACCTGACAGAAACAGAAATGGATAAGACTCTTTCATTTGATCCTCACGTTCCCAAGTCAAACTTTCACCAGTTGGATGTAAATATCTAGCTAATCATCTTCGGTCACTATCCCCAGCGGAAACGAAGAATTCAACTCCTTATACTCTCCAGCAGCAGTCCAAGATTTATTTTCCCCAGCTAGAGAATATCACAATAGCATTGCATATCCATACATCATGGCATGCACATACATATTATACAGCACAATCTCATATATTTTGAGAACATCATTACTCAATACATTTCATACATCATGACATTACATACGACTAAATCTTTACCTTTCAGGGAAAGATGCAATCAAGTTCTCACGAGTTATCTCTGGTTCAGTCAAACCGACGCTAAGGTTTCTATTCTAGTTGAAGATGTTCTAAGACTTTCGTATGGGTCAGCCAAATCGCCGCTAAGATTCCCTTGATTTCTATGCCAGTCAAAGTTAATTTGAGACCTCTCCTGGGATCAGTCAAATCTATACTAAGATTTCTATCCCAGTTGAAGTTCTCACAAATTTTCTCTAGTTCAGTCAAACCGACACTAAGGTGTCTATTCTAGTTGAAGATGTTCTAATACTTTCGTCTGGGTCATCCGAATCGCCGCTAAGATTCCCCTAATTTCTATGCCAGCCAAAGTTATTCCAAGACCTCTCCCGGGTTCAGTCAAATCGATACTAAGATTTCTCTCCCAGCTGAAGACAACTCAAGACCTTTCCCTGGTTCAGTCAAATCAATACTAAGATTTCTATTCCAGTTCAAAAGCTATGAAGCCCGGAAACTGACCAGATAATAGCCAACCAACAATACATCATACTGTGAAGCCTGGAGCACGACCAGATAACAATACAAAATACTACGAAGCCTAGAATCGACCAGATAGCAGTATATCTCAAATTCAAGCTATGAAGCCCGAAAATTGACCGGATAATATCTTGATTTCTCCAAAATACTACGAAGCCTGGAATCGACCAAATAGTGGTATATCTCAAATTCAAGCTATGAAGCCCGAAAATCGACCGAATAATATCTTGATTTCTACAAAATACTATTGAAGCCTGGAATCGACCAGATAGTGGTATATCTCAGATTCAAGCTGTGAAGCCCAGAAATCGACCAGATAATATCTTGATTTCTCCAAAATACTATGAAGCCTGGAGTTGACCAGATAGTGGTATAAGACACCGTGAAGCCTGGCGCACGACAAGATAACGGTATAAGACGCTGTGAAGACTGGAGTACGACCAGATAATAGTTAATCTTATTATCCTCAGTAAATCATTGTAAAGTCTGGAGCACGACCAGATAGTAGTTCATTTTCACCTCCTCGACTAAGAAATGATTCCCCAGTAGAGTAACGGACAACTGAAGCTCCTAAAATTCTATTCCTCCCAAGACAGAGACCAACATTCCTCAGGAAATCAACATCCTCTAGATGGCATCTTAAGCCCATCTCCGACGATTCTCCGTCACATCTTCCAGATGGCATCTTTAAGCCCATCTTCGGTGACCTTCCGTCATCTCCTCCAAATGGCATCTGTAAGCCCATTCCCGATACTACCTATACAGTCCAACACCATCTCAGACGAGTGTAAGTTTCTGGGCACTCTAGTGTTCAATCATCTTCCACCTTCAGATTATGAAAGACAGACAACCAATCTACATCCTCAGGTTTAAGAAGATTGAATAGGGGCAGCTGTTGTACCCCAAAATTTACCCTCTTTTCATACACGCATATTATTGGTTTTATGGTTATGGAATAAAGGTATATTTATCAAGCTTTGTCAGGTTACAAGTGATGTTTATTTCACCAATGGATGTTCTCAGAGTATTTTTCGTGCTGAAGATCGGTTCGCCGTTTTGAAACGATTCAGGGTTCAAAGATTCACAAGTCCAACCCGGCGCGTCATATTCAGGTGCTCTTTCGCTAAGATATCCCAGGTGGCATATTCTCAAATTTAGGTTATGCTTGAGAGCCAATTATTTAAAGAAGGTCTCCTAATGTGCGAGTTTTCTCGAAGAAATATGGTGAAAAAGTGTGTTGAAAGTGCAGTTTTTACGCACTAAAAAATTCATAACTTGAAGATCGTGGCTCTTTTTGAACCCATTCCGGTGGCCAAAATTCCGTCTTGACGTTATCTACGTTTTCAAATCTCACGGATGGAAGCCAATTTTGATTATAAGGTCTTATAAAATGGATTTATCAAGTATATACGTACACAAAATTTGTGACAGAAGTTTATTTGCGTCATGTTCAGAAAATCATAACTTGGTCGATTCTAATCGTATCGAGCTGGTTCCAGTGCCAAAATTTCACATATTGAGTTGGCTAAGTTTTCACAGGAGGTATTGAGTTCGAACGGTATCCAAAAGGCCTTTTTTTTTTGCTCAGAGTGCGCGTGACGCGCCAAAAATCCTGAATGCTGAATATTATTTCATCTAGGTCGAAACTTCGAAAACTCATAACTCGGTCAATTTTTATTGGATTGGGTCCATCTTTTTACACAAAGTCATTGACTCAGAGATCTACAACTTTGCTTCCAAAGTTGAGACCGGGTTATGCTCCGATCAATACCGGATTTTTATTGAAGAACGTGTCAGAGTTGACACTGGAGCCCAAAATAATTTTGTCTGAGCTAAAACTTTAAAAATTCATAACTAATTCACCATTTATCCGATTGATCCTATTTTTGGACAGGAGTTAGTTCTCGATGTCGACTATATTTTGTTTTCATATTTAAACTTCAAAAATTTCACTTAAGCCCCTGCGATTTATCTTGGAACGTGACGGACTCAAGTGAATAAAAATATGCACTATTGCTTGTGGTTATTGGAGGCCCAATTGCACATTCAAAGTCCATTTTTTTCTCTAATTTCCATTATATAATCTCATTTTTTTCACACAAACACGACGAGAAAAAAAACCTTTGCCACAAACCTGTCAAAATATCAAATTCTTTCAAGAACCCTAAAACCTTGAAATCCTTGTTACAAACCCCCATCTCACTACAAACAAGCCATCCTTGTTACAAACCCTCATCTCACTACTTCTCCAGTAAGGGTAAGGCTGGTTTGATCTCCAAGATCTAAAGGGTGTAGAAACACTCATACATGCCATATCGGTTTTAACGTTAAAAAATATTCATATATTTATTTTCTTTGTATTTCATGATACAGTAACTTATTTAATATGCTCGTGAGATTCAACACTGCAGACTTAGACATGGTCCCATGCAGGTTTATCACAAAGCACTGAGGCCAAAACAGAACAACCACCAATACATGACTCATGGCAAGACAAACATCCTGAGGAGGCTAAGGGCGTGAGTTCAACACTCACCCATATTGGTTTTTGTTTTCTTCCTTTCTATTTATCTTTTTACCTATTTCCATTCTTTCTGTTTAAAATCTTTTTCATAAAACTTAACATTTTTCACAAACCTTTGAATTTTCATAATAAACTCGAATAATTAATTTTAAGGTTTTTTAGTCTAATTTTAGATTTCAAATTAATTTTTGGTTCCACACCCACCCCTGGCAATATGTATAATTTTGCTTATTTTAAACCCTTTTTGCCTCATTTCTTTCTCTTTAATATCTTCCTTAAAAACCCTAAATTTATATAAACTCTAATTTTATTTAAATCAAAAACTCTATTAATTGGCAAACTTAACCTTTTTTACAAACCCTAATTAATTTAGATTTTAATTTTTTTTAATTATTATTAACTCTTTTTTTATTAACTCTTTAATTTAATTAATTAACTTTTTTCCAGCAAATTAGGAAAACAATTAGGTTTTAGGTTTTCTTTGTAATTAACCATTTAATTAACCATTTTTTAACAAATTAGGATTAGGTTTTTGTTTTAGTTAGTAACTGAATTTTTGGCTTTTTTCATTTATTAATAAATTAAGTTAATTAACTTTTATTTATTTATTAAAATCAGTTAGAATTAGGTTTTTTAATTAACTTAAAATTATTTTTTTAAAAAAAACATTAACTTAGAATTTTAGGTTTTATTTTTTCCTTAATTTCTTTTTATTTATTCTTTTACATTTTAATTTCTAGGAAAATTGTATAGGTCGCATTATCAATGTAATAGCGTAGATTTATATTTTCTCGCATTTTTTTTCTAATTATGTAATTGCTTCCGGGATGTAATAGTTTTAAGATTTCTTTTCCGCACTCTTCATTATTATGTAATTGCCCCAAAGCTCTGTAATAGTCTAGGTTTACATTTCCGCCTTTACCTTCTGCTATTACATTTTATGCAATGCTTAGACTAATGGGATTGTATGGAAAGATAAAAATGAACGATAGAAAACCCTAATTGCAAGATAAATATAACTGAAAAAACACACTGTTGCACACTTGCACCTCTAGGGTACTCCCCACTTGGTTGCCTCGGAAAACAATGGTCATGTCCCTCGAACGTAGGGATACCCTTAGCAAAGACCCTCGGTTAAACTCATTCGGTTAAAGTCATCATAAAGATCATGGTCCCTCAATGTCCCTCGAGTTTCCTACGAGAAATGATGTTGTCCCTCGATGTTGCCTACGAATATATGATGATAGTCCCTTCGAACTGCTAAGGTATCCTTACTTGTTGCCTTCAGAGACCATTCCGTACCTTCGAATGTCCATTTAAAAATCTAACAACGGTGTTACCTATTCCTTAATAATAGGATAGCGTTGTCTAAAGGAAAACGAACAAACTTTTTTTCGAGTAGGTAGATTAGTTCCTAGGTACTTACTCAAACAAACTTTTTCACACCAACACTTTTCAAACAAAGTTTTCAAAAACAACTTCGTAATACTCTTGAGGACAGAAACAAGGGTTAAAACAAAGTAAAACAAAAATTTTCAAAACAAAGCACACACAAGCAATTTAAAAATGAGCAAGTACCTAAGAGCCCGTAGAAAACTACGGATAGAAAAGGTGCTAACACCTTCCCTTTCTATAATATACCCCCCGTACTCAGAAACATTCTTGAAAAAGGTTTTTTCTGTTCTTTTTCCTTTTCCTGATTGGATAAAATAAAAGTCGATGGCGACTTTTGCGTACCGCGACATTTTGCGAACAAAAAATGCAAACCAGTATTAACAGTCGGTTCTGCCACCGTATCACAGAACTGGTGACTCTGCTGGGGAATATAAAGTGGGGTTTACCTTAGGATATAGGTCATTTTAAAATCGCTTTCTTGTTTTGCCTTGCCTGCTTTAAATTCAAGGGTTTTGTTTGGGTATTATTAAAGATCCTACACCCGGATCTGGGGACACTTTTTAGGTATACAGCAATAGATCGTGGAGACTGTACGGTGTAGACCAATATGGTTTAAGCGATGGTTGTGTTGGTGTGACACTTTGGTTGGTACCGGTATCCTTCATGGGAAAACGAGGAGAACACGGGGCCGCCGCATGGTGTCGTGAAGCACTAACAGACCTTAGAACCTTAGTTGAACAAACTTGGCCATTAGAAAGTAGTGAGATAGCCGGCCTCGATATAAAGCTGAGGATTGGTTGATACTCGATGCTACACTCATTGAGATCAGACTTTTGGGATATTTCGGCCGCAAGAAAATATTGCCTGAGCTGAAACAATGCCCGATAAAGGATGATCAATGATATTGAGAATCCTTAGAACCCGATTACTTTTCTAAGACAAGTTGAGCCAACTAAACTTCAAGAGGGTACTTACCTATGGAATCCATGCAAGCCTAAACCTAAGGCTACTTGTGTGACTTATTTGCTTTCTTTATCAAACAATTTGAACTCATTGCATGGCTTTGTTTGTATTCCTTGCAGGACCTTGTTTGTATAAATCCAATAAATTGGTTTCTTACCCTGCATTTTTGCTTGATGCATAACATACACATCATAACATCATGCCTTAACATCTCCTTAACCATTTCAAGGATCTCGAGGGCCTGTGATGCAGGTTATGATAAATCAGACGTCTAGCAAGGGGCAAGGGGATTTATTTTCCTCTAGCCAATGTCGTCAGAAGATCAAAACTCAACAACTTGAGTCAGGGGCTATGACCCACTTGATCTGGTGAGCTTGACTCTCGTAGAAGGACTCTCAACAATACAAAGTCCTTCAATCAAAGCTGCAAAATTCAACTTCTGACATTTTCTTGTTTACCCCGCGAGATCCTTGAAAATATTGCATACATATATAATACATATCATTGCATAAGCAGGTTTCAAAGTAGGTCTCTCATGTTCTCGCTATTTATTTTAGCAATGGAATTCCAACAAGACAACAGAGATCTCCAGGCTCAAGATGCCCAGTTCAAGGAATTTCTCCTGAATCTATCCAAGGGGCAAGAAGACCTGAAAACACTCTTCGTCGGAAATCTGACCAAGTAATGTCCTGACAACAACAAGGATGAACAATTGGAAAAACTACAAGCTGAGGTAGAAGAAATGAGAATCCAGATGCTGGGGAAGATGGCTCTTATCCAAAACTTAGCTCGAGGACAAGAAGGGCTAAGAGCCTTCCTCAACAAGCTTCACCAATATGGATGCAGATCCATAAAACAAATAGTTAAAATTGTGGATCAAGGCATTAATCAGCCCCTAGTGAGAGAAGAGGTTGGTTTGGTCAGGAACAGACCTTTCCAGATTGCTACTACATCACAAGCCCAACCATAACCTCGCCAACGACAATGGGGTAATCGGCATAAGAAGAATACATCTGAAAGACGCTTCACCAAAATCAACATGTCATTGGCTCAAGCATTGAAATGCATGTTGAAGGCCAAGTTTGTTATGTTAAGGGACCCTCCTCAGAATCCCAACATAGCCTCCCCAAGGTACAATCCAAATGCAAGATGTGCGTACCACTCCAACAGTCCTGGACAAGACACCAACATCTGTTGGGCGTTGAGAAATAAAATTCAAGACCTGATTGATGAAGGAGCGCTAGAATTCGCATAAGACGGTCCTGATAAGTTCTTCTGCCATCCCTCCAAGGCATACCATCTGAAGTGACAAGTTCTCACAAGAATACTTTTCATTCATTAGAATTTTCAATGTGTAATTTTATTTTGATTTGTTTGAACATTTATTCATATCAAACCTCGTTATTTCATCAATGCATTGCACATGTTTGTCTTGAATCAATTCATTCGTATTCAATATTTCAAAAATGTGTTCTTATTTCCTTTTGTGATATTCAACTCTCGATTAAAAACTCTAAGCCTTAGAGGGAGGATGACAAAAATGATACCACAATCTCTACAGTAATGTTTTGAACAGACCCCGCTGCCGATGTACAGGCGTTGTTCCAATCCCTAAATAGTGGAGTTATAAGAAAGATAATCCCTAATCAACCCCTTAATCATAACCAGGGGCAGGGTAGTTTTCTCAGTTAATTCAGAGGCGCATTCAGTCATAATTTTCCGCTTCGTACACAATGAATGGCCTCGAAGACGTCCTTCCAAAACAAAAGACAGTGATGGTTCCGTATAATTGTCAAGACAGGCAGTCATTATCTCTCAAAATAAAATCCCATTAAGTCATAACCTATGAAGGAGACTTAAGAGAAAAATAAAGGCATCCCGGCGAACCAACATGGTCCCATGCAGGTTTATCACAAAGCACTGAGGCCAAAACAGAACAACCACTAATACATGACTCATGGCAAGGCAGGCATCCTGAGGAAGCTAAGGGCGTGAGTTCAACACTCACCCCTATTGGTTTTGGTTTTCTTCCTTTCTATTTATCCTTTTACCTATTTTCATTCTTTCTGTTTAAAATCTTTTTCATAAAACTTAGCATTTTTCACAAACCTTTGATTTTTTATAATAAACTCGAATAATTAATTTTAAGGTTTTTTAATCTAATTTTAGGTTTTAAATTAATTTTTGGTTCAACACCCACCCCTGGTAATATGTATAATTTTGCTTATGTTTAACCCTTTTTGCCTCATTTCTTTCTCTTTAATATCTTTCTTAAAAATCCTAAATTTATATAATCTCTAATTTTATTTAAATCAAAAACCCTATTAATTGACAAACTTAACCTTTTTTACAAACCCTAATTAATTCATATTTTACATTTTTTTTATTATTATTAACTCTTTTTTTTATTAACTCTTTAATTTAATTAATTAACTTTTTTTCTGCAAATTAGGAAAACAATTAGGTTTTAGGTTTTCTTTGTAATTAACCCTTTAATTAACCATTTTTTTAACAAAATAAGATTAGGTTTTTGTTTTAGTTAGTAACTGAATTTTTGTCTTTTTTTATTTATTAATAAATTAAGTTAATTAACTTTTTTTTTATTAAAATTAGTTAGAATTAGGTATTTTAATTAACTTAAAATTATTTTCTACAAAAAAACACCAAAAACATTAACTTAGAATTTTAGGTTTTAATTTTTCCTTAATTTCTTTTTATTTATTCTTTTACATTTTAATTTCTAGGAAAATTGTATAGGGTGCATTATCAATGTAATAGCGTAGATTTATCTTTTCTCGCATTTTTTTCTAATTATGTAATTGCTTCTGGGATGTAATAGCGTAGATTTATCTCTTCACTATTATGTAACTGCCCCAAAGCTCCATAATAGCCTAGGTTTACATTTCCGCCTTTACCTTCTGCTACTATATTTTATTCAATTCTTAGACTAATAGAATTGTATGGAAAGATAAAAATGAACGATAGAAAACCCTAATTACAAGATAAATATAACTGAAAAAACACATTGTTGCACACTTGCACCCCTAGGGTACTCCTCACTTGGTTGCCTCGGAAAACAATGGTCATGTCCCTCAAACGTAGGGATACCCTTATCAAAGACCCTCAATTAAAGTCATCCGGTTAAAGTCATCATAAAGATCATGGTCCCTTAATGTCCCTCAAGTTGCCTACGAAAAATGATGTTATCCCTCGATGTTGCCTACGAATATATGATGACAGTCCCTTCGAACTGCCAAGGTATCCTTACTTGTTGCCTTTAGAGACTATTTCGTCCCTTCGAACGTCCCTTTAAAAATCCAACGACTGTGCTACCTATTCCTTAATAATAGGATAGCGCTGTCTAAAGGAAAACGAACAAACTTTTTTTCGAGTAGGTAGATTAGTTCCTAGGTACTTGCTCAAACAAAATTTTTCACACTAACACTTTTCAAACAAAGTTTTCAAAAACAACTTCGTAACACTCTTGAGGACAGAAACAAGGGTTAAAACTAAGTAAAACAAAACTTTTTAAAACAAAGCACACACAAGCAATTTAAAAATGAGCAAGTACCTAAGAGCCCGTAGAAAACTACGGATAGAAAGGGTGCTAACACCTTCCCTTTCTATAATATACCCCCCGTACTCAGAAACATTCTCGAAAAAGGTTTTTTCTGTTCTTTTTCCTTTTCCTGATTGGATAAAATAAAAGTCGGTGGCGACTCTTGCTTACCGCGACATTTTGCAAACAAAAAACGCAAACCAGTATTAACAGTCGGTTTTGCCATCGTATCACACATACAATGCCTCATACAGTGTCATTCTAATACTAGAATGGAAACTATTATTGTATGTAAACTCAATTAGCGGAAAGTGGTTGTCCCAAGCACCTCCTTGTTCGAACACACAATCTCTCAGCAAATCCTCCAAAGACTAAATGGTTCTTTTTGTATGACAATTTGTATGAGGATGATATGCAGAACTCAACCTCAACTTAGTACCAAAAGCATTTTTCAAACCTTTCCAAAACTTTGATGTAAACCTCAGATCTCTATCTGACACGATACTCAAAGGTATTCCATGTAATCTAACAATTTCCTCAATATACATCTCAACTAACTTCTCCATCAGATGCTTGATCTTTATTGAGAATAAATAAGCCGACTTAGTCAACCTGCCAACAATCACCCAAATTGAATCATTGCTTTTGGCAGTCTTTGGAAAACCCGACACAAAGTCCATGGAAACACTATCCCACTTCAACTCGGGAATATTCAATGGTTGCATAAGATCCATTGGCTTATGATGCTCAGTTATTGAGTTTTGACAAGTCAAACAAGCATAAATAAACTTAGCAATTTCCTTCTTCATACCAGGCCACCAAAACAACTTTTTCAAGTCCTGATACATCTTTGTAGTACCAAGATGAATACTTAGCCCACTTTTATGTCCTTCCTCAAGAATACTCTTCTTAAGTTCTGGGACATCTAGAACGCACACTCTATTACAAAATCTCATCACACCATTCTCATCAATTCTGAACTCACCTTCATTTCCTTTGTTAATCAAAGTCTATAGGTAGACTAACCTCAAATCAGAATTCTGTCCTTCGCGAATTTCCTCTATTATGCCACTAGTCAGCTTCAACATTCCTAACTTCATACTATTAGGAGTCTCTTCACATACTAAGTTCATATCTCTGAATTGTTCGATCATCTCTAACTATCAAACCATAAGCATCGACATATGCGGAGAATTCCTATTCAATACGTTGGCACCCACATTATCCTTACCAGGATGGTAATTTAAATCAAAGTTGTAGTCCTTCAACAGTTCAAGCCAACTTCTATGTATCATATTCAATTCTTTCTGGTCAAACAAATACTTCAAACTTTTGTGATCACTAAACACTTTGAATTTAGAACCAAAAATATAATGTCTCCAAATCTTCAATAAAAACACCACCACTGCCAATTCCAATTCATGCGTAGGATAATTCCTTTCATGAACTCTGAGTTATCTAGAAGCATAAGCAACCACCTGTCCATTCTGCATTAGCACATCATCAAGAACCATCTTAGATGCATCACAATACACCATAAAAGATTCACCCGGATTATCGGAGCACCCCATGGTGAAACACTCGTTCGAACAAACTTCTTATCGAGCATCTCTTCCAGTTGTTTCTTTAACTCACTCAACTCTGAAAGTGAAATTCTGTAAGGAGCCATCGACACCGGACTTGTACCAGGAACCAAATCTATAGAAAACTTCACTTCACGCTCTGGGGGTAAATCACTGATGTCATTTGGAAACACCTCTAGAAATTCACAAATTCATATTCGCATCCTTACGATCAACTTGCAATGATGCAACCATTGCAAACATAACTGCTTCATCTTTTAATAACTCATTAACTTTCTTAGCGGACTACAACATCAATTCTCCATTATAACTAAACTTAGGGAACCTCAAAGTCTTATTATAGAAATTAATATGAACATAGTTAAACTCCAACCAGTTCATTCCAAGAATAACATCATTCTGGTGTAAGGGTAGACACACCAAATCCATCATAAAACTCTTATCGTAAATGGTCAGAGGACACTTCAAACAAACAAGAGCAGTAGTAATAGAACCACTAGCGGGAGTGTCTATTACCATACTACCATTCACATCAGACAACTTCAAACTCAACGCATTAGCACATTCTCGCGAAATAAAAGAATGGGTAGCACCAGTATCAATAATATAACCAATTTAATATTGTAAACAAAATAAGTACCTCGAATCAGGTTGTCCTTCTTGGAATCCTTTAAACCACTCAAATAAAACACTCTACCATTGGTTTGGGCAGAAGCACCCTTTTTCAGCTTTTAAAACTAGTTATTGATATGACCCTGCTCTCCAAAATTGAAACAAGTTGGACCATCGTTCTTGTACTCAGGAGCGAGATGACCTATCTTACCACACTTGTAACATCTCAACACCTTATTCTCACATTCATTGGAATAGTGACCTTGTTCACCACACCTGTAACACACGATACCAGTAGGAGCACCTCTCCCACTTGGCCTCTTACCATCAACATCTTTATGTTTTCTTTTATCAATCAGAGCATTGTAAGGCTTGCCACGATATTGTTGTTGCTTGTCTTTTTTATCAGTGACAATCTTGTAGTGAGCATTAATTTCCTCTTCATAGATTTTCCTGCTATTCACCAAATCTGGAAACTTATGAATCTGGTGATACCCAATGACCTTCTTGATTTTAGAATGCAACCCATTCTCAAGCTTAACACACTTAGAAAATTCATCAGTCTCCTCAGTGTAATGAGGATAGTAGTTCGCCAATTCCACGAACTTGGTAGCATATTGAGTCATCAATAAGTGTCCCTATTTCAGCTCCAGGTATTCAATCTCCTTCTTCCCGCGAACATCTTATGGGTAATACTTCCTCAGGAACTCCTTGTGAAACATAACCCACGTAATAGCATCTCCTACGCCTTCTAACCTCTAGTAAGTCGCAACCCACCAGTCATCAGCCTCTCTGACCAGCATAAGCGCACCAAAATGCACTTTTTGTGCATCAGAATAGTCCATAACCCGAAAGATCCTTTCAATGACTTTCACCCACTCCTGTGCTCCTTCGGGATCATGCTTCCCTTTGAACATAGGTGGATGGTTCCTCTGGAAAGTTTCTAAAGCACGAGTTCCATCATTTCACCCAGCATTAGGCTAATTCTGCATTGCCTGAGCCAAAGCCTGTAACGTATTAGCAAGTGCACCATTGCCACTTCCAGTCATTTATCTGTTTTACATCACAATATAAAATAACAGTTAGATATAAAAACATCAACAATATTCCACTATCACACTATTCTAACGACTCAAAATCCTGGCCGGATGAACCGACCTACTCTGATACCACTAATGTAACACCCTTCTAAACCCCAAGAATTTTTTTTCAAATAATTAACAAATAATTAATCACAAATCACCAACAAGGGCGTCACATCTTCATATAAAATATCATAACAATACATATGGCTCCATAACACGGAATTTCAACCATCATTAAAGTATTTATCTCTTTGAATATATCATAAAGAACTTTAAACATCGCAACAAAAATTATAGTCTTAAAACATCTTTATTAAATACTTCAAATAAAATACCATCACGCTTCGTGACTTATAAGTCATTCTCAAAACATCTTAATAAACAAACCAAAATATCTCAATGCATCATGCCAATAAAGAAAGTGTTTCAATATAAAGGAATCCCAAATACCCCGATGTTACATATCATACCAAGACCCTTTTTATTCAATCGACTCACACAAAAGACTCCAAGCTATCCTCATGCTACTACGAACTAATCTCGATCACCTGCGCGTTACCCACGTGGATGCAACATTCAAACAGAAAGGGGGTGAGTAAATCATAATCATTATAAAAAGCATAAGTAATAGATATAGTAGTTATAACATGGTTACAATACAATCACATTGAATCCTATACTACATCTATAGAATAACCGTAATCACTAGCTCTTCCCATCAAAACACCACCATTCAATAATCAGTCAAATACATCACTTAATTAAAATATTGTGTAGTGCCACCAATAATGAAATGCAATTTTACTAGACTCATGCATGTGGTACCGAAACATCACTGATGACTTAGTCATCGTTATCTCCAAAATCTCCACCAATAGGATCGATTCTCGCTTGAAACCAGAGAACACCACAAAATGCACTTAATCCACACTATGGGATTAAGGCCATCACTAGACAGAAGCGTCCTACAAACTTTATTGGGTTGTTATCCTACAAAACATCACTAGACTATTTGTCCTAACAAATGCTATGAACGCATGATGCACAACAACACATAAAAGTACGACCACAACTAGTCAAAAACGCATCATCCACCATCATAATCATCATGTTCTCTTCACAACACCATAACACATACATCATAGTCAAAACAACTTCATTTTATCATGTAGATACCAAACAATTCACCTCAAGATATAATCACAAAAATTCATGCAGTAATGTATACATACTATTGGTTTAGCACAAAACTTCATGACACAATCACTAGATAAACACAATATATACTTAATATTATTTTAATACAGTGTAGATCATCGTGTTATATTTCTAATGCTTAAAACGACACCTAAAACAGAATCTCTGTTCAAAAGTTACATTCATTTTAAGAAATACTATTTTCTGCTAATTGATGTGGCGAGTGCCACATCTCCATGGCCCCCGTCACGCCATCCACACACCTATGGAGACTGTCACACACTCCATGGAGATCGACACACCCTATGGCGACTGGAACACATGCCATGACGACCCCCACACCCTACTTATTCATTGTGGCACCCGTCACAAGTTTTTGGCGACCGACATAGTAGGAATGTTGTAGTTCTATTTTTTTCCACATTTGGAGGCCTTCAAGACCTCAGAATTTGATTCTATAAAAAGCCCCAGTCTTAGAATTCAAAATCCAACGGTTTTATATTTTTTTTATAACAACCTGTAACACTTATTTAATCATCAGAGTTATCAATCTGTTGCAACATCATACTACCAATTCATTAATTCCTATCACAACATTGCATTATCATGAACCAAAAACCCCAAACATAGTTTCTAAAATTACCTAACACTTAGACCAATTATAATAATCATGATAGACTCCCCTTACCTTATATTATTGATTATTATTGAATTCTATTCGCTTCCTTCCGGTCCTTTTTCGTTCTCCTTAAATCCCTAGATATTTGCCTTTTCTCTCTTCCTCTTTTTCAACACGAATGCACAAATGAATTTGACAAAACTGTTTTCTCCTTATGTAACCCTTGGACCTCTAATATGGTTTTCCATTATTGTCCTCACTAATTATTTGCTAATGACCGATATGCCCTTTCTGTCTCCAACTCCAATATTACTCTATTTTCTCTAATTAAATAATTCTAACTTAATTCTTATAATTATTCTAAATTGTCCCATAATTCTCAAAACACCTCTAAACGTCACATAAATCATAATTTCTCATCAAAATCATAAAAATAAGATATCATCATAAAACTCCATAATTTAAATTAATTAAATAAATACTCTATTTAATCCAGGACGGTACAAGCCTCACTTAGGTTAACTCCTATATAAGTGACCATCATGATAAGTACCTCGCCTCTATCGATCCAAGAATGGTTTAATAATCTTCCCCCAACCAAAAGATGCAGAAGGCATGAGACATTATCAAGGGTTATGGATATCTCTCAGTGAATTATGTGGTAAGATGACATCTCTTTAGGTCATATCTCCACAAAATTCATCAATATACCATGGTTAATGATCTTGTATCCAATGGGGCTTAAATCTGCAAGCCCAAAGTAACGAGCTACATCTTGAAATGATACGTATGCATTCTGTTCCAGGTTCAAAATCTTCATGGCATGGTTTATAGATATTATCATTTAAAACTCCTATAAAATTAAATGCATCAACATTAGTCACAACTAAATTAGTATGAAACATATGTAACATAAAAGTAAGTAAATATATCTCTCCTAACCACACATGCCTGGTAGCATTTTCTTCATAAAGATGAAGTAAGGAGGTGTCATAGGGTACTCTTGTAAAACTATCTAGAATAGGAGCAGCAGAAACATAAGGTTTCTCCTGTATGGATCCAGGGGCTTCATAAGTTGGAGGGTCAGCAGGAGACACGTGTCCTCGGGAGGTCAAAGTTTGAGACATGCGCCCTTGTGAAGTCGGTGTTATATGAGGACAACTTATCTAGAGGGGGTGAATAGATCCGAAGTTAAAAATTATTTTCAAAAATTAATTTTAAAATTTTTTTTAACTATGGACAACGGGAAATAATCTTGAATAAAAATTCACCTATTCCAAACCGTTATCAGAAAACCTAGATATGCATAAAAACCAATATGAGATACAATGAAAGTGATAAGACACTAAGCCAGATATTTTAAAATTGCACGTTTGAATAAATCACACTGTTGTACCCCCAAATTTTCCTTCCCATCTTTGATACAAATTGGTTCAAGATACCTCCTCATGCTCATGAAGGTCTCAAACACTCAAGAGTTATCAAGGATTGATCAGATGAACTCTCCTCCTAAGAAACCAAACTACAACTAGGGATTTTATTTTATCAAAGGAAATTGAGTTTCTAATACCTCAAGTGGATTTCATGGTTTCTCATATGCTTCAAAAAGTCCTCATGTCAAATTTCAAGCCTTACATCACAAGTTTGCTCAGTCAATTAGTCAGATGATTGAAAATCAGTTGTATTGAACAAAAAGTAAACTTTGATCAATTGACAGTCAAATTTCAAGTTTTTTTGTCAACATCAAGATTTTGAAGTCACGTTCATCATTTGATCAAGGTTTTATCATGATTCATCAAGAAAACTCAAGATTCATCAAAAGTCAAAACTTACTAAATTAGGGGTTTCTTAAAGAGAAGTCAACTGAACTGTGACCAAGCACAACTTTCACATACTTCATTAGAAATTTATCAACCAAAGCATATATTGAATGAAAGTCAATTCTCTACAACTTTGTCTCTCAAGGCCTAAGGCCAAAAATGCTTCATTTGGAACATATGAGCCAAAACTTTACTGGTCATTTTGAAAGTCAACAAAAAGATATCTTTTGTCAAATCAATTTACATCAAGTTAAACACTTAAAATAAAAAAATGACCAACATGAAAGTTATAGGAGACATCTTGAGGTTTCCAAAAAGTCCAGGTCACCTTCATATGACAAAAATTGAGAAAGTTATGAGTTGTGCAAGTTGAGCAATGTTTAAGAAAATGCATAAAGTCCAAATTGAGAAACCTTGAAATTTTCGACTAGTGGACCTATCTTTTAAGGTCTAAATATGATTCATGACCTCATATTAGACCTCTAAATCCATTCTCATTTTTTTATGATTTTTATTTCTTTTATTTGGATTTTATTCATTTAAATGAAAATTTAATCAAATAAAATATGAAAGAATTAGACTTAGGCGTGTGGACTTTTGTTTTGATCAAATTGGAGGCCTACAAACGCTCATGAAAACATGCCAAAACCGTGTGACATCTAATAGGGAAAGAATATTCAAATATGGAAACTTGAACACATGTTTGATTTGACCATGATTGCATAATATCCTTTCCATGTTTGTCGACCTAATCCAAGCATTATAAATAGAGGACACATTCCATAAGACAGTGGATGAAAAAAGCTTCCTCCAAGCAAGTCTCAAAAGTCACAAAATTTTTAAATATTAGGGCAAAGTCAAAACCAAAGATCCGACCACTTTCTGTCTAAGCCATCTATTGTAAATCATTCATGAAGCATCTAAGTGTAAGAACATGTCGAAAGTCATGGCCGTTGGTGCTTGAAACAAGCATACTCATCTTCTCTGATTTACCTTTTTTCAAACATTCATATAATTAATTTCATGCATTGCTAATGTTTGTTAACTGTCTGGATGGGTTCCAACTGTTATTTAGAATATGTTTGAATCATAAAATTGAAGCTCTAACATGAATCGTGTTTTGTCATGGCTAGGGAAAAATTCTTCTGAACTTCCGTATCAGTATTTCCAGACCATTTCAGGGAAAACTAACGCCCCCAATCGATTCGCAGGGGTCGATTTAGAGGGATAGCCTTAATCTTGGGTTTCAATTTTTCTTATCTCACAGGTTAGCAATTTCGAGTGGCCGTAGAAGACAATTGTAGTTACCATCCATGGTGGTTTGACCGGCCCGAGGAAACGCGTGGCTCAATGCTCCCTTCTCATTTGTCCATTCAAAATTATAGGGGACTGTCATACGGTGGGAGAACTGACTTTTAGGTTTTGCGTTTTATCGCAAATGTTGCGGATAGCAAGAGTCGCCCCTGGCATTTCTTTTATCCAATAAAGAAAAGGGTGAGAAGAACAGGAAAGACCTTTGAGATTTTTTTGAGTTCGGGGGGTAGGTTATGAAAAGGGAAGGTGTTACCATCCTTTTCATTCGTAGTTATCTATGGGCTCTTAATCGTTAGCTAACTTTGAAAATGCTTTGCGTTTGTGTATGTTTGCAAATATTTGAAAATGCCTAAGTGTGGCAATGTTGTAATGATTCTCGTATAGTTAAGAATGTATACAAAATGTTTGTTTTGAAAAAATTTGTTGAAAGAAAGTGTTTGTTTTGGAAAGTGTGAGGTGTGAAAATTGTTTTAGTTTGTGAGCAAGCGATTACGAGCGATCTACCTACCCCAAAAAGTCTTTGTTCTTTTCCTCCTCCTTTAGATAATGCTATCCTACAATTCGTTATTAGGAAGCCCTATCATTGGATGTGAGGGACAGGTGCAGATCATCATACAGTCATAGAAGGCAACTTGTAGGACACTTTAGCAATTTTCACATAGGACTAAGATTGTTTACCGAAGGAAACTTCGTAGGGTCATCGAGGGACTACGATCTTTTTTTATCCAGGGCCTTTGCTAAAGCGTCCCACGTTCGAGGGACATGAATGTTTTATCCAAAGGCAACAAGCAAGGTTACCCTAGAGTTGTGTGTGTGTGAATAATGTTTCGATTTCAGTTAATTGGTCTTGATTAGGGTTATCTAGCGGTATATTTTAAATTGTTCCATACACGCCTAATTACTATACAATGATAAGTAAATGAGGTAATGTGTGAAAAGTAAAGTTCTACGCTATTAAAACATTTTGGGAATGGGGGGTACAATTTATGAATGGGGATGACATAAGAAGTAAACACCTAAGCTATAATTTAATCATGCAATACAAGTCCAAACCATTAAATAATTATTTTAGTTAAAACTCTTTTAATTTAATAAACTTAATTAATAATTTAATTAATGATGTCAAATAAAAATTATTTTAAAACTAATAATTCTTTAAACAATATTAATCTATTTACAAATTTAAATTAAATACTAAAATAAAATAAATATAAGCAATAAAAATATAAGAGAAAAGAATAGAAATGGGCCTGCATTGGAGCAAATCTGTGGGTGTATGAAAAGAAATCTATCCAGGCCCAAATAAAGGGTGTCAAGAGATCCAGCGTGCTCATGTTTAAGAGGGTGCTCTATGAGGGGAAAGATTTGGAGCGTTGGACACTTGTTGAGGATAATCAGATGATAATCTGATGGTGAGGTGCAGCTGAGTGCACAACAAGGCACATGGAACACACATAGGGAAAACATGTTAGCTTTTCTTCTCCGGTGGGGACAAGTGGCACCGGAGACACACTTGTCACCCACCGGTGACTCCAAAATCTCAGCTTATCACAATTATTATTATTAAGAAAAACATAATAATGAATTAAACAAAATGTTAACGGAAAAAAGCCCAAACCCAAGGATTAAATCCTGAAAAAGAAATTAAATAATGTAAACCAAATATAATTTTGTTAACACTCTTATACCCTCTCTCTCTCTCTCTCTCTCTCTCTCTCGCGGTTAACATTCTCTTCTCTCTCTTCTCTAACACTAAAGCAAACCTAAGGGTGGCGGATAAATATCTGGGATAGTGGTTTCTCAAGAACAAGACGGTGGCAAGGATGAACAGCACGTCGGCGCCACGAGGCCTCACGACGGCGTCGTCGTGACAATCTCCGATTCTATTTTTTTGCATTTTCTGATTCATTTTACTCTTTTGATTACTTATCTGCAGTTGTATTTTATAGAAAACGAACAGTTGAGGCTAGATCTAAAAGGGAATATAAAAACACTAGATGCTTAGATTCAATAGATATGAATGATTATGCATGATTCATGGCAATAAGAAGCAAAAATTAAGAGAAAAGAGAAGGAGACAATTTTGGAATGTCCGAATCTGTGATTTAGTATTAACCTCTTGGAGTTTCTGGTAAGATCTTTCTGATTTTGGGCTTGTATATCGGTTCTCTTTCTTCTTCTGAACTTATGGTTTTTGATTTTTCTTGAAGGGTTTTGAGATTAGGAAAACGATGATGGAATGTTTTAGGGTTTTTGTTTCTTGAAAATGATGTGCGCAACTTCTGTGATTTTCTGAATAATACCTTTTCTCTTCCTTGATTTTAGTGCAATAATTGTATTTATATTGATATGAGAATTTAGGGTTTTACTTAGTGGACTCAACGATCTTCTTTGACAGGCTTTGCTGATTTTTGTATTGGGCTTAAGCAATGTGTTTCAGTTTGCGATTTATGGAATCTAAATGTGTTTTACTGAACTACTGTGATGTTACTCTAAGTTATTAACTTGCCTGAATGATTTTTGTTTGGGCTTTGCAATATTCTGATATGTTATTATTTCCTCATTTCTCATATGTGAACTTTTACTGATATGTTGTTATCTGTGAAAACTAGAAATTGAACGTGTTGGGCTTAGAAGATGCGATTTTTGTGACACCCCATTTCTACCTAGAGAATTATATAAAATCAAAGTTACAAAATTTCGACATATAAATAGGATTCTACACATTGAACTTATAACAACGACATTTATTCGCATATAAAAAGGATACATAACACTTAAATCATCGAATGAACAAATAATAACAATTTTAGTCTTTAGAACGAAACAACTTTATTACTTAAGCAGCGGAATCGCAATTTTCAACTCAGATGACATAACATCTTTGTCCAACTGAAAACAACTTTGGAAACAACAAAGTACATAAAGAAATCAACTTAAAATTCAACAACTGAAGTAAAATCAACAATAAAGCAACAAGCGTTCATCCCCCAGAGTGTTACGTATCAGAGCAATGACACTAACTCGAACTACTAAAGGTAAACAACCTTCATTCTGGATTACATGCACGTTACCAACATAGGGGTAAGATTCAGACATAAGAGGTGAGATATCCAACAATATAATAGAATGTATGATGAATAATATATTATAATCAATTCATATAACAATCACCACTTCACAGCATTTTAGCAACATTCAACACAACTAATTCTTCCATACAACAACTCAGGATGCAACATGAAATGCTACTTAATTTTGATGCACATGCATGTGGTACTGTAACACGGTGGGATAACTGAATTGGGTGTTTTGTGTTTTATCGCAATTGTTGCGGATAGCAAGAGTCGCCACCTACTTTTCTTTTATCTAATAAGGAAAGGCTGAAAAGAACAGGAAAGACCTTTCGAGATTATCTCTGAGTTCGGGGGGTAGATTATAAAAAGGGAAGGTATTAGCACCCTTTTTATCCATAGTTATCTACGGGCTCTTAGTTGCATGCTAGATCACTTGCTTTTGTTTGAAAGTGTGTTTGTGATGTGGGTCTTGAAAGTATTTTGAAAACATCTTTGTAATGTTTCTCGTTTCTATAAGAACGCGTACAAAGTGTTGTTTTGAAAATAGTTTAAAGAGGTGTTTGTGGAGTGTGTTTTTGAAAGTGATTTTGAAAAGGTGTCTTTGTAATGGCTCTCGTTTCTATCAGAACGCGTAAAAGGTGTTGTCTTTTAAAAATGTTTCAAAATGAGAGTGTTGGTGGAAAATGTTTTTGTTGTGAGCAAGCGAGCAACTAGGAGCAATCTACTTACTCAAAAGGTCTTAGATGTTCTTTTCCTCCTCCTTTAGATGTTTCTATCTTACCATTGTTTTGGTAAGAAGCCCCATCGTTGGATGTGAAGGGACGAGCGTGGGACATTTATATAGTCATAAAAGGAAACCCATGAGACATTTTAGCAATGTCGTTTTAGGGACTAGATCGTTTACCGAAGGCAACATCGAGGGTCATCGAGGGACTACGATCTTTTATCGAGGGTCTTTGCTAAAACACCCATGTTCGAGGGACATGAGTATTTTTCCGAGGCAACCATTGAGATTACCCTAAGGGTGTATGTGTGTGAATAGTGTTTGATTGCATGCATTTTGTCTTTGATTTTTGGGTTGTCTACTTGTTGGTTTTATCTTGCCATACACACCTAATTACTAGCATTTGTACAAAAGTAATAAAAGGTGAAAAAAATAAATCCTACACTATTACAACCATATTGAAGTGCATAAGAATATAAAGGCAAAAATAAGATAAAAAGAATAAAAATGAGCTCCTTCGATTGGGGCTAGCATCAGTAAGTCATGGCCTTCGAATGGGCTTTAGAAGCAGCTGGTCATGGCTTTCAATTGGGCATTGGCAGCAGCTGGGCGTGACTTCTGGTTCTGCCTAGTTTCCTGGTTACCTTCTTCGATTTGGCATGGAATCAGTAAGTCATGGCCTTCAATTCTGGCTTTCTGGGGCTTAGAATTCAGCATGGAATACCTTTGACTGGGGCCTGGAAGTAGCATGTTGTGCCTTTCAACTGGGCCTAGAATCTATGTAGGCATGCTTTCTGGTTGTCTCATTCGTTTGACCTGGAGAATAGGGTAGAAGCCAGAAGCTTCGTTTCCTATTTCCTGTTTCATGTTTCTTTCGTTTGAGATGTTAAATAGCAACATGGCCTAAAGCCATGCTAGCACTGCCTTAGGGCCAGGTTAATTCCTAAAATATTTGTAAGAAACCAAAAGCAAAAACAAAAAGGAAAGGAAATAGAACAAAACTATAAGCGTGTAAATGAAAAAGGAAAAACAACAGTATGTACATGCTTGAAACGAAAAGGAGTTGTATTTACATGTGCTGGAAACGAAAGATGCGAGGGTAAGAGTAACTTACCTTGCTGCAGCCTTGAAGGTGAACTGGACCTTGAGTGGTGGCCCTGGGTGCTGGATTCAAAAGAGGGGGCCAACAGTTGGGCTTTGAATGCTGGATTCGAAGGAAGAAAGAAACAAGTCTTATGTTTCTTTCCAAACTGGATTCGAAGGATGCTGGAGTGTGGTTCTTCTTCAGAATCGAAGGAGATGAATGTTTGGGATTCTGGGTTTGTTTTCACAAGTGTTTGAGAACTTGAGAGTTTATGTTGTTTTTGAAAAAGTTTGGAGATTTGTTCCTCTGGTCCAAAAATCATCTCTTAGCTTTGCAAAAATTCCTCTATTTATATAGCAAAATAATGGACATCTTTTCAATAGCCATCCTTGCAAAATAATAAAATATGAAGCGTGAAGGGTACAAGTGGGGGCCTGTTGGCAGTTGGGGTGCAAAAGATGTGACTTATGCTTTTGATTTTGACTTTGCTTGTGCTCAGACAAAATAAATTTTGGGGGATCAAGGAGCTGACTTGGTGATTAAAATAACCTTTATGAAAATAGATAACATAGCTTTTCATCATTTCGTCCAAAAAATAGTAATATCTAATGGATAAAGCTTTGATTTTGTGTGTAAACCTCTGATTATGTGAAGATTTGAAAGTAACATAGCCTGTCAAGTAGGGTAAGGCTATGAGATTTCCTCAGATTTGCTTCAAACGAAACTTGCTTCGAATGGTTCGGCTTGGATTCGAAGTAAGCTGATTCGAAGGGAATCAACATTCCAATCGAAGCTTTATATATAGGTAACTTTTATTCAAATGAAAGGCTTGCCTTCTAGAGGGCACGTGTGGCCAGCATGTCATGGCCTTCGATTGCAAGCATGCAGGAAGCATACTTGTCCAATCGAAGGGTTTGTCTTGCAGGGGGCACATATGGCCAGCAGGTCATGGCCTTCGATTGCAAGCATGCATGCAGCATACTTGTTCAATCGAAAGGCTTTCCCTTAATGGGGCACTTGTGGCAGTAAAATTTGGTACTCAAAGCAAGCATGCAGACAGTATGCTTGGTGAATCGAAGGGTTTGCCTTGCAGGGGGCACTTGTAGCCAACAAACTTGGGATTCAAAGCAAACATGCAGGCAGTGGAAGACACAAACGAAGCCTGCAACAAGAAGTCACATGCCCAGATGAAAGAGGAATGCTAGCAGCCATTTTGAGCAATCGAAGGAGGCCAAGAGTCAATCGAAGGGTGATGAATCAAAGGAGACCTATTTTACTCCAAATTTGTCAAAATGTTATTTTTATCTGTTTTCTCCCTTTTTGACAGTTTCCTTTTAATCTTGGTACTTGAAAATCCCAATGCACTTATGCAAGCTTAAATCCTGAGAATATTTGTGAGAAAAGCCTTGAAAATTTAGAGGGCAAATTTTAGGGTACAACAGCTGCCCCTGTTCAATCTTCTTATACCTGAAGAGTTAGATGGGAAAATCTACCATTCATGACTTGAAGGTGGAAGATGATTGAACACTAGAGTGCCCAGAAATTTGCACTTGATTATGTTGTTGTTGATTATGTAGGAAATGGGCTTAGAGATGCCATTTGGAGAAATGATGGATAGTTGTTGGAGATGGGCTTATAGATGCCATCCAAAGGTGACTATTGACAGAAATTAGACTAAGTCTAAATTCTGACTTCAACTGGAGAATAACTAGAATAAATCTTGGAGCGATCTATCTGAACCAGAGGGAATGTCTACCAGAAAGAATCAGGATAAACCATTGAGAGATTTAAACTAAACCAGCAGAGGTCTTTGATTGCCTGTCATTAACTGGAAGAAATAAATCTAACTAGAGGAGGTATTTTTTGATAATGATATGTGATGAAGGAATCTTGGACAATTGCTACCTCAGCAGGATGATGAAGGAATCTTGGACAATTACTACCTCAGCAGGATGATGAAGGAATCTTGGACGATTACTACCTCAGCAGGATAATGAAGGAATCTTGGACGATTACTACCTCAGCAGGATGATGAAGTAATCTTGGACGATTACTACCTCAGCAGGATGATGAAGTAATCTTGGACGATTACTACCTCAGCAGGATGATGAAGGAATCTTGGATGATTACTACCTCAGCAGGATGATGAAGGAATCTTGGACGACTACTACCTCAGCAGGATGATAAAGGAATCTTGGACGATTACTACCTCAGAAGGATGATGAAGGAATCTTGGACGATTACTACCTCAGCAGGATGATGAAGGAATCTTGGATGATTACTACCTGAGTAGGATAATGAAGGAATCTTGGACGATTACTACCTCAGCAGAATAATGAAGGAATCTTGGACGATTACTACCTTAGAAGGATGATGAAGAAATCTTGGAAGATTACTACCTCAGAAGAATGATGAAGGAATCTGAGACGATTGCTACTCCAAAAAGATGATGAAATTCAAGCTTGATTTTGTCTTGGAGAAATTTACGGGTTAATGACACTTATCTGTCGACCTTTTCCTGAAAAGGTAAAGGAAGAATTGTATGCAATGTCATGATGTATGAAATGCATGGTGCAATGATGTTCTCAAAATAAATGAGATTGTGTCGTATGCACTTGTCATGTATGTAAATAGGATGTATGAAATGTGAAATGTTATTGAAGTGTATCTTTGTCTGGGAAAATAAATCCTTGACAAATGATGGGGAGTCATTAAATCTTGGACTACTGTTGAAGAGTAGGTGTGTCTTCAAACTTTGCTTAGAATGATTCCTCCGGGGATTCTTGTTTTATTGTTTGAGGAGAACTCCGCTAGGGAATGTTGAAAACTCTGGAGAGTGTTGATTCCTATTTGGGGAAAAGAGTTAAGGAGCCTTGGTTGTCCGTTGCTCTACTGAGGAGTCGAAGTTGAACTGATGTCTGGTCGGGTCCAGGTTTCACAGTAACTTGTTGGGGATTGTTGAACAAGTCTACTGGGAAGAGGAGTTATGGTTCCTTGATTTGTAGTAGTAGGAGAGGCAAAATTAAGCTGGGGAATCCAGTTGTTTGTTGGGGAAATAAACCCTGTTGCCAATTTGTTGGAGAGGTGGCGACTTCATTGGGAAAAATCCTCTAGGATTCTTGAGGTCAACTTAGCTAGGGAAAAGGTTTTCAGAAATTAAACTCTGGCTGGGAGTCATCATATGAGAAGGATTTTGGGGAGATTTGTCACTACCCCTAGTAGAGAGTGTTTGTGGCACTGCCAGGAACTAATTGACTGTACGTAACCCTTTGTTAGGATTTGCGTTCAATTCCCCAAGTGATTTAGATGGAGACCTGCCCCTGGTTATTCAGCACTTTTTGAGAGATTTCTTGGAATCTTGACTGGACTGCCCCAGGTGTGCTGGATAGTGACATGTTGTTGTACCCCAAAATTTTCCCTCCCATATTCTTCAAGATTTTCCAAAGTCAAAGCTTCAAAATCTCCCCAAGGGTTGCACAGTTCAAGGGCCTCCTAACAGTCAAAAACTAGGGTTTTGGTTCTGGCAAAGAGAATGAAGTTTCCAAGGGTCCAATCAAGTCCCACATGCCCACAAACATGGTCAAGCATCCTCATACCAAGTTTCAAGACTTACAGCACAAAATTGCACAATCAAAAACCCTAATTGCACTACAGTCAACTGTAGGGGCAAAATGGTCATTTGATAGTCAAAAGTTCAAATTTTTGGTCAACATCTCATTTTGAAGCCATAAAAATCATTTTATCAATGCTTGATCATGATTCTCAAAGCTTGGCTAAAAAAGTCTCAAGATGCAAAAGTTTCCATATTTGGACAGTTGTAAAAGTCAACTGTAACTTGACCAAGGCATAACTTCCACATGGATTATCAGAAAAATTCCATCCAAATCTCATTTTGAAGAGAAAGACATTTCCTACAACTCCTCTTCACACTTCAAGTCCAAGAAATGCTCTCACAAAAAGTTATCAATTTCAACATTATAGGTCATTTTCAAAAGTCAACAAAAAGGGACTTTAAGTCAAAGGCCATAACTTGAGATTGGTAAATCAAAATGACATGGGACCAAAGACATTGGTTAGAGGACTCAAATACCTTTCCAAAATGTCCAAGAACATGAGCAAAGCTTAAACATTGAGCAAGATATGCCTTGTGGAAGTTGGGAAATATTTGGATATTTTGAAAAGTCAACATTGCTTCAAAAGTCTTAAAAATGTTAATGGGCCTCTTTTTCTTCCAAAATCCATCATCCAAAACATGTGCACGACCATTTGGCCCAAAGGGAAGTTTTTTATCATTTTTATTTATTTATTTGGATTTTTAATTATTAATAATTCATTTAATTAATTAAAATACATGAAAAATACCAAACCAATGCAATCAAATATTTTTATGCATGGAATAAGCTTAAGATTTCGTGCATGACCAGATATAGAAAGAATCATTAGGATTGGACATGATTTGTATCAAATATGCTTGAAAAAGATTGGAAAATTATGGCTTGAAAATCAAATATCTCTTCATCAATTCAAGGATTCTTTGGACCAAATTTCCAACCCATAACCAAACTTGAGTTTTTTTGACAAAGATTCCAAAATTGAAAACTAGGTTACAGTGCGATTCAAGGCAAAGTACTTATTCCATTGTGTTCCTGAAGCTTCAAGGAAGGTTCCTGGATCAATATCATAGCCTGAAACATTAAGAATTGGTATATCAGAGTCAAGCTTTTCACGAAAATTTCCATAATCGAATCATGAATTTCATGCATTTTTCGTGTATTTTCTTTATTGATTTACATTGAGTGATTGATTCTAAAGCTAACTGCATATTTTAATTGAGTTTTTGTGCCAAATTAGAGGATTCACCATTGAAACAGGTTAGGGTTACCAAGCTTTCAAATTAGGCGTTTCTGGATACTGTAAAATTAGGACATGCCAATACCATGGTTGAGTTCAGGAAGTTTGGACGATTTGAAAACACTCATCGCGCCTAATTTATGTGGCCACATGGCCTAATCGCTATTTTGGAAAACTGCTTGTTTTGGGGGGGTTTAAAACCCCTGCTAACCTTTTGTATGTTTCAGGAAAAAACGCAATAAGGAGGAAGACGATGATGTGTAGGCTGCTGATTGGAATATTTAAATTTGCGCGCTAAATTTCCCACTGACTGTTGTTTTGTATTATATTGTTCTTTAGTTACATAATAATCAAAACGCGTTGGTAGCTCCACTGGTCAAGCGAAGGGTTGGTGATCTCTAGGACCTGGGTTCGATCCCAGGTCCCAATCCCTTTCATATATTATTTTTCCTAACGTCATCCTGTGTAGTTTCTATGCAAGCGACCATCATACATCCATCCTCCAGATATGCCACGCGTATAGCAAGATCAATCAAAAGGCCCAGATCTGAAGAACATGATAGACCCCAGTCAATGCACTCACGCGCTAGCACAAAAAGTCAGACAGGGCCTTGCAATAAGTGGGCCTAATTGCTAAGTACACCTCCAATTGGGGACAGAAACCCCCCAAGGTTTTGATTTTTATTTTATTCTTATTTTATTTATTTCCATTATTCCTTATTTTAATTTAATTCTTTAATTTAATTATTTTCATAAAAATATAAAAATAACAAAAAATCAGAAAAGACAAAATTAAAAATATATTTTATTTTAATATTTTTTAAGTAAATATCATTAATTAATTTAGCTTTGTAAAATTAGGTTTAATTCAAACATTTTTTCTTAATAAACTAAGCAATTGGTAGAATTAGGTTTTAATCAATTTTTAACTTTTTTCTTTTCTTTCACAATAATTAATTATTAAATATTATTTTTGTAATTAAGTTACCATGTAAATAATTAGGTTTAATTTTAGGTTAAAGTTTAATATTTTCTTAATAAATTAAAAAACAACTAGAATTAGGGTTAATTAGCTCATTTCATTTAATTCACATAAAAAACCATAAATACAAAAAATCTCAAAAATAAATTTTTTTTTTCATTTTTAATTCATTAATTTAATAATAATAATTTAATTCCTTTAAAAGGGGTCCAACGCCCTCGCTTCCAATTTTAATTCCAATTCGCGCATTTTATTTTACTTCGTATAATATTAATGTAATTCTCCCAAAGCCTTGTAAACTCGGACATTTAATTTCTCGCACTTTACTTTATTTCTTTATTTCCTGTCAAATCGGGTCCTGGATTTTAATTTTGGCGATGTGGACCCGCGCCTTTGTAATAGTTTAGGAATTTTATCTTTCCGCACTTTTTTTAACTGTTAATAAATGGCATGCAAGAATGAATGACGAAAATAAAAACAAACGCATAGATCACTTTGACATGACAAGATAAATGCAAATGAACATGACACACAAATCACACACCACCCCTAGGGTACGCCTCACTGTTGCCTTGCCTCGAAAGGTGATCGTCGAGTAGAGGATGTTTTAGTAAGTCCTCATGATCCGGGAACCTGGCATGAGGGTAGCTTCTAAGGTGTCTTCCTATTGCTCCGGTGATCACCATGTCCCGAACCTCGAATTGACCCAAACACCTCCAACGGTGGTGCTACCTACCTCTCAATGGTGGGATGGCGCTACTTTAAAGGACATTTACACAGACGAATTCCTTAGGGTAGGTAGACGACTCTAGATACTTGCTCTAAATTTCAAAACAAATCAAAAATACTTTTCACACCGACACCTTTTCAAAAAGCTTTCGAAAGCAATTTTTCAAACACTTTTGAGGACCGATACAAGAGTCGAACTGGAATTTTCAAAGAAAATTTTTTAAAACCCACATTGAAAAGCAAACAAACCATTTTTGAAAACACAATGAGCAAGTATCTAAGATCCCATGGATAACCATGGATAGAAAGGGTGCTAACACCTTCCCTTTCTATAACCTACCTCCCGAACCGAGAGCAATCTCTTTAAGGAATTTTTCTGTGCTTTTGTCCTTTCCATTTGGAGAAAATAAAATACGGTGGCGACTCTTGCTTCCGCGACATTTCGCGAACCAGCGTTAAACAGTCAGTTCCAGATCCACCGATCACACATGTCATGCCCCCTTGTTGATAGGAGATTTGTCATTGGAAGTGTCATCCCACTTGAAGTGATTTTGTTCACTGAGAGAGCTTTTGTTCATCATATATTCGTTTTGTGAATTTCTCTGTTGTCAAACAAATAGCCATATGCAAATAGCGATATTCAAATAATGCAAAGTTTATGCTTGTCTTGAAATTTTGAAAAAGCGTTTTTAGCAAGAAATTTTGTAAGAAGATTCAACTCAGGATTTAGAGTAAAGCCTTACAGGAGTCAGGATACCTTTTGTAACAATATGCTTTCGAACTAACCCATGCTTCAATTAGGACTTTTGAAGGGTTGTAACGTGGCTTGGTTCACGGTTTAAGAAATAAAGGATAAGGCTCAAAGTGTATTTGTACACACTCGTTCTTCGTGATGTTCTTTAGTCCTAAACTCAGTTAATTGTGCGTTCGAACTCCAATTGAGTCTGGAATGACGTCTTGGTGATGGTTCAGACAAGTTAAGTTTATCATACGGTAGTCATTTCTTGCAACATTTTTCATGTTGTTAAGGATTTGTAGTGACCTCTTTCTTTTGATTTGTTATCCCTAATTTTTGCCCGACTGTTCTTGTTTTTAGATTACGGTCAGTGGGATGCCCCAGCTTTTCTTAAGTCTCCTTTGTAGGTTTTGACTTAGTGGTATTTTCTTTTTGAGAGATAATGATCGCCTATTTGGTAGGGAACCATCAATGTCTTTTGATTCCAGAGGAATGTTTTTGATATCACTCGTTGTATACGAAGTGAAAGTTTGCGACTGAATGCGTATTTGAATTAACTGAGAGAATACCTTGCCCCAGGTTTTGATTGAAGGTTTCCTTTTGTGTGAAAAAGAAAATTCCTACTTCTTTGGCTCGAAGGGGTTGACTAGGGATTATCTTCCTTATAACTCCAATGCTTAGGAATTGAAATAACTTTTTTATATCGTCAGCAAGGTCTGTCCAAAAGCATACTGTATGAGATTATGGCATTGTTTTCGTCATCCTCCCTCTAAAGGCTTGCAAATTTTAAAACAAGAGTTAAATATAAAGGGAGTAAAAACATAATTTAAATATAGTGAAAAAAAATGGATGAATTCAAGACAAACATATGCAATACATTAATGAAACAAAGTTTGACATTGATAAATAATTGTTTGAATAATAAAAGAAATTACAATTGAAAATTCAAAATGAACAACATGCTCTCAATGATTCGACATAGGAGCAGTGATCACGTTTGGAGTCTCCGGAGGGTCAAACTCGATCTCCTTAACATCAACCAAGTCTTGAATCTTGTTCTTCATAGTCCAACAGCTATCAGTGTCATGTCCGAGACTATCATAATGGTAGGCACATCTTAAACTTGGATTGTACTTAGAAGAGGAGTTATCGGGGTTTTGAGGAGGATCTTTAGTGTGATCAGTTTCATCTTCAGCAAATGTTATAATGCTTGAGACAAAGGCATGTTGATGTTAGCGTACTGCCTTTCTTGATATCTTACCCGACGCCTATTGCCCTGTCTTTGTTGAACAGGTGTAGGATTAGAGATCAGGATTGCCCCTACATGTTGGTCATGACGACTCTTTTGACCATACACAACATTGGACTCTTTCTTCCCATTGTATGGTTTTTTCTGAGCATCAGAGGGTGTAGCTCCTTGGATCTTTCCGCTTTTGATGCCAGCTTTGACCCTTTCGCTGGTCAGTATTATCTCGGCGAACCCGATTGAGGAGCTTCCGATTAGGTGATTGAAGAAAGGTCCTGTCAAATTTCCCATGAAGATGTCAATCAGCTCCCTGTTAGTTAAAGGGGGATGCACCTTACCAGCCAAATCTCTCCACTTTTGGGCGTATCCTTTGAAGCTCTCGTTGGAACCCATCGTCATGTTCTGCAATTGCACAAGAGTTGGTGCAAAATCAACGTTGTATTGGTACTGCTTGTAGAAAGCAGCAACTAGATCCTCCCAGGTGTGGATGAGAGAACCCTCCAATTGATATAACTATTCAAGTTGAGTCCCAACTAAGCTCTCTTGGAAGAAATGGATCCAAAGCTTCTGATTAGTTGTGTATGGTTGAATCTTGTGGACATAAGGCTTTAGGTGCATCTTATGGCAAGAGACTCCATCGTACATGGCAAAGGTAGGGATTTTGAACTTTGGTGGGATGACCACTCCAGAAACTAAACCCATGTCTCCTAAATCCAAGCCAGGTATCTGTTGAATCTCCATAGCATTGAGGCGATCCTCCAACTGTTTGTACTTGTCATCAGTGGGAGGATATTGTTCCTCAGAGTAGTCAGCTTCGTCTTCATCAATCCTCAGACTGTTGTCTTCTTCACGACTATTCCCCATGTTGGATGGAGTTGAGAGATCTAGAGCCCTTTTGGCTGGTCCTCTAAGTCTTCTTCCCAAGTACATGACGCCTACTGACTTCTTGGACTTTTCTTCTTGTCTTTGAGCAGAAGAGTCTTCAGGTCCTCTTGCCCCTTAGCCATAGCCAGGAACATTTGTTAGAACTGGGCATTTTGTGCTTGGAGATCCTTCACCGTTTGTTCCATATCCATCTTACTGAAATAAACAGTAGGAAGATAAGGAGACATGTATGGGAGAAACCTGTCATGATATGATGCATGATATGTGGATGCATATTTTCAAGGATCTCACAGGGTAAATGTTAGTAGTCACTTAAAACTTTGATTGGAGAACTTTGTATCGGTGGATGTCCTTCCATGAGAATTAAGCTCACCATGTCAAGTGGGTTGTAGCCCTTGACACAAGTTATTGTACTTGATTTTTGACGGTGTTTTGGTTAGAGGAAAATAAATCCTCTTGCCCTTTGACAGACGTTTGGTTCAACGTGACCCTGCATCATAGACCCTTGAGATCCTTGAAATGGTTATTGAAAATGCTATGGTATGATGTCTTGATGTTATGTACAAGTATGCAAAGTATGCAAGTACAAATAATCATATTCACACAAAGCAGACAAATCCTTAGGTTTAGGCTTGCATGGAGTCTTATAGGTAAGTACCCTCTTGAAGTTTAGTTGGCTCAAACCTGTCCTATTTAATAGTAACCGGGTTCTAAGAGATCTCAAAATCATTGACCTTTCCTTTAGGCGTTGTCTCAGTACAATCAATCTTTTCTTGCAGCCGAGATATCCCAAAAGTGTAGTCTCAATGAGTGTAGTATCGAGTATCAACCAATTTTCAGCTTTCCATCGAAACTGATTATCTCCCTACGTCCTAATTGGCCAAGTTTGTTCAATTAAGGTTCTAAGGTCAATTAGTGCTTCATGACGCCGCTCAGAGACCCCATATTCTCCTCGATTCAACACAAGGGATACATGTACAAACAAATGCATCACACCAACGTAGCCATTGTTTCAATTGTGTCGGTCTATATTGTACAATTTCCACAATCTATTTCTACTTACCTAAAAGGTGTCCCAGATCCGGGTAGAGGATCAAAGCAAGCCCAAACAAGGAACCATAATGTAAAGCATGCAAGTCAAACAAGGAAAGCAAGTAAATGTGATCTAGCCCTAAGGTAACCCCACTTTTAATTTTGTCCCCAGCAGAGTCGCCAGTTCTGTAACGCAGTGGGAGAACTGACTTGGGTGTTTTGTGTTTGATTGCAATTTTTACGGATAGCAAGATTCGCCACCGACTTTTCTTTTATCCAATAAGGAAAGGCTGAAAAGAATAGGAAAGAACTTTCGAGATTATCTCTGAGTTCGGGGGGTAGATTATAAAAAGGGAAGGTATTAGAACCCTTTTTATACATATTTATCTATGGGCTCTTAGTTTCTTGCTAGATCACTTGCATTTGTTTGAAAGTGTGTTTGTGATTTGGGTCTTGAAAGTATTTTGAAAACGCCTTTGTAATGGTTCTCATTTCTATAAGAACGCGTATAAAGTGTTGTTTTTAAAATAGTTCAAAGAGGTTTTTGTGGAGTGTGTTTTTGAAAGTGATTTTGAAAAGGTGTCTTTGTAATGACTCTCATTTCTATAAGAACGTGTACAAAGTGTTGTCTTTTGAAAATGTTTCAAAATGAGAGTGTTGGTGGGAAATGTTTTTGTTGTGAGCAAGCAAGCAACTAGGAGCAATCTACTTACTCAAAAGGTCTTAGATGTTCTTTTCCTCCTCCTTTAGATGTTGCTATCTTACCATTGTTTTGGTAAGAAGCCCCATCGTTGGATGTGAAGGGACGAGCGTGGGACATTTAAATAGTCATAAAAGGCAACCCATGGGACATTTTAGCAATGTCATTTTAGGGAATAGATCGTTTACCGAAGGCAACATCGAGGGTCATCGAGGGACTACGATCTTTTATCGAAGGTCTTTGCTAAAACGCCCATGTTCGAGGGACATGAGTATTTTTCCGAGGCAACAAGTGAGATTACCCTAAAGGTGCATGTGTGTGAATAGTGTTTGATTGCATGCATTTTGTCTTTGATTTTTGGGTTGTCTACTTGTTGGTTTTATCTTGCCATACACACCTAATTACTAGCATTTGTACAAGTAATAAAAGGTGCAAAAAATAAATCCTACACTATTACAACCATGTTGAAGTGCAAAAGAATATAAAGGCAAAAATAAGATAAAAAGAAGAAAAATGAGCTCCTTCGATTTGGGGGGAAGTAGCCTTCGATTCTGCTTCTGTTGACCTCCTTCAATTGGGGCTAGCATCAGCAAGTCATGGCCTTCTAATGGGCTTTAGCAGCAGCTGGTCATGGCTTTTGATTGGGCATTGGCAGCAGCTGGGCATGACTTTTGGTTCTGCCTAGTTGCCTGGTTACCTTCTTCAATTGGGCCTGGAATCAGTAAGTCATGGCCTTCGATTCTGGCTTTCTGGGGCTTGGAAGTCAGCATGGAATACCTTTCAACTGGGCCTGGAATTAGCATATTGTGCCTTTCGACTGGACCTGGAATCAATGTAGGCATGCTTTCTGGTTGTCTCTTTCGTTTGACCTGGAGAATGGGGTAGAAGCCAGAAGCTTCGTTTCCTGTTTCCTGTTTCTTTCGTTTGAGATGTTAAATAGCAACATGGCCTAAAGCCATGCTAGCACTGCCCTAGGGCCAGGTTAATTCTTAAAATATTTGTAAGAAACCAAAATCAAACACCAAAAGGAAAGGCAATAGAACAAAACTATAAGGGTGTAAACGAAAAAGGAAAAACAACCGTATGTTCATGCTTGAAACGAAAAGGAGTTGTATTTACATGTGCTGGAAACGAAAGATGCAAGGGTAAGAGTAACTTACCTTGCTGCAGCCTTGAAGGTGAACTGGACCTTGAGTGGTGGCCCTGGGTGCTGGATTCGAAAGAGGGGGCCAACAGTTGGGCTTTGAATGCTGGATTCGAAGGAAGAAAGAAACAAGTCTTATGTTTCTTTCCAAACCGGATTCAATGGATACTGGAGTGTGGTTGTTCTTTAGAATCGAAGGAGATGAATGTTTGGGATTCATGGTTTGTTTTCACAAGTGTTAGAGAACTTGAGAGTTTTTGTTGTGTTTGAGAAAGTTTGGAGTTTCGTTCCTCTGGTCCAAAAATCCACTCTTAGCTTTGCAAAAATTCCACTATTTATAGAGAAAAAGAATGGACATCTTTTCAATAGTCAGCCTTGCAAAACAATAAAATATGAAGCGTGAAGGGTACAAGTGGGGGGACTTGTTGGCAGTTGGGGTGCAGAAAATGTGACTTATTCTTTTGATTTTGACTTTGCTTGTGCTCAGACAAAATAAATTTTGGGGGCTCAAGGAGCTGACTTGGTGATTAAAATAACCTTTATGAAAATAGATAACATAGCTTTTCGTCATTTCGTCCAAAAATAGTAATATCTAATGGATAAAGCTTCGATTCTGTGTGTAAACCTCTGATTATGTGAAGATTTGAAAGTAACATAGCCTGACAAGTAGGGTAAGGCTATGATATTTCCTCAGATTTGCTTCAAACGAATCTTATTTCGAATGGTTCAGCTTGGATTTGAAGTAAGTTGATTCGAAGGGAATCAACATTCTAATCGAAGCTTTGCATGTAGGTAACTTTTGTTCAAACAAAAGGCTTGCCTTTCAAGGGGCACGTGTGGCCAGCATGTCATGGCCTTCTATTGCAAGAATGCAAGCAGCATACTTGTCCAATCAAAGGGTTTATCTTGCAGGGGGCACATATGGCCAGCAGGTCATGGCCTTCGATTGCAAGCATGCAAGCAGCATACTTGTCCAATCAAAAGGCTTGCCCTTCATGGGGCACTTGTGGCAGCAAAATTTGGTATTCAAAGCAAGCATGTAGGCAGCATGCTTGGTGAATCGAAGGGTTTGCCTTACAGGGGGCACTTGTGGCCAACAAACTTGGGATTTAAAGCAAACATGCAAGCAGTGGAAGACACAAACGAAGCCTGCAACAAGAAGTCACATGCCCAGACGAAAGAGGCACGCTAGCAGTCATTTTGAGAAATCGAAGGAGGCCAAGAGTCAATCGAAGGGTGCTGAATCGAAGGAGACCTATTATCCTCTAAATTTGTCAAAAAGTTATTTTCATATGTTTTCTCCCCTTTTGACAATTTCCTTTTAATCTTGGTACTGGAAAATCCCAATGCACTTGTGCAAGCTTAAATCCTGAGAATCTTTGTGAGAAAAGCCTTGATAGTTGAGACGGAAAATTTTGGGGTACAACAGGTACCAACGGAGAAAAACTCCCAACTTAATAATATGCCAATAAATAGAGGCATCACCAAGGCAAAAGCCTTCATCTTAATATTTTACCAATCCAGGCCAACTTAACGAGCATCAGCTCCAACTTGATATGCGATGTATGCGACACAACATGAATGTAGCAACAACAACAAACAACAACTCAACATAACTCAACATTAATCATAAGCCTATAACATCAAAAACAATTCAACATCAACTCAACATAACTCAACATTAGCCATAAGCCTACAACTTATCTGCCAAGAATTAGAGGCATTTCAACCACATCGGTATATCCCGCAACTTCGCATCGTCAATAATATTGACATTACAACAACATAGTAAAATTCACAAATACAATTGAAAACCATTACAATAACACTACGAAATTATTCAGCTATACATGTATGTTCGGCTATTGGATGTTTTGCGACGATTCCTCTAATATTAACCTGCTGCAACTATTATATAAGCTAGTAGTTCTATCAACAATTTCTATTACTGCTAGTGCTACTAATTAATTCTCTACTATTGTTTCATTGCTAATAGCTTTATGTCACTATTTCTTAATTAATTCCTACTGTCAACTTATTCCTGCTACATGTACTATACTATTATACTGTTAATAGTTTTCTGATAAGGTCATGCCATTACATCCTACTAATATGAATCATCTCCTACTACCATGAATTATCTCTGTTATTGTTTTACTAGTAATAGCCTATAACTTGGCTTTAGCCAATCAATAAAGGCAACACAACAAAATTCATCACTATTAACTACTCTAATGTGTTTATGCTACATTATATTCTATTGACTACTAGTTACTGTTGCTAAAATATTAACTAAACTATTTCCTTTTATTTTTCCTTAATCTGCATGTACTTCAGTTGTAATCTGACCATAACTATTTTTGGGCTGAATTATGGTAAAACAATATGTGGATCAAGAACTAAAGAAAACACTAAAGTGGCCCTAACCACATAGAACACCATGACCCTCGCCACAATTTCAATTCACATGTGTGCCCCTCGGCATGTACAACTGTGCCCCTCAGTACACTAAATATTATGCCGCTCCGCACCCACCTGTGCCTCTCGGCTCAGTGTGTTTTGACCCTTCACCCAAACTTCATTTGTTCTGTCACCAACTCTAAACCAGAATTCAGTATCCTCCTCGATCACTAATTTCAGGACATGGAACATCATAGCAACATAACAAATATATTAGCAATATTATAATTTCCAACAACAGATAGTTAATTCTGCAAACAATTCAGGAACATCCACAACATGATAACAATATGATGACATATAATTTTAGAAACAAAAACAACAATCATACGCACAACAACATTACAACAACCCTATTCCTACGTACTTTTCATCATAATTGCCATTATAGAGTCAGAAGCTCACTCTTACCTCAGATTGAAGGTCGCTCTATAATTTTTCGATCAAACCTAGATTTTCCTCTTTTCCTTGTTCCTATTCTCTGCCACTTCCTACGTTACTGCACCAGACTTTCTTAATCTTTCTAATTAACCTAATTTCTTATTATTATAACTAAATTCAATAATAATATTATTATTCCTAATGGGCTCAACTTACACACCCCACTTATTACTACTTCTAACCATCAAAATAGGTCCAACTACCATTCTACTAATATTCTATACATTCTAATATTATTTATTAATATTATTAATCAACTTAATTTAACTGACTAATAACAACACCACAACTTATATCGACATAGCATAACATATCAAAAAATAATTTGAAAATAATTTAATTAAATAATTATTAACGGGCGTTACAACTCTCCTCCACTTAGAATATTTTCGTCCTCAAAAATCTACTCGATATTACCACTCTTAACGCGAATTTCGCATCTCATTCTCTGATTCCCAAGTCATGTGTGGCAACACTTTGACCATTACTTTCTCGACACAACAATAACTCAACATGATTTAACTCAAATACAAGCATGCTAATCATTCAACATCTCCGCGACATAATCGTTAATAACTTATCAACCGCTTCAACAATATTTTGACATATCAACATTTAAAGTAGTAACAACCATAACACATTTATACTTGAATATACAACATCACATTATCATCTTAACAATATTTTCAACACCAAAACACATACACAAAATCACTCTCATATATATATATATATATATATATATATATATATATATATATATATATATATATATATATATATATATATATATATATATATTATCAACAAAATATCAATAACTCTATTCATATCGTTGTATAACCCTTATAGTGATATCAACATAGCCAACATAATCAACTCCGTCATATTATGGGGTATTATTCATTATTTATGGTAATCAACAGCAACAACACGACAACAGGAACAAAATCATTATAACATCAACTTAACAGTATAACTCAACAAATATACACACAACTCACCATTGACCAAGAACCACAATAATATCCTTATAAAATCAACAAATATTTACGATAAAACACAGTACCCTGGCACGTCATCCCTATATCAACAATCCACCAAATCAAACATGTAGATCAAGACATATTATTCCCATAGACTTATGATATTTAGTCCTTCACTTCTAACGAGGAGTACATGCATACAACTGCGCCACATCATGCTTCAGCTGCACAACTCTGATCATCCATCTTAAGTCACAATCCTTATTAAGATTTCTGTCAACTATATGATTTACAAGTTTCAATCTAGTTTCATACTTTCTTTAATATCCATCATAAAATCGTTGTTCACTTGATATTCTCAATCTTTCACTTTGCGACGTTAGATCGCATATAAACCTACTACTCTGAATTGTTTAATACGCCTCAACTCTTTCCTAGCCACTCCTCTATTACATCACACAAACTGGTGAGCGACTCTCCTCACGATATAACATCAATCACTTTAGACACCGTTAAGATAGCAAGACAAGTCTACACCATCCAACATGATCTCGTCTTCTATCAACAACAGATTAAGGGTGATCAGTTCCTCAATTTGTGAATAGATAGCCGACAACCATAATGGAGTATAAACCATCTTTACCAAACTATAATAATGTTCTTTTAGAACTTGTACTCAAGTCACCTAAAGCACCATAATCCAATAATCTCCAATGAGGTTTACAAATACTCCCACAATTTCCCTCTCATTTGATCTTTTCAATGAGCCACCAATGCTCAACTTAATTACACGGTACGTATTACACTCACTTAGCCTCACACGAAGGTTAAGTATTCTCCAACTCAAGAATTACTACTATACCAGTACATTACATGTCGTATCGTTCCAATTTGAAATCCCAACAATGTCGTTCTAGACTGCTTTGGTGATAGAACCACTCCAATTCTTCTCATACACATGCCACTACCTTGGCATCATAAACACGACTCTAATTCCTCTTAAAATCATCTTCCTTTAAAAGGACATCTTCATTATAATCATTGTTAATCATCATAAGTTGCATCTCTATGCGGTTCTCCAATACTTTCACATCCTTTTTAATATTGAACATCTTATTTCTCAACTTATTCGCCAATGATATATTACGCTCGACCTCGTCTCGAACAACTGTGATAATAACCATTTATTCCCAAAAAAGCCTCTAGTTTCGTACCCGACTTTAGAATCTATCCATATGGGAATGCATCTACCATAATCGAAAACACTTTCATAAACTAGAATATATTTCTATCTCCTCACAGGTTTAAACACAACACCACCCTGATACTCGGAACACAAGATTTGAGTTTCTGAAGTTAATCGAACACCGACGTCATGCAGCGACATACTGATACACACCTTAAGATAACATCAGAACATAAATTCTTTGTACCAGTACCGACACTTACCATTCTATAAATCATGCTCACCTCCTCGGATTTCCGACTCTGACTCGCGATTTAAAATATTCCAACAACTTCAACAACTTTTACAATCACTCACAAGGATCCCACGACAAGGTCTACAGCAATTTGTCACTCTATCACCGTTCAAATATCGACATCTTATGGAAGGGCTACTCAAACCGACAACTTCGCAATCAACCAGCAGCGCTGAAACATCAAAACTTTCTAAATTCCATCTTCTAAAAATTATCTTTGTTACTTAACATACACCTTCAAAAACATCAGTGATTTACAATCTATATCAACAACCATTACATTGCTCCTTATCCTTCGTGAAGTAAACATCAACAATGTCTGATCATCCTCCCTCAAGACGCTCCAACTTGATTAACAAACAAAATATTGAATCCATGTCACCTCCGGATTCGGGAAAAAAAAAACTTTAACAATTCCTGAACTGTCGCCATCAACAACATACTGAACTAACATCTTACAACCAAAACATATTCGCGAAGAAAAGCTTTTCCTCCAGTTATGTTCAAACCAACTCCTGCATACAATTGATTGGAAAAGCAAACAAGTACTAACAGTGTGTCGCACACACGTACTAAGAAACAACACATCGACAATATTCAACTATCACACTACTCTACATACTTAACAACTTGGTTGGATGGACCGACCTGCTCTGATACCACTAATGTACCACCCCATTTCTACCCAACGAATTATTTAAAATCAGAGTTACAAAATTTCTACATATAAATAGGATGCTACACTTTCAACTGATAACAACGACATTTAATCGCATATAAAAAAGATACATAACACTTAAATCATCAGATAAACAAATAACAATAATTTTAGTCTTTAAAACGAAACAACTTTATTACTTAAGCAGTGGAATCGCAATTTTCAACTCAAATGACATAACATCTTTGTCCAACTGAAAACAACTTTGGAAACAACAAAGTACTTAACGAAATCAAATTAAAATTCAAGAACTAAAGTAAAATCAACAATAAAGCAACAAGCGTTCATCCCCCCGAGTGTTACATATTAGAGCAACGACCCCGACTCGAACTACTGAAGGTATACAACGTTCATTATGGATTACCTGCATGTTACCAACATAGGGGTAACATTCAAATAGAAGGGGAGGGGTATCGAACAATATAATAGAATGTATGATGAATAATATATTAGAATCAGTTCATATAACAACCATCACTTGACAGCTTTTTAACAACATTCAACACAACTAATTCTTCCATACAACAACTCAGGATGCAACATGAAATACGACTTGATTTTTATACACATGCATGTGGTACCAACAGAGAAAAACTCCCAACTTAATAATCTACCAATAAATAGAGGCATCAACAAGGCTAAGCCTTCAACTTAATATTTTGCCAATCCAGGCCAACTTAACGAGCATCAGCTCCAATTTGATATGTGATGTATGTGACACAACATGAATGTAGCAACAAAAACAACAACCAACAACTTAACATAACTCAATATTAGACATAAGCCTATAACATTAACAACAATTCAACATCAACTCAACCTAACTTAACGTTGGCCATAAGCCTACAACTTATATGCCAAGAATTAGAGGCATTTCAACAACATAGGTATATCCTGCAACTTCGCATTGTCTACAATATTGACATTACAACAACATAGTAAAATTCACAAATATAATCGAAACCCGTTGCAATAACACTATATAATTATTCAGCTATACATCTATATTAGGCTATTAGATGTTCTGCGACGGTTTCTCTAATATTAACCTGCTGCAATTATTATATAATCTAGTACTGCTATCAACAATTTCTACTACTTCTAGTACTACTAATTAATTCTCTACTGTTGTTTTATTGCTAATATCTTTCTGTCACTATTTCACAATTAATTCCTAATGTCAACTTATTCCTGCTACATATATTATTCTATTATACTGTTAATAGTTTTTCGATAAGGTCCTGCCATTACATCCTACTAATATGAATCATCTCCTACTACCATGAATCATCTCTGCTATTGTTTTACTGTTAATAGTCTACAACTTGGCTTTACGCAATCAATATAGGCAACACAACAAAAATCATCACTATTAACTACTGTAATGTTTTTCTCCTACATTATATTCTATTGACTACTAGTTACTCTTGCTAAAATATTAACTAAACAGTTTCCTTTTATTTTTCCTTAATCTGCATGTACTTCAATTGTAATCTGACCATAATTATTTTAGGACTGAATTATGCTAAAACAATATGTGGATCGGGAGCTAAAGAAAACACTAAAGTGGCCTCAAAACGGTGGCCCCCGTCACATAGAACACCATGTCCCTCGCTAGGATTACAATTTACATGCGTGCTGTTCAGCATGTTCAACTGTGCCCTTTGGCACACTCAATATTATGCCACTCGACACCCACCTATTCCCCTCAGCACAAAGTGTTTTGATCCTTCACACAAACTTCGTCTGTTCTATCACTAACCCTAAACCAGAATTCAGTATCCTCCTCGATAACTAATTTCAGGCCATGGTACATCATAACAACATAACAACATAACAACTATATCAACAATATTATAATTTCCAACAACATATAGTTAATTCTGCAAACAATTCAGGAACATCCACAACAAGATAACAACATAATGACATACAATTTCAGAAACAGAAACAATAATCATACACACAACAACATTACACCAACCATATTCCTACGTACTATTCATCACAATTTCCATTGTAGAGTCAGAAAACCACCCTTACCTCGGATTGAAGGTCGCTATACAATTTTCCAATCGAATGTAGCTTTTCCTTTTTTCCTTGTTCCTCTTCTCTGCCACTTCTTACGTTACTGCATCAGATCTTAATCTTTCTAATTAACATAATTTCTTATTATTATAACTAAAACCAATAATAATATTATTATTCCTAATGGGCTTAACTTACACACCCAACCTATTACTACTTCTAACCATCAAAATAGGTCCAACTAACACTCTACTAATATTCTATACTTTCTAATATTATTTATTAATATTATTAATCAACTTAATTTAACTGACTAATAACAACACCTAAACTTATACCAACATAACATAACATATCAACAAATAATCGAAAATAATTTAGTTAAGTAATTAGTTAAATTAACGGGCGTTACAATTTTGACTTGTGATTTTCTGAATACTGAGTTGTGAACTTTGTCTATTCGGGCCTTGAACTTGTAATTCTGACTTGCTGTAACTGGGATGGAATTTTTCGATTCTGTTTGCATTCTGTTTTAATGTAGTGACTTGATGTTTGATGGGTTGGACTTGTGAATTTGATAACAATCTTTACTGTCAACCAAACATTGTTTGTGATTTGTAGTAAAGTGAAATGTTGGCCCATGATTATCGTTGTACTTACTGATTTTTGCGTGAGATAAACAATTTAAGGCTTTTGTATGCTTGAACATGATTTAGAAACACCCTTTTTCTGATTCCTTGAACAAAACCCTAATGAAGAGCTGAAAAGAAACTTCTTTGAAAATTTTGGTTATTGCTCATTTGATTGTTTGCTAACCATTTCTTTTTTCTTTGTCATGTACCGTTTGAACCCCGTTGGTTGGCATGGTGATGGAGTTGGAATAGTTCAAAAATTTGGAAGATGAGCGCTGGACAAATTATGAAGAACAATGGAGGCTTATTCACATGAATTTGTACAATTGAAATTCTTGTTGAAACCTTAATGTGGTAAAAACTTAGGCCTTGGAGCTTTGAATTCCAATTTTGCATCCTTAATGATGTAACATGAATTTAGGCCATAGGATACTTGTAGAATTCTTGTATGTCAATGTAATTTGGTATTATAATTTGAACTTGTTACATTTATATTTGTTGCACCCCAAAAGTTTCCCTTCCATTTTTACTCAAAACATGCTCCTAGAGATCCTCAATTGCCCAAGGTTGACCAAGAATTGACCAGACAAATTCTGCTCCTAAGCAATGAACCTCTAACTAGGGTTTCACTTTTCATCAAGATGTTTGAGCTCCAAAGGTCTCAAATATTTTCCATGGTCCTAATATGCCTTCAAGATTGTCCATGACAAATTTCATTCCTTTCACTACAAGTTTGCCCAATTAAATTGCTCAAATGCTTGAAAAATAATTGTACGAGGTCAAAAGTCAACTGTGGCCCATGTATAGTCAAACTTAAATATTATTGGTCAATATCAACATTTTTAAGTGATATCCATCATTTTATCAAAAGTTGATCATGATTCCTCAAGAAATACTCCTAATTCATCAAAAGTCAAAAATTGCTAAATTAGGGTTTCTATAGGAAAAGTCAACTGAACTTTGACCAGGCATAACTTTCACATACTTCATCATTTTTCCCCAACCAAATCTCATATTTAAGATAATATCATCCCCTACAACTTCTCTTCATCCCTCAAGTCCAAGAAATTCACCATTTGAAAGATACTAGCTCATACATTACAGGTCTTTTTAGAAAGTCAACAAAAGTCAATTTTTGCCAAGACCTTTTACATCAAGATAACCTCTTCAAATGCAAATTTGACAAAAAGAGGGATTGAACTAGACATCTTGGGATTTCCAAAAAGTCAAAGATCATCATCATGAGATCAAAATTGATCAAGTTATGGCTTTCCCAATGTTGGAAAATTTGGGAATTTTCAAGAATGATGCATTGAGCAAATTGGATGTTTTAAGGCAAGGGTTTAATTTATTGGATTTCAAACATCTTCCTAAGATTATAGAGGACCCCTAAAACCATTTTTGCATAGTCTTGATTTTATTTGCATTTTATATTAATTTTATTTAATTAAAAATCAAAAAAATCAAAATTATTGTATATTATATTGGCCACTATTGTTTGGGCTTGGTTTGATGCATGGAGAGGCCCCATATTTCGTGTGCAACAAGGCCCAGCATTGTCTAGATGCATTCAAATTTGAAATTGACAATATTCCTTGATTTTGGCCAAGGTTACAAATCACCATTCATGGCCTTGAAACATCATGTTTAAGGCTGTTTAAACTTTGTTTTTTTGTCTCCTCCCATCTCATATATAAATACAAGACATTAGCAAGCTAAATGGACGCACACACAACCTGGAAAAACTCTGCAAATTTTTAAAAGAAACATCAAAGTTGTCAAGTTCGAATTTCAGTTTCCAGCCCTCCTCAATCCAAACAAAGGATCAAAACACACTCCCGGAGGTCCCCTAAAGCATTTGCAACCATTACTAAGCTTTGAAACATTACCAAACACATCAACCAATTCGCACGATTTATATTTTATTCCAATTTTATTTTTCTTGATTCATGTAACAAAAATGCATTTTGATCATACATTACTGATAATTGGAGTGTTTGCAAGATTTTTGCATAGTTGGATTGCAGTTTTAATGCAGGTATCACGATTTGCCATTTCTAGGGTTTGAACTTTAGAATTGGGTTTTTTCAGATCAGTCAAAATTAGGCTTAACCAGTGGTACCATTATGCTCAAGAGGACGAGGCCAGTTGATCCATGGCCTCACATTTGATTTTTGTTGCGCATTATGAGTTTTATAAGTTGCAGGTTCTAAAGTGACAGACCAAAACTGTCACTATAGGTCTCAATGTCTAAGACGACGGAGGGAGGAAGAAGATTATGCGTGGCAGCCCCTCACTGGGCAATACAAATATGCGCGCGTTTCTTTTTATGTTTTTAAATAATTACTTGAACTTTTGCATTATATTATTTTTGTTTAATTTGGTATAACGAATGAATGGATAGCTCAGATGGCAGGGAATCGCGTATGTGAGGGAAAGGACCTAGGTTCGAGTCCCAGGTCCAGCATTTTCTTATTTCTTAATATTTTCATGCAAATCTGGCATTCCTATTGGCTTGACGTCCACCATACTCCATCAAACCCTGGTCATCACATGTATATCTGATCAAGACGGACGCATCTAGTGTACAAGCTCACCACGCATCCTCAAGACCACTCCATACTGATCCAGCGTTGGCCCGGGCCTTCACAGCATTGGGCCCAACAAAATTCAATTCTCAGCCCCCCAATTTCTAACCATCTCAAGCCCATTTCTTTGTATTTTGTTTTATTATTGTTTTTCTTTTATTATTTAATTCACAAAATAATCAAAAAATCACAAAAAATTAGGCTTAGACATTTTAATTAAATAATTAATTAATTGATTAATTAAATTTTAATCATTTTCTTAACTTAAAACAAATTAGAATTTAGGACTTAATTTAGATTTAATTTTATTTTCATAATAAAAAACCAAAAAGAACTTATTTAATTTTATTTTCCAAATAGACTTTAGGATAATTTCAATTTAATTATTTTCTTAAAATAAAAACAACCAAAAAGGATTTTTTTTACTTAGTATTTTCTTAGGTTCCTTTTAGACGTAATATTCATTTCGCGCGCATTATTCTTGTTCTCGCATTTTTATAATAATTTAACTGCATACCGATATGTAATAGATTAAGTAGGACTTTTTTTTACTGCTTTCTTTATTTTTTCCCTAAATCATTGTACAGTGTAAATCCCCCTCCCCAAACTATGTAATAGTCTAGATTTATACCTCCCGTACTTTATTTTTTTGTACATATTAATTACTAGTAATTAGGCGTGTATGGCAAGACTGAAATTAAAATGTTAGCAAAACCTAATAATTCAAGATAAATAACATGAATCAAACACATTTAGGTTTTAATTTTTTTTAAATTATTATTAACTCTTTTTTTTATTAACTCTTTAATTTTTAATTATTTAATTTTTTTTCCAGCAAATTAGGAAAACAATTAGGTTTTAGGTTTTCTTTGTAATTAACCCTTTAATTAATCATTTTTTTTAACAAATAAGTTAGTAACTGAATTTTTGGCTTTTTTTCATTTATTAATATATTAAGTTAATTAACTTTTTTTTATATTAAAATTAGTTAGAATTAGGTTTTTTAATTAACTTAAAATTCTTTTCTACAAAAAATACCAAAAACATTAACTTAGAATTTTAGGTTTTAATTTTTCCTTAATTTCTTTTTATTTATTCTTTTACATTTTAATTTCTAAGAAAATTGTACAGGTCGCATTATCAATGTAATAGCGTAGATTTATCTTTTCTCGCATTTTTTTTCTAATTATGTAATTGCTTCCGGGATGTAATAGTTTTAGGATTTCTTTTCCGCACTCTTCATTATTATGTACTGCCCCAAAGCTCTGTAATAGCTTAGGTTTACACTTCTGCCTTTACCTTCTGCTACTATATTTTATGCAATGCTTAGACTAATAGGATCGTATGGAAAGACCGGTAAACTAATTGAACATGGCATAACCTAATTTCAAGATAAATAACCAAATTGAATCACTTTTGCACACTTGCACCCCTAGGGTACTCCCCACTTGGTTGCCTCAGAAAGCAATGGTCATGTCCCTCGAACGTACGAATATCTTAGCAAATGACCCTCAATCTAAAAGTCATCATACAGATCATAGTCCCTTAACGCCCCTCGAGTTGCCTACGAGAAAATGATCTTGTCCCTTGATGTTGCCTACGAATATATGATGACAGGCCCTTCGAAATGCTAAGGTATCCTTACATGTTGCCTTCAATGACCATAAATTTCCCCTTCGATAGTCCCTCAAACATCCAGCGACAGTGCTACCTATTCCTTAATAATAAGATAACATTGTCTAAAGGAAAACGAACAGACTTTTTTCGAGTAGGTAGATAACTGTTAAGTACTTGCTTAAAACAATAAATCTTTTACACCATACACTTTCAAAAAAAACTTCTCAAACTAAAGTTTTCAAAACACTTCGTAACACTCTTGAGGACAGAAATAAGGGTTAAAACAAAGTAAAATAAAACTTTTCAAAGCAAGCACACTCAAGCAATTTCAAAATGAGCAAGTACCTAAGAGCCCGTGGAAAACCATGGATAGAAAGGGTGCTAACACCTTCCCTTTCTATAATCTACCCCCCGTACTCAGAAACATCTCGAAAAAGGTTTTTTTTTTGTTCTTTTTCCTTTTCCTTTGTTGGATGAAATAAAAGTCGGTTTTGACTCTTCCTTACCGCGACATTTGGAATACAAAACACAAACCAGTAAAAACAGCCGGTTCTGCCACCGTATCACACTTATGTTGATGAATTGGCTACTCCACTCCTTACTATTAAGAAGAATCTCTTGCAGGCTGGTTTATTTCCGAGTTGTGGCGAAGATTGCCACTTGTGTTTATCCTTACCTAACGGTTGTCACCTGTTAAAGGAAGGCGTTCAGCGCCTGATGGATGATAAAGAAATCATGTTTGAAAAGACTCCAATTACAAGTATTCCATGCAAAGATGTTTTTATCATTACCATTTTCGCCAATCCTCCCAAGGTCTCCTCCAAAAGACCTGTCAGGATTACATCTAATCTGAAAGTTACTCCATTGATAATTACTTTCCCTGGACTATTACCATATTCCTCGGATAAAGCTATTCCCTGGAACTTGGGGCTGACATCTATTACCATGGCGTCAAGCAAGACTTGTTGGTCGTGAAAGACAAAGATGCTAAAGACTCTGATCCTAACATTAGCAATATTGCCGGGACCAGTAAGATAACAAGAAACAAAAGACTTTTCTCCCCCGAGATCTCTCCTCTTAAAACGGTTTCTACTCCTGAGATTATCCCTACTTCTGCTCCTATTAATATTCCCATTGCTACTTTTGTTGTTACCCCTGCTACCGAGTCGACCGAGACTCGGGGCAAAGAGATATTGGTTGAGCCTGTCCAGATGAAGGTGCACCCAAAAATCATCCCATAATCCTCTAAGCAAGAGATGGAGGAAATCTTAAAAATAATCAAGAAGAGCGACTACATTATGGTTGAGCAACAGGGGCAGGCCCCTTCCAAGATCTCAATGTTGGCCCTGTTATTGTGCTCTGAAGACCATGACAAGGCTTTAGTGAAATTCCTCAAGACTGCTCACGTGCCGCAAGAAACCTCCACTAATCAATTTGAAGAATGTGTGGCCAGTTTGACTGTTGACAATGGTTTAGGTTTCTCTGATGCTGATCTGATTCCCAGAGGAAGGAAATATAATGATGCTCTGCACGTCTCTATCGAGTGCATTGGAACTACTTTGGCCCATGTTATAGTGGATACTGGTTAATCACTGAATGTTCTGCCTAAGAAGGCCCTTGACAGGTTGGATTGTGAAGGATTGACTCTGAAGCCTAGTAACATTGTGGTGATAGCCTTTGACGGTTCTAAAATAATGGTTCATGGGGAGGTGTACATCCCTATCAAAGTGGGAACTCAGACTTTTAATTCCACTTTATATGTGATGGACATTCGCCCATCTTACTCCTGCTTATTGGGTCGATCCTGGATCCATGTGGCTGGTGCTGTGACTTCCACCTTACATCATATGCTGAAGTACCCAGTCAATGGGAAAATTATCACAGTGCATGGGGAGGATGAGTACATGGTAAGCCACCTGAACTCTTTCAGGTACGTTGAAATGGACGGAAAGTTCATTGAGACCCCCTGTCAGAACTTTGAGGAGGTTCCACCGACCGTTACTACAACCAAAACCTCTTCCAGTATTCCAAACACTACCAGGCTTCTGCTGAAGATGGCTTCTCTGAAAGATATCGGGGCAGTTGTTGAAGAAGGTGGGTGTACAAATTGGGGCCAAATTCCAGATATTCCATACAAATATGACAAATTTGGTTTGGGTTTTACATCAGGAGCTCAAAGGGTTATTCATCGTGCTCGTGCCGGAGGACCACCCCTATGCATCAGAAATCACGGGGTTAATGCTTTGGAGGACAATGACAGTAATTGTAACATGGACCAGTGGATCTTCCCAACTGTCAGTGGAGGACTCACTAACTGGAAGGCTAAAGACTTTGTGCCAATTACTTTTATTCAGGAGTAATCGTCCTTTTTTGTTTTTGGATATGTAATAAATGAATAATATAAACTCTAAGACCTTGTGTCTTACCCGAGGCACAATGGTTATTTTGTGAGGGTTATCATGTTTCATTATCATATGTCATTAATAAAGCATTGGACGTTTTTACATACACATTTTGCGATGTTTGCCTTTCTTTTCTGCTTTTTACTTTATTAAAAGACCTATGCTCTTACACACACTCACATATCAAAATTCAGATCCACATCCACTCTGGATCTCATTGATAGCGATTGTGCTATTGCTCATTATGGTTTTGAAAATCCGATCTACCAAGCCGAGGATGAAGGTGAGGAAGATTATGAGGTACCGGGAGAGCTTTCCAGACTATTACAACAGGAAGAAAGGGAAATACAACCTCACGAGGAACCAGTTGAGACAGTAATCTTGGGTACTGAAGAGGATAGAAAAGAAGTCAAGGTAGGTGCTAACTTGGAGCCCAGTGTCAAACAGCAATTAATATAGATGCTACATGATTATGTTGAGGTTTTCGCCTGGTCATAAAAAGACATGCCGGGACTTGACACCGATATTGTGGTTTATCACCTACCTACAAAAGAGGACTGCACTCCAGTGAAATAGAAGGTTTGTCGTATGCGGCGGAATATGTCAGAAAAGATCAAGGCTGAACTCATGAAATAGTTTAATGCCGGTTTCTTAGCTGTCATGTCCTATCCATAATGGGTCAGCAATGTTTTTCCAGTGCCTAAGAAGGAAGGTAAGGTACGCATGTGTGTGGATTACAGAGACCTGAACAGGGAAAGCCCCAAGGATGACTTCCCGCTTCCCCACATTGATATTCTGGTTGACAACACCGCACAACATAATGTATTATCCTTCATGGATGGTTTCTCCGGGTATAATCAGATCAAGATGGCATCTGGAGACATGGAGAAGACAACCTTCATCACACAGTAAGGCACTTTTTGTTACAAGGTTATGCCATTTGGGTTGAAAAACATGGGGGCAACCTATCAGCGCGCTATGGTAGCTTTGTTCCACGATATGATTAACCATGAGATAAAGGTCTATGTTGATGACATGATAGCCAGGTCTCAGACTGAAGAGGAACACCTTGATCATCTACAAAAGCTATTTGATAGGCTGAAGAAATACAAACTGAGGCTGAACCTGAATAAGTGCACTTTCAGAGTAAGATTCGATAAGCTCTTAGGATTTGTTGTCAGTGGCAAAGACATTGAAGTGGACCCTGCAAAGGTCAAAGCTATACAAGAAATACCGACTCCTCACACTGAGAAGGAAGTTAGAGGATTCTTGGGACACCTAAACTACATAGCCAGATTCATTTTACATCTGACGGCCACTTGTGAGACAATCTTCGAATAACTGAAGAAAGATCAAGCAATGAAGTGGAACGACGACTGCCAGAACGCCTTTGACAAAATCAAGGAATATCTCTAAGAGCCTCTAATTCTTATGCCTCCAGTTGAAGGAAGACCTCTGATTATGTACTTAACGGTATTAGAGAACTCAATAGGGTGTGTGCTGGGGAAGCATGACGAGTCTGGTCGAAAAGAGCATGCAATATAGTACCTTAGCAAAAAGTTTACCGACTGTGAAACAAGATACTCACTGCTCGAGAAAACTTGTTGTGCTTTGGCATGGGCTGCTCGCTGACTAAGACAGTATATGCTGACTCACACTACCTTGTTGATATCTAAAATGGATCCTATCAAGTACATCTTTGAGAAGCCCGCTCTCTCTGGAACAATAGCAAGATGGAAAACGATCCTGACCGAATACGACATTCAACACACAACCCAGAAAGTGAAGAAGTGAAAAACACAAGAAGGTGGGGGGGTTGAATTGGAATCATGAAATATAATGGAAAGAACACTTTGATTTTTATCCTGGTTCGTTTGAACTCAAACTACTCAAGTCCACCCTCCAAGGTGATTTCGCCTCTCTCCAACGAGGTCTTAATTCATTAATCAAACTTGATTACACAACTACTTTGACTACTTCCAAAGTCTTCTTGAGTCCAAAACCACAACCCGGTTTTCTCAAGGAAATGTCTAAACAGTTAATTGAATAAATGTGTATAATGGTGTTTCTACTAAAATAGTATCATTAACAGTGATGTTTTACACAATTTAAGTATGAGTGCTTAAGGATGAAAGAGATTGTTGCGTTGTTGTAGGATCACGTAATTTCTTCTTTTGTACGCAGTGGTTCATCACCAGAAATCTTCTTTTTGTCTGCTTTATATAGGCCATGCAATAGTGACATAAGAAGATACTTTTGGTATGTCCATAATACATGTTAATGAACTTTCCAAACCAGGATATCCTTGTCTATTTGTAGCCATTACTTATGATATTGCATTGATGGAATTGTAACGCTTCAGAGCTTCTCACATCAAAGGATGAATATTACCGTTGAGAGTCCTTTACAACATGTATCAGAACTTTGCAAATCAGAGTATCAGAGATCCTGTTTCACAGTGCTGGTGCATTCAGAAGTTGTAACAGAACTTCTTCATATAAGCATGTCATACATATCTAATGCGTCTGAATCTATCATGGTACTCTCAACTTCTATGCTCGCATAATCAGAACTTCTAGTGATGTTCTGGAAGAACTTCTAGTTGCATCAAAACATCTTTTTCACATCATAACTTCCTGCATGTAAAGATACTTTAATTAGCAAGCATATTTGTTCTTTATATCATGTGTTTGTTATCATCAAAACTCTAACTGGGATGTAGAACTAAATTATGTTCTAGGAGAAAGCAATTAAGGGAAGTGTACTAGCTGATCATTTTGTTCATCAGGCTGTGGATGACTACAAATCCATGAATTTTGAGTTCCCAGATGAGAACATCATGTTGGTAATTGATTGCGAAGAACCTCGACCAGATGAAGGACCTGAAAAAGGATCCCGATGGACTATGGTTTTTGATGGAGCTTCCAACGCTCTTGGTAATGACATCGGCGCTGTGATCATATCTCCTGAAGGCTATCATACTCCTTTCACTTCCAGGCTATGTTTCAACTATACCAACAATATGGTTGAGTATGAAGCATGTATCATGGGTCTCAAAGCTGCAATCAATTTAAGAATCAAGTTATTGAGTGTGTTTGGTGACTCGGCTTTGGTAATCATCCAGATCAAAGGAGAACGGGACACGAAGCACCCTAATCTCATCCCGTACAAAGAGCATGTGTTGAAACTAATCCCATACTTTGAAGAAATTACCTTTGAGCATTTTCCACGAGAGGAAAGTCAACTAGCGGACGTGCTAGCTACGATGTCATCCATGTTCAAGGTCAGGTGGGATAATGAGGCTCCTCAAATCACCATTGAGAGGATGGACGAGCCAACATATTGTCATGAGATTGGTACTGAAGAAATAGTGGACAAGCATTGGTTCCATGAAGTCAAAAGATATCTTGAAGGCCAAGAATATCCTGAAGGAGCTTCTGTCAATGATAAGAAGTTCCTAAGAAGGTTCTCTTCTAAGTTCTTTCTCAGTAATGGGATCCTCTACAAGCGCAATCATGATCCTACCTTGCTTCAGTGTGTAGAAAAGAGTGAGACAGAAAAGATTATGGCCGATTTACACGAAGGTACCTTTGGCACTCATTCCAGTGGGCACTCAATGGCTAAAAAGATCCTACGGGCAGGATACTACTGGTCCACTATGGAAGAAGATTGTTATCAATATTCACGAACTTGCCATAAATGCCATATCTATACTGATAAGATACATGTTCCTCCGGTTCCTATAAATGTCTTGACTACTCCTTGGTCGTTCGCAATGTGGGGCATCGAAATGATTGGGGAAATCAGACCTACAGCTTCTAATGGGCATCGCTTCATCCTGGTAGCCATTGATTACTTCACAAAGTGTGTCGAGGAAGCTTCTTTTGCTTATGTTACCAAGAACGTAGTGGCCCGATTCATCAAACATAACCTTATTTGTCGGTATGGTATTCCAGAAAGAATCATTAAAGAAAATTGTACCAATCTCAACAATACTATGATCACCGAACTCTGCATGCAATTCAAAATCCAGCATCATAACACTTCTCCTTATCGGTCGAAGATGAATGGCACTGTTGAAGTTGCTAAAAAAACATCAAGAAAATCATACAGAATATGAAGGTGACATACAAATACTAGCACGGGATGTTACCATTTTCTCTTCATGGTTATTGCACCACATTGCGCACAGCAACAGGGGCAACTCCTTTCACTTTGGTATATGGTATGGAAGTTGTCCTGCCCATTGAGGTCCAGATCCCTTCCTTGAGGATCATGAAAGATGCAGGGTTGAGTGAAGACGAACGGGTTCAGACTCGACTTGACCAATTTAACCTGATTGACCAGAAGAGGCTCGCGGCTATCTGTCATGGTCAGATGTACCAAAAAGTATGATCAAAGCTTTTAACAAGAAGGTCAAATGTCAGGTATATCATGCTAGTGACCTGGTAATCAAGCGCATCATACTGCCACAAGGTGATCCCAGGGGAAAATGGACTCCCACATACGAAGGGCCATTTGTAATCAAGAACATATTATCTAGTGGAGTCATGATCCTAACCACTTTGGACGGTGACGACCTTTCACACCCGGTAAACACAGACATAGTTAAGAGATACTACGCATAAACAAAGACCCGTTAGGTCGACTAGCCTACGCAAAAATTAGGGCTTCCCGGCGAACCAAAAGGGTTCGGGCAAAAATTAGGGATATACATGAAAAAAACTTTATACACCCGGCAAGTCGAAAACCTGAAAAGGCGGATTGGGCAAAAAAGGGTATCCCGGTGGACTGAAAACCTGAAAGGGCGGTCTAGGCAAGAGTTAGAGATTTAAAGCGTATAACTATGTCCCGTTGGATCACTTTACATCCAATCTTCAGTATCAGCTATCACGCTCAAGCGGTATAATCAATCCAATCAGCTTTGGACAAGCGGCAAAAGTGATGAGATACTTAAGGACATAAAGGCAATAGCAGAATGGGAACCCAATGGGGTTATTTCACATAGCTGTATTTCTTTATATATTATTTTTGTATAATTTCCATTCTTACGACGACACTCTCTTACTAGGATGTTTGTCTCCTTGTACAAAAACGCTTATTCCAAGTTAATACAAAACTATTCCTTTGAAAGTGCAAAACTTCTGTTTTTATTTTTTCTGCTTTGTGTGCGAAAACGTCCAGTGATTATTTTTAAACATATGCATTTGAATATTATTACTGCTTACAAACATACACCTAAAAACAGAAAGACAATTTCTAATGACTTTAAGAAACTGAACAATATCTAAGGGCCATCCACAAGATCCTCGCAGATGTCTTCCCCGGCAGATACCTTTTCCAGCAGGTATAGAGGTAGGGGAATTCTACTACAAGGTCACTGCCATATTTTTAGCAGGTAACCTATTGATGTTAGTTGTTCTCGCATCCCCAACAGAAGCAAAAATCTCCAATTATCTGGGGAAACTATCTATGTGACCAAACAAAGCATAGTTCCAGATTACTGCCTGAAACCAGCCAGGAAAACTATCTATGTTGACTGACTGTGGATTAATACCTGTAACAAGCCAGGAGAACTATCTACATGAAGAGATTGAAGATTAATACCTGTAACAAGCCAGGAAATCTATCTTTCTTTCCTAAGTCAGAGATTAATACCTGAAACTAGACAGGACAACTATCTCAATGACCAAACAAAAACATAGTTCCATATTAATACCTTAAATAAGCCAGGACAACTATATGTGGACGACCGATAAATTTTCAAATTCCAGATTAATACCTAAAACCAGACAGGACAACTATCTGTGAACAAGCTGATTATAGGTTAACACCTAAAACCAGACATGAAAACTATCTACATGACCACCCTTAAGAAATCTTACACGGGTTCCTTCTCAGCATCCAGGTGCAGTCTAACACGGACTCATCCTGAAACAGCCCTACACAGGCTCTTTCTAATACATTTCCAGATAACGGTTAATTCCATTATCCCCAGCAAATTACTGTGAAGCTTGGATTTCAACCAGAAAGCAACAAACTTTCATCTCTCCAGACCAGAGATAACTCCTCAATAGAGCCTTGGAAAACTGAAGTTCCTAGACTCTATTCCCCACAGAGTTTAACTCAAGCAGGAGAACAGCAAAAACTCAAATTCCCCAGTAGACTCTTCCTCAGACAACATGAACAGGGACCCCTAAAGGAACTATGTGTAAAATCAACATCTGCTTTGGATGGCATCTTTAAGCCCATCTCCGACGACTCTCAGTCATCTTTTCCAAATGGAATTTGTAAGCCCATTCCCAACATCATCAACCAACAATATTACTTCATGCAAGTGCAAATTTCTAGGCACTCTAGTGTTCAATCATCTTCCACCATCAGATCATCAAAGGCAGACAAGCCAATCTAAATCCTTATGTTTAAGAAGATTGAACAGAGGCAGCTGTTGCACCCCAAAATTTTCTCTCCCATTTTTACTTAAAACATGCTCCTAGAGATCCTTAATTGCTCAAGGTTGAACAAGAATTGACTAGACAAATTCTCCTCCTAAGCAATGAACCTCTAACTAGGATTTCACTTTTCATCAAGATGTTTGAGCTCCAAAGGTCTCAAATGTTTTCCATGGTCCTAATATGCCTTCAAGATTTCCATGACAAGTTTCATGCCTTGCACTACAAGTTTTCCCAGTTAAATTGCTCAAATGCTTGAAAATCATATGTATTAGGTCAAAAGTCAACTATGGCCCATGTAGAGTCAAACTTCAAGATTTTTGGTCAACATCAACATTTTGAAGTGATATCCATCATTTGACCAAAAGTTGATCATGATTGTTGTACCCCAAAATTTGCCCTCCCATATTTCTCAGTACATGTCAAGTGAGGTCCTCAGATTGCTCAAGGAAGTCCAAGAGTTGACCAGACAAACTCTCTCCTAAGGCAGTCTACCTCAAATTAGGGTTTCATTTTTCATCAAGATGCTTGAGTCCAAAGGATCCAAAATGCTCACCATTGTCCTAATATGTTCTCAAGATCATACATGCCATGTTTCAAGCCTTGTATAGAAAGTTTGCTCAGTCAATTGCTCAAAAGCCTGAAAATCGATTGTGCTAGGTCAAAAGTCAATTGTGGCCCACATACAGTCAAACTTCAAGATTTTTGGAAAACATCCTGATTTTGAAGTATAATTCATCATTTAGTCAAGGGTTGATCATGATTCATCAAGGATTGCTCACAATTCATCAAAATCCACAAGTTGCTAAATTAGGGTTTTGTAGGAAAAGTCAACTCAACTTTGACCAAGCATAACTTTCTCATACGTTATCATAAATGACCCATCCAAAGCTCATTTTGAAGGGGGTGCAATTCCCTACAATTCATCTTCATCTCCCAAGTTCAAAATATGCACTCAAAAAAAGATATGAATTTTGATATTATAGGTCATTTTGAAAAGTCAACAAAAACACCTTTTGGGTCAAAGCTTCATACATGAACATGGAAGACTCAATTCAGATGAGACAAAAAAAGGTTGCTTAGAGGACATCTTAAGATTTCTAAAAAGTCAAAGAACACCTATCTAGGGTCAAAATTGAGAGAGTTATGCATTTGCCAAGTTGACCTCTTTTTGCAAAATTGCCAAAAGTCAAATGTGCCCAAATTTGCATTTTTTTGCTAAATGGCCCCAACTTTTCATGCTTGCACCTCAATGATAATGTGGTCCACGACTCAAATGCTGACCCATCATTTTTTAGTTTCATTTTTCAATTTATTTAGATTTTTTATTAATTAAAAATTGAATTAAATCAAATAAATGATGAAAATTATCAAAGATTTGATTTGATTGGTTTTTTTGACAGGTTAGCAACCAAGATTTGATGAGCTTGAAAGATCAAATCGGATCAATGGTAATTGGAACAAAAAGAGCATGATTAAGCCAAATTTGGAAGGTTTACATATGCCATGAAAACAAAATCAAATCTTGAAAAACTTCCAAAGATGTGATCAGTTTTACAACCCTAATGCATTCTATAATATATATTGAACATTTCCAAAGCAAACAGGAGGGTTAAGTAGTCGTGCAGAGCAAGAACACAACTCAAAAAAACTCAAGAAAAGTGTTGATCCAATTTCCATACTAGAGACCAAATCGTGCCATCTTTCCTTTGCCAATCGATTGCTGGAGGTCCCAGGAACATATCCCAATCAATTACAAGCCGTTTCACGCCTGGAATTATAAGTTACAGGAAATCCAGCGCTTTGCAAATCAAGAGGTTCATTATACACCATCAGGATCTGGCCATCCAATTCATCAACGCCCCAGATCAACATACCACCATTGGAGGACCACCATGCGCCCCAGTCAAACGTGCATACTAGATCAGGCAAAGTCAAAAGGGCCAGAATCTTTTGGGCTCAAAATCTCAAACAACACCCCGCATAATTGCTAATACAGGCCCATATTTCTTTCTTTTTTCTTTTAGTTATTTTTCTTTTTAAATCTTTCAATATTTATTTTATTTACTATTAATTCACAAATTAATTTATTTTTTCACAAAAACCATAAAATCAATAATTCAGAAAATTAAGATTAGTTTTTTTAAATTATTTATCAAAATTAATTTAATTTAGGTTTTAACTTAGAGAAATTGTAATTTGTTTTTTTTCATAAATAAAATTAAAGTAGAAATTAGGTTAACTTTTAATTTAATTTTATTTTGCTCTTTTTCTCAAATAAATAAAAATACAAAAATAGGTTTAGAATAAATTAATTTATTTTTTTCTTAGATTAAAATTAATTAGAATTAGGCCTTTCTTTTTTTAATGTAATAATTTCCCTATTTTCTTAAATAGCAAAACATGACCAAAACTTTTGTTTTACCAATCGCGATTAGGTTTAGGCAAGGGTCAAAACCCTAGTTCTCTCGTATTCGATTCAACGCGCGAGTGTTATTATTTTTACGATATTATTGTAACTGTTCATGGTTTGTAATAGTTTAATCTAGGGCTTTTTATTTATCGCTTTATTTTCCAGGGTTTTTTGGATATGTAAATTAATCCCCCTCCCCGAAGCCTTGTAATAGCGTAGATTTAGTTTCTTGCATTTTAATTCTCGTAAATATTTGACTGTTTAGATGTATGCTAATAGGATTGTATGACAAGAAAGCATGACAACTTAATCCAGTTAGAAAATACTAATGTGCAAAGACTAAATAATTGAAAACAGATCACCCGCACATATCACTCTTAGGGTATACTCACACTTTGGTTGCCTTCGGTAAACGGTCATTGAGTATAGGGTGTCTTAGTGGTTGCCCTCCTGTCTAAAAAGATCAAACGTTGCCTCGGAAATATTGCCTCGGAAATATTGCCTCGAATGCGATCTTAAGACTCTAGGGTTAATACTAAGACGTCCTAACATTGCTTTAGTGATCGTACGTCCCTTTCGAATTGACCCTTACAACTCCAACGACGGTGCTACCTATTTCTCAATAGTAGGATAGCATTGTCTAAATGAAACAAGAGTAGAAATGATCTTTTTTCGAGTAGGTAGATGCTAGTAGGTACTTGCTCAAAACAAACTTCTTTTCACACTTACACATTTCAGAAACAATTTTTCAAAACAACTTCATCACACCTTTGAGGACTAATACAAGGGTTATCACGAAGTTAAAACTCTTTTCAAAAACAAAGCACATACACAAGCAATTTTAAAAAGATGAGCAAGTACCTAAGAGCCCATGTAAAACCATGGATAAAAAGGGTGCTAACACCTTCCCTTTCTATAATCTACCCCCCGTACTCAGAATATCTCGAAAAAAGGATTTTTTCTGTACTTTTTTCCTTTCCGGTTGGATGAAATAAAAGTCGATGGTGACTCTTGCTTACCGCGACATTTTGCGAACACAAAACGCAAAATATAAACTAGCATTCAAAACAGTCGGTTCTTCCACCGTATCACAGAACTGGAGACTCTGCTGGGGATATTAATAAGTGGGGTATACCTTAGGATCTAGTTCATCATAATTTCTTCTCTTGTTTGTTTTGCTTGCTTTACTTTTAAGGGTTTTTTCTTGGGGTTACTATAGATCCTAACCCGGATCTGGGAATACCTTTTAGGTAAGTAGCAATAGACTGTGAGGGAACTGTACAACGTAGACCGATACGGTTGAAGCAGTGGCTACGTTGGTGTGGAACTTTGGTTGGTACTGGTATCCCTTGTGGAGAAACGAGGAGAATACGGGTCCGCCGCGTGGTGTCGTTAAGCATCAACTGACCTTAGAACCTTTAATCGCCCAACTTGGCCATTAGAAAGTAGTGAGATAGTCGGCCTCGGTCTAAAGCTGAGAACTGGTTGATACTCGATGCTACACTCATTGAGACCATACTCTCGAGATAGTTCCGGCCGCAAGAAAAGATTGTGTGAGCTGAAACCATGACCGATGGAGGATGGTTAGTGATATTGAGATCCGCTAGAACCCGGATAATTTTTCTAGGATAGGTTAAAACCAACTTAACTTCAAGAGGGTATTACCTTTGACCTCATGCAAGCCTTAAACCTAAGGGCTTTGTGTGACTTGTTTGTCTTTGCCATATCTGTTATCTGCTATACCTGTGTTTTTATCATGACATCATGCATCGTAACATAGCATTCATACTTCATTATACTAACCATTTTAAAGACCAAGGGAATTTATCTTTGTTCTGTTTTGCAGATCATGGCTTCCGCACGTAGAAAGACTATCCGAGTCAACTTTGTGGAGATACCATCCCAACTCAAAGAGCTAGTGTCAAGGATTTCTGAAACTTCTATGTTCATTAAGAGACATGGTCAACTTCTCAGTTTGGTTACTTCAAACCCCGATGGACAGATGATGAGTGTACTTTTTCATTTCTTTGATCCCGAGCATCACCGTTTCACCTTTCCAGATTATCAGTTGGTACCCAACTTGGAGGAATTCTCTCATCTATTGGGCATATCCATTCTTGAACAGGTACCCTTCACAGGTATGGAAGAAGTTCCTAAGCCAGAAGTCATTGCCTCAGCTTTTCATTTGAAACGGGCCGATGTGGTATCCAACTGGGAAACTCGAAGCGGAGTCGAGGGTTTTCTAGCCAAATTTCTGATAGACCAAGCTCAACTATTCTGGGAGGATTTAGATTTTCAGGCTTTTGAAGATGTCTTGGCTCTTCTTATCTATGGTTTGGTTCTCTTCCCTAATCTGGATTCCTTTGTAGATGTGAATGCTATCAAGATTTTCCTTTCTCGCAATCCTGTGCCTACCTTGCTTGGAGATATCTTGCACGCTCTCTATACTCGTACCACAAGGAGAAGAGGGACTCTTATGTGCTGCATGTCTTTGTTGTCGAGGTGGTTTATTTCTCACCTCCCTAAGTCTGTGCTGAAGAAAGAAGAAGGTTTGGGTTGGTCACATAGAATAATGTCACTTGCTCATATAGATATTATTTGGTGTTCCCGGGCTATGGAAGACGTTGCTGTTATTGACCGTTGTGGGGGGTATCCTAATGTCCCATTACTTGGTATCAGAGGAGGTATAACTTACAATCCTTGTCTGGCTTTGCGAAAATTTGGTCGTGCTCGAAGAGATGGTCCCCATAGGTTACTTCTCGAGGATATTGCATTCGACTATGAAGAGAATGTTAAAGGGCATCGTCGGAGGTTCATACGAGCTTGGGGCATGGTAAATAGATCAGACCCCCATGAGTTGGGACGAAAGACTTCCCTTCCTATGCAGCCTTACCTCCAACGGGTCCGATCTCGTGCCCAGAAGCTTGTGATGCCATATGCAGCAGTGTTACCAGTGATTGTGGAACCCACTACCGAAGACGGCATTCCTTACACGGTTCTCTATCCTTACCTGCCCACTGATCTTGGGGAGCTACAAAGGTCTTGGATTCAGCTGAAGAATGAGCGAGATACTTACAGAGAGAAGTTCCATGAGCAAGAGAGGAAGGTTTTGAAGCTCACCAGACAGCTCGAGGAGGAAAGAGTGCTCAATGACTACATCAGCACAAAGAGAAAGCGTCCATGGGATTTTTGATTTTTCTTTCCTAGTTTTAGATTTGTTTTATTTACTTCTTTGTAACGCCTTAAGGGCATTGTTGAACCTTTCAAAGTTAAGCTAACAAAGTTTGTTTATTTTTGATTTTGCAAATTTAAATCTCCCAAAGTCTTTGAAATCATTACATGCGCATCCCATTATCATGCACATCATCACAAGTACCACTACAAGTTTCTTATCTTCTTCGCTGTTTATTTCAGCAGAAATGTCTTCCGATCAAGCCACCAAAGAGCTTCAGGCACAGAACGCCCAGTTCCAACAGATATTCATAAGTCTGACTAAGGGGCAAGAGGATCTGAAAACTCTCATTCTGAAAGAAAAGAAGAAGAAGAAGAAGAAGAAGGTCGGGCTTCTGAATATGGGCAAAAGGTTTGGAGAAAGGTTGAAGCATTAAACTGATCTGACCTCTTCATCCAAAGAAGGGGAGAACCAAGAAGAAGAAAAAGGCCCTAGTCCCGCGGTCTCTGATAATGATATTGATCTTAATGATGAGCAATATACTCCTACCGAGGATTGGTACAAGCAGCTAGAAGACCGTTTGAGTGCTATGGAAGTTCAGAAGGTACCTGGTTTGGATTTCGGAGAACTAGGACTGGTATCTGGAGTGGTCATCCCTCAGAAGTTCAGGGCTCCAGTTTTTGCTAAGTATGATCGAGTGTATTTCCCAAAACTCCATCTCCTCTCTTATGTCAGGAAAATTCAACCCCACACTGCTGATAGAAATTTATGGGTGCATTTCTTTCAAGATAGTCTGTCAGGGACTCAGCTTGAATGGTTCTACCAGTTGGAAGGGGCCAATGTTCGAAACTGGGAAGATCTTGCTACTGCTTTCTACAAGAAGTACCAGTACAATGCCGACCTTGCTCCCACTCGTACTCAACTCCAGAGTATGTCCATGGATGCAGGTGAAGGTTTCAAAGGTTACGCTCAGAAATGGAGAGATTTGGCTGGCAGAGTTCAACCCCCTTTGTCTGATAGGGAGTTGGTCGATATGTTCTTGGGGATGCTGTTTGGCCCATTTTTCAACCACTTGATTGGAAGTTCATCGTCTGGTTTCACCGAGTTGGTTTTAACTGGAGAAAGAGTGGAGGCTGGGATTCGAAGTGGCAAAATACAGAAGGATTCCTCTTCGAGTTTGGTAAAGAAACCTTTTACTGGTAAGAAGGAAGCCAGTGCAGTTTATAGCCCGAGGGGCCAAAACAGATCTGAACACCGTCCAACGGTAAATGCTGTAGTAATGCCAAGACCCGCTGTTGCTCCACAATGCAACAATCAACAGAGGGTGGAAAGACCACAGCGGCAGTTTACCCATATTAGTATGACATTATCTGAAGTGTTACCTCACCTACTGAAATCCAACTTGACCACATTGAGGGAGGCTCCCAAAAATCCAAATACTACCTCTCCTAGATACAATCCCAATGCGCGGTGCGCCTACCACTCTGAGAGTCCTGGCCATGATACCAATGACTGCTGGGCTTTGAGAAACAAAGTACAAGATTTGCTGGAAGCTAAGGAGATAGAGTTTGATGCTCAAGAAAAGCCGAATGTAATAACTGCTCCTATGCCGAAACATGGTCGTGGGGTTAATGTTGTTGACAATGATTTTGTTTGTGACCTTTGTTGAAGAAATTTATACTCCTCTTATGACTGTTAAGAGGAATCTGCTGTTGGTCGATGTATTCCCGGGTTGTGGTGAAGGTTGCCACATGTGCTCGATTCTACCTACTGGTTTCCATTTGTTGAAGTCAGGTGTTCAGTGCCTGATGGATAATAAAGAGATTTTGTTCGAGAAGACTATGATTCCTGTTGTTCCCAATGAAGATGTTGCCATCATAACCATTTCCGCCAATCCTTCCAAGGTTTCCTTGAAAAAACCTGTTAGGATTACACCCATTCCAAGAATTGCTCTGCTAATAATCACCGTTCCTGGTCCCATCCCGTACACTTCATACAAGGCTGTCCCATGGCACTATGGTGCTGATGTGTATCATCATGGCATTAAGAAAGAGTTGAAGAATGAAGAAGCTGATGCTGCTGTCAATAATATTTTCGGGTCTAGTAAGGTCACCAGAAGTGGAAGACTCTTTTCTCCCGAGATTTCCCCTCCGACTGTCCATAAACCTGTTGTCATTCCATCTTCTAGTACATCAACCACTGTTCCAGTTCCTACTCCAGTTATCACCCCTGTCACTGAGCCCTCTGAGACTCGGGGCAAAGAAATCATAGGTGAGCCTTCCCGGACGGAGGCGCCTAGAAAAATTGTTGTAGGAGCCTCTAAACAAGAAATAGAGGATATACTGAAAATTATCAAGAAAAGCGACTACAATATGGTCGAACAGCTGGGGCATACCCCGTCAAACATATCCATGTTGTCTCTGCTATTGTGTTCTGAAGCCCATGCAAAGGCTTTGATTGCATTTCTCAAGACTGTGCATGTGTTGCACGAAACTTCTGCAGATCAGTTCAAAGACTATGTGGCTAGCCTGACTGCTGACAATGGGCTAGGCTTTTCAGATGCGGATCTGACCGCTAAGGGGAGGAATCATAATGACGCTCTGCACGTATCGATTGAGTGCAGGGGCACCACTATGGCTCATGTGTTGGTTAACACCGGGTCTTCGCTGAATGTTCTAACAAAGAAAGCGTTGGACCGTTTGGACTGTGAGCGTTTGACTTTAAAGCCGAGTAACATTGTGGTAAGGGCTTTTGATGGATCAAAAATGATTATGCACGGGGAGGTGGACATCCCTGTCAAAGTGGGTTCTCAGACCTTTGGATCCACCTTCGATGTAATGGATATCAGACCATCGTATTCTTGCTTGCTGGGTCGTCCTTGGATCCATAGGGCTGGGGCAGTCACTTCCACACTCCATCAGATGCTGAAGTATCCAGTACAAGGGAAAATTGTCACGGTGTGAGGAGAAGAAGAGTACATGGTAAGTCATCTCAATTCCTTTCGTTATATGGAGACGGATGGGGAGTTCATAGAAACTCCTTGCCAGAACTTCGAAGAGGTCCCTCAGACTTTGGCGTTAACTGAAGTTACTACCAACAAACCTCCGCCGAAGATGGCTTCTCTCAAGGATGTCAGGGCTGTTGTTGAAGAAGGTGGGTGTACCAATTGGGGTTGGCTCCCTGATTTCACTCACAAAACTAACAAATTTGGTTTGGGCTTTACTACAGGGGCTCAAAGGGCTGTTAGGCACGCACGGATTGGAAGACCTCCTCTACACATCAGCAATCGGGGAGTTAATGCAATTGAGGACAGTGAAGAAGATTCGGACATTGACAGCTGGATCTACCCAACAATCAACGGTGGGCTGAATAACTAGACGGAGAAGGACTTCATACTTGTTTCTTTTATTTCGCAGTAATTGGCTTTTGTTTTAAGATTTGTAATAAACAGTTTGAAACTTTACGGCCGGGTGCCTTGCCCGAGGCACTTTGGCTTCACTTGTGAGGGCTTATTATTATTTGTCATTTTCATATATCATCAATAAAACATTGGACGTTTCTTGCATTACAAATTTTGTGCTCCTTGTTTTTCTTTTTTGTCTCCCATTTTACCAAAACAGCTATTCTCTTACACACACTCACGTATCATACTGCAGATCCATATCCACCCTGGATCCCATTGATAACAGTTATGCTACTGCCAGTTATGACTTCGAAAATCCGATCAACCAAGCTGAGGACGAAGGTGAGGATGATTATGAGGTGCCGGGAGAACTTGCTAGACTACTACAATAGGAAGAAAGGGCCATACAGCCTCATGAAGAGCCAGTCGAGTCAGTGAATTTGGGTACATAAGAGGACATGAAGGAGGTTAAAATAGGTGTGAATCTGGAGCCTAGTGTCAAACAACGGTTAATACAGATGCTCCACGACTATGTTGAGATTTTCGCCTGGTCCTATGAAGACATGTCGGGTCTGGACACTGATATTATGGTACATCGCCTGCTAACCAAAGAAGATTTCCCTCCAGTAAAGCAGAAAGTTCATCGTATGCGCCTTGAAATGTCAGAGAAAATCAAGGCAGGGTCATGAAACAATTTCATGCCGGATTCTTAGCTGTCACTTCTTATCCGCAGTGGGTTACCAATGTCATTCCGGTACCTAAGAAGGACGGTAAGGTACAGATGTGTATGGACTACAGAGATCTGAACAGGGCAAGCCCCAAGGATGACTTCCCATTTCCTCACATTGATGTTCTAGTCAACAACACCGCGCAGCACAAGATCTTCTCCTTTATGGATGGTTTTTTTTTGCTACAACCAGATCAAGATGTCTCCTGAAGACATGGAAAAGACAACCTTCGTTACACAGTGGGGCACCTTCTGTTACAAGGTAATGCCTTTTGGGTTGAAGAATGCTGGGGCAACTTATCAACGCGCCATGGTCGCTTTGTTCCACGATATGATTCACCACGAGATTGAGGTTTATTTTGATGACATGATAGCCAGGTCTCAGACTGAGGAAGAGCACCTTGATCATCTCCAGAAATTGTTTGACAGGTTAAAGACGTACAAGCTGAGTTTGAATTCGAACAAGTGTACCTTCGGGGTAAGGTCTGGTAAGCTTCTGGGTTTCGTTGTTAGTGACAAAGGTATTCAGGTGGACCCTGCAAAGGTAAAGGCCATACAAGAGATGCCGGATCCCCGCACAGAAAAGGAAGTTAGAGGTTTCTTGGAATGTCTGAATTTCATCGCCAGATTCATTTCACATCTGACCGCTAGTTGTGAGCCAATCTTCAAGCTGCTGAAGAAAGATCAAGTGGTAAAGTGGAATGATGAGTGTCAGACCGCTTTCGAAAGAATCAAGGAATACCTGCAAGAACCACCAATTCGGATGCCTTGAGTTGAAGGAAGACCTTTGATAGTATACCTGACAGTGCTGGACAATTCCATGGGGTGTGTGCTGGGGCAGCATGACGAGTCTGGTGAAAAAGAGCACGCCATTTATTACCTTAGCAAAAAGTTTACCGACTGTGAGACCCGATACTCATTGCTCGAGAAAACTTGTTGCGCTTTGGCATGGGCTGCTCGCCGACTGAGACAATATATGCTGACTCACACCACTTTGTTGATATTAAAGATGGATCCGATCAAGTATATTTTCGAAAAGCCAACCTTATCCGGAAGAATAGCAAGATGGAAGATGATCTTAACCGAGTACGACATCCAATACACAACCCAAAAAGCAATCATGGGGAGTGTATTGGCGTATCATTTGGCACATCAGGCTGTGGATGACTATCAGTCCATGAATTTTGAGTTCCCGGATGAGAATATCATGTTAGTAACTGACTGCGAAGAACCTGGACCGGATGAAGGACCTGAGGAAGGATCCCAATGGTCTATGTATTTCGATGGAGCCTTAAATGATTTGAACATTTTCCCAGAGAAGAGAACCAGTTAGCGGACGCACTAGCTACCATCTCTTCTATGTTCAAAGTTAGGTGGGACAATGAAGCTCCCCAGATTACCATTGAGAGGTTGGACGAACCCGCACATTACTGTGACATTGAGACTGAAGAAGTGGCAGATAAACCCTGGTTTCACGAGGTGAAGAGGTATCTTGAGGTTCAAGAATACCCCGAGGGGGCATCTGTTAATGATAAAAAGTTTATGAGGAGGTTCGCTGTGAAGTTCTTCATCAGTAATGGGATCCTCTATAAGCGTAACCATGATTCAACCTTACTGCGGTGCATAGACAAGAGCGAGGAAGAAAGGATCATAACAGAGTTACATGAAGGTACCTTCGGAACTCATTCCAGTGGACATACCATGGCAAAGAAAATCCTACGGGCAGGATATTATTGGTCCACCATGGAAGCCGATTATTATCATCACTCTCGAACCTGTCATAAATGCCAAGTCTATGCTAACAAGGTGCATGTACCTCCGGTTCCCCTGAATGTTTTGACAGCTCCCCGGCCCTTTGCGACGTGGGGCATCGACATGATCGGCGAGATCAGGCCCACTGCGTCTAACGGACATCATTTCATTCTGGTAGCCATTGATTACTTTACGAAGTGGGTTGAGGTAGCTTCCTTTGCTACAGTAACCAAGAATGTCGTGGCGCGGTTCATCCGACATAATCTGATATGTCGATATGGTGTACCGGAGAGGATTATTACTGACAATGGTACAAATCTCAATAATACAATGATCACCGAACTTTGCAAACAGTTCAAGATACAACATCATAACTCTTCTCCCTACCGACCAAAGATGAATGGCGTTGTTGAAGCAGCTAACAAAAACATCAAGAAGATTGTGCAGAAGATGACGGTGACATATAAAGACTGGGATGAGATGTTACCATTCACTCTTCACGGGTACCGTACCTTAGCACAGACGTTGACAAGGGAAACACCCTACTCTCTGGTATACGGCATGGAGGCATTCCTACCCATCAAAGTCCAGATACCCTCTCTCAGGATTATGAAGGATGCGGGTTTGAACAAAGACTACTGGATCCAAACCCGACTTGATCAGCTGAATTTAATTGATGAAAAGAGACTTACTGCTATCTGTCATGGTCAGACGTATCAAAAGCGAATAATCAAGGGTTTTAACAAGAAAGTCAGACATTAGGAATATCAAGTCGGGGATCTAGTGATCAAGCGCATCATTCTACCCCAAGGTGATCCCAGGGGAAAATGGACCCCTACATACGAAGGGCCATTAATGGTTAAGAACATTTTCTCGGGCGGAGCTATGATTCTAACCACCATGGATGGTAACAACCTTCCTCACCCCGTCAATGCAGACATAGTGAAAAGATACTACGCATGATCAAAGACCCGCTAGGTTGACTGGCCTAGGAAAAAATAAGGGCTTCCCGGCGAACCAAAAGGGTTTGGGAAAAAGTAAAGGATGAAAATGAAAAAAACTGTACACCCGGCAAGTCGAAAACCTGAAAAGGTGACTTGGGTAAAAAAGGGTATCCCGGTGGACCGAAAACCCGAAAGGGAGGTCCAGGCAAAAATTAGGGATTGAAGCGTAACACTATGTCTCATTGGATCATTCTACAACCAGACTTCGGTATCGACTATTAAGCTCGGATGGCACCAATCAGTCCGATCCACCTTAGACCAAGCAGCAAAGTGATACGATGCTTGAAGACATAAAGGCAATAGAAGAATGGGAACCCGATGGGATTGTTTCACATAGCTGTTTTTCTTTCTTAAACACAAATTGAAATTTCTATCTTTCGGCGGCGTTCTCTTACTAGAGCGCCAGCCTCTTTGTACAAAAACGCCTATTACAGGCCAACGTCAAAATCAATACAAGTCATTTTCACAAGGCTTTAATTTATTTTCTTTTTCCTATTTTGTTTTGCTAGAACGTCTGTGATCGGTGGATCTGGAACTGACTGTTTAACGCTGGATCGCGAAATGTCGCGGAAGCAAGAGTCGCCACCGTCTTTTATTTTCTCCAAATGGAAAGGACAAAAGCACAGAAAAATTCCTTAAAGAGATTGCTCTCGGTTCGGGAGGTAGGTTATAGAAAGGGAAGGTGTTAGCACCCTTTCTATCCATGGTTATCCATGGGCTCTTAGATACTTGCTCAATGTGTTTTCAAAATGGCTTGTTTGCTTTTCAATTGTGGGTTTTAAAAAGTTTCTTTGAAAAATTTCAGTTCGACTCGTACGTCAGAGTGTTTGAAAAATTTGCTTTGAAAGCTTTTGAAAATGTGTTGGTGAAAAGTATTATTTGTTTTGTTTTTGAAGAGAGCAAGTATCTACGAGAACCTACCTACCCTAAGGAATTCGTCTGTGTAAATGTCCTTTAAAGTAGCGCCATCCCACCATTGAGAGGTAGGTAGCACCACCGTTGGAGGTGTTCGGGTCAATTCGAGGTTCGGGACATGGTGATCACCAGAGCAATGGGAAGACACCTTAGAAGCTACCCTCATGCCAGGTTCCCGGATCATGAGGACTTACTAAGACATCCTCTACTCGACGATCACCTTTCGAGGCAAGGCAACAGTGAGGCGTACCCTAGGGGTGGTGTGTGCGATTCGTGTGTCGTTTTCATTGATATTTGTCTTGTCATGTTTGTTGTGATCTACGCTTGATTTTATTTAAGTCCATACATTCTTTCATGCTTATTTAACAGTTTAATATTTGCGAGGAAGATAAATCTACAACTATTACAAATGGCGCGGGTCCACATCGCCAAAATTAAACCGGACCCGATTTGACTGAAAAATAAATAAAGCGAATAAAAGAAAAATGCGAGAAGTTAAATGTTACAATGCTTCGGGAGAGGTACATAATGAATTAAGCGAAATAAAATAAATGCGCGAAATTAAATAAATTACGAACATGGGCGTTGGACCCTTTTTTTGCAAAAAAATTAAAGTTAATGAAGGATTGAAATTAAAATTGAAAAGAAAATGTTTTTTAGTATTTTATGTGTTTTTTGGTTATTAAAATCTAATAGAAAAAAAAATAATTAATTAAAATTGAAATGAAGCGTCAAACCCTAATTCTAATGTTTTTTAAGTTTATTGTGAAAATATTAAGTTTTAACCTAATTTAAATCTAAGTTAATTTACATGCAAAATTTAATTATAGAAAATAAATAAAATAGACATTATTATTGTGAAAAGGGAAATTAAAAGGAATCAAAATTAATTAAACCTATTTCTACATATTTTTGGATTTTTTATTAAAAAAAGAATTAATGTTGTAACCTAATCAAAACTAAATATTTACATGCAATTTATCTATGAAAATAATTAGAATAAAATATTTATTACATTTTGTCTTTTTTCTGATTTTTGTATATTTTTTATATATTGTAGACAAATAATTAATTAATTAAAACAATAAAAATAAATAACACAATAATTAAAAAAATATGAAAAGAAAAGCAAACCAGGGGGGGTTCAGGCCCCAAAATGAGGTGTTAGTCCAAGAATCCAGGCCCATTAAGCATTGAAATCCGTTGACTTTTGTGCAAGCATGTGATGCGTCTGACTATGGTACATGGTGCTCTTCAGATCTGAGCCCTTGATCTGCATCTCTTGGACGCGTGGAGGTTGATTTCTGGGCGTGTATGATGATCCTGGCCTTGGGCGCTGCATGGGAAGATAATTGAAAAAATATTGTTGAGAATGTAAGAGACCTGGGGTTCGAACCCAGGTCATATGCCTTGCCAATGCCTTCCCTGACCAGTTGTGCCAATTAACGCGCATTAACATTAAGCATTAAACAAATAATATAAAATAAGTAACGCATATAGATTAGATTTTAGCGCGAAATTCAAAAAGAACCAATCACTCCCTGACACGGTATCGTCTTCCTCGCGTTCCCTGTAACACAAACTCAAAGGCAACAGTTTTCTACGCGTTGCAGAAGGGGTGTTTTCAGAAAATAGCGATTAGAGCTATGTAACTCATAAATTGGGCGCGACTATATCAATCTCTTCGTCCAGATGCGTTGATTGCAATGGTCATGGTCTTATGTCCCAATTTTGCCTGGTCTGGGAAACCCCAATTTTCAAACTCTGTAAACCCTAAAATACAGTTATGGCATAATCGCGTATGGCTTGCAAAAATTCAATCAAACACAATGGTTAGTTTCAAAAGCTCATAACAAACATGATTCCATGAATAGAATGCTGAAAAAATGCTTAAAAGATGATATACGATTATCAAATTTTCTCTGTACAGGGAAGGTCCTTGTTACCGATTCTTTACGTTTGGATGGACGATTTTGATTGGAATGCGTTCAGGGAGGTTTCAGGAAGCTATTGAGACAAGAATGGTGCTTTGAATCGACCTCTAGAGTGCTTTTCAGTTTTGAGTTCTTATGGAAAATTTTCAAGTTTGTAATGTATTCTTGAGCGCAGCTTTTTGTGTCCTTGGATTAGGTTTAGGTTCAGGCCTTTGTAGTGAGGCAATTAGGTCAAAAACATGGATCAAATCTCTTGGAATTTATTGTTTTGAATATTTGATTTCCTTAAGGATCTTCCATATCTTTTCCATGTGCATTTTTGTTCAATCATGCCAATCAGCTCCAAATCTTTCCCCATTTGTATTTACACGAAATATTGAGTATCAAACATGCATAAAAAGATTGGTTAAGGCAATTTTGATATTTTTCATGTATTTAATTGATTTAATTGAATTAATATAAATAAAAATCCAAATAAATAAATAAAAAATGAGAAAATACTTCCCTTTGGGCCAAGTTGTCGTGCATATGCTTAGAATGATGAATCATGGAAGAAAAATGGGCCCATTAGCAAATTTAGGTCATTTGAAGTAAAGTTGACTTTTCAAAATATCCAAAAATTTCCCAACTTCCACAAGGCATAACTTGCTCAATTTGTACGCTTTCCACATGTTCTTGGACATTTTGGAAAGGTCTTTGAATCCTCTAACCAATGCCTTTGGTCCCATGTCATTTTGATTTACCAATCTCAAGTTATGGTCTTTGACTTAATGTCCCTTTTTGTTGACTTTTGAAAATGACCTATAATGTTGAAATTGATAACTTTTTGTGAGAGCATTTCTTGGACTTGGAATATGAAGATGAATTGTAGGAAATGTCTTTCTCTTCAAAATGAGCTTTGGTTGGAATTTTTCTGATAATCCATGTGAAAGTTATGTCCTGGTCAATTTCAGTTGACTTTTTCAGCTGTCCAAATATAGCAACTTTTGCATCTTTGATTATTTCTGAGCCAAATTTTGAGAATCATGATCAAGCATTGATCAAATGATGTTTGTGGCTTCAAGATGATATGTTGACCAAAAATTTGAACTTTTGACTGCCAAATGACCATTTTGCCCCTACAGTTGACTGTAGTGCAATTTAGGGTTTTGACTGTGCAATTTTGAGCTGAATGCCTTGAAACTTGATATGAAGATGCTTGACCACATTTGTAAGCATGTGAGACTTGATTGGGCCTTTGAAGACTTCATTTTCTTGATCAGATCACAAACCCTAGCTTTGACTGTATAGGAGACAGTTGAACTGCATAACCCTTGGGGAATTTTGTGACTTGGCTTGGCAATTTCTTGAAGAATATGGGAGGGCAAATTTTGGGGTGCAACAGTTGCCCCTGTTCAATCTTCTTAGACCTGAGGATGCAGATTGGCTGGCGTGCCTTTCGTAATCCGAGGGTAAAAGATGATTGGACACTAAAGTGCCCAGAAATTTGCGCTCACATAGTAGCAGTGATGATGGGAGAATGGGCTTATAGATGCCATTTGGAGATTGATGAATAGGATGATGGGCTTATAGATGCCATCTGGATGTTGATCGCGTAGGAGATTCCTTAGCGAGAACCTGCATACCTGCAAAAGAAAAATGAGTACCTGACACGTTGCAGGAGCTGGTTTTCAGATGCTTGATATAGATGTGTCCTGACTGGTTGCAGGAGCTGAGTCTAGAGCTTCATAAGATGATGAATGAACCAGGTATGGTTACTGCCTTAGCATGAATGGTAAGAGAACCTTGGGTGATTTTAACTTCAACAACGCTCGTTGAGGAAAATCTTGGCGGGAATTACCATCTTTGCAAGATCGGGAAGAGAACCATAGGCCATTATAATCTGAAAGGGAATCACCTCACTCGTCGTCGGAGAGGGGAATCATAGGAAAAGGAATTGTCACCTCACACACCGTCGGAGAGGGAAACATCTGAAAAGGACTTACCACCTCACACACCGTCAGAGAGGGAACCATGGGAAAAGGAAATGTCACCTCACACACCGTCGGAGAGGGAAACATCTGAAAAGGACTTACCACCTCACACACCGTCGGAGAGGGAACCATAGGAGACTATCACCTCACGCTCATCGTCGGAGAGGAAAACATCTGAAGAAGGAATTCTGCTGAGTTTTTATTAGAAAAATCTGTTGGGCATCGATTTAGCTGGACTAGAGGAGGTCTTGAAATATCTTCAACTGGAATAAGTGTCAGAATGTTGCCATATCTGGTTTACATCTGGACTATATCTGGAAGGAGATCTGGAAGCAGCATCAGAACGTCACCATATCTGGATCATATCTGAAACTATATCTGGAAGGAAATCTGGAAGCAGCATCAGAACGTCATCATATCTGGGTCATATCTGAAACTATATCTAGAAGGATATCTGGAAGCAGCGTCAGAACGTCACCATCTCTGGGTCATATCTGAAACTATATCTGAAGGATACCTGGAAGCAGCATCAGAACGTCACCATCTCTGGGTCATATCTGAGGCTATATCTGAAGGATACCTGGAAGCAGTATCAGAACGTCACCATCTCTGGGTCATATCTGAAACTATATCTGAAGGATACCTGGAAGCAGCATCAGAACGTCACCATCTCTGGGTCATATCTGAGACTATATCTGAAGGATACCTGGAAGCAGTATCAGAACGTCACCATCTCTGGATCATATCCGAAACTATATCTAGAAGGAATTCTGGAAGCAGCATCAGAACGTCACCATCTCTGGGTCATATCCGAAACTATATCTAGAAGGAAATCTGGAAGCAGCGTCAGAACGTCACCATCTCTGGGTCATATCCGAAACTATATCTAGAAGGAAATCTGGAAGCAGCGTCAGAACGTCACCATCTCTGGGTCATATCCGAAACTATATCTAGAAGGAAATCTGGAAGCAGCGTCAGAACGTCACCATCTCTGGGTCATATCCGAAACTATATCTAGAAGGAAATCTGGAAGCAACATCAGAACGTCACCATATCTGGGTCATATCTGAAACTATATCTAGAAGGAAATCTGGAAGCAACATCAGAACGTCACCATATCTGGGTCATATCTGAAACTATATCTAGAAGGAAATCTGGAAGCAGCATCAGAACGTCACCATATCTGGGTCATATCTGAAACTATATCTAGAAGGAAATCTGGAAGCAGCGTCAGAACGTCACCATCTCTGGGTCATATCCGAAACTATATCTAGAAGGAAATCTGGAAGCAGTATCAGAACGTCACCATATCTGGATCATATCTGAGACTATATCGAGAAGGAATTGCGTTAGTTGATAGTAATCATTTTCGTATTGATCTCTTTCCTGAAAAGGCAAAACATAATTGTATGCAAAATCGTGATGCATGAACTGTATGTCTTCAATATCAAGGAGATGCGTGTAGTATGATGCATATGCATGCTATAATGTATGAAGATGTGATTGTTTATGAATGTATTTTTGTCTAAGAAAATAAATCCTTGACGGGTGTCGGGAAGTCGTATCCTGGGCTGATGTTGAGGAACAGATTTTGCTTCCACTGGGGATGATAACTGCAAGAATACCGGTAGGAGAAGATGACTCCGTTGGGGCAAATGGAAGATTCTGCGGGGAGCAAAGATACTCTAGTGACCATGCTGAGAAGCAATACTCTGTGGGAAGAGGGATGCCTTGCTGAGTGTTGATGATAGCTTGTTGGGGATACCATCGTTATATTGGGAGCGTTAATGGACTTCGCTGGGGTAAGAAGACTTCATCGGGGACGCTCTTTCCGTGGCTTTTGGCTGAGGATAACCCAGTTATATCCTGTTAAGGAAATAACTCTTTAAATCAAGCCGGACGACGCGTTCGTGTTCTGCGAGGGGATAAGCTTCCAGAATTTACTGGGGATGAGCTTACTGCTTGGGGAGATGGATTCCAACTTTCCTGGGGAACCTGGATTGGACTCTCCTGGGGAATGAAGATATACTGGTTATGTTTTTCAGCTGAATATCCCTTATATCTTGTGGACGGAACAATTAGATTGCTTAGACCACCCATTATTGCCCCTGTTTCTATGGGGGGAGGCACCTGTGGGATGCTGATCGTTGTTGATGGACAAACCTTCTTCTGGTAGACAGATGGTAGGACATAGTCGTACGTTTTAATCCCTAATTTTTGCTTGGACCGCCCTTTCGGGTTTTCAGTCCACCGGGATACCCATTTTTGCTCAAGCCGCCTTTTCAGGTTTTCGACTTGCCGGGTGTACAGATTTTTTCATTTCATCCCTTTATTTTGCCCGAACCCTTTTGGTTCGCCGGGAAGCCCTAATTTTTGCCTAGGTATGTCAACCTAGCGGGTCTTTGATTTTGCGTAGTATCTTTTCGACTATGTCCACGTTGTAGGGAGTGCAGGTAGGTGCCCCTGGCTGCTTGCGTTGACATATTACCAGAAGGTGTCTGATCGTGCCAGATTTATTGCTGGAGTGCCCCAAGTGACTCAGGCGGAGATTTGGCCCCAGGCTAATAGGCTTTTTTGAGAGATTCTCTGAATCTTGACTTAACTGCCCCAGATGATGGACAATAGTCATGCCATGTCCCTTGATTGGAGATACTCTTGTTCATTAGACTTTCATTGTGCGAATTTCCCTGCTGTTCAAACAAAAAGTCATATGCAAACAATGTTATTTTAAGAAGGCAAAGCTTATGTCTGTCTTGAAGATTTTGAAAATGCATTCTTTTTCATAAAACAAGTGATTGTTTGTAAAACGTGATGTCAACTCCGTATTTACCGTAGGCCTTAAGGAGTCAGGATACCTTTCGTGACAGTATGCTTTCGAGCTAACCCATGCTTCAGCTAGGACTTTTGAGGGTTATAACGTGGCCTGGTTCACGGTTTAAGAAACAAAGGATAAAGGCTCAAATTATTTGTACCCACCCGCTCTTCGTGATGTTCTCCAAACCTAAACTCAGTTGATCGTGCGTTAGACCTTGCTTGAGTCTTTGCTTTGATGTTCCAATAATGGTTCAGATGTTGATGATTTCTTTTGAATGGGCAGTCATTTTTGCTTTGGTTGTGAGACCTCTTGCTTGATTTTTGTTATCCCTTTCTTTTTTGCCTGAACTGTTTCCTTTTTGGAATTACAGTCAGCGGGATGCCCCAGTTTGGTAAGTCTTCTTTATTGGTTTTGACTTTTTGGGCTTTTCATTTATGATGATTTTTTTTTTGATAATGACTGCCTTTCCTTATGATTGTTCGGGACCATCACTGTCTTTGTTTTTTAAAAAAAACTCATTTGGTGCCATTCATTGTGCACTTGGATCAACTGAGAGAACTACCCTGCCCCGGGTTATGATTAAGGGTTTAGATTTTCGAAAATAAAAACTCCTACTTCTTTGGCTCTGATGGGTTGACGAGGGATTATCATCCTTATAACTCCAGTGTTTAGGGATTGAAACAATGCCTGTACCTCATCAGCGGGGTTTGTTCAAAAGCATACTGTAGATCATGGTATCGTTTTCGTCATCCTCCCTCAAGAGGCTTAGAATTTTAGATCCAGAGTTGACATCAGAAAAAATATGAAAAGATATTTGAACATAATGAAAACAATTGTATTAATTTCCAAAACAGACGTATGCGATGCATTGATAGAATAAAATAGTTTGCTATGACATTAATTGTTTGTAGAAGCAAAGAAAAATACAACTCAAAAATTCAAATAAACAAAAGGCTTCAACGATTGGGTAACGGAGCAGTGATTATGTTTGGAGTCTCAGGCACTTCAAACTGAATCTCCCCGGCGTCGATCATATCTTGGATCTTGTTCTTGAGAGGCCAGCAATTGTCTGTAGTATGCCCCGGGCTATCTGAATGGTATGCGCACCTATCGTTGGGATGATAGTTGGGTGCAGAAGTGTTCGGATTCCGGAGAGGAGCCCTTAAGGTGATCAGCCCCGCCTTCAACATTTGTTGCAGTGCTTGATCCAACGACATGTTGAGTTTGGTGTACTGCCGTTTCTCCTTGCGCTGCTGCCCCTGTCCTTGTTGAGCAGATCCGGGATTGGAGATCTGGATTGCCCCTGCCTCATGACGGCTCTTTTTACCGTGCACAGCATTGGATTCTTTCTTTCCATGATGAGGCTTTTTGTCAGAAGGTGCAGCCTCTTGAATTTTCCCAGACCGGATGCCGGCTTCAATTCTCTCCCCAGTCAAGATAAGATCTGTGAATCCAGCAGACGAATTCCCAATTAGATGGTTGTAGAACGGACCAGACAGGGTCCCCAAGAACATATCAACAAGTTCCTGATCAGTCAGAGGTGGCTGTACCCTTCCAGCAAGATTCCTCCATTTCTGAGCGTACTCCTTAAAACCTTCGCTTGCACCTAACGACATACTCTGGAGTTGGGTACGTGTGGGGGCAAGGTCGGCATTGTACTGGTACTGCTTATAGAAAGCAGTTGCCAACTCCTCCCAGTTACGAACTTTGGTCCCATCCAGTTGATAGAACCATTCGAGGTGAGTCCCTGAAAGACTTTCCTGGAAGAAGTGGATCCACAAGTTTTTATCTGCTGAGTATGGCTGAATCTTCCGAACATAGGACCTGAGATGTAACTTGGGACAAGACGCCCCGTCATATTTAGTGAATGATGGTGCCTTGAACTTCCGAGGGATGATCACACCAGTAGACAAACCCAGATCCCCGAAATCCAGCCCAGGTACTTGTTGTATTTCCATAGCCTTCAGCCTATCCTCCAACTGTTTGTACTTGTCCTCAGCCGGAGGGTACTGTTCGTCGTTGAAATCTGTCTCGTTGTCGGAGACCACTGGACTAGGCACCTCTCTCTCATGGTGACTGCTTTCCCTCACAGATGGGGTTGTCCTCTCAGTTTCCTCCTGCGGTGTATTCCCAGATTTGCGTCTAGGGCTGAACAAAACAGTTCTCCTCTTCTTCTTTTCTTTCTTCAAGAGCAAAGCCTTCAGATCTTGTTGCCCCTGGGTCAAATTCATGATCAGCTCTTGGAACTGGGCGTTCTGAGCCTGGAGGTCCTTGATAGTCTGCTCGGCTGATGATTCAGGATTCATGACGATCGGCTGAAATAAACAGCGGAGAAGGGTAAGCAACCTGTCAAAGGGATACCTGCAATGCAATGAGATGTATGACATGCATGCAATGATTTCAAGGATCTCGTGGGGTAAACAGAGAAAATTATTAGAGTTGAGAACTGGTAACTTGATTGAAGGTACTTCATGTTGTTGAGAGTCCTTCGTCAAGGGTCAAAGGCTCACCATATCCAGTGGGTCATAGCCCCTGACAACTTTGGCTAGAGGAAAATAAATCCTCTTTGCCCCTCGCTAGATGTTTGATTCCTCATGACCTGCATCACAAGCCCTTGAGATCCTTGAAATGGGTTAGGATGTATGCAATGTTATGATGTCATGCTATGCATGGGGTGATGTAGGTAAACCCTGTTATGAGCCCTTATTAAGGACTATAAACAAACCCTGCAAGAAATTCAGTATACTTTGTTATGAGCCCCAATTAAGGACTATAAACAAAACCTCCAAGAACCTCAGTATACTTTGTTATGAGTCCCAATTAAGGACTACAAACAAAACCTGCAAGAAAGTTAGTAAACCTTGTTATGAGTCCTAATTAAGGACTACAAACAACCCTGCAAGAAATTTAGTACCCCGTTATGAGTCCCAATTAAGGACTATAAACAGGACCTGCAAGAAATTTAGTACCCTGTTATGAGTCCCAATTAAGGACTATAAACAAGACCTGCAAGAAACAAATGTCAGGTAACAAGCACGCAGATAGTCAAGTACGAAGGCACACAAGTCACACAAAAGAGCCCTTAGGGTTCAGGCCAGCATGAGGTCTAGGTACTACCCTCTTTCAGTTTGTTGGTTCATACCTGTCCTAATCAAAGTAACCGGGTTCTAAGGTTCCCAATATCACGGGATTGCTTTCATTGTTCATCGTTTCGATTTAGCCACTGAACTGGCGACCGAAATATTCCAGGAAAGCAACCCTCAATTGAGTGTAGTATCGAGTATCAACCAACCTTGGACTGCACCAAAGTCAGTTATCTCACTACCCTAAAGAGGCCAAGATAGTTCAATTAAGGTTCCTAAGGTCTGTTGATGCTTCACGACACCACGCGGAGGCCCCGTACTCTCCTTGACTGAACTCAAGGGTTACCGGTACACACCAAAGTGCCACATCAACGTAGCAGACTGTTTCAACCATGTCGGTATACCCCGCACAGTTCCCTCACAGCCTTGTTGCTAATTTCTAAGAAGGTATCCCCAGATCTGGGTTAGGATCTATAGAACTCCCAAGACAGTCCCACAATTTAAAGCAAACAAGGAAAGCAATTGAAAACATAGTTATGAGCTAGCCCTAAGGTACACCTCACTTTATAAAGGGTCCCCAGCAGAGTCGCCAGTTCTGTGATCGGTGGATCTGGAACTGACTGTTTAACGCTGGATCGCGAAATGTCGCGGAAGCAAGAGTCGCCACCGTCTTTTATTTTCTCCAAATGGAAAGGACAAAAGCACAGAAAAATTCCTTAAAGAGATTGCTCTCGGTTCGGGAGGTAGGTTATAGAAAGGGAAGGTGTTAGCACCCTTTCTATCCATGGTTATCCATGGGCTCTTAGATACTTGCTCAATGTGTTTTCAAAATGGCTTGTTTGCTTTTCAATTGTGGGTTTTAAAAAGTTTCTTTGAAAAATTTCAGTTCGACTCGTACGTCAGAGTGTTTGAAAAATTTGCTTTGAAAGCTTTTGAAAATGTGTTGGTGAAAAGTATTATTTGTTTTGTTTTTGAAGAGAGCAAGTATCTACGAGAACCTACCTACCCTAAGGAATTCGTCTGTGTAAATGTCCTTTAAAGTAGCGCCATCCCACCATTGAGAGGTAGGTAGCACCACCGTTGGAGGTGTTCGGGTCAATTCGAGGTTCGGGACATGGTGATCACCAGAGCAATGGGAAGACACCTTAGAAGCTACCCTCATGCCAGGTTCCCGGATCATGAGGACTTACTAAGACATCCTCTACTCGACGATCACCTTTCGAGGCAAGGCAACAGTGAGGCGTACCCTAGGGGTGGTGTGTGCGATTCGTGTGTCGTTTTCATTGATATTTGTCTTGTCATGTTTGTTGTGATCTACGCTTGATTTTATTTAAGTCCATACATTCTTTCATGCTTATTTAACAGTTTAATATTTGCGAGGAAGATAAATCTACAACTATTACAAATGGCGCGGGTCCACATCGCCAAAATTAAACCGGACCCGATTTGACTGAAAAATAAATAAAGCGAATAAAAGAAAAATGCGAGAAGTTAAATGTTACAATGCTTCGGGAGAGGTACATAATGAATTAAGCGAAATAAAATAAATGCGCGAAATTAAATAAATTACGAACATGGGCGTTGGACCCTTTTTTTGCAAAAAAATTAAAGTTAATGAAGGATTGAAATTAAAATTGAAAAGAAAATGTTTTTTAGTATTTTATGTGTTTTTTGGTTATTAAAATCTAATAGAAAAAAAAATAATTAATTAAAATTGAAATGAAGCGTCAAACCCTAATTCTAATGTTTTTTAAGTTTATTGTGAAAATATTAAGTTTTAACCTAATTTAAATCTAAGTTAATTTACATGCAAAATTTAATTATAGAAAATAAATAAAATAGACATTATTATTGTGAAAAGGGAAATTAAAAGGAATCAAAATTAATTAAACCTATTTCTACATATTTTTGGATTTTTTATTAAAAAAAGAATTAATGTTGTAACCTAATCAAAACTAAATATTTACATGCAATTTATCTATGAAAATAATTAGAATAAAATATTTATTACATTTTGTCTTTTTTCTGATTTTTGTATATTTTTTATATATTGTAGACAAATAATTAATTAATTAAAACAATAAAAATAAATAACACAATAATTAAAAAAATATGAAAAGAAAAGCAAACCAGGGGGGGTTCAGGCCCCAAAATGAGGTGTTAGTCCAAGAATCCAGGCCCATTAAGCATTGAAATCCGTTGACTTTTGTGCAAGCATGTGATGCGTCTGACTATGGTACATGGTGCTCTTCAGATCTGAGCCCTTGATCTGCATCTCTTGGACGCGTGGAGGTTGATTTCTGGGCGTGTATGATGATCCTGGCCTTGGGCGCTGCATGGGAAGATAATTGAAAAAATATTGTTGAGAATGTAAGAGACCTGGGGTTCGAACCCAGGTCATATGCCTTGCCAATGCCTTCCCTGACCAGTTGTGCCAATTAACGCACATTAACATTAAGCATTAAACAAATAATATAAAATAAGTAACGCATATAGATTAGATTTTAGCGCGAAATTCAAAAAGAACCAATCACTCCCTGACACGGTATCGTCTTCCTCGCGTTCCCTGTAACACAAACTCAAAGGCAACAGTTTTCTACGCGTTGCAGAAGGGGTGTTTTCAGAAAATAGCGATTAGAGCTATGTAACTCATAAATTGGGCGCGACTATATCAATCTCTTCGTCCAGATGCGTTGATTGCAATGGTCATGGTCTTATGTCCCAATTTTGCCTGGTCTGGGAAACCCCAATTTTCAAACTCTGTAAACCCTAAAATACAGTTATGGCATAATCGCGTATGGCTTGCAAAAATTCAATCAAACACAATGGTTAGTTTCAAAAGCTCATAACAAACATGATTCCATGAATAGAATGCTGAAAAAATGCTTAAAAGATGATATACGATTATCAAATTTTCTCTGTACAGGGAAGGTCCTTGTTACCGATTCTTTACGTTTGGATGGACGATTTTGATTGGAATGCGTTCAGGGAGGTTTCAGGAAGCTATTGAGACAAGAATGGTGCTTTGAATCGACCTCTAGAGTGCTTTTCAGTTTTGAGTTCTTATGGAAAATTTTCAAGTTTGTAATGTATTCTTGAGCGCAGCTTTTTGTGTCCTTGGATTAGGTTTAGGTTCAGGCCTTTGTAGTGAGGCAATTAGGTCAAAAACATGGATCAAATCTCTTGGAATTTATTGTTTTGAATATTTGATTTCCTTAAGGATCTTCCATATCTTTTCCATGTGCATTTTTGTTCAATCATGCCAATCAGCTCCAAATCTTTCCCCATTTGTATTTACACGAAATATTGAGTATCAAACATGCATAAAAAGATTGGTTAAGGCAATTTTGATATTTTTCATGTATTTAATTGATTTAATTGAATTAATATAAATAAAAATCCAAATAAATAAATAAAAAATGAGAAATACTTCCCTTTGGGCCAAGTGGTCGTGCATATGCTTAGAATGATGAATCATGGAAGAAAAATGGGCCCATTAGCAAATTTAGGTCATTTGAAGTAAAGTTGACTTTTCAAAATATCCAAAAATTTCCCAACTTCCACAAGGCATAACTTGCTCAATTTTTAAGCTTTTCACATGTTCTTGGACATTTTGGAAAGGTCTTTGAATCCTCTAACCAATGCCTTTGGTCCCATGTCATTTGGATTTACCAATCTCAAGTTATGGTCTTTGACTTAAAGTCCCTTTTTGTTGACTTTTGAAAATGACCTATAATGTTGAAATTGATAACTTTTTGTGAGAGCATTTCTTGGACTTGGAATATGAAGATGAATTGTAGGAAATGTCTTTCTCTTCAAAATGAGCTTTGGATGGAATTTTTCTGATAATCCATGTGAAAGTTATGTCCTGGTCAATTTCAGTTGACCTTTTCAGCTGTCCAAATATAGCAACTTTTGCATCTTTGATTATTTCTGAGCCAAATTTTGAGAATCATGATCAAGCATTGATCAAATGATGTTTGTGGCTTCAAGATGATATGTTGACCAAAAATTTGAACTTTTGACTGCCAAATGACCATTTTGCCCCTACAGTTGACTGTAGTGCAATTTAGGGTTTTGACTGTGCAATTTTGAGCTGAATGCCTTGAAACTTGATATGAAGATGCTTGACCACATTTGTAAGCATGTGAGACTTGATTGGGCCTTTGAAGACTTCATTTTCTTGATCAGATCACAAACCCTAGCTTTGACTGTATAGGAGACAGTTGAACTGCATAACCCTTGGGGAATTTTGTGACTTGGCTTGGCAATTTCTTGAAGAATATGGGAGGGCAAATTTTGGGGTGCAACAGTTGCCCCTGTTCAATCTTCTTAGACCTGAGGATGCAGATTGGCTGGCGTGCCTTTCGTAATCCGAGGGTAAAAGATGATTGGACACTAAAGTGTCCAGAAATTTGCGCTCACATAGTAGCAGTGATGATGGGAGAATGGGCTTATAGATGCCATTTGGAGATTGATGAATAGGATGATGGGCTTATAGATGCCATCTGGATGTTGATCGCGTAGGAGATTCCTTAGCGAGAACCTGCATACCTGCAAAAGAAAAATGAGTACCTGACACGTTGCAGGAGCTGGTTTTCAGATGCTTGATATAGATGTGTCCTGACTGGTTGCAGGAGCTGAGTCTGGAGCTTCATAAGATGATGAATGAACCAGGTATGGTTACTGCCTTAGCATGAATGGTAAGAGAACCTTGGGTGATTTTAACTTCAACAACGCTCGTTGAGGAAAATCTTGGCGGGAATTACCATCTTTGCAAGATCGGGAAGAGAACCATAGGCCATTATAATCTGAAAGGGAATCACCTCACTCGTCGTCAGAGAGGGGAATCATAGGAAAAGGAATTGTCACCTCACACACCGTCGGAGAGGGAAACATCTGAAAAGGACTTACCACCTCACACACCGTCAGAGAGGGAACCATGGGAAAAGGAAATGTCACCTCACACACCGTCGGAGAGGGAAACATCTGAAAAGGACTTACCACCTCACACACCGTCGGAGAGGGAACCATAGGAGACTATCACCTCACGCTCATCGTCGGAGAGGAAAACATCTGAAGAAGGAATTCTGCTGAGTTTTTATTAGAAAAATCTGTTGGGCATCGATTTAGCTGGACTAGAGGAGGTCTTGAAATATCTTCAACTGGAATAAGTGTCAGAATGTTGCCATATCTGGTTTACATCTGGACTATATCTGGAAGGAGATCTGGAAGCAGCATCAGAACGTCACCATATCTGGATCATATCTGAAACTATATCTGGAAGGAAATCTGGAAGCAGCATCAGAACGTCATCATATCTGGGTCATATCTGAAACTATATCTAGAAGGATATCTGGAAGCAGCGTCAGAACGTCACCATCTCTGGGTCATATCTGAAACTATATCTGAAGGATACCTGGAAGCAGCATCAGAACGTCACCATCTCTGGGTCATATCTGAGGCTATATCTGAAGGATACCTGGAAGCAGTATCAGAACGTCACCATCTCTGGGTCATATCTGAAACTATATCTGAAGGATACCTGGAAGCAGCATCAGAACGTCACCATCTCTGGGTCATATCTGAGACTATATCTGAAGGATACCTGGAAGCAGTATCAGAACGTCACCATCTCTGGATCATATCCGAAACTATATCTAGAAGGAATTCTGGAAGCAGCATCAGAACGTCACCATCTCTGGGTCATATCCGAAACTATATCTAGAAGGAAATCTGGAAGCAGCGTCAGAACGTCACCATCTCTGGGTCATATCCGAAACTATATCTAGAAGGAAATCTGGAAGCAGCGTCAGAACGTCACCATCTCTGGGTCATATCCGAAACTATATCTAGAAGGAAATCTGGAAGCAGCGTCAGAACGTCACCATCTCTGGGTCATATCCGAAACTATATCTAGAAGGAAATCTGGAAGCAGCATCAGAACGTCACCATATCTGGGTCATATCTGAAACTATATCTAGAAGGAAATCTGGAAGCAACATCAGAACGTCACCATATCTGGGTCATATCTGAAACTATATCTAGAAGGAAATCTGGAAGCAGCATCAGAACGTCACCATATCTGGGTCATATCTGAAACTATATCTAGAAGGAAATCTGGAAGCAGCGTCAGAACGTCACCATCTCTGGGTCATATCCGAAACTATATCTAGAAGGAAATCTGGAAGCAGTATCAGAACGTCACCATATCTGGATCATATCTGAGACTATATCGAGAACGAATTGCGTTAGTTGATAGTAATCATTTTCGTATTGATCTCTTTCCTGAAAAGGCAAAACATAATTGTATGCAAAATCGTGATGCATGAACTGTATGTCTTCAATATCAAGGAGATGCGTGTAGTATGATGCATATGCATGCTATAATGTATGAAGATGTGATTGTTTATGAATGTATTTTTGTCTAAGAAAATAAATCCTTGACGGGTGCCGGGAAGTCGTATCCTGGGCTGATGTTGAGGAACAGATTTTGCTTCCACTGGGGATGATAACTGCAAGAATACCGGTAGGAGAAGATGACTCCGTTGGGGCAAATGGAAGATTCTGCGGGGAGCAAAGATACTCTAGTGACCATGCTGAGAAGCAATACTCTGTGGGAAGAGGGATGCCTTGCTGAGTGTTGATGATAGCTTGTTGGGGATACCATCGTTATATTGGGAGCGTTAATGGACTTCGCTGGGGTAAGAAGACTTCGTCGGGGACGCTCTTTCCGTGGCTTTTGGCTGAGGATAACCCAGTTATATCCTGTTAAGGAAATAACTCTTTAAATCAAGCCGGACGACGCGTTCGTGTTCTGCGAGGGGATAAGCTTCCAGAATTTACTGGGGATGAGCTTACTGCTTGGGGAGATGGATTCCAACTTTCTTGGGGAACCTGGATTGGACTCTCCTGGGGAATGAAGATATACTGGTTATGTTTTTCAGCTGAATATCCCTTATATCTTGTGGACGGAACAATTAGATTGCTTAGACCACCCATTATTGCCCCTGTTTCTATGGGGGGAGGCACCTGTGGGATGCTGATCGTTGTTGATGGACAAACCTTCTTCTGGTAGACAGATGGTAGGACATAGTCGTACGTTTTAATCCCTAATTTTTGCCTGGACCGCCCTTTCGGGTTTTCAGTCCACCGGGATACCCATTTTTGCTCAAGCCGCCTTTTCAGGTTTTCGACTTGCCGGGTGTACAGATTTTTTCATTTCATCCCTTTATTTTGCCCGAACCCTTTTGGTTCGCCGGGAAGCCCTAATTTTTGCCTAGGTATGTCAACCTAGCGGGTCTTTGATTTTGCGTAGTATCTTTTCGACTATGTCCACGTTGTAGGGAGTGCAGGTAGGTGCCCCTGGCTGCTTGCGTTGACATATTACCAGAAGGTGTCTGATCGTGCCAGATTTATTGCTGGAGTGCCCCAAGTGACTCAGGCGGAGATTTGGCCCCAGGCTAATAGGCTTTTTTGAGAGATTCTCTGAATCTTGACTTAACTGCCCCAGATGATGGACAATAGTCATGCCATGTCCCTTGATTGGAGATACTCTTGTTCATTAGACTTTCATTGTGCGAATTTCCCTGCTGTTCAAACAAAAAGTCATATGCAAACAATGTTATTTTAAGAATGCAAAGCTTATGTCTGTCTTGAAGATTTTGAAAATGCATTCTTTTTCATAAAACAAGTGATTGTTTGTAAAACGTGATGTCAACTCCGTATTTACCGTAGGCCTTAAGGAGTCAGGATACCTTTCGTGACAGTATGCTTTCGAGCTAACCCATGCTTCAGCTAGGACTTTTGAGGGTTATAACGTGGCCTGGTTCACGGTTTAAGAAACAAAGGATAAAGGCTCAAATTATTTGTACCCACCCGCTCTTCGTGATGTTCTCCAAACCTAAACTCAGTTGATCGTGCGTTAGACCTTGCTTGAGTCTTTGCTTTGATGTTCCAATAATGGTTCAGATGTTGATGATTTCTTTTGAATGGGCAGTCATTTTTGCTTTGGTTGTGAGACCTCTTGCTTGATTTTTGTTATCCCTTTCTTTTTTGCCTGAACTGTTTCCTTTTTGGAATTACAGTCAGCGGGATGCCCCAGTTTGGTAAGTCTTCTTTATTGGTTTTGACTTTTTGGGCTTTTCATTTATGATGATTTTTTTTTTGATAATGACTGCCTTTCCTTATGATTGTTCGGGACCATCACTGTCTTTGTTTTTTAAAAAAAACTCATTTGGTGCCATTCATTGTGCACTTGGATCAACTGAGAGAACTACCCTGCCCCGGGTTATGATTAAGGGTTTTGATTTTCGAAAATAAAAACTCCTACTTCTTTGGCTCTGATGGGTTGACGAGGGATTATCATCCTTATAACTCCAGTGTTTAGGGATTGAAACAATGCCTGTACCTCATCAGCGGGGTTTGTTCAAAAGCATACTGTAGATCATGGTATCGTTTTCGTCATCCTCCCTCAAGAGGCTTAGAATTTTAGATCCAGAGTTGACATCAGAAAAAATATGAAAAGATATTTGAACATAATGAAAACAATTGTATTAATTTCCAAAACAGACGTATGCGATGCATTGATAGAATAAAATAGTTTGCTATGACATTAATTGTTTGTAGAAGCAAAGAAAAATACAACTCAAAAATTCAAATAAACAAAAGGCTTCAACGATTGGGTAACGGAGCAGTGATTATGTTTGGAGTCTCAGGCACTTCAAACTGAATCTCCCCGGCGTCGATCATATCTTGGATCTTGTTCTTGAGAGGCCAGCAATTGTCTGTAGTATGCCCCGGGCTATCTGAATGGTATGCGCACCTATCGTTGGGATGATAGTTGGGTGCAGAAGTGTTCGGATTCCGGAGAGGAGCCCTTAAGGTGATCAGCCCCGCCTTCAACATTTGTTGCAGTGCTTGATCCAACGACATGTTGAGTTTGGTGTACTGCCGTTTCTCCTTGCGCTGCTGCCCCTGTCCTTGTTGAGCAGATCCGGGATTGGAGATCTGGATTGCCCCTGCCTCATGACGGCTCTTTTTACCGTGCACAGCATTGGATTCTTTCTTTCCATGATGAGGCTTTTTGTCAGAAGGTGCAGCCTCTTGAATTTTCCCAGACCGGATGCCGGCTTCAATTCTCTCCCCAGTCAAGATAAGATCTGTGAATCCAGCAGACGAATTCCCAATTAGATGGTTGTAGAACGGACCAGACAGGGTCCCCAAGAACATATCAACAAGTTCCCGATCAGTCAGAGGTGGCTGTACCCTTCCAGCAAGATTCCTCCATTTCTGAGCGTACTCCTTAAAACCTTCGCTTGCACCTAACGACATACTCTGGAGTTGGGTACGTGTGGGGGCAAGGTCGGCATTGTACTGGTACTGCTTATAGAAAGCAGTTGCCAACTCCTCCCAGTTACGAACTTTGGTCCCATCCAGTTGATAGAACCATTCGAGGTGAGTCCCTGAAAGACTTTCCTGGAAGAAGTGGATCCACAAGTTTTTATCTGCTGAGTATGGCTGAATCTTCCGAACATAGGACCTGAGATGTAACTTGGGACAAGACGCCCCGTCATATTTAGTGAATGATGGTGCCTTGAACTTCCGAGGGATGATCACACCAGTAGACAAACCCAGATCCCCGAAATCCAGCCCAGGTACTTGTTGTATTTCCATAGCCTTCAGCCTATCCTCCAACTGTTTGTACTTGTCCTCAGCCGGAGGGTACTGTTCGTCGTTGAAATCTGTCTCGTTGTCGGAGACCACTGGACTAGGCACCTCTCTCTCATGGTGACTGCTTTCCCTCACAGATGGGGTTGTCCTCTCAGTTTCCTCCTGCGGTGTATTCCCAGATTTGCGTCTAGGGCTGAACAAAACAGTTCTCCTCTTCTTCTTTTCTTTCTTCAAGAGCAAAGCCTTCAGATCTTGTTGCCCCTGGGTCAAATTCATGATCAGCTCTTGGAACTGGGCGTTCTGAGCCTGGAGGTCCTTGATAGTCTGCTCGGCTGATGATTCAGGATTCATGACGATCGGCTGAAATAAACAGCGGAGAAGGGTAAGCAACCTGTCAAAGGGATACCTGCAATGCAATGAGATGTATGACATGCATGCAATGATTTCAAGGATCTCGTGGGGTAAACAGAGAAAATTATTAGAGTTGAGAACTGGTAACTTGATTGAAGGTACTTCATGTTGTTGAGAGTCCTTCGTCAAGGGTCAAAGGCTCACCATATCCAGTGGGTCATAGCCCCTGACAACTTTGGCTAGAGGAAAATAAATCCTCTTTGCCCCTCGCTAGATGTTTGATTCCTCATGACCTGCATCACAAGCCCTTGAGATCCTTGAAATGGGTTAGGATGTATGCAATGTTATGATGTCATGCTATGCATGGGGTGATGTAGGTAAACCCTGTTATGAGCCCTTATTAAGGACTATAAACAAACCTTGCAAGAAATTCAGTATACTTTGTTATGAGCCCCAATTAAGGACTATAAACAAAACCTCCAAGAACCTCAGTATACTTTGTTATGAGTCCCAATTAAGGACTACAAACAAAACCTGCAAGAAAGTTAGTAAACCTTGTTATGAGTCCTAATTAAGGACTACAAACAACCCTGCAAGAAATTTAGTACCCCGTTATGAGTCCCAATTAAGGACTATAAACAGGACCTGCAAGAAATTTAGTACCCTGTTATGAGTCCCAATTAAGGACTATAAACAAGACCTGCAAGAAACAAATGTCAGGTAACAAGCACGCAGATAGTCAAGTACGAAGGCACACAAGTCACACAAAAGAGCCCTTAGGGTTCAGGCCAGCATGAGGTCTAGGTACTACCCTCTTTCAGTTTGTTGGTTCATACCTGTCCTAATCAAAGTAACCGGGTTCTAAGGTTCCCAATATCACGGGATTGCTTTCATTGTTCATCGTTTCGATTTAGCCACTGAACTGGCGACCGAAATATTCCAGGAAAGCAACCCTCAATTGAGTGTAGTATCGAGTATCAACCAACCTTGGACTGCACCAAAGTCAGTTATCTCACTACCCTAAAGAGGCCAAGATAGTTCAATTAAGGTTCCTAAGGTCTGTTGATGCTTCACGACACCACGCGGAGGCCCCGTACTCTCCTTGACTGAACTCAAGGGTTACCGGTACACACCAAAGTGCCACATCAACGTAGCAGACTGTTTCAACCATGTCGGTATACCCCGCACAGTTCCCTCACAGCCTTGTTGCTAATTTCTAAGAAGGTATCCCCAGATCTGGGTTAGGATCTATAGAACTCCCAAGACAGTCCCACAATTTAAAGCAAACAAGGAAAGCAATTGAAAACATAGTTATGAGCTAGCCCTAAGGTACACCTCACTTTATAAAGGGTCCCCAGCAGAGTCGCCAGTTCTGTGATCGGTGGATCTGGAACTGACTGTTTAACGCTGGATCGCGAAATGTCGCGGAAGCAAGAGTCGCCACCGTCTTTTATTTTCTCCAAATGGAAAGGACAAAAGCACAGAAAAATTCCTTAAAGAGATTGCTCTCGGTTCGGGAGGTAGGTTATAGAAAGGGAAGGTGTTAGCACCCTTTCTATCCATGGTTATCCATGGGCTCTTAGATACTTGCTCAATGTGTTTTCAAAATGGCTTGTTTGCTTTTCAATTGTGGGTTTTAAAAAGTTTCTTTGAAAAATTTCAGTTCGACTCGTACGTCAGAGTGTTTGAAAAATTTGCTTTGAAAGCTTTTGAAAATGTGTTGGTGAAAAGTATTATTTGTTTTGTTTTTGAAGAGAGCAAGTATCTACGAGAACCTACCTACCCTAAGGAATTCGTCTGTGTAAATGTCCTTTAAAGTAGCGCCATCCCACCATTGAGAGGTAGGTAGCACCACCGTTGGAGGTGTTCGGGTCAATTCGAGGTTCGGGACATGGTGATCACCAGAGCAATGGGAAGACACCTTAGAAGCTACCCTCATGCCAGGTTCCCGGATCATGAGGACTTACTAAGACATCCTCTACTCGACGATCACCTTTCGAGGCAAGGCAACAGTGAGGCGTACCCTAGGGGTGGTGTGTGCGATTCGTGTGTCGTTTTCATTGATATTTGTCTTGTCATGTTTGTTGTGATCTACGCTTGATTTTATTTAAGTCCATACATTCTTTCATGCTTATTTAACAGTTTAATATTTGCGAGGAAGATAAATCTACAACTATTACAAATGGCGCGGGTCCACATCGCCAAAATTAAACCGGACCCGATTTGACTGAAAAATAAATAAAGCGAATAAAAGAAAAATGTGAGAAGTTAAATGTTACAATGCTTCGGGAGAGGTACATAATGAATTAAGCGAAATAAAATAAATGCGCGAAATTAAATAAATTACGAACATGGGCGTTGGACCCTTTTTTTGCAAAAAAATTAAAGTTAATGAAGGATTGAAATTAAAATTGAAAAGAAAATGTTTTTTAGTATTTTATGTGTTTTTTGGTTATTAAAATCTAATAGAAAAAAAAATAATTAATTAAAATTGAAATGAAGCGTCAAACCCTAATTCTAATGTTTTTTAAGTTTATTGTGAAAATATTAAGTTTTAACCTAATTTAAATCTAAGTTAATTTACATGCAAAATTTAATTATAGAAAATAAATAAAATAGACATTATTATTGTGAAAAGGGAAATTAAAAGGAATCAAAATTAATTAAACCTATTTCTACATATTTTTGGATTTTTTATTAAAAAAAGAATTAATGTTGTAACCTAATCAAAACTAAATATTTACATGCAATTTATCTATGAAAATAATTAGAATAAAATATTTATTACATTTTGTCTTTTTTCTGATTTTTGTATATTTTTTATATATTGTAGACAAATAATTAATTAATTAAAACAATAAAAATAAATAACACAATAATTAAAAAAATATGAAAAGAAAAGCAAACCAGGGGGGGTTCAGGCCCCAAAATGAGGTGTTAGTCCAAGAATCCAGGCCCATTAAGCATTGAAATCCGTTGACTTTTGTGCAAGCATGTGATGCGTCTGACTATGGTACATGGTGCTCTTCAGATCTGAGCCCTTGATCTGCATCTCTTGGACGCGTGGAGGTTGATTTCTGGGCGTGTATGATGATCCTGGCCTTGGGCGCTGCATGGGAAGATAATTGAAAAAATATTGTTGAGAATGTAAGAGACCTGGGGTTCGAACCCAGGTCATATGCCTTGCCAATGCCTTCCCTGACCAGTTGTGCCAATTAACGCACATTAACATTAAGCATTAAACAAATAATATAAAATAAGTAACGCATATAGATTAGATTTTAGCGCGAAATTCAAAAAGAACCAATCACTCCCTGACACGGTATCGTCTTCCTCGCGTTCCCTGTAACACAAACTCAAAGGCAACAGTTTTCTACGCGTTGCAGAAGGGGTGTTTTCAGAAAATAGCGATTAGAGCTATGTAACTCATAAATTGGGCGCGACTATATCAATCTCTTCGTCCAGATGCGTTGATTGCAATGGTCATGGTCTTATGTCCCAATTTTGCCTGGTCTGGGAAACCCCAATTTTCAAACTCTGTAAACCCTAAAATACAGTTAAGGCATAATCGCGTATGGCTTGCAAAAATTCAATCAAACACAATGGTTAGTTTCAAAAGCTCATAACAAACATGATTCCATGAATAGAATGCTGAAAAAATGCTTAAAAGATGATATACGATTATCAAATTTTCTCTGTACAGGGAAGGTCCTTGTTACCGATTCTTTACGTTTGGATGGACGATTTTGATTGGAATGCGTTCAGGGAGGTTTCAGGAAGCTATTGAGACAAGAATGGTGCTTTGAATCGACCTCTAGAGTGCTTTTCAGTTTTGAGTTCTTATGGAAAATTTTCAAGTTTGTAATGTATTCTTGAGCGCAGCTTTTTGTGTCCTTGGATTAGGTTTAGGTTCAGGCCTTTGTAGTGAGGCAATTAGGTCAAAAACATGGATCAAATCTCTTGGAATTTATTGTTTTGAATATTTGATTTCCTTAAGGATCTTCCATATCTTTTCCATGTGCATTTTTGTTCAATCATGCCAATCAGCTCCAAATCTTTCCCCATTTGTATTTACACGAAATATTGAGTATCAAACATGCATAAAAAGATTGGTTAAGGCAATTTTGATATTTTTCATGTATTTAATTGATTTAATTGAATTAATATAAATAAAAATCCAAATAAATAAATAAAAAATGAGAAATACTTCCCTTTGGGCCAAGTGGTCGTGCATATGCTTAGAATGATGAATCATGGAAGAAAAATGGGCCCATTAGCAAATTTAGGTCATTTGAAGTAAAGTTGACTTTTCAAAATATCCAAAAATTTCCCAACTTCCACAAGGCATAACTTGCTCAATTTTTAAGCTTTTCACATGTTCTTGGACATTTTGGAAAGGTCTTTGAATCCTCTAACCAATGCCTTTGGTCCCATGTCATTTGGATTTACCAATCTCAAGTTATGGTCTTTGACTTAAAGTCCCTTTTTGTTGACTTTTGAAAATGACCTATAATGTTGAAATTGATAACTTTTTGTGAGAGCATTTCTTGGACTTGGAATATGAAGATGAATTGTAGGAAATGTCTTTCTCTTCAAAATGAGCTTTGGATGGAATTTTTCTGATAATCCATGTGAAAGTTATGTCCTGGTCAATTTCAGTTGACCTTTTCAGCTGTCCAAATATAGCAACTTTTGCATCTTTGATTATTTCTGAGCCAAATTTTGAGAATCATGATCAAGCATTGATCAAATGATGTTTGTGGCTTCAAGATGATATGTTGACCAAAAATTTGAACTTTTGACTGCCAAATGACCATTTTGCCCCTACAGTTGACTGTAGTGCAATTTAGGGTTTTGACTGTGCAATTTTGAGCTGAATGCCTTGAAACTTGATATGAAGATGCTTGACCACATTTGTAAGCATGTGAGACTTGATTGGGCCTTTGAAGACTTCATTTTCTTGATCAGATCACAAACCCTAGCTTTGACTGTATAGGAGACAGTTGAACTGCATAACCCTTGGGGAATTTTGTGACTTGGCTTGGCAATTTCTTGAAGAATATGGGAGGGCAAATTTTGGGGTGCAACAACGTCCAATGGTTCATTTTTTATATATGCATTTGAAAATAATTGCTGCTCATAAATACTTACATGAAAAAACAAAAGACAATTGCTCGTAATTCCAAGAATAGGGAAAACAAGAAGTACCCAAACCTTACAGTTATCCTGCCCATCAGGAACCAAGGTAGAACCAGCTCTAGAGCATAAGTAGTGGTACATACACTCCCCACAGAGTAAGAAATATCCAGAGACGGTGATGTCAGTTTCCCCCAAACAGGACATGACTCTCCCCAGCTGAAGCTCACAACCGCGGGCGAATCGGCAAATTTTTCCCCAAGCAGAGTTTATTTCTCTCGCAAGAATAAATTCAATCTCCAACAGATTTCATTATCACCAGCAATGGAAATTCATCCCCAGCGGAGTTGTTTCTCCAAATCAGCAAATCGATCAACAGATTATCTCCTCTCTAATAGAGTTATTCCCCGTAGAGTTATCCTCAGACAGGGTCTCTTCCGGAAGAATATTCGCCAGCTAAATGGATATGAATCCCCAGTTAGTCATTTTGTTCAACCATACCCAACAGAAACAGAGGAATTGTGGTTGTTACAGCAATCAAGAATACCATTTCTCATACTCTCCAAACAGCAATCAAGGATTTATTTTCCTGGATTCAATTTAATTATGCCAGCATTTCATGCTCATACATCATGACATGCACATACATCACATATAACATAGTCTCATTTATTTTGAGAACGTCATCATACAATGCATCTCATGCATCACACATAACTAACCTTGTATTTATTTCAGGAAAAGACAATTATTATCAACAATTTCCAACAGGTACATGATCAACACTCGAAGCTAAATAGAGTAATCGTCGGTGCGACAAATGCAACCTTCTGCAGGTTTCTCAGTAGCCTTACTACCCCGACTTTCATATCGAAGCAACCCTACTATCCAGGTTTCTTCTTACAGCCCTACTATCCAGGTTTTCATATCTAAGTAACCCTACTATCCAGGTTCCTTCTTACAGCCCCACTATCCAGGTTTCATATCGAAGTAACCCTACTATCTAGGTTCCTTCTCACAGCCTTACTACCCGACTCTCATATCGAAGTAACCCTACTATCCAGGTTCCTTCTCACAACCCTACTACCCAGGCTTTCATATCGAAGTAACCCTACTATCCAGGTTCCTTCTCACAGCCCTACTACCCAGGCTTTCATATCGAAGAAACCCTAGTACCTAGGTTCCTTCTCACACCCCTACTATCCTGACTTTTATATCGAAGTAACCCTACTATCCAGGTTCCTTCTCACAACCTTCTATTCGAGTTCTTATCCCCCAGACAGCAGTCCACAACACTGTAAGACTGGGACCTGATCAAACACGATTGGTTTCGCATCTCCCCAGTAAGTTGCGGTGCAGCATATACCCCAACCAAACACACAGTTCACTTCCGCTTCCCCAAACCAGAATTCCCCCAGTAGTGTAACGGACAACTGAAGCTCCTAAAACTCTATTTCTCTCAAGACAAAGACCAGCATTCCCCAGCGAAGTCCCCCTCGACAGCAGGCATGCGGGTTCTTGCAAAGGAATCTCTTATGCGATCGACACCTCTTCGGATGGCATCTTTAAACCCATCTCCGACAATTCTCTAGCAAGTTCCAAATGGCATCTACAAGCCCATTCCCGATATCGCAAATCAAATGTCACTTCATATGAGTGCAAATTTCTGGGCACTCTAGTGTTAAATCATCTTCCACCTTCAGATCACGAAAGGCAGACAAGCCAATCTACATCCTCATGTTTAAGAAGATTGAACAGGGGCAGCTGTTGTACCCCAAAATTTGCCCTCCCATATTTCTCAATACATGTCAAGTAAGGTCCTCAGATTGCTCAAGGAAGTCCAAGAGTTGACCAGACAAACTCTCTCCTAAGGCAGTCTACCTCAAATTAGGGTTTCATTTTTCATCAAGATGCTTGAGTCCAAAGTGTGATACGGTGGGAGAACTGACTATGGTTTTGCGATTGTTTTCGCAAATGTTTCGGTTGAGCAAGAGTCGCCACCGACTTTTTATTTTATCCTAAGGAAAGGTTTAAAAAGCACAGCAAAAACCTTTGAGATGTTTTCTTGGGTTCGGGGAGTAGATTATAGAAAGGGAAGGTATTAGCACCCTTTCTATCCATGGTTATCCATGGGCTCTTAGTTACTTGCTTAGATCAACTTGCCTTATTTTTCAATTGTTTGAAATGGTGCTCTTGTGTGTGTGGGTTTGAAAATGTTTTGAAAAGAAACCAATGTGGTGGCAACCTTTGTAATGATCCATGTTGGGATGTATACAAAGGTGTATATCTTTTGAAAAGGTTTTCATTTGTTTTTGAAAGTTGTTTTTGAGAGTGTTGTGAGGTGTGGTTTTAGAAATAGGCAAGTGTTTTGTTTTGCAAGTTTGATTTAAGTAACTAAGAGGTTATCTACTCCTAAATTTTCTCAAAGTTTATTGCTATGTTTTAACCCTTTTGACAAGTTTGTTCCACCATTGTATTTGGTGGACAATCTCATGTTAGGATGTGAAAGGGACGGGCACGGGTCATCATTTAGACCATAATTGCAATGGTGTCAAGTATCTTTGGGCAATTTTCCTTAAGGGACTTGATCATTTTTAGGCAACTTTCGAAAGCGTCATCGAGGGACTATGATCATTTGATTGTTTTTGTTTTGCCCAAAGAGACCTAACATGCAATATGGCCCATTTATTGAAGGCAACAAGTGGAATACCCTAGGGGTGCAAGTGTGATATGTGTTGTCCATTTTCATGCTTGTTTATCTTGAAATTAGGTCAAACTATTTTGTTGTTTTCATTTGCATACAAACCCTAGTTCTAACATGGTATATTTAGAAAGCGTTAAAGTGCGAAAAGTAAAGTTCCTACACTATTACAACACAATATGGGAAGGGGGGTACAAATGTTCAAATAGGGGGATATTTAGACAAGGAATTTAAACCTAGCTATTACATCAATTTTTGGAATATTTACAAAATAATTAATTGCATGAATTAAATGGAAAATAAAATAAAGATGTAAAATGCAAAAAGGGTTTTTATATGTATGGAAAAAGGATATTTTTTTTATGTCAAATAAATAAAATAAAGAAAAGGATTATTTTTGGAGTTTTTGTGTTTTAAGGGTAAAACCCTAATTTCATTAAATAAATATATTAACTATTTAATATGTATAATATTTAATAATTATATGTAAAAAATAAAATAAAATGGAGTATATTCATAAAGAAAAGTATTTTTCATATCAAATATTAATAATAAAAAATGTATATATTTTTGTATTTTAACCTAAATATACTAATAAATATATATATAGATGTATTAATTTCTAAATAGGTATTATATATATATAAAAATAATAATATTTAATATTTATATAAAAAAAGTATATTTTGCATAAAATATTTTTCAAAAGAAAAAATGAAATAAAAATCAGAAATGAAATATATTTACATTATTTTTTTCTAGTTTTTTTTTTAAATAATAGTATATATATATATTTATGTACAAATGTCCATATAAACAAATAAATACTTAAAAAATATAAAAAATGGTGTAAAAAATATTTTTCATGTTTTTAATATTATTATCAAAAATAAATAAGCCAAAAGAAAAAAAGAAAAGTCAAAAATCAAGAAAATAAACATAATGGGCTCAGGGGGTATGAAACCAAAAACAATGTGTGAAAAGAAATAACACAACAGGCCCAGCCCATGAAGCTTCTTCTTCACCCTTCAGACAAAAAATGTTCCAAAACGCGCGCCTGTTTTCCAAGTTCAAACATCTGGATTCTTTGATCTTTTGCACAAACTCACAACATAAGAAATGTTAAGCATTGAATCACGATTCTAAATATATAAAGAACTCATCCTAACTCTCAGAAATGAGAGAGAATTTTGACATTCCCAAATCCTGACCTAACTTTTCTTCCATATTCAAACCTTAAATTCTCACAGCTCAAGCAAAATAAATGAAAAGTAAAAGCATGTACAGATTTAGGGGCATGAGTAGAACACTTCTTATTCACAAACTTAGAGCTAATGATGCCTAGACTAAGAGTTAGAAGTTCAAGAAGATACCTGTTCAGTTGAAGTTCTATCTGGCAATGGGGGAGCTTTCAGAGCAAGATGATGATCTGTATAGCTTTCCTGAAGTGTGGTGATGATATTCCAATGTTTCCTTTGCTTTGAAACACCTTGAATCGAGCTATGGACCTCCAACTGTAAAACAAGAAAGTTAAAATGGTGGAACTGTTTAGAGGAATTACAGATTGTGTTTTGTGTTTTGGTTAGCTTCAAGTGATGCTAGGGGATGTGTTTGATGAGCTTTGGGCAAGAAATCATGAAAGGAATGAGAGATGGGATTCAATCTGCAGACCCTGCCCTGTTTCTACAGTTTGAGAGTGATTCTGGGAATGGGAGTGTTTGAGACCTTGTTTGCTCGTGTTCTAGCTTGGGTTTGATGATTATAAGGTGTATAAAATATTTGCTTCAAGGTTCTAAGGCTGAGATGAAAGTTATGTTGTGATATGCTACATTTCTTCACACTTAAGCAAGCAAATGTCCACTTGAGTTTTAGACAGCTAGAGGCCCCCCTAATGTGCTGCAAAGCTTCTCCTTGATCAGTGTGATTAGTCCATAAACTTGTGCCAAGGGGATTTGATCTGTACTTCTTGGATTTGCATTATGACATAAAGCTTGCTTTTGCAAAAATGGTTATTTCACTTTTTCCATTTATGGCCTAATCCAACATGTAATGCTTAAACTCATGAAACAAGGCCTTAACACAATGAACATGCATTAAATTATTGAGTGTTGGATGGTTTAAGGGCCTGTAATCAAGTGGCATGCTGGTTTGAGAAATTTGCACAAGTTATGATCATGGAAATTGGCCAATTCAAAAGTGAGTTTTTGCCATATTGCAAAATTCGAATCTCTCAAGTTATGAGGTTGTTTGATGAGTTCTTTGACATCTTGGAAAGCTTGGAATGTGTACTACAATCCATCTTTGAAGTGCAAATTTAAATTCCAAGTGGAAGTGTATGGAAAATAGTCTTGAAGTTAGGTAGAAAACCTTGCCAAAATAGGTCAAATTTTCACTAAGTTAAGAATGGTTTGGTACCCTTGTTCCAAAAATTGTAACTTGAGATACAAGCTTCTTTTGGGAGAACTTTGTGAATCAAAGTTGTATATTATGCAATAGGCTACAACTTTCATGTTTTGACTTTTGCTTGAATCCAAATGAATCTTGGTGAGAAAGTGGGGCAAAGTTGGGAAAAAATTAGGGTTTTTCATAACTTAGAAAAATTCTAAGTTATGAAAAATTCTCATTTCAAACCCTAATTTGCAATTCTTGATTTCTTGATGAACAAGTTTCATGATTTGGCATGTTTTGATGAAAAATGAATCTTGACTCTTGATTTTGACCAAAAAGTCAAAGTTTGACTTTTCAGTATACAGTCAAAATTGATCAATTGACTGGGAAATTCAACTGTCAATCTTGTGTACTTGGGGTCTTTTTAACTTGTTGAGCATGTCAAGACAATTACATGTGGTCCTTGAGTCCATATGTGAGCTTGGTTTGCCATTGGCTAGGTCAAACAGTCAAAAATTGCCTTTGTGCAGTCAAAACCCTAAAATTGACCATTTTGCCCTTTTGGTGATCTGATCAAATTTCTTGTGGAATTGTGATCCAAACTTGATCAAATGGTCCATGTGAGTTCATAATGTTGATGTGGGTCAAAAATCATGAGGTTTGACTGTCAATTGACCACAGTTGACTTTTTCCCCAATACAGATGATTTCTAGGTCAACTGTCCAATTGACTGGGCAAAATTTGGAACCAAGACTTGAAACTTGGTATGGATAAACTTGGGAGTCCAACATGAAGCATGAATGTCATCTTAGGCATTTTGGGTCAAAATATCTTTGTGCAAACACAAACCCTAATTTGAGTTATCAGTGCAAGGAGAAGTCTTGAGCAGAGGAAACCCTAACTGGATCTTGAGCTCCAAAGGTCTTGTGATGAGAAAATGTTGAGGAAATGGGAGGGCAAATTTTGGGGTACAACAGTTGCCCCTGTTCAATCTTCTTGAACCTGAAGAGTTAGATTGGCAAGTTTGCCTTTCGTGACTCGAGGGTAAAAGGAGATTGGACACTAGAGTGCCCGGAAATTTGCACTCGCATGTTGGAGTATCAGCAATGTGATGTCGGGAATGGGCTTATAGATGCCACTTGGAGAGATGGTGGATAGGGAGATGGGCTTATAGATGCCATTTGGAGATGTGACAGAACCTTGTCGGGAATGGGCTTATAGATGCCATTTGGAAGTGTTGATCGCATAAGAGATTCCTTAGCGAGAACTTGTGTATCTTGAGAAAGACAGATGTTTTCCTGGCTTGTTATGGGTGTTTGATCTTAAATCTTTTTATGCAGACATGCCCTGGCTAGATACAGGAATCGAGTCTACAACCGGATGCTCACAGATATGCCCTGGCTGGATATAGGTATCGAATCTGGAAATAGTCGTCAACAGATATGCCCTGGCTGGATACAGGAATCGAATCTGGAATTGTGATAGTTGCTAGATATGCCCTGGAAGGATACAGGAATCGAATCTTCGAACTCTTCAGACGTGCCCTGGCTAGATACAGGAATCGAGTCTGGAAATGTGGTCAACAGATATGCCCTGGCTGGATACAGGAATCGAATCTGGAATTGTGATAGTTGCTAGATATGCCCTGGCTGGATACAGGAATCGAATCTTCGAACTCTTCAGACGTGCCCTGGCTAGATACAGGAATCGAGTCTGGAAATGTGGTCAACAGATATGCCCTGGCTGGATACAGGAATCGAATCTGGAAATAGTCGTCAACAGATATGCCCTGGCTGGATACAGGAATCGAATCTGGAATTGTGATAGTTGCTAGATATGCCCTGGCTGGATACAGGAATCGAATCTTCGAACTCTTCAGACGTGCCCTGGCTAGATACAGGAATCGAGTCTGGAAATGTGGTCAACAGATATGCCCTGGCTGGATACAGGAATCGAATCTGAAATTGTGATAGTTGCTAAATATGCCCTGGCTGGATACAGGAATCGAATCTTCGAACTCTTCAGACGTGCCTTGGCTAGATACAGGAATCGAGTCTGGAAATGTGTTAGTTGAAGGTAATTGTCTTTTTCCTGAAAAGGAAAAAACATCAGTTGTATGCAATGTCATGATGTTCAACATGAGACAGTGTTGTATGCACTTTATCATGTATGTACGCAAGATGTATGAAATGTGAAATGTTTATGAATGTATTTTCGTCTTAGGAAAATAAATCCTTGACGACCGGTCGGGGAATTAAATCCTGGGATGACGTTGAAGAGTAGAGTCCTTCGCTTCTGCTGGGGATGACGGTTGTAAGAATACACCGGTAGGAGAAGATGACTCCGTTGGGGAATAAACTCGTTGGAGAGATTACTCTCCGGGGAATTGCTCTGTGGAAGAGATACTTTGCTGAAGTTGACGAGAGCTCCACTGAGGATTTCAATGATGAACCCTGCTGGGGAATAGGATGATAAACTTCGCTGGGGATTGTGTTGATAAGTTATGTTGGGGAATTTTGATGAACTCCGCTGGGGGATAGGAAGAACTTTGCCGAGGGCGCTCTTCCGTGGCAACTAGCTGAGGATAACCCAGTTATAAGCCCTTGCGAGGAACAACTTTGAATAAAACTCGGGAGAAACGTCCGTACTCTGCAGGGGATAAGCTTCCAGACTCTACTGGGGATAAGCTTCAAGACCTGTCGGGGATATAGTTTCCACCTTCCTGGGGAAACTTCTGGAATTGTACTAGTAAATGGTTCTACTGGAGTGTCTGTATTCCGCCGGGGAACAATCTTAGATCAAGACTGCCGGGGATGCTTGCGGATGAATGCTTATACTCCGCTGGGGAATGTTGCTATGGGTAACTGAGATAACTTGGTCATATTCTTCAGTTGAATCTACCTTGGTACCTTGGCGGGCAAAGCAACCAGACCGCATCAGACAACCTTACATTGCCCCTGTTTCTGATGTCACCTGTGATTAGTCTTTTGTTTCATGTGCAAATATTTATGAATCAGCAATTTAATGTCAAATGCATATATCAAAAATGAACATTGGACGTTCTTCACAAGACAAAACAGAAAAAAGAAAAAAAAATGACAATTTGTTTGGAAAACTGAATCTGTATTGATTTTGAAATTTGCCTGTAAATAGGCGTTTTTGTACAAGAGGCTGACGTCCTAGTAAGAGAACGCCGCCGAATAACACAAAGTTTATACCATTTGAAAAGGAAACAAAACAACTATGTGCACAATATTCCCACTGGGTTCCAACTCTGCTATCGCCTTTATGTCTTTAAGCATCTCATCACTTTGCTGCTTGGTTGAAGATGAAGCTAATTTATCGATGCCGAGATCTGAGCCAGATAGTTGATGCCGAATTCTGGATGCAAGGTGGTCCAATGAGACATAGTGTTACGCTTTATCCCTAACTTTTGCCTGGACCGCCCTTTCGGGTTTTCAGTCCACCGGGATACCCATTTTTGTCCAAGCCGCCTTTTTCAGGTTTTCGACTTGCCGGGTGTACAAATTTTTTTATTTTCATCCCTTATTTTTGCCCGAACCCTTTTGGTTCGCCGGGAAGCCCTTATTTTTGCCTAGGTATGTCAACCTAGCGGGTCGTTTATCTATGCGTAGTATCTTTTTACTATGTCTGCATTGGCGGGGTGAGGAAGGTCGTCACCATCCATGGTGGTCAGAATCATGGCTCCTCCTGAGAACACATGTTTAACCACAAATGGCCCTTCGTATGTAGGGGTCCATTTGCCCCGGGAATCACTTTGAGGAAGGATGATGCGTTTGATTACCAGGTCCCCAACTTGGTACTCTTGTGGTCTGACTTTCTTATTAAATGCCCTGATCATTCGCTTTTGATACGTCTGACCATGACAGATAGCGGTGAGTCTCTTTTCGTCAATCAGGTTTAATTGATCAAGTCGAGTCTGGATCCAGTCATCTTCACTCAAGTCTGCATCCTTCATTATCCGGAGAGAGGGTATCTGGACTTCAATTGGCAAGACTGCCTCCATGCCATAGACCAAGGAGAAAGGAGTTGCACCGGTTGACGTCCTTGCTGAGGTACGGTACCCATGAAGAGCAAACGGTAGCATCTCGTGCCAATCTTTATAGGTCACTGTCATCTTCTGTACAATTTTCTTGATATTCTTATTGGCTGCTTCTACAGCCCCATTCATCTTCGGCCGGTAGGGAGAAGAGTTGTGGTGCTGTATCTTGAATTGTTCACAGAGCTCAGTGATCATTTTATTATTGAGATTGGTATCGTTGTCCATAATGATTCTTTCTGGGACGCCGTACCGACAGATCAGATTATGCCGGATGAAACGTGCCACGACGCTCTTGGTTACCATGGCGTAGGAAGCTGCCTCAACCCACTTCGTGAAGTAATCGATTTTCACCAAGATGAAGCGATGCCCGTTGGATGCCGTTGGTCGGATCTTACCGATCATATCAATGCCCCACATTGCAAAAGGCCAAGGTGCCGTTAGGACGTTCAGAGGAACTGGAGGGATGTGCACCTTGTCAGCATAGATCTGGCATTTGTGACAAGTTCGAGAGTGTTGGTAACAATCGGCTTCCATTGTGGACCAGAAATATCCTGCCCGAAGGATTTTCTTTGCCATGGTGTGTCCACTGGAATGTGTTCCGAATGTACCTTCATGCAGTTCTATCATGATCTTTTCTGCTTCAGCCTTATCCACACAACGCAGTAGAGTTGAATCATGATTCCGTTTGTAGAGAATGTCGTTGCTGAGGAAGAATTTTTCCGTAAACCTTCTCATGAACTTCTTGTCGTTGACAGATGCACCTTCAGGGTATTCCTGGGCTTCCAAGTATCTCTTCACCTCATGATACCAGGGTTTTTCAGTCACTTTTTCGGCCTCAAGATCGCAGCAGTATGCAGGTTCATCCAACTTCCAGATAATGATCCGGGGAGCCTCATTGTCCCACTTAACTTTGAACATTGAAGACATCGTAGCTAGTGCGTCCGCTAGTTGATTCTCCTCTCTTGGGAAGTGCTCAAAAGTTATCTCTTCAAAGTGGGGAAGCAAGGTCAACACATACTCCTTGTAAGGAATAAGATTTGGGTGTTTCGTATCCCACTCGCCTTTGATCTGATTGATCACGAGAGCAGAATCTCCGAAGACACTCAGAAACTTGATCCTTAAGTCGATTGCAACTTGTAGACCCATGATACATGCCTCATATTCTGCCATGTTGTTGGTGCAGTTGAAACACAATAGGGCGGTGAGTGGAGTATGAGTTCCTTTGGGAGATATGATTACAGCGCCGACGCCGTTACCCAAAGCATTGGAGGCTCCGTCAAAATGCATAGACCATCGGGATCCTTCCTCAGGTCCTTCATCCGGTCCAGGTACTTCACAGTCAGTTACCACCATGATGTCTTCGTCCGGGAATTCAAAATTTAATGGTTGGTAATCGTCCACAGGTTGGTGTGCCAAATGATCTGCCAGTACACTTCCTTTGATTGCTTTCTGAGTTGTATACTGGATATCATATTCTGTCAAGATCATTTTCCATCTTGCTATTCTTCCAGACAGAGCAGGCTTTTCGAATATGTACTTGATGGGATCCATCTTTGAAATCAACAGAGTGGTGTGAGTCAGCATATACTGTCTCAGCCGGCGAGCAGCCCATACCAGAGTGCAGCAAGTTTTCTCAAGCAGTGAGTAACGAGACTTACAGTCGGTAAACTTTTTGCTCAGGTAATAAATAGCGTGCTCTTTTCGGCCAGACTCGTCATGCTGCCCCAGCACGCACCCCATTGAATTGTCAAGCACAGTCAAGTATAATATTAGAGGTCTCCCTTCCACTGGTGGCATAAGAATGGGTGGCTCTTGGAGATACTCTTTTATCCTTTCAAAAGCGGCCTGACATTTATCGTTCCAACGTACTACTTGATCTTTCTTCAGCAATTTGAAGATTGGCTCACAGGTAGCAGTTAGATGTGAGATGAATCGAGCAATGTAATTCAGTCGTCCCAGAAAGCCTCTGACTTCTTTCTCTGTCTTGGGAGTCGGCATCTCTTGTATGGCTTTTACCTTGGCAGGGTCCACCTGAATACCTTTATCGCTTACAATGAAACCTAGCAATTTTCCGGACCTCACCCCAAAGGTGCATTTGTTAGGATTCAACCTCAGCTTGTATAACTTCAATCGGTCAAACAGCTTCCGCAGATGGTCAAGGTGCTCCTCCTCAGTTTGAGACCTTGCAATCATATCATCAACATATACCTCAATCTCATGATGGATCATATCATGAAATAAAGCAACCATGGCACGTTGGTAAGTTGCCCCAGCATTTTTCAACCCGAATGGCATGACCTTGTAGCAGAAGGTGCCCCACTGAGTCACAAAGGTAGTCTTTTCCATATCTTCCGGAGCCATCTTGATCTGATTATACCCTGAAAAACCATCCATGAAGGAGAACACCTTGTGTTGAGCAGTATTGTCAACATGAACGTCGATGTGAGGTAGAGGAAAATCATCTTTGGGGCTGGCCCTGTTCAAATCCCTGTAGTCGACGCACATTCTGACTTTACCATCCTTTTTCGGCACCGGCACCACATTGGAAACCCACTGAGGGTAAGAAGTTACTGCTAGAAACCCGGCGTCGAACTGCTTCATAACCTCAGCCTTGATCTTTTCGGACATCTCTGGGCGCATACGGAGGACCTTTTGCTTTACTGGAGGGCAGTCTTCCTTGGTTGGCAGGTGATGAACTACAATGTCGGCATCCAAACCAGGCATGTCCTCGTAGGACCAACCAAAGATTTCCACGTAGCCATGTAGCATTTGGATCAATCGTTGCTTCACGCTGAGCCCTAGATTGGCACCAATCTTGACTTCTTTCCTATCTGTCTTAGTACCCAGGTTTACTGTTTCCACCGGCTCTTCATGCGGCTGAATTGCCCTCTCTTCCTGGAGTAGCAGTCTTGCGAGTTCACCAGGCACTTCGCAATCATCTTCACCTTCGTCCTCGGCCAAGTTGATCGGATTCTCGAAGTCATAACTGGCAGTAGCAGAGCTGTTACCAGTGAGATCCAGAGTGGATTGAAACCTGTATAAGTGAGTGTGTGTAAATATAGCTGTTTTGCAATATATAACACAGAAAGAAAAAGAGCGCAAGATTTGAAATGCAACAAACGTCCAATGTTTTGAATAATGATATATGGAAATGTCATACAAAAAGCCCTCACCAATGGAGCTACGATGCCCCGGGTAGGACACTGAGCCAATAAAAGTTTCAACATATTGTTTGTTACAAATTGAAAACAAAAGAGTTAATTACTGCGTGACAAATGTGATAGGTGTAAAATCCTTGGCCGTCCAGTTGCTTGGTCCGTTGCTGGTGGTTGGATAGATCCAACTGTCAAACTTTGCTTCCTCTACGTCCTCCTCGATAGCATTCACCCTTGGGTTGGAGATGAACACTAGAGCCTTTCCGATCCTTTCCTTGCGCACATCCCTCTGAGCCTCTGCAGTAAAGCCCAGCCCAAACTTGCCGCTCTTTTGAGTGAAGTCAGGAAGCTGACCCCAGTTTGCACATTTGCCTTTCTCGATTACAGCCCGGGCATCCTTCAAGGAAGCCATCTTCAACGGAAAGTCCTCTTCAACCACTGTCTCAGCCGACGCCAACGTTGGAGGTACCTCCTCAAAATGCTGAAAGGGGGTTTCAATAAACTCCCCGTCCATCTCGATATATCGGAATGAATTCAAGTAACTAACCATGTATTCCTCCTCGCCCTGCATAGTAACAATCTTCCCTTTGACAGGGTATTTGAGCTTTTGGTGTAGAGTGGATGTTACTGCCCCAGCCTTGTGAATCCAGGGTCGACCCAATAAGCAGGAATAAGATGGACGAATATCCATCACGTAGAACGTTGAGTCGAAGACTTGGGAACCCACATGAATAGGAATGTCTACCTCACCGTGCACCATCCTCTTAGAACCATCGAAGGCTCTAACAATGATGTTACTAGGTTTCAATTCCAGGCCTTCACAATCCAAGCGATCCAATGCCTTCTTGGTCAAAACATTCAGGGAAGAACCGGTATCCACTAACACGTGTGCGAGAGTAGTGCCCCTGCACTCTATAGAAACATGCAGGGCATCATTGTGGTTTTTTCCTTTGGCGGTGAGGTCAGCATCCGAGAACCCCAACCCATTGTCAGCTGTCAAATTAGCCACACAGTCAGTGAATTGATCTGCAGAGGTCTCCTGCGGCACATGGTTCGTTTTTAGAAATGAAATCAGGGCTTTTGCATGGGCCTCTGAACATAGCAGCAATGATAGCATAGAGATTTTGGAGGGGGTATGCCCCAACTGTTCAACAACATTGAAGTCACTCTTTTTAATGATTTTAAGGATTTCCTCCATCTCTTGTTGGGAGGCTTCAACAATAGTCTTTTTTGGTGCCTCCGTCCTGGCAGGCAAATCGGTAGCAACTTCTTTGCCCCGAGCATCAGAGGACTCGGTGGCAGTAGTAGACACAGGAACTTGATTTGGAACATGCACACTTGCGGGTGTGATGATGAGAGGTTTTCGGATAACTGGTGGTGCAATGTCAGGCGAGAAGAGCCTGCCACTGCGAGTAATCTTGGCGGGACCAGTAATGTTACTGATACTGGTATTGGTGTTGAACTCCTGCTTCACTCCAAGCACGTACACGTCTGCCCCATAATGCCATGGGACATCCTTGTTAGATTCATAGGGGAGAGGCCCCGGAACAGTAATAGTAATGGGCGCAACAGACATAATTTGGACTGGCTTCCTCGGGGGAGCCTTGGTAGGATTGAAAATTGTGACGACAGATACTTCTTCGGCGGAAACAAATGGAACATCAGTTTTCATGAACAGAATTTCTTTGCTATCCATCAGGCTTTGGATGCCTGATTTCAGCAGTGGACAACCGGTAGGGATAACAGCACACAGGAGGCAACCCTTGCTACAACCCGGAAATAAACCGGCTAGCAGTAAGTTCCTCTTGACAGTCAAAAGAGGGGTAGCAACATCATTTACCGAAACAGCATACAAATCTTCCTCGATGGCATTTACTCTATGCTGGGGCATAGGAGCAGTTACAACATTTGGCCTCTCAGGCGCTTCAAACTGAATTTCCTTTGCATCGATAAGGTCTTGCACCTTATTTCTCAGGGCCCAGCAATCATCAGTAGTATGCCCGGGGCTATCGGAATGATAAGCACAACGGGCATTTGGGTTATACTTAGGAGATGCAGTATTCACGACCTTAGGGGCCTCTTTGACGGTCACCAAGTTGGTTGATAACAGTTGCGGTAAGATTTGTGATAAGGTCATACTCAGCCGAGTATACTGCCTCTTGGGCCTTTCACCTCTTTGTTGATTGTACTGCTGAGGAGCAGCAACAGGTTTTGAAATGACCAAGGCATTGACGGCTTGGCGGCTTTCTGGCTTGACTTGTCTTCTAGGACCATAGACGGCACTTTCTTCTTTCTTGAAAGGTTTCTTCTCAACACTTGCAGCAACACCTTTCTGAATTTTTCCTGACTTGATGCCAACTTCTATTCTTTCACCTGTTAAGATCAAATCAGTAAACCCCGCGGAAGAGTTACCAATCAGATGATTGAAAAATGGCCCAGATAGGGTCCCTAGAAACATATCAACAAGTTCACGGTCGGTTAAAGGAGGTTGCACCCTGCCAGCCAAATCCCTCCATTTTTGTGCATATTCTTTGAATCCTTCGCCTGTTCCTAGTGACATACCCTGAAGTTGGGTACGGGTAGGAGCAAGGTCAGAATTGTACTGATATTGTTTGTAAAAGGCGGTGGCCAAATCTTCCCAATTTCGGACGCTGGTTCCCTCTAGCTGATAAAACCACTCCAATTGAGCTCCAGAAAAGTTGTCTTGAAAGAAATGTATCCACAGGTTCTTATCCGCCGTATAAGGTTGAATCATTCTCACGTAGGACCTGAGATGCATTTTTGGACAGGACAGCCCATCATACCTCACAAAAACTGGCACTTTGAACTTTGGGGGAATCACAATCCCGGCAACTAAACCCAAGTCTTCAAAATACAAACCCGGTACCCTTTGTAGCTCCATGGCGGCCAACCTGTCTTCTAAACCTTTGTATTTATCATCAGCCGGAGGGTATTGTTGATCAGTGTAGTCTTCATCCTCTTCAACCTCCTCTTCTTCCACATCGGACTCGGAAGGTACCGCAGCTCCACCCCCTTTACTGGTTCCTTCCTCATAAGTAGGGGGAAATTCAAGCACTCTTCGGGCTTCTCCTTCAAATCTTCTCCCTAAAGTAGCCACCCCGAGTCTCTTTTTCTTCTTTTTCACTGGGTCTTTATTCCCCAGCAAGGTCTTCAGATCCTCCTGACCCTTAGCCAAGGTCATCAGGAGTTGCTGGAACTGTGCATTTTGAGCTTGCAGGTCTTTGACTGTTTGCTCGAGATCCATCCTACTGAAATAAATAGCAGACGGGTAAGGAAACCTGGCGTGAGACCTGCTTATGCACATGATGAATGGTATGCTTATGTATGCAATGCATTCAAGGATTTAGAATATTCAAAATTGTTGCAGACAAAAAGGAACGCACGTCATATTAATAAGAAGAAATTTGTTAGTACATAAATGCCCCATGGGCCAAATATTACAAAAAACAACTTCTCAAGGTAGAAAGACGTTGCACATCCTCTTTGGTGCGATGTAGGTGTTGAGGGCCTCTTGCTCATGGAGTCGGCGGGTAAGCTCTAGAACCTTCTTCTCGCTGGCGTAGAAGCTGGTTTCAAAAGTGTTTTGTTCCTCCTTGAGCTGAATCCAACTTTTCTGCATTTCCTCCCACGATGTAGGCATGTCTGGATATAGGATGGTGTAGGGAACCTCTCCTTCCATGACAGGATCTTTAATCACAGGGAGAACATGAGGATAAGGCATCATTAGACTCTGGGCTCGGGCTCGTACCCACTGGAGATAAGGCTCAAGAGGGATGGAGTTCTTGTGTCCCAGAGTCTTGCTATCAACCTTGTTGGGTCTTCCCCAAGCTCTGATGAATCTTTGGCGAAGTCCTTGAGCGTCGTTGTCGAAGTCAAAAACTAGGTCAGGAATCAACATGTCATGAGGGCCATCCCTCCGTGCATATCCAAATTGCCTCAAAGCTAGGCAAGGGTTGTAGGTGATACCTCATCTGATTCCAAGTAAAGGAACATTAGGGAACTCTCCACAACGATCGACGATGATGACATTTTCTCTGGACCGAGAACACCAATGTACATCAGAGTGAGTAAGAGTCATCAACCGTTGGGACCACCTTGAGCCTTGGTCATTCTTAAAGACAGATTGTGGAAGGTGCGAAATAAACCACCTTGCAAGGAGAGGAGTACAGCACATGAGAACACCCCTCTGTCTCATTGTTCGTGTGTAAAATGAGTGAAGGATGTCCCCAAGCAATGTTGGTATTGGATTTATGGACAAGAAGATTTTGACGGCGTTGACATCTACCAATTGGTCAGAATTTGGGAATAAGACCAATCCATAGATAAGGAGTGCCACAATTTCTTCAAAGGCTTGTAGGTCCAATGAATTCCAACACTCTTGTGCCTTCTCGATTAAGAATTTTGCTAAGAATCCTTTGACGCCGCTTCTGGTTTCCCAATTCCCCTTGATGTTGGATGGTTGTAGATGTAATGCTCGAGCAACATCTTCCGGCTTTGGTTCCTTTTCCGTACCGTTGAAAGGTAGTTGATTGAGGATAGGAATTCTCAGGAGTTGAGAAAATTCCTCCAAATTGAGTACCAACTGATAGTCAGGGAAAGTGAAACAGTGGTGAAGGGGATCAAAGAACTGGAATAGCACTTTCATCATGTCTTCTTCAATGTTGGTGTTGACTAAGCTGAGCAGTCTACCATGTCTTTCACTGAAGGGTGAGCTTTCCGGAATTTTTGAGGTGAGCTCCTTAAGTTGAGGAGAGATTCTCACAAGGTTGACTTGGATGGTCTTTCTGCGAGGAATTTCCATGACCTACAAAATAAGAACAAAGATGAAGATCCAAACCCTTGAAATGGTTAGTGAATGCATATGATGTTTCATGATGTTTATGATGTATGCACAAGCATATGCACAAGCAAATCACACCAAACCCTAGTTTCAGGCTTGCATGGGGTTTAGGTAAGTACCCTCTTGAAGTTAGTTGGCTCATCCTGTCCTACAAATAGTAACCGGGTTCTAAGGAGCTAAATATCACTGGATTGTTTTCATTGTTCATCGTTTTGGTTTAGCCACTTAACTAGCGACCAAAATATTCCAAGAAAACAACCCCCAATGAGTGTAGTATCGAGTATCTACCAACTTCGGACTGCACCAAAGCCAGTCATCTCACTACCCCTAATAAAAGGCCAAGATGGTCAAGTAAGGTTCTAGGTCATTAGTGCTTAGTAACATCACTCAGCGGCCCCGTACTCTCCTTGATTGAACTCAAGGGTTACCGGTACTCACAAATATGTCGCACTAATATAGCTATTGCTTCGACCGTGTCGGTATACCCCGCACAGTTTCCACAATGTATTGCTATCTATAAATGTTTCCCAAAATCCGGGTGTAGGATTGCAAACCCAAACAAAAGAGCCAAGATATAAAGCAATCAAATCAAACAATTAGTCATGCAAGAGGGTGATCTAAGCCCTAAGGTTACTCCACTTTTAAATTATCCCCAGCAGAGTCGCCAGTTCTGTGATACGGTGGGAGAACTGACTATGGTTTTGCGATTGTTTTCGCAAATGTTTCGGTTGAGCAAGAGTCGCCACCGACTTTTTATTTTATCCTAAGGAAAGGTTTAAAAAGCACAGCAAAAACCTTTGAGATGTTTTCTTGGGTTCGGGGAGTAGATTATAGAAAGGGAAGGTATTAGCACCCTTTCTATCCATGGTTATCCATGGGCTCTTAGTTACTTGCTTAGATCAACTTGCCTTATTTTTCAATTGTTTGAAATGGTGCTCTTGTGTGTGTGGGTTTGAAAATGTTTTGAAAAGAAACCAATGTGGTGGCAACCTTTGTAATGATCCATGTTGGGATGTATACAAAGGTGTATATCTTTTGAAAAGGTTTTCATTTGTTTTTGAAAGTTGTTTTTGAAAGTGTTGTGAGGTGTGGTTTTAGAAATAGGCAAGTGTTTTGTTTTGCAAGTTTGATTTAAGTAACTAAGAGGTTATCTACTCCTAAATTTTCTCAAAGTTTATTGCTATGTTTTAACCCTTTTGACAAGTTTGTTCCACCATTGTATTTGGTGGACAATCTCATGTTAGGATGTGAAAGGGACGGGCACGGGTCATCGTTTAGACCATAATTGCAATGGTGTCAAGTATCTTTGGGCAATTTTCCTTAAGGGACTTGATCATTTTTAGGCAACTTTCGAAAGCGTCATCGAGGGACTATGATCATTTGATTGTTTTTGTTTTGCCCAAAGAGACCTAACATGCAATATGGCCCATTTATTGAAGGCAACAAGTGGAATACCCTAGGGGTGCAAGTGTGATATGTGTTGTCCATTTTCATGCTTGTTTATCTTGAAATTAGGTCAAACTATTTTGTTGTTTTCATTTGCATACAAACCCTAATTCTAACATGGTATATTTAGAAAGCGTTAAAGTGCGAAAAGTAAAGTTCCTACACTATTACAACACAATATGGGAAGGGGGGTACAAATGTTCAAATGGGGGGATATTTAGACAAGGAATTTAAACCTAGCTATTACATCAATTTTTGGAATATTTACAAAATAATTAATTGCATGAATTAAATGGAAAATAAAATAAAGATGTAAAATGCAAAAAGGGTTTTTATATGTATGGAAAAAGGATATTTTTTTTATGTCAAATAAATAAAATAAAGAAAAGGATTATTTTTGGAGTTTTTGTGTTTTAAGGGTAAAACCCTAATTTCATTAAATAAATATATTAACTATTTAATATGTATAATATTTAATAATTATATGTAAAAAATAAAATAAAATGGAGTATATTCATAAAGAAAAGTATTTTTCATATCAAATATTAATAATAAAAAATGTATATATTTTTGTATTTTAACCTAAATATACTAATAAATATATATATATATATATATATATATATATATATATATATATATATATATATATATATATATATATATATATATATATATATATATATATCGATGTATTAATTTCTAAATATGTATTATATATATAAAAATAATAATATTTAATATTTATAAAAAAAAAGTATATTTTGCATAAAATATTTTTCAAAAGAAAAAATGAAATAAAAATCAGAAATGAAATATATTTATATTATTTTTTTCTAGTTTTTTTTTAAATAATAGTATATATATATATTTATGTACAAATGTCCATATAAACAAATAAATACTTAAAAAATATAAAAAATGGTGTAAAAAATATTTTTCATGTTTTTAATATTATTAGCAAAAATAAATAAGCCAAAAGAAAAAAAGAAAAGTCAAAAATCAAGAAAATAAACATAATGGGCTCAAGGGGTATGAAACCAAAAACAATGTGTGAAAAGAAATAACACAACAAGCCCAGCCCATGAAGCTTCTTCTTCAACCTTCAGACAAAAAATGTTCCAAAACGCGCGCCTGTTTTCCAAGTTCAAACATCTGGATTCTTTGATCTTTTGCACAAACTCACAACATAAGAAATGTTAAGCATTGAATCACGATTCTAAATATATAAAGAACTCATCCTAACTCTCAGAAATGAGAGAGAATTTTGACATTCCCAAATCCTGACCTAACTTTTCTTTCATATTCAAACCTTAAATTCTCACAGCTCAAGCAAAATAAATGAAAAGTAAAAGCATGTACAGATTCAGGGGCATGAGTAGAACACTTCTTATTCACAAACTTAGAGCTAATGATGCCTAGACTAAGAGTTAGAAGTTCAAGAAGATACATGTTCAATTGAAGTTCTATCTGGCAATGGGGGAGCTTTCAGAGCAAGATGATGATCTGTATAGCTTGCCTGAAGTGTGGTGATGCTATTCCAGTGTTTACTTTGCTTTGAAACACCTTGAATCGAGCTATGGACCTCCAACTGTAAAACAAGAAAGTGAAAATGGTGGAACTGGTTAGAGGAATTACAGGTCGTGTTTTGTGTTTTGGTTAGCTTCAAGTGATGCTAGGGGATGTGTTTGATGAGCTTTGGGCAAGAAATCATGAAAGGAATGAGAGATGGGATTCAATCTGCAGACCCTGCCCTGTTTCTGCAGTTTGAGAGTGATTCTGGGAATGGGAGTGTTTGAGACCTTGTTTGCTCGTGTTCTAGCTTGGGTTTGATGATTAGAAGGTGTATAAAATATTTGCTTCAAGGTTCTAAGGCTGAGATGAAAGTTATGTTGTGATATGCTACATTTCTTCACACTTAAGCAAGCAAATGTCCACTTGAGTTTTAGACAGCTAGAGGCCCCCCTAATGTGCTGCAAAGCTTCTCCTTGATCAGTGTGATTAGTCCCTAAACTTGTGCCAAGGGGATTTGATCTGTACTTCTTGGATTTGCATTATGACATAAAGCTTGCTTTTGCAAAAATGGTTATTTCACTTTTTCCATTTATGGCCTAATCCAACATGTAATGCTTAAACTCATGAAACAAGGCCTTAGCACAATGAACATGCATTAAATTATTGAGTGTTTGATGGTTTAAGGGCCTGTAATTAAGTGGCATGCTGGTTTGAGAAATTTGCACAAGTTATGATCATGGAAATTGGCCAATTCAAAAGTGAGTTTTTGCCATATTGCAAAATTCGAATCTCTCAAGTTATGAGGTTGTTTGATGAGTTCTTGGACATCTTGGAAAGCTTGGAATGTGTACTACAATCCAACTTTGAAGTTCAAATTGAAATTCCAAGTGGAAGTGTATGGAAAATGGTCTTGAAGTTAGGTAGAAAACCTTGCCAAAATAGGTCAAATTTTCACTAAGTTAAGAATGGTTTGGTACCCTTGTTCCAAAAATTGTAACTTGAGATACAAGCTTCTTTTGGGAGAACTTTGTGAATCAAAGTTGTATATTATGCAATAGGCTACAACTTTCATGTTTTGACTTTTGCTTGAATCCAAATGAATCTTGGTGAGAAAGTGGGGCAAAGTTGGGAAAAAATTAGGGTTTTTCATAACTTAGAAAAATTCTAAGTTATGAAAAATTCTCATTTCAAACCCTAATTTGCAATTCTTGATTTCTTGATGAACAAGTTTCATGATTTGGCATGTTTTGATGAAAAATGAATCTTGACTCTTGATTTTGACCAAAAAGTCAAAGTTTGACTTTTCAGTATACAGTCAAAATTGATCAATTGACTGGGAAATTCAACTGTCAATCTTGTGTACTTGGGGTATTTTGAACTTGTTGAGCATGTCAAGACAATTCCATGGGGTCCTTGAGTCCATATGTGAGCTTGGTTTGCCATTGTCTAGGTCAAACAGTCAAAAATTGCCTTTGTGTAGTCAAAACCCTAAAAATGACCATTTTGCCCTTTTGGTGATCTGATCAAATTTCTTGTGGAATTGTGATCCAAACTTGATCAAATGGTCCATGTGAGTTCATAATGTTGATGTGGGTCAAAAATCATGAGGTTTGACTGTCAATTGACCACAGTTGACTTTTTCCCCAATACAGCTGATTTCTAGGTCAACTGTCCAATTGACTGGGCAAAATTTGGAACCAAGACTTGAAACTTGGTATGGATAAACTTGGGAGTCCAACATGAAGCATGAATGTCATCTTAGGCATTTTGGGTCAAAATATCTTTGTGCAAACACAAACCCTAATTTGAGTTATCAGTGCAAGGAGAAGTCTTGAGCAGAGGAAACGCTAACTGGATCTTGAGCTCCAAAGGTCTTGTGATGAGAAAATGTTGAGGAAATGGGAGGGCAAATTTTGGGGTACAACACAAAGGATCCCAAATGCTCACCATTGTCCTAATATGTTCTAAATATCATCGATGTCAAGTTTCAAGCCTTGCAGAGAAAGTTTGCTCAGTCAATTGCTCAAAAGCCTGAAAATCGACTATGCTAGGTCAAAAGTCAACTGTGGCTCACATACAGTCAAACTTCAAGATTTTTGGTCAATATCCTCATTTTGAAGTATCATTCATCATTTGGTCAAGGGTTGATCATGATTCATCAAGGATTGCTTATAATTCATCAAAACCCAAAAGTTGTTAAATTAGGGTTTTGTAGGAAAAGTCAACTCAACTTTGACCAAGCATAACTTTCTCATACTTTATCATAAATGACCCATCCAAATCTCATTTTTAAGAGGATGAAATTCCCTACAATTCAGCTTCATCTCCTAAGTTCAAAATATGCACTCAAAAAAATATATGAATTTTGACATTATAGGTCATTTTGAAAAGTCAACAAAAACACCTTTTGGGTCAAAGCTTCATACATGAACATGGAAGACTCAATTGAGATGAGACCAAAAGGGTTGCTTAGAGGACATATTAAGATTTCTAAAAAGTCCAAGAACACCACTCTAGGGTCAAAATTAAGAGTTATGCATTGGCCAAGTTGACCTTTTTTGCAGAATTGCCAAAAGTCAAATGTGCCCAAATTTGCATTTTTTACTAAATGCGCCCAACTTTTCATGCTTGCACCTCAATGATAATGTGGTCCACGACTCAAATGCTGACCCATCATTTGTTTGCTTCATTTTTTAATTTATTTTGATTTTTTATTAATTAAAAATTGAATTAAATCAAATAAATGATGAAAATTATCAAAGATTTGATTTGATTGGTTTTTTTGACAGGTTAGCAACCAAGATTTGATGAGCTTACAATATCAAATCGAATCAATGGTAATTGGAACAAAAAGAGCATGATTAGGCCAAATTTGGAAGGTTTACATATGCCGTGAAAACAAAATCAAATCTTGAAAAACTTCCAAAGATGTGATCAGTTTTACAACCCTAATGCATTCTATAATATATATTGAACATTTCCAAAGAAAACAGGAGGGTTAAGCAGTCGTGCAGAGCAAGAACACAACTCAAGAAAAGTGTTGATCCAATTTCCATACTAGAGACCAAATCGTGCCATCTTTCCTTTGCCAATCGATTGCTGGAGGTCCCGGGAACATATCCCAATCAATAGCAAGCTGTTTCACGCCTGGAATTATAAGTTACAGGCAATCCAGCGCTTTGCAAATCAAGAGGTTCATCATACACCATCAGGATCTGGCCATCCAATTCATCAACGCCCCAGATCAACATACCACCATTGGAGGACCACCATGCGCCTCAGTCAAACGTGCACACTGGATCAGGCAAAGTCAAAAGGGCCAGAATCTTTTGGGCTCAAAATCTCAAACAGCACCCCCCATAATTGCTAATACAGGCCCATATTTCTTTCTTTTTTCTTTTAGTTATTTTTATTTTTAAATCTTTCAATATTTATTTTATTTACTATTAATTCACAAATTAATTTATTTTTTCACAAAAAACCATAAAATCAATAATTCACAAAATTAAGATTATTTTTTTTATTATTATCAAAATTAATTTAATTTAGGTTTTAACTTAAAGAAATTGTAATTTGTTTTTTTTTTTCATAAATAAAATTAAAGTAGAAATTAGGTTAACTTTTAATTTAATTTTATTTTGCTCTTTTTCTCAAATAAATAAAAATACAAAAATAGGTTTAGAATAAATTAATTTATTTTTTTCTTAGATTAAAATTAATTAGAATTAGGCCTTTCTTTTTTTAATGTAATAATTTCCCTATTTTCTTAAATAGAAAAACAAGACCAAAACTTTTTTTTACCAATCGCGATTAGGTTTAGCCAAGGGTCAAAACCCTAGTTCTCTCGTATTTGATTCATCGCGCGCGCGTTATTATTTTTACGATATTATTGTAATTGTTCATGGTTTGTAATAGTTTAATCTATGGATTTTTATTTATCGCTTTCTTTTCCCGGGTTTTTTGGCTATGTAAATTAATCCCCCTCCCTGAAGCCTTGTAATAGCGTAGATTTTCTTTCTCGCATTTTAATTCTCATAAATATTTTACTGTTTAGATGTATGCTAATAGGATTGTATGACAAGAATGCATGACAACTTAATCTAGTTAGAAAACCCTAATGTGCAAAGACTAAATAATTGAAAACAGATCACCCGCACATATCACTCTTAGGGTATACTCACAATTAGGCTGCCTTCGGTAAATGGTCATTGAGTATAGGGTGTCTTAGTGGTTGCCCTCCTGTCTAAAAAGATCAAACGTTGCCTCGGAAATATTGCCTCGGAAATGTTGCCTCGAATGCGATCTTAAGACTCTAGGGTTATTACTAAGGCTTCCTAACATTGCTTTAGTGATCGTACGTCCCTTTCGAATTGACCCTTACAACTCCAACGACGGTGCTACCTATTTCTCAATAGTAGGATAGCGCTGTCTAAAGGAAACAAGAGTAGAAACGATCTTTTTTTCGAGTAGGTAGATGCTAGTAGGTACTTGCTCAAAACAAACTTCTTTTCACACTTACACATTTCAAAAACAATTTTTCAAAACAACTCCGTCACACCTTTGAGGACTGATACAAGGGTTATCACGAAGTTAAAACTCTTTTCAAAAATAAAGCACATACACAAGCAATTTTAAAAGGATGAGAAAGTACCTAAGAGCCCATGGAAAACCATGGATAGAAAGGGTTCTAACACCTTCCCTTTCTATAATCTACCCCCCGTACTCAGAATATCTCGAAAAAAGATTTTTTTCTGTACTTTTTTCCTTTCCGGTTGGATGAAATAAAAGTCGGTGGCGACTCTTGCTTACTGCGACATTTTGCGAACACAAAACACAAAACAAAAACCAGCATTCAAAATAGTCGGTTTTGCCACCGTATCACAATGGTTCTTCAAGAAATACTCCTAATTCATCAAAAGTCAAAAATTGCTAAGTTAGGGTTTCTATAAGAAAAGTCAACTGAACTTTAACCAGACATAACTTTCACATGCTTGATCCTTTTTCCCTAATAAAAGCTCATATCGAATAGAATCTCATCCCCTACAACTTCTCTTCAGCCCTCAATCCAAGTCATGCACCATTTGAAAGATACAAGCTCATACATTACAGGTCATTTTTAGAAAGTCAACAAAAGTCACTCTTTTCCAAGACCTATTACATCAAGATAACGTCTTCAAATGCAAAATTGATCAAAAGAGGGATTGAAGTAGACATCTTGGGCATTCGAAAAAGCCCAAGACCATCATCATGAGATCAAAATTGAGCAAGTTATGGATTTCCCAAGTTGGGAAAATTTGGGAATTTTCAAGAATGATGCATTGAGCAAATTGGAAGTTTAAAGGCAAGGGTTTAATTTATTGGATTTCAAACGTCTTCCTAAGATTATAGAGGACCCCTAAAACCATTTTTGCATAGTCTTGATTTTATTTGCATTTTATATTAATTTTATTTAATTAAAAATCAAATAAATAGAAATTATTGTAAATTATATGCGTCATTATTGTTTGGGCTTGGTTTGATGCATGAAGAGGCCCCATATTTCGTGTGCAACAAGGCCAACATTGTCTAGGTGCATTCAAATTTGAAAATGGACAAGATTCCTTGATTTTGGCCAAGGTTACAAATCACCATTCATGGCCTTGAAACATCATGTTTAAGGTTGTTTAAACTTTGTTTTTTTTGTCTCCTCCCATCTTATCTATAAATACAAGACATTTGCAAGCCAAATGGACGCACACACAACCTCGAAAAACTCTGCAAATTTAAAAAAAAAAACATCAAAGTTGTCAAGTTCGAATTTCAGTTTCCAGCCCTCCTCAATCCAAACAAAGGATCATAACACACTCATGGAGGTCCCCTGAAGCATTTGCAACCATCACTAAGCTTTAAAACATTACCAAACACATCAACTAATTTGCACAGTTTGTATTTTCTTCCAATTTTATTTTGCTTGATGTATGTAACATAAATGCGTTTTGATCATACATTACTGATTATTGGAGTGTTTGAAAGCTTTTTGCTTAGTTGGATTGCAGTTTTGATGCAGGTATCGCAATTTTCCATTTCTAGGGTTTGAACTTTAGAATTGGATTTTTTCAGATCAGTCAAAATTAGGCTTAACCAGTGGTACCTTCATGCTTAGGAGGACGAGGCCAGTTGATCCATGGCTTCACATTTGATTTTTTTTTGTGTATTATGAGTTTTATAAGTTGCAGGTGCTATAGTGACCGACCAAAACTGTCACTATAGGTCTCAATTTCTAAGACGACGAAGGGAGGAAGAGGATGATGTGTGGCAGCCCCTCACTGGGCAATTCAAATATGCGCGCGTTTATTTTTATTTTCTTAAATAATTACTTGAAATTTTACATTATGTTATTTTTGTTTTATTTGGTATAACGAATGAATAAATAGCTCAGATGGCAGGGAAGCGCATATGTGAGGGAAAGGACCTGGGTTCGAGTCCCAGGTCCAACATTTTCTTATTTCTTAATATTTTCATGCAGATCTGGTATTCCTATTGGCTTGACATCCACCATACTCCATCAAACCTTGGTCATCAGATGTACATATGATCAACATGGACGCATCTAGTGTGCAAGCTCACCATGCACCCTCAAGACCACTCCACACCTGGTCCAGCGTTGGCCTGGGCCTTCATAGAATTGGGCCCAACAAAATTCAATTCTCACCCCTCAATTTCTAACCATCTCAGGCTCATTTCTTTGAATTTTTTTTATTATTGTTTTTCTTTTATTATTTAATTCACCAAATAATCAAAAAATCACAAAAAATTAGGCTTAGACATTTTAATTAAATAATTAATTTCTTAATTAATTGATTAATTAAATTTTAACCATTTTCTTAACTTCAAACAAATTAGAATTTAGGACTTAATTTAGATTTAATTTTCTTTTCATAATAAAAAACCAAAAAGATCTTATTTAATTTTATTTTCCAAATAGACTTTAGGATAATTTCAATTTAATTATTTTCTTAAAATAAAAACAACCAAAAAGGATTTTTTTTACTTAGTATTTACTTAGGTTCCTTTTAGACGTAATATTCATTTCGCGCGCATTATTCTTGTTCTCGCATTTTTTATAATAATGTAACTGTATACCGGTATGTAATAGATTAAGTAGGACTTTTTTTACTGCTTTCTTTATTTTTTTTTCCCTAAAGCATTGTACAATGTAAATCCCCCTCCCCTAAGCCATGTAATAGTCTAGATTTATACCTCCCGCACTTTATTTTCCTGTACATATTAAATGCTAGTAATGAGGCGTGTATGGCAAGAATGAAATTAAAAGGTTAGCAAAACCTAATAATACAAGATAAATAACATGAATCAAACACAATTGCACATGCGCACCTCTAGGGTATCCCACTTCAGTTGCCTTCGGAAAATGGTCACAATTCTCGAAACGTGAGATGTTTTAGTGACTATCCTCTAGTTTGAAAAATCACAAGTCCCTGATGACCCTCTCGATGTTGCCTCGGTTAAAAGTGATCTTAGAACTTTAGGACAGTTACTAAATTTTTTTGCCAAGTTTCCTTCGTGACCGTAACGTCCCTTCGGTTGTCCCTCAAACATCCAACGACAAGGCTACCTAATCACTAATAGTAGGATAGAATTGTCTAAAGGATAGGAGGAAAAGAACACATTTTCGAGTACAAAGTAGATAGCTGTTAGAAGTTTGCTCAAAAAATCTTTGCACTTACACAAAAAACTACTTTTCAAAAACATTTTTAAGACACTTTGTATACTTTCTCCACATTCCCGAGAAACATTACAACGTCTGCCATACCAAGGCATTTTCAAAACAAACTTTCAAATACACAAAGCACAAAGATATTTTAAAATGAGCAAAACTCTAAGAGCCCGTAGAAAACTATGGATGGAAAGGGTGCTAACACCTTCCCTTTCCATAATCTACCCCCCTTACCCAGAATAATCTCGAAAAAGGTCTTTTTCTATTCTTTTCACCCTTTCCTTAATTTGGATAAAAGAAAAGTCGGTGGCGACTATTTCTTACGACAACATTTGCGAACACAAATGTAAAACTAGTATTAAACAGTCAGTTCTGCCACCGTATCACAATATCATTTGAAATTTGAGAATTTTGATGTAATTCAACCTTAGTTTAGAGCATGCACTCTTGAGCATTGTATTTTCTTGTCAAAAGGTAGTGATGTAGAACAATGGTCCTTGTAATTTGCAAAATCTTCTTGTGAATTTGAACTGAGTGATTTACACAACTTGCTAGAAAAAGAAAACCAATGTAAATTACACTTAGAACTTCTAAGATAACTTTGAATGTTTTCTTGAATCCTAAATCAAAGGAGGTTCTTGAATATAATCTCGCACATCAAAATCCACAACATTTCATATAATCCAAATCCAACTCAAATAATTTCCAAAAGATCTTGAAAGACAATCTTAATGATGAAATCCAAACCAAGTTCGTTGGAAATCCACTTGCGCTCAACTAAAAAATTGGAGTATCTTAAACAAAGCATCCAATTAATCCCAAACAAATTTATCAAGAATTAAACATAAACTTTCCATCAATCTTCCAATGACATTATCTTGAGAATACCATTAACCCACAATTCCCTTTCTCTTGCAATTTGGATTCAAAACCCGTACCACAAATAAACGCTTGTAAAAACTAATATTGCTGATCTTTTCAACAAATATATCTTGTGTACTTAGATAATACTCACGATGATAATGCTTCCGAGATTTTACTAAGAAAGATGTCACATATTCAATAATCAATAACCCTAGCACAAGAACCAATAGATGGGAGAAACATGATTCACTTTTTGAAACACTTGTAACCCTGAAACCTTGACGAAACAAAAATCAATTGACATGTCTTGAGGACTGAGAAGCCTTGGTAGCCTTGAGTAGTTGAAAACCCTAAGAGAATGTCTTGAAGAAAAGGGAGGGAAAATTTTGGGGTACAACAGAGACCACCTGAATGCGCGTTATTTGATTGATAATTTTAATTGTTTGTTTATTTTTTATGGGTTTCTGATAGGATGTATAACAAGCAACAACAAATGGCCTGATTGTAAGTAGCATGAATGGTATTGCAAAGGGCGTAGGTTCGATCCCAACTTTTGCAATTTGTTTTATTTATTTATGAATTGAACACATGTTTGCATTATATGGAGTGATTCCTATTCCAATCGCACAATAGTAAGCGTGGCTTGATGGATAAAGCATTCATGTATGACCTCCAAGGGGTGGGTTCAACTCCCACCCCATGCATTTTAGTTTTCTTATTTTACTAACTGTAATACGGCGGGAGACTTGACTTGTTTTTGCATTTTATCGCAAATGTTGCAGATAGCCAGAGCCGCCACCGAATTTTATTTTATCCAATATAAGGAAAGGGTGAAAAGAACAGGAAATACCTTGAAGATTTTTGAGTTCGGGGGGTAGGTTATGAAAAGGGAAGGTGTTAGCATACTTTTCATTCGTAGTTACCTACGGGCTCTTAATCGCTTAGCTCACTTTTGAAAATTGCTTTGTGTGTGTTTGAAAAATATTTTGAAATACCAATGTAAGGCAAACTTTGTAATGTTTCTTGTATCAGTCCTCAAGAATGCATACAAAGTGTTTTAAAAGTGATGTGTGAAAAATGTTTGTGAGAAAAGTTTTTGTGAGCAAGCGATTAAAATTTCTACCCACTCAAGGTCGTTCTTGTACCTTTCCTCATCCTTTAGATAGTGCTATCCATACCATTAGTTAGTAGGAAGCCTTATCGTAGGATGTGAAGGGACATCGAGGGTCGTCGTACAATCATTTAAGGCAACTGGAAATGATGCTTTAGAAATTTCGCAAGGGACTAGATGATTTATTGAAAGGCAATGTCGAAAGGGTCATCGAGGGACTATGATCTTTGAATAGAGGGACATTTGCTAAAGTGTCCCCACTTTCGAGGGACATGCCTGTTTAATCGAAAGGCAACAAGAGAGGCTAACCTAGAGGTGCGAATGTGCTTTGTATTCAGTTATTTTGTCTTGAAGTTAGGTTATCTATCAATTGGTTTTTATCTTCCCATACAACCCTAATTACTAAGCAATAATATAGCATATATAAGAAAGCAGTAAAGGTGCAGAAAGTAAAGGCAGAAAAGATAAACCTAAACCTATTACATGACTTTGGGACAATTACCTTATATAAAGTGGAAAGTAAAAATCCTAAGTTATTACAAACCGGAAAACAGTTACATAATAATGAAAAAGCGGCAAAAATAAACTACGCTATTACAATTATGAACCCTATACACTTTATGAAAATAAAATAAAATAAAAATAGAGGAAAAAGAAATATTTTTTGATGGTTTTAATTAATTACACCTAGGAATCTAATTACTTTTAATTACAAAAGGTTAATTAAAAAGTTAATCAAATAAAAGTTAATTAAAAAATAAAGTTAATTAAAACCCTAGAAAAACTAATTAATTTTATTTAAGAAAAAAAGTTAATTGAAAAAAAGGTTAATTAAGAGAGTTAAAACCTGGTTAGGGTTTGTAAAAAGGCTTTGTGGTTAAGTGAATTTAGGGTTTAAGGGAGAAACTAAGGGAAAAAACAAAGTTAAAAAACAAAACAAAACAGACTGTCAGGGGTGGGTGTTGAACCCACGCCCTTAGCTTCCTCAGCCATACACTTTACCACTGCACCAGGCGCGCGCTCGTGTTGAAAGAATAGAATCAGCGAGTTACATATGTTAAACCTACAAAACATGAAAATATGAAAAAGAATTCCAAAACACCAAAAGGTAGGGATCGAACATGCACTCTAGTGTAGTAATGTGTTAAGCGCACTCGCTTCCCACTAGGGTGGTTGTACATCCGATGACATAACTGAAACAAAATAATTATATAATAAAACAGAATAACTGGACAAGAGAAGCACTGGAGCCCTAGCTCAGGTCGTCTTTTCCGGTAAGCACATTTTTGTGTTCCTGCAAAATAGCAAATATTAGAGATTTCCAAGGATCCTAGCCCCCTAAATCAAGCCTTGCGATTTCAATGGAGGTATTATTTTGGGCTTAATCACACTGGTTTGTGAGATATAAGGAAGATAAATCAAATCGGTATGAGTATGGCCATTCACGAGTCAGCCATCATGGGGCTCACACGATGGGTTATTCCTGCATTATTGAACCTCAAAAACACATTAGTGATGTTAGTATACATTAAAACATAAAGAAAATGAAAATTCAAATTCATGCAAGGATGTAAAACCGATGATGCATGTTCATGTGTTTCAAGCCCTTTGGATCATTGCAACCGATCCAATCTTACCCTACAACACTTCACAGGTCGTTTGGAAAAGGTGGTTTGCATTGAGGAGAGCTGGAACTAGGGTTTGAAGATTGACCTAGTTTTGATATTTTTGGGATGGTGTTTCTTGCAAGGATTGTTGTGTATCATGCTTGTCTGAAATGTATGGAATATATAATGAAGAATTATGTCAAACATGTTGGGCTTGGACCTTGTAAGAAAGCATTGATCTTTATCTAATTTATTTTTAATTTTAAATAAATAAAATAAAAATAAATAAAATAAAAAACCCAAGGGGGTGTATGTATAACTTCTGAGGTTTATATTGAGGTATATAATATGCATGGACCTTGAAACAATAACCCATTAGCCCAAAAATTCCAGTTTGGTGACTTTTAGTTTCATGCATTTTCTCAAAATTTCCCAAATTACACCAATCATATCTCTTTCATTTGGATACTTTATCTTGATGTAAGTTGCCTTGACAAAAAGTGTCTTTTTGTTGACTTTTGAAATTACCTATAATGTTTTGGCCCATATCTCTCAAATGAAGCATTTTTTGGACTTGAGCTTTGAGAGACAAAGTTGTACAGAATTGAATTTCCTTTGAAATGGGCTTTGGTTGAGGAAAATTTGATGAAGTATGTGAAAGTTATACCTGGTCAAAGTTCAGTTGACTTCTCCTTAAGAAAACCCTAATTTGGCAACTTTTGACTTTTGATGAATTGAGAGTTTTCTTGATGAGTCATGATCAACCGTTGATCAAATGATGAAAATAACTTCAAAATCTTTATGTTGTACAAAAATCTTGAGGTTTGACTGCATGTTGACCATAATTGACTTTTTGTTCAATACAATTGATTTTCAATCATTTGGCTAATTGACTGGGCAAACTTGTGCTGCAAGGCTTGAAATTTGGCATGAGGATACCTTGCAACATATGAGAAACCATGAAGTCCACTTGAGGCATTAGAAATCCAATTTTCCTTGAGAAAACCAAAACCTTAGTTGTAGGCCACTTCTCAGGAGGAGGATTCATCTGATCAATTCTTGAGTAGTCTTGAGTATTTGAGAACCTTAGGAGAATGAGAAGATATCTTGAACCATTTTGTCTTGAAAAGTGGGAGGAAAAATTTTAGGGTACAACAACTGCCCCTATTCAATCTTCTTAAACTTGAAGAGTTAGATTGGCATGCTCGCCATTCGGGATCTGAAGGTGGAAGAGTATTGAACACTTAAGTGCCTAGAAATTTGCACTCACATGTGCGCGAAGTAAAACTGTTGATTAATTATACTGCTTGGATGGGCTTAAAAATTCCATTCAGTGAGGTGATAAAGTGTCTTCATGGATGGGCTTATAGATTCCATCCAAAGTAACTGTTGATAGATGTATTAGAATGAGTCTACGCCTGACTGTATCTGAAAAATGCTTTTCAGAAAATCTTTGAAGGAAAATGCTTTTTAGAATGAAGCCCTAAAGGAGATGTTTTTCAGAATAAACTTCTGAAGGGGAATGCTTTTCATAACGAAGCCCTGAAGGAGATGCTTTTCAAAATAAACCTCTATAGGAGAATGCTCGCCAGAATTCAGTCTCTGGGGGGAATGTTTTTAAGAATAATCTTCTGAAGGGGAATGCTTGTTAGAACAAAGGCCCTGAAGGATATGATTTTCATAATTCTGTATCTAAAGGGGAAATTCTTTTCAGAAATAAGGTCATAAAGAAGATGATTTTCAGAATAAACTTCTGAAGGAGAATGCTTTTCTGAACGAAGCCCTGAAGGAGATGCTTTTCAGAATAAACCTCTGAAGGATAATGCTCGCTAAAATTCAGTCTCTGGGGGGATTGCTTTTCAGAATAAACCTCTGAAGGAGAATGCTTTTCAGAATGAAGCCCTGAAGGAGATGCTTTTCAGAATTCAGTCTCTGAAGGGGAATACTTTTCAGAATAAACTTCTGAAGGAGAATGCTTTTCAAAATGAAGGCCCTGAAGAATAATGCTCTTCAGAATAAACCTCAGAAGGATAATGCTTTTCAGAATAAACCTCTGAATGAGAATGCTTTTCAGAATTCAGTCTCTGAAGGAAATGCTTATTATGAAAATGGTCGGCTTGTCCTGTTTCGGGAGTTGATCTACAATCTGTTTCTAAATTGCTGATAATATTTGTTTGTTTGCGAACCTAACCTGAAAAGACAAAGTTAGTTCTATGCAATGTCATGATGTATGTAATGCATTTTGTTATGATGCTCTCAAAATAAATGATAATGTTATATGTGTTTCGTATGCATATGTCATGATTTTTTTTGTAAATGATGTATAGATGAATATGTTATTGGAGTGTATCAGTAGCTTCATATAATAATGTCTAGCTAGGGAAAACAAATCCATGACTGTTACTGGGGATGAAGATCGTAATTCTTCAATCTGTTTAGAATTCCATTATTAGGGATTTCCGCTTTCTATTTGAGGACATTCTGCTGAGGATCTTCGACTTCCACTTGGGGATAGAATAATTCAAGGAGAGTTGGTCATTCATTGTTCTTTAAAGGATTTGATTCTTATGTATTTTGACTAGGGATAAAAGAGATGGATAATCCTTTACGGTGCTGTTAGACTAATTTTCAGATATGAGTATTAGCTCTTCTAGGAGGACAACATTGATTGATATCTGATCGGGTAAGAGAATCTTGTCGGGGAATTTTCAATATTGGATAAATAAACTCTGTTGGTGGAATAAAACATATATACTATGTTGAGGAGATAAACTCTGATGGGGATTAGCTTGTGAAAATAGCTCTGAGGAAATTTCTCTGTGGGAATTTATGGTCAATTTTAAACATTATCACGACTCCTAGAGTCTTTCGTAAATGCTAATCCTATTTTCATGCATATATTTGTGACTAGTAATCATATTCAAATGAATATGTTCATTTAATATAATCATTGGACGTTTTTGCAAACAAAATAGAGAAAGTAAAAACAATTTTGAATCTGAAATTTAATTGCATTGATCCGGGAAGTTTTCCTATAAACGGGCAGTTTTATACAAAGAGACAGAGATCCTAGTAAGAGGAAATTGTCATAAAAAAGAAAAGGGATACAAAGTAAAACAAAGAAAAACAACTATGTGGAAATGATCCCATCGAGTTTAAACTCTGCTATTTCCCCTGTGTCTTCAAGCATCTCATCCCTCACTGTCAGAAGAAGTTGATTGAACTGATCTGTACCATTTGAACTTGACGTTGATAGTTATGTTGGTTGTAAGTGGATCGATGATTCCCGAAACCTTTTGGTTCACCGGGATGCCCTTATTTTTTCCTAGGCCAGTCAACCTACCGGGTATCTTTTATGTATAATAGTTTTTAACTATGTCCGCGTTCACAGGATGTGGAAAATCTTCACCATCCATGGTGGTAAGTATCATAGTGTAATACGGTGGGAGAACTGATTTTTTTTTGTTTGATCCAAATGTGCGGATAGCTAGAGTCGCCATCAACAGGAAAAACCTTGAAGATTTTGAGTTCAGGGGATAAGTTATGAAAAGGGAAGGTGTTAGCACCATTTTCATCTGTAGTAATATACGGGCTCTTAATCGCTTAGCTCACTTTTTGAAAATTTCTTTGTGTTGTGTGTTTAAAATATTTTGAAAACTTGCCAATGTAAGGGGAAACTTTGTAATGATTCTCGTATTTGTCCTCGAGAATGTGTACAAAGCGCTTGTTTGAAAATATTTATTTGAAAAGTGTGATTGTGAGAAATGTTTTGTTTTGAAAAGCTTTATGAGCAAGCAATTATGATTTCTACCCTACTCAAGGTCGTTCTTGTACTTTTACTTCTCCGTTAGATAGTGCTATTTGTACCATTAGTTAGTAGGAGGCCCTATCGTTGGATGTGAAGGGACAGGCGAGGCTCATCGTACAGTCATCAAAAGCAACTTGTAAGGACGCTTTAGCAATTTTCATAAGGGACTAGATCATTTACTGAAAGGAAACAACGAGGGGTCATCGAGGGACTATGATCTTTTGTATCGGAGGGAATTTGCTAAAGCATCCCCACATACGAGGGACATGACTGTTTTCTGAAGGCAGCAAGGGTGGTTACCCTAGAGGTGTAAGTGTGCAAGGAGACTGTTAAACGCTTTGGGGCAGTTACATAATAGAAATTACGGAGAATGAAAACCTTAGATATTACATCCCAAGAAATAGTTACAAAAAAAGAAAAGCGACGAATAAAAATTACATTCGCGAAAATACAAATGATCTGAAAGGTAAAAATCAAATGAAAAAGGGAAAGAAAACATTTTTGGTAATTTTGTATGAAAAGTGACTTGGGATTAATTAATCAAATCTAAACAAAGTCAATTAATTTAAATTATTTAAAAAAAGTCAATTAATTTTATTTATTAAAAAAAGTTGATTAGTAAAAAACCTAAGAGTCTAACTAATTTTAGTTAATAAAACTATAAAAAAAAACTAATTATGTTGTATTAACAAAAAAATGAGTAAGAGTAAATAAAAAAAGTTGGGCCTGAAATAGAAAACAGGGGGGGTACTGAATGAAATCTGTTAAGCTCAACAGGGTTAGCGCATGCTCATGTGTGGCCACTCCATGAGGCTGCATCGTGTGCTAACAGATCTGGGAACATTGGATCAGATCTATGAAGATCTAATGGCGAGACGTGGTTGGGCGAACGGTAGGGCTATTATGAACCCACGCGCTCGTATATGAAGACCTTAACGCGCGCTAGCTTGCCACTGGGGTTACTGTTCATCCATTATCCTCAGTGAAACAAAATAATTATATTATAAAATTTATTATCTAGACCGAAGAAGCGTCGGAGCCCTAGCTTCGGCCGTCTTCTACGGTGACTCTCTTTTTCATTCCTGCAAAACAAACACCTTTAGGGATCCAAGGGTACCCTACCCCCCTAAATCAAGCCCTTCAAGTTCAATAGAATCATTATTTTGGACTGAATCGCACGAGTTTATGAGGTACGATGAAAACAACATGGATCGGTGCATTTATGGCAATTCATGATTTGATCGTCATGGGACTCCCCCGTTGGGTTTTTCCTGCATATTGACACCTCATAGACACATTAGTATGGTTAGTATACCTTAAAACATAAAGAAAATGGAAATTCAAATTCATGCAAGGATGTAAAATTGATGATGCATGTTCATGTGTTTCCAGCCTTTTGAATCTTTGCAAACGGTTGAATCTTACCTTACAACACTTCAGAGGTTGTTTGGAAAGGGTGGTTTGGGTCGAGGACGGCTGAAACTAGGGTTGGAAGTTTGCCCTAGTTTTTAATAATTTTGTAAATTTTGGAAGATAATCTTGTGCAAGGGTTTCGTGGCTTCCTTTGTCTGAATACAGAGAATAAATAGGGGTGAAATTAGGTCAAATAAACAAGGGCTTGGATTTGTGTAAGAAGCTTTATCTTATTTCATTTATTTTGAATTTTAAATAAATAAAAATCAAAGATAACTTGAATCACAAGCTCATTAGCCCAAAATTCCAAGTTTAATCACTTTTGGTTTCATGCATTTGCTCTAAATTTCCCAAATTGTACTAGTCATAACTCTCTCAATTTTTATTTTTTGAATGTGATCTTTGTCTTTTTGGAAAGCTAAAGATGTCCTCTACAATCTCTACTTTTATCATTTTTGCATTTGAATATTTTATCTTGATGTAAGTTGCCTTGATAAAAAGTGTCTTTTTGTTGACTTTTGAAATGACCTAGAATGTATTAGCCCATATATCTCAAATGAAGCATTCTTTGGACTTGAGCTTAGAGAGACAAAGTTGTAGAGAATTTAATTTCCTTCAATATGAGATTTGGTTGAGTGAAATCTAATGAAGCATGTGAAATTTATGCTTGGTCAAAGTTCAGTTGACTTCTCTTAAGAAAACCCTAATTTGGCAACTTTTGACTTTTGATCATTTGAGAGTTTTCTTGATGAATCATGGTCAACCCTTGATCAAATGGTGAATATGACTTCAAAAACTTGATGTTGACAAAAAATCTTGAGGTTTGATTGTATGTTGACCACAGTTGACTTTTACCCAATATAGTTGATTTTCAAACTTGTGATGCAAGGTATGAAATTTAGTATGAGCATTCTTGGAGACATATAAGAAAACATGAAATCCATTTGAGGAATTAGAAATCCAAGCTTCCATGAGAAAAGTAAAATGGGAGGAAATGAAAACCCATGAAGCATGAGAAGATATCTTGAAGAAAATGGGAAGGAAAATTTTGGGGGCCAACACATAGCACCGCCTAGAAATATCTTCTTGATTACAAATGGCCCTGCATATGTGGGAGTCCATTTTCCCATGGGATCACCTTGTGGAAGCATAATGCGCTTTATTACCAAATCACCAGCCTGTTATACCTGTCGTTTGACTTTCTTGTTAAAGGCCTTGATCATGCACTTCTGATACATCTGACCATGACAAACAGCCGCAAGCGTTCATCAATCAAATTTATCTGGTTGAGTCTAGTCTGAATCCATTCGTCTTCGTCTAAGCCTGCGTCTTTCATAATCCTTTGAGAAGGAATCTAGACTTCGACAGGTTAGACAGCCTCCATACGGTAGACTAAAGAAAACTAGGTCCTCAGTTGATGTACGTACTAAAGTGTGATAACCATGAAGAGTAAATGACAACATCTCATGTCAGTATTTGTATGTCACTGTCATGTTCTACAAAATCTTCTTGATGTTCTTGTTGGCGGATTCCACTACACCATTCATCCTTGGTCGATATAGAGAAGAGTTGTGGTGCTTAATCTTTAATTTCATGCAGATTTCTGTGATCATAGTATTGTTAGATTGGTACCATTGTCCGTGATGATCCTCTCAGGTATGCTATATCGATAGATGAGGTTATGCTTGATGAACCGAGCCATAACATTCTTAGTAACAGAGGAAAACGAGGTTGCTTCAACCCACTTCGTGAAATCATCAATAGTGACCAGGATGAAACGATGGACATTAGAAGCAATAGGATTAGTCTATCCAATCATATCAATGCCCCACATCGCAAACGACCAAGGAGTAGTCAAGACATTTAAGGGAACCGAAGGCACATGTACTTTGTCAGCATAAATCTGGAATTTATGACAAGTTCTAGAATGATGGTGGGAATCGGTTTCAATGGTAGACCAATAATAACCCGCTCTTAGAATTTTCTTGGCCATTGTATGCCCACTGGAGTGAGTACCAAAGACCCATTCGTGCATATCTTCCATAATCTTCTCAGCTTCCTTCTTGTTTACACAACAAAGCAAAGTCGAATCGTGATTGCACTTGTACAAGATTCCTCTACTCATAAAGAACTTGGCAGATAACCTACGTAGAAATTTCTTATCATTGATAGATGCCCCTTCAGGATACTCTTGAGTCTCAAGGTATATTTTTACTTTGTGGTAATAAGTCATTTCCTCTACTCCATCAGTATCAACTTCGTAGTAATGTGCTGGTTTTCCTATTCTCTCAATAGTAATTCGAAGAGCTTCATTATCCTATTTGACTTTGAACATACATGACATGGTAGCTAATGCGTCTGCCAGTTGAGTCTCTTCTCGCAGAATGTGTTCAAAAATGATTTCCTCGAAGTACGAAATTAATGTCAACACATGCTCTTAATAAAGAATGAGATTTGGATGCTTTGTATATCATTCTCCCTTAATCTGACTGATTACTAGGTTTGAGTCCCCATATACATTCAGGAATTTAATTCTCATATCGATAGAAGCCTTGATACCCATGATGCACGCTTCATACTCTGCCATGTTGTTGGTACAGTCAAAACATAATCTGGAAGTGAAGGGCATATGTCAACCCTTGGGATAGATAATTACAGTGCCAATTCCATTACCAAGCGCATTGGAAACTCCATCAAAATCATAGCACATTGGGATCCCGACTCAGGTCCTTCATACGGTCTAGGTTCTTCATAATTTGTAACTAGCATAATATTCTCATTCGGGAACTCAAGATTCATAGATTGATATTCCTCTACAGCTTGATGAGCCAAATGATCTGCCAATACACTTCCTTTGATTGCCTTATGAGTAGTGTACTGAAGAGAGTGGGTTTCTCGAATATGTATTTTATTGGATCGATCTTAGAGATCAACAAGGTAGTATGAGTCAACATACACTGTCTTAGTCGATGAGCAGCCCATGCCAAAGTGCAACAAGTTTTCTTGAGCAGTGAGTATCTTGTTTCACAGTCGGTAAATTTTTTGCTAAGGTAGTATATTGCATGATCTGTTCAACCAGACTCGTCATGTTTCCCCAATACACACCCCATTGAGTTCTCTAATATTGTCAAGTACATGATCAGAGGTCTTCATTCAACCGGTGGCATTAGAACTTGAGGTTCCTGGAGGTACTCATTGATCTTGTCGAAGGCTATCTAACAATCTTTGTTGCACTTCACTACTCGATCTTTCTTTAGTAACTTGAAGATCGGCTCGCGGGTAGCGGTCAAATGGGAAATAAATCTGGCGATGTAGTGAAATCGACCCAGGAAACCTCTGACTTCCTTCTCAGTACAGGGAGTTGGCATTTCTTGAATAGTTTTAACCTTGACGGGATCGACTTCAATACCTTTACCACTGACGATGAAACCTAGGAGTTTACTGGATCTTACCCCAAAGGTGCACTTGTTTAGATTCAACCTAAATTTTAATTTCTTTAGCCTCTCAAATAGCTTGTGCAGTTTGTCGAGATGTTCTTCTTCAGTCTGAGACATGGCTATTGTTGTAGCCTTATAGCAGCAAGCAAAAAGTAAACTATTATTTTTATCGGGTCATATAGGTTATATCATATCGTGTCCACATATTTTGGTGTATTGAAATGTCGTTCGACAAATATATCGTTAATGAGTTTAGAAATAAATGGGTTGAAAGTATAGAAAAGGTAAAAACTATTCACAAGAAAATGAATTCATTCTTAAAAGGAGAAATTTATCAAGCATGCATATAATATTCTCCTCAAAGACTTAAACCTATCGACCAGTTATACTCAACCTACAATACCGGTCTATGTCATCACATGTAAAACAAAACACCCATTGTATCACCTTGGTAGAGATATCTCATCCACCTCAACAATACAGAAGTCAACTGTGCCACTCGTGTTAACGATCTTTCAGTCAACACAACCGACACAAAGGCATTAATCATAGACAACCTAAGTGAGTAATAGCTCTAAATCTATCTCTAGCGTCTAGAAACTATTAGACAATCATCTTAGATAAGAATATAAGCAGTATATGTCTATAACAACTCAAATCCATAACACAAAGCAAAAATCTCAGACAACAATCAACAAAGATTTGTAAAGAAAGTTTAGTATAACGCCATGGCCGACAAATATACATATATTCAGGGTAAATATACATAAAAAAACCCAACAAAAGATAAATACATAGAGAGGAGAAGAGATAAACCCAAAATATTCTGGTTTATCAGCGCCGATCAAAGAGCAATGCACCCAAGATCATCCATATGTAAGCCCTATTATTTGTTATCTAAGCTAATCCACTAGAAAAATGAGGTGGAAGGAATTGGAAGAATAAAAATCACCCCCAAAACATTACTCTCCAAATGAAATGAAAAGGAAATATAAAGAAATTTCTGATTTGCATGCGTCGCCCGCTGACACGACTCATGTCACCCAGTGATGCCTTCTATACACTTGACCCAGGTTGCGCCATGCATGCAACTGGAGAAAATATCTTTCTCTCGCCTGGCGACGATTACACATCCCCCAAAGACAGATGGCAGAAGCAACATGGAAATTTGTCTTCAAATTTCTCCCGACGACGCCTTCTCTCACCCGGTGATCCATGGCAGTTCCAGCAACTTTTGTTGCTTTCTTTGCAACTTTCCTATGGCCTCTAAATTTTCTCCTTATTCCTTTACTGATAAAAAATGCATCTTGAAGCTTTATTCATCTTGCTCCAACAATGCTAAAATACCTGCAAAACATATACAAACTAAACGTATTTACAACTAAAAGTGGGGTTATTCAACTTATATTAACAACCATGAGTCAAAAAGCGCAATAAAATGTATATACAAAATAACTACACTTTTGCACTTGTAAAACTATCCCCAACTTAAATCATTGTTTGTCCTCAAACAAAGTATAATAACCTAAAGAACAAAGAATGATAAATCAAAGAATCACGAATCGACAAGGTTTGAAACCAGAAACAAAAATGCAATGGTTCAAATGAAAAACGGTACACACGAAGAAACATACTTACCACTAAACTATGACTATAACATAAACACGAAACAAATGCTAAATACAAAATTCATGCCAAGCATTCTAAAACAATACTAGTTCACAAATGAATCACACCTAGCAAACACAATCATCGGTAGATGAAAAACACATAAAAATGGGGTATTTTCACTCATCCAACAATCATGCAAACAATAGACTAAATTATGCATTCATCCAAAAATTTATATTGAAAATATAAAAGTAAGAATCTCAAGGACTTTTCAAGGTTGTAATGTGGCTTGGTTAACAAACAAGTGATAAGTCCTAAAGCTAATCGAAACAAAAACTTTCCTAAACCTAAGAGAGTAATTACTTCCACAAAGTTTCAAACAACATAATTTCAATCAAACTTCTTCTTTACCACAAGTTTCACACCAACACACATCACTTATTAACACAATTATTCGAACTCTTTTTGTTTTTCTTTTTCAAAGTTTTTTCAGTTTTTTCCGTTCTTTTCTTATCTTTTATTTTTCACATCTTTTTTGCTTTCTTTTATTTTTCTTTTTCAACCTCATAGCAATCAACCAATAAATACACAATCATTTTTCTCCCCAACTTGAACTCAACCATAATCTTGGTGAATACTCCCTACTTACTAAGGCAAGGTAAAAATTCAAACCAAAACAATGGTTGAGGGTTCAAGAAAACAACGAATCAACATCCATGCAAAAAGGGGAACTAAACACTCATAGACAATCATTTAGAAAACATAACATGGATATCGACAAAAAGCTCAAAGTGGTTACTAATGATCACACACTCATAAGGTGAACTGACTATTTGGCTAGGTAGTTGTGCTTAAAATGAAACAAAAATTCCTTGATCCTTTTCTTGCATTCATACAATCAATGCAAAATAAAAGATTAAGCATAATAAAATCCAGTTAAAACAAGAATTATGGCCTCGAGCGTATGTGAGCAATGGAAAGCTACCTCACAAAAAAGTGGGAACTAAAGTGATTCACAAATGAACAAGTATACAAAAGAATTAATGGAATAAAAATTGTAAAAAGTCTAAGTATCATGAATATGCTAAAGTATAAAAAGCGATAAACATATACCTCGAACGTGTACAAAACTTTAACAAAATCATTATCACGCTTTCGCAAGTCGAAATGATCAAACTTGACAAATCAACTCAATATTCTACAAGTTACCGGACCAAAACTTGAGTCCAAACAACAACAAAAGAATTAGAAAAGTAATACTCCTACAAAATTTCAATGAACAAAACTTACAATATTTACAACGAACAAAACTTCTCAGGCTAAACACGACAAGCTTTTGGAAAACAAATATTGAAATAAAAAAACAAATACAATTAACGATATGAAAATCGGGTGTAAATAAATTAACTAGTTGAAAAGTAAAGATTTGAAATTCAGAATAATTCCTTATTTCAACTTGTTAAAACACAAATCACCACACACATAAACAAATACAAACAAATATGCATGTTTTACATCGTAAGCTCGACGCCTTTATTATGCAAGCTAGTAACCTCCTCTCTCCATGCCATGGTATTGTCACACCGTGGAAACCTAAAGAAAGTGTCCTAACAATCACACAACAAATGTTACGAAAACGAGACAATTCACAACAATGCGTAAAAACACATATATGCACAAATATCATATAAAAGTTAATGTACAATTTCTATATAACATATACATTAATTACAAAACTCAAAACCAAAAGAATTATCGCAATGCAAAATCAATAGAACCAATCCCCGACAACGGTTCCATTTTGGTGAAGCAGTATAGCCGCAAGCAAAAAGTAAAGTATTATTTTAACCGGGTTATATAGGTTATATCATATCGTATCCACAAAGATTGGTGTTTTGAAATTTTATTCAAAAAATCTATCATTAATGAGTTTTGGGATAAATGGGTTGAAAGTATAGAAAAGTTAAAAATTATTCACAAGAAAATGAATTCATTCTTAAAAGGAGAAACTTATCAAGCATGCATATAATCTACTCCTCACAAACTTAAACCTATCGACCAATTATACTCAACCTACAATATTCGTCTATGTCATCACATGTCAAACACAATACCCACTGTATCACCTTGGTAGCGATATCTCAACCACTTCAACAACACAGAAGTAAATCGTGCCACTCGTGTTAACGATCTCTCAGTCAACACAACCGACATAGAGGCATTAATCACAGATGACCTAAGTGAAAAATAGATCTAAATCTATCTATAGAGTCTAGAAACTATTAGACAATAATCCTATATAAGAATCTAAGCAATATATGTCTATAACAACCAAATCCCTAGCACAGAGTAAAAATCCAAGATAATAATCAACAAAGATTTGTAAAGCAAGTTTAATATAACGCCATGGGAGACAAATATACATATGTTAAGGGTAAGTTTACATACAAAATCCAATAGAAGAGAAATACATAGAGAGGAGAAGAGATAAACCACAAATCTTCTGGTTTGTCTGCACCGATCAAAGAGCAATCCATCCTAGATCATCTGTATGCAAGCCCTAGTGTTGTTATCTAAGCTAATCCACTACAAATATCAGGTGGATAAAATTGGAAGAACAAAAATCACCCCCAAGACCATCACTCTCCAAATGAAATGAAAAGGAAATACAAAGAAAATTCTAATCTGCATGTGTCGCTTGGCGACACATCTCACGTTTCCAGGCGATGCCTTCTATACACTTGGCCCAAGTTGTGCCACGTATGCAACTGGGGAAATATCTTTCTCTCGCCCGGCGACAGATACACATCGCCCAACGACACATGGCAGAAGCAAAATGGAAATTTGTCTTCGAATTTCTCCTGGCAATGCCTTCTCTCGCCCGACAATCCCTGACAGTTCCAACAACTTTTGTTGCTTTCTCTGCAACTTTCCTCTAGCCTCCAAATTTTCGCCTTATTCCTTTATTGATCAAAAATGCATCTTGGAGTTTTATTCCTCTTCCTCCGACAATTCTAAAATACCTTCAAAACATATAAGAAACTATCAAACAATACACTTTATACAAGAAAATGCATTATACACAAACTAAATGTATTTACAACAAAAAGTAGGGTTATCCAACTGATATTAACAATAAAGAGTCGATAAGTGCAACAAAAAGTATATACAAAATAACTACACGTTTGTACTTATCAGATATCATGTCATCAATGTAAACCTCTATCTCATTATGGATCATATCATGGAACAAAGCTACCATAGCATGCTGATATGTTGCACCAACGTTCTTCAAACCAAAAGGCATAACTTTGTAACAGAAAGTGCCCCACTGTGTGTAAAAAGTAGTCTTCTCCATGTCTTTAGGTTCCATCTTGATTTGATTATAACAGGAGAAACCATCCATGAAGGAAAATACTTTGTGCTAAGCAGTGTTATCAACAAGAACATCAATATGTGGAAGCGGAAAATCATCTTTGGGGCTTTACCTATTAAGATCCATGTAGTCTGTACACATACGCACCTTACCGTCCTTCTTAGGTACTTGCACCACATTCTCAACCAACTAAGGATGGTACGTAACAGCTAAGAACCCTGCATTAAATTTCTTCATAACCTCAACTTTGATCTTTTCAAACATCTCGAGACGCATACGACGAACCTTATGCTTTATAGGAGGAAAACCTTCTTTCATCGGTAAAGGGCGAACCATAATATCAGTATCAATCCCTGGAAAACCTTCTTTTTGACACTGCCTTCAAGGTTGGCACCTATCTTGACTTCTTTCTTGTCCTTTTCAGTACCCAAGTTCACAACCTCGACTGGCACTTTATGTGGTCGTATGGCTCTTTCTTCTTGCATTAACAGCCTAGCAAGCTCTCCAAGTATTTCACAATATTCCTCACCTTCGTCCTCGGCTTTGTAGATCATATTTTCGAAGTTATAATTGGCAATAGCAGAATTGTTATCAATGGGATCCAGGGTGGATATGGATCTGCAATTTGTTGCGTGGGTGTGTGTAAGAATACATAGCTATCTTGAAAACAAAAAATTAAAAGAAAGACAAAGAGCGCGAAATTTGAATGCAAACGTACAATGATTTATTAAATGAAAATATGGTGATGAATAATGACAACCCTAACAAATGGACCATTGTTCCCCGGGTAAGGCACAAGGCTTAAAGTTTATTGTTTAAATTACATTAAAAAAACTTGAAATTAAGAAAACAAAAAATAGCATTTACTCCTCACTAAAGGAGATTGGTATAAAGTCTTCAGTCTTCCAATTATTGAGCCCACTGCCGGTAGTAGAGAAGATCTAATTGTCTATGCCACAGTCACTATCAGCGTCTTCCACATTGTTGACTTGATTATTTTGAACTCCATTCTTATTGATGCAGAATGGTGGTCTCTCAAAATCAGCACGAACACGACTGACAACCCTCTGAGCCTGAGAAGTGAAACCCAAACCAAATTTGTCGGACTTGTAAGGAATATCGGGAATCTCGCCTTAAACAGTGCAACCACCTTCTTCAACCATAGTCTTAGTGTATTTCAGAGAATCCATTTTTGATAGGGTCTTAGGAACAACAGGAGCAGCTTTATCAACCGGGGTTTTCTGAGAAACAACTTCAGAGTAATGGAAAGGAGTCTCGATGAATTCACCATCCATATTGACATACTTGAAAGAGTTCAAATGGCTCACCATATATTCTTCTTAACCGCAAACTGTAACAATATTTCCCTTCACAGGACACTTCAACTTCTGGTGTAAGGTAGAAGTAACGGCACTTTCCCCATGAATCCAAGGGCTTCCAAGCAAACAATAATAGGCCAGACGAATGTCCATCACTTAGAAAGTAGAGTTGAAAACCTGGGAACCCACTTTGTCTGGAAGATCAACCTCTCCATGCACCCTTCTCTTTGAACCATCAAAAGCTCTCACCATAATGTCATTGGGTCTTAGCACAATCCCCTCATAGTCAAGTTTTTCTAAAGCAGCTTTTGGCAATACGTTCAATGAGGAACATGTGTCTAACAATATATGAAATAAGGTGGTGCCCCTGCACTCAATAGAGACATGCATGGCCTTATTTTGATTCCTTCCTGCGGGAGTTAAGTCTGCATCGAAAAATATTAACCCATTATCAGTTGTGAGATTAGCAACATAATTTTCAAACTGATCAACAAAGATTTCTTGTGGCACATGATCACTTTTTAGGAATTTTACTAAATCCAGAGCATGGGCTTCAGAGTATAACAATAGAGATAGCATAGATATTTTGAAGGGTGTCTTCCCCAATTGTTCAACAATCTTGTAGTCACTCTTTCAGATAATCTTCAGTATTTCCGCCATCTGTTTCTTAGAGGTGTCTTCAATAGTGACCTCTTTTGGTGCCTCAGTCTGGGAAGGCTCCGTCATATATTCTTTATCTTAAATTTCAGTAGTTTATTCAGTAGTAGTGATACGAATTGGTGTAGTAACAACCTTCGAGGAAATCTCTGGAGAGAAAACCCTTCAACTTCTAGTAACCTTACTATTCTCATCAATATTGCCAACATCGGGATCAGTAACTTTAGCTTTTTCATCGACAATCAATGGTTCTTGCTTGACACCGTGGTAGTAGACATCAACTCCGTAATTCCAAAGGATAGCCTTATCAGAGGAATATGGAATTGGCCCAGGTGCAGTAATGATTAGAGGAGAAACTTTAGGTTCAACAGTAATCTTCATGGGACCCTTAGAGGTGATCCTTATAGGGGTATCAGAAATTATAGAAACGTCTTCAAGCTTCAGGTCTTGGGATGTACTCTCCACAGAAGGATTCTTCTCAAAAGGAATTTTCTCAAATAGAATCACACGGTTATCCATCATACATTGAATACCTTTTTCAGCAATGCACAATCATTGGATTGGGATGCACAATAGTAGCAGTCTTCAGCATAACCTAGATATAAACCGGCTTGCAGCAACTTCTTCTTAACGATCATTAGAGGAGTAGTCAAGTCATTTACAGTAGGAACATAAGAAACATCTTCAATGGTATTAATGTCGTTTTCATGGTTAGGCATAGGTGAAGTGATTACATTAGGAGTCTCAGGAGGGTCAAATTCAATCTCCTTAGCGTCAATCATTTCTTGGATCTTATTCTTCAGATCCCAATTGTTGCTAGTATCACGCTCGGGAGTTTCAGTGTTATATGCACACCTTGAATTGGGGTTGTAGCAGGGAGAGGAAGTGTTTGGATTCTGAGGCGGTTCTCTCAATGTAATCAACCCTGCCTTTAACATGTGTTGCAATTCTTGAGGCAACGACATGTTTATTTTTGTGAACTGTCTCCCGAGTGCATCCGATTCACGCTGATTATTCTGTTGTTGTTGTTGCACTGGCGCATGATTAAAGATAATTATTTCCCCCACCGATTGGTTGCAGTCACTCTTATTATGCCCCTTATGGTTGTACACATCATTGGATTGTCTCTTACCAATATAAGACTTCTTTGCAATATTTGAAGATGTAGCCACCTAAATTTTACCACTTATGATTCCATTCTCAACATGTTCCCCAGTCAGTATCGGCTCAGTGAACCCGACTGAAGAACTTCCTAGCAGATGATTATAGAAGGGTCCAATTGGCGTACTCATGAACATGTCAACCAATTCCATGTCGGCCAAAGGAGGTTAAACTTCTCCTGCAAGATCTCTCCATTTATGTGCGTACTCTTTAAAGCCTTCCTCAGAACCCATGGATATACTCTGTATTTGCATGCGTGTTGGAGCTAAATCAGAGTTATATTGATATTGTTTGTAGAAAGTTGTAGCCAAATCATCCCAAGTGTGAATATGGGTACCTTTAAGTTAATAATACCATTCCAGTTGTGTCCCAGACAGACTTTCTTGAAATAAATGCAGCCACAACTTCTTGTCAGCAATATATGGTTGAATTTTCCGAACATATGACCTCAAGTGTAGCTTCACGCAGGAAACGCCATCATACTTGGCGAAGATCGGAGTTTTGAATTTAGGAGGAATGACAACTCCTGAAACTAAACCCAAATCAATAAAGTTCAATCCAGGCACCTTCTAGATTTTCATAGCTCTCAAACGCTCTTCCAGCAGCTTATACTTCTCATCAGCAAGGGGATATTTCTCATCAAAATGATCATCTTCCTATTCATCAAGAAATTTGTTAGAACCAGGATCGGTTCTTTTAATTTTCACACTCTTACTATCTTTGTCTTATTTGTCATCTTCATTCAATGGGATATCAAGGTCTCGAGCTTTGTTGACTGAACCTCCGAACCTTCTCCCCATGTTAAGGACGCATACTGGTTTCTTTGTTTTCTTCTTCTTCCCATTGGTGACAAGTGCCTTCAATCCTTCCTGCCCCTTGGCTAATTCCAGGAACATATGTTGGAATTGGGCATTCTGAGCTTGGAGATCTTTGACTGTCTGTTCAACAGCCATTTCTTCTAAAATAAACAGCAAGAAGATGAGAAAACCTGTCTTGATAACACTTGTTATGTAATGATATGCATGACATGTAGATGCATATGCAATGTTTTTAAGGATCTTATGGGATTTAAATTAGAAAATGGATCTGGTTGCAGTTTTATCTTTGAAGAACTTTAAGTCTTTATCTTTGAACATCCTTCTATAAGAATCAAGCTCACCATATCAAGTGGGTCCTAGCCTATGACTCGAGAGAACATACTTTGATCTTGACGACATCTGGTTAGAGGAAAATAAATCCTCTTGGCTCTTTCTAGAAATATGGCTTATCATAGTCCTGCACCAAAGATCCCTAAAATCCTTGAAATGGTTAGTAAAAATGCCATGTCATGATGATATGATGTTATGATGTTATGTTCATGTTAGATAGATTGAAAACACAAACAATTCACACAAGAGTCCTAGGTTTAAAGGCTTGCATAAAGTCCATAGGTAAGTACTCTTCCCCATTAAAGTTAAGTCATCTTAACCTGTCCTAAAAATAGTAACCGGATTCTAGTAATCTTATATCACTGATCTTTCTCACAGGCTTTATTTTAGCACGACAACTGGCTTGCCACCAAAACATCTCGAGAGTCAAATCTCAATGAGCGTAGTTTCGAGTATCAACCAACCTTGGATTGCACCAAAGCCGACTATCTCACTACTTTCTAATGGCCAAGATGGGTCAATTAAGATTCTAAAAGTAAGTTAGTGTTAACGACACCACGCGGAAGCCTAATGTTATCCCCGACTAACTCAAGGAACACCAATACAAACCAATGTGTCACACTGATCGAAGCCATCATTTCAACCATGTCGGTTTACGTCGTACAAGGAATCCCTAGATCCAGGTGTAGGATTTTACAAGCAACAAACCCCAACAACCCTTAAATTAAAGCAATAAAATAAAATAAAGTGATTTAACCCTAAGGTAACACCTCTTTTTTTTAGTACACCCCAGCACAGTCGCCAGTTCTGTAATACGGTTGGAGAACTGACTTTTTTGGTTTTATCCAAATGTGAGGATAGCTAGAGTCGCCACCGACTTTTATTTTATCCAATATTTAGGAAAGGTGAAAAGAGCAGGAAATACCTTCCATAGATTTTGAGTTTGGGGGGTAAGTTATGAAAAGGGAAGGTGTTAGCACCCTTTTCATCTGTAGTTATCTACATGCTCTTAATTGCTAGCTTACTTTGAAAATTTGCTTTATGTGTGTGATTTGAAAATATTTTTGAAGAGCCAAAGTACGACCAACTTTGTAATGATTCTTGTATCAGTCCTCAAGAATGCGTACAAAGTGTTTGAAAATATTTTGTATGAAAGTATTAATGTGAAAAATGTTTATTTTAGAAAAGAGTTGTGAGAAAGCGATTAAAAGTTCCTCACCCACTAAAGGTCGTTCTTATTCTTTTCCTTATCCTTTTGAGATAGTGCTATCCATACTATTACTTGGTAGGTAACCCTATTTAATGGATATGAAGGGACATGTGTAGGGTCATCGAATGGTCATTGAAGGCACCCTGTAAGGATGCTTTAGCAATTTGTATCAGAGGGACTAGATCATTTTCGTAAAGCAACTTCGAATGGTCATCGAGGGACTATGTTATTTATTCGTAAGGGTCTTTTGCTAAAGCATCCCTACTTTCGAGGGACATGGCCATATATTCGTAAGGCAACAAGAGAGGGTACCCTAGAGGTGCAAGTGTGAAGTGTGTATTGATTCAGTTATATTTATCTTGAGATTAAGGTTTACTACGTTCAATTGTTATTCTTGCCAGAAAATCCTAATTACTAACAGTTATAAAGTGTATAGAAAATAAAGTGCGGAAAGTAAAATTCTTACGCTATTATATGGCTTTGGGGAAGTTACATAATAGGAGGGTGTGAGAAATTAAATCAATAACTATTACATCCTCGGAGCAGATACATAATTTAAAAAATGAGGACCTATACATATATCTAAGAAAATAGAAAAGAAAAGAAAATATGAGATAAAGGGTTTTGAAAAAGAAGATAAATATATTAGTGTTTTAGAAAATATATTTGAGTGATAAAAATAATTAATAAAACCTAAAATCTCTAATTGATTTTAATATTTAAAAAAATGTTTAATTAATTTATTTAATTTATTAGTAAAAATAAAAGAGAAGTTTTATTAATTAAAATGAAAACCCTAATTATAGTTTATTAACATTTAAAAAAAGAATTGGGTTAATTGGTTATTTAAAAAAATAATTAGGGTTAATTATAAATAGGGTTAATAATTAGAAAAAGAAAAGGAAAATTAGAATAACTAAAATAAAGTGGAAAAAATGTATGGGGTGGGTGTTGAACCCTCGCCCCTGGGAAGCAGCCTGCACTCCTTGCCACTGCGCCAGGGTGTTGTTGGTGTTAATCAACAAAACGTGTTTATTATTTGAAACATGTTCGTTAATCTTGAAAAACACAAAAAAATGCAAGACGCAAGGAATCGAACCCACACCCCTTTGTTAATCATGCGCGCCTTCCACCAGTTGAGCTAAGGCTTCCACCTGTTAATATAACAAGAACATATATTTATATAATAAAACCAGTGAACAGGAGAGGCGCCGAAGCCCTAGCTTTGGTCGTCTTCTTCAGTGAGATGGTTTTGTGACCTGCAAAAATAGCGCATGTTAGGAATAAAGAAGGACCTTATCCCCCTAGTTTGACCCTTGCGAATCCAATGGCGGTGTTATTTTTGGCTTATTCGACCTGTACAAGGAGATACAATGAAAATAATGCAAATCGAATCAATAATTGTGATGGACCATTCTGGAATTATGGGACTCATGCAAGGGGTCAAACCTAAATTAATTCATCTCAGGAACATGTTAGAACCATTAGTTTCAATTAAAACATCATGAACATTAAAATACGAAGTTCACAAAATATGCAAAAACGGTGATGCTTGAATGCACGTTTCAGGTGATTTTGATCATGAATGATGATCCAATCATACACTATAACACCTCAAGAATTGATTGGGATTTTTGAATGGCTTTCAGGATGGCTGAATGATGGATTTCAAATTCACCCTCTTCTTGCATATTTTTGGAAACAAACCCTTGTTTCCTGCACAACTTTTTCGTGTATCCTTTGGTCTGAATATGATGGATATATATAGATGAAGAGATTAGGTCAGAAGCATGAGCTTGGACTTTGTACAACACATGCCTTTGATTTGTTTTGGAAGTAGATTGAAAAGTTACAAAACTATGAAGATTTAGTTGAAAAATAAACATGCACGGTTCTTATCTTGGTCATGGGCCCCCTGAAGCTACCGGCAGAAAACACAGAGCCGTCACCGAACTTTATTTATCCTGAAGGAAGGGGAAATATGGAGAAAACCACAAGAGGATGGATAAGATGGTATTGCGATCAAGAGAAAGGGTAAGGGAGTCAGTTATGCAAGGGGAAGGTATTAGTACCCCTCACATCCGTTGTACTCAACAAGATCCATTTTGTTTGTTTTCTTATAAGTGTGCGTTTATCTACCACTATACTTGCTAAAGGGAAAGAAGAGGTTTTTTATTAGTGTGTTCGTGAGGGTCTCGCCACCCTTTGCATACATATCAAGTGAAGGAATCAGAATACCATAGTTCTTCTAGAAAATTTTGGTTTGTTGGTGTTTTTTAGTGGGTGACATTAACACACGCATTCTAGCAATAGGCATGGCCTGTATCGCAGTAGAATGGAGATAACATAACCTTTTGGGGAGTTTTATTTGTTGAGTGTTTTGTGAGTTTTAAAATGAATTCAAGTAATGATTAAGTGTTTTTGAATTTTTTATTTGTGAATGATAAGTTTTAATTATAAAAGAAGAAAAAGATTAAGAGGGAGACTAAGAAGTATTCTAATGTTGTCATGTACAGAGGGACCTAAAGTTGAATGTTCCAAAGGGGAACTTCCAACCTAATTTGTCATACCAAATGATTGAGTCTAAAGTCTACCTCGACATAAAGTGACCAAAACGAGATTTAATTGCCTCATGGAGCTACATAAGAGAGTATGGTATCGAGGTTTAAACAAGCAAATAAAGAAACTTAAATTCTAAATGTTTTTTACGATTTTATTAAATTAAATAATGGAAGATAGTACTATAATATTTTTATGATTTTTTTTGTGAAAATAAAGTATTAAAACCTAATTCTAAACATTTTTGGGTATTTTTATCATGTTAAGAAAATTAAATCCAAATAAAATATTAATCTACTAAAAAATTTAGAAGTTAAAAGGAAATGGAGTCCTAATTCTAAAATTGAAACTAAACTAATTAAAAGAAATTATTAAGAAAACCTATGTTATTATTTATTGAATCCTAAAATCATAAAATCTAAGAAAATTAACAAGACTAAATAACTAATTAAATAGAAAACAAAGGGGGTGAGAGGAATTGAATATTGTTGGGCTCAATTGAGGGTTGGGGCCTAAATTCTATATAAAATTAATAACAAAAAATTAAAAAAAAAAAAACAAACCCAATACAGTTAGGCCGGACCAGGTCAGCAGGGTCCGGACCCAACTGTCTTAAGAAAAACAGGTTGAGGGAGAAAAACCCTAACCATCGATGAAAAGACAACACCCTTCTCTCTCACATTGGCTTCCTCTGTTTTCATCTTCTCAATCTCACTCTGGTCTCTTATGCCATCACCCTTGCTTCATTTCGTTTCTCCAGTGCGATCGCCACTTCCTTCCTATCCTCTCAACTTCCGAATGAACCTAGTCCTCTCTTTCCTGTCAGCCGAATACATCCTCCAATCTCTCTCACGACCTTCTCCTACTCTGATTTAATCAAAACATCATTGTATAGCCTTAAGGATCCTCACATCACCGTAAAAACCCCTTGTTTGCACCGATATATCGCTCAGACACCCAAAATCTAACTAAACATGATGGAAAGAGGACCGAGAATTGATGCGCTACGGTGCATAGATTCACGACACTCTTTTAAATTCATGTTTCAACAGGCCAAAATACAAGACATAATAACTAGATCGATGCAAAGAAATGACGAAAGGAGGCTTACCAACTGGAGAACGACCTGGTGCATCTTCGTTAACAATAATATGAGAAATCCAACGATCTTCAATTTATTGTTCAGGTATGCATACACCACTCAATTCCTAGTTTTGAACTCCTCGCGTTTCTTATTCTACTTCTCTGTTACGTTGTTTGATTGTTGTTGTTGTGTTGTTTGAAGAGAGCGAAAAAGTTTGATGCAAGGATGTTGTTGAAGTTTGTAGGTGAGGTTGTGAAATAGTTTAGGGGTTTGTGAATAAAGTGTGTATATTTGGAAATTTTGACTTTCTTTTTGCAGTGAACTTGTTTTGACCGTTTTGGAAGCTTTATGCTTTTGCTGCTGCTGTTCAGCAGTTTTGCTGCTGTTGTTTAGCAGTTTCTATTTTCTTGTTTTGCTTGTAGTTTTGATTTCAAGTTGCCTGGTGTTTTTACTAGTTTTGCAGCAATATCATTTGTAAATTTATTTTCCTTTTGTGAACCAACGTAAAAAATTTCGTGATTTGAAAAATAGGAGAAGATGGCCCATGATTGAAAACAAACCCTTTAAATTTCTGATTCCAAATACAAACCCTAATGATGAAATGAACATTCCTTCTTAACAAATAGTTCTTGTTTGGAATTTTTTTCACATATTGATGTTTGCTAACTTTTTCTATTTCTTGTTTCATGATCAATGAGGATTGGACGGCCAAAGCGAGGTTGAAAGATGAAAAGGCCATGGCTAGCAAGGAGTGTGGGCAAGTTGCTTGAAGATGAAGCAAAGAAAATTTGAAGAACAAACATTTCTTTCATTTTTATAAACAAAATAATTGTAACTTGTATCTCAAATTGTAACCCGCTTTGTAAATTGCCCACAAAAATGTAATGAATGATATTTACTTGAACTTTATGAATGATGAACTTTGTATAGAAGTGAGACAACTCTTGAATTTTTTTTTGAAACTTGAATAACATTTGAATCTTAGATTGTGATTGAAATTTCTTTGATGACGCATATGCTCAATACAAGTCACTTTAGAAAATAACTTTGAACCAAGGTGGACCTCACATAAATTGAGTGATGATAAAAACTTGAATGAAACTCAAGACAATCACTTGAAAGAATCCCAACTCACAACATGCCTTCAAATTTAAGTCCAAAACTTCTTGCATTAAAACGACAAGTGCCTAAGGAGACAAGAACACCCTGATTATCATGAACCTCCAACCTCATTTATCGTTCCCGGATTCCATGTTCATCCATTTAAACTTCAAACTCTTGACTTGGTGACTTAGAGATTTTAAGAAGAAAACTTGAAGTGCGAGGAAAACCTAAGAATGAAGTAAGACATTCACTCGACCATGAGTTATCTTTGAGGCAGGTGAAAGAAACATCTCACAACAACCAGGGATACAAAACCCTAGTATCTTGACAAACAATAGGGAAATAAACCCTAATCTAGGATCTGAGAAAATTTAATGAGAAACAACCTTGTAGCTTGATGAGAAAGAAATCCATGATGCCTCAAAACTTCATTCCACAATCCACTGCTCAAGACCCAAATGAACTTGTTTTTTTACCTGATAAAGAAACCTCAAACCAAAAATAAACCTAAGGATGGCATATCCCTAAAGCTTTAAACCCAAGTGCTTGATTCCCTTAGATGCATGATATACAAACGACCTAGTGAGGATGGTGCAAATGGGATGCAAAGTCCAAGCCAGACAAAAGTAAAAGGTAGGGAAATTTGGGGTACGACATCTACCCCTATTTAATCGTATTAAACCTGAAGATGAGATTGGCGTTAGCCTTTTGAAAGTTCAAGGGGGAAGATGATTAAAAACCAGGACCTGAAATTTGTCCAGGAGATATGGTGTGAGTGTTATTTGTTTGTGATGTCTGTTGGGGATGAGTAAAATGAATTTACAGATGAACTGGTCCTGATGGGTAAAGGTGGTTGAGTAATGATAGGTTGTACTGGGGTAATGGTGCCAATACAAGGTCCTCGGGAAAGTGGGCCTTAATGTGACTGAAAAGATAAGGTTGACGATGTCGTGGTAACTGAAAGCATGATTACTGACAAAATGATAACTTAAAGACGGTGGGTAGAACTCGAAGACAACAAAGAATCTATCGTGTGGGATTCATGACCCAAAAGAAAAATAAAGACAACGGGTAAAGATTAACGTATGATCGACGAATCAGGGGAAAGAATATTACGAGGGTAAGACCAGTGTGTGGCATACAACCCAAGAAAAGACGACATGAGGGTTAGATCAACGGACGACCTACGACCCAAGAAAGATAATGTGAGGGTAAGATCTACGGATGACCTACGGCCCTAAAATAGATAATGTGAGGGTAAGATCTATGGATGATCTATGACCCTAGAAAAGATGATATGAGGGTAAGATCTACAGACGACCTACGACTTTGAAAATGATAACAAGAGAGTGAGATCTACGGACAACCCACGACCCTATAAAGATAACGTGAGGGTAAGATCTACGGACAATTTACGACCCTAGAAAGATAACACGAAGCTAAGATCTACGGATGACCTACGACCTTAAAAAAGATAATGTGAGGGTAAAGTCTATGGATGACCTACGACCCTAAAAAAAGACAACATGAGGGTAACGTCTACAGACGACATACGACCCTAAATAAGATAATGTGAAGGTAAGATCTACGGACGACCTACAACCTTTAAAAAAGATAATGTGAAGGTAAGACCTACGAACGACCTACGACCTTAAGAAAGATAGAGCGAAGGTAAGATCTAAGGACGACCTACGACCTTTAAAAATGTTAACATGAGGGTAAAGTCTACAGACGAACCATGACCCTAGATAAGATAACGTGAAGGTAAGATATACAGATGACCTACGACCCTAAAAAAGATAACGTGAGGGTAAAGTCTACGGACGACCTACGACCCTAAAAAAATATAACGTGAGGGTAACGTCTACGGACGAAATATGAACCTAAAAAAGCTAACATGAGGGTAAAGTATACGGATGACCTACGACCCAAGAGAAGATAAAGTAAGTATTGAGAGTTGGGGAGCACAATGTACTGGCACCATGACTTTTTGTCGGCAGTGTAATGACATATGTCAACTGGGAATTATAAGGATGATGTTCTTTATGGGGATGTTTTGTTGATTTGGGGTTGATTTGGGGTTTTCGGGCAAGGTACAAAATTTGGCTCATGCTTCATATGCATTTTGAAGTGTGACATGATGATTCATGGATATGCTATGCATTTGAGGATGTAATGTAATATGCAGTGATGATTATTGTATGCAAAGCGCCAAAATATCAGACTCATTGGGGTCTATTGCCTGTTGTCTTGGGATACCAAAATAGACTGGTGCTTGAAAACTTCGAGAATTGAGCTATAGCCTTGTCGAGTTCACATGGGACTAAATCTTGCTGAGGAGGAGTAGCTTGATCTTATCTTCTTTACATGTTGGACTTCTTGTGAATAACTAAGTAGAGACGTGGATCTCATCAAATGCCACAAGTTTCTCAGTGTTGGAGAATCAGGTGCCCAGTCATCTGTAAGGAGATGACAAGGACGAAAGCTTGGTCGAAGTGACCATTACGACTTGCTATCTGCATAGAAAAACAAACACTTGAATGCCATGGCATTCCCTTGGGATGCCTTCATATCCATGTAATGTCGTGTTTCACATCTTAGCTTGTGATTATTATTGCCTTATTGTTTTCAATGTAATGCTTAACAAAGAATTTAAATCACAATTCGCATACGAAAATAAAGTAAAAAGGACATAAAAAAGACTTTTTGGTGGAAGGGAAAATTTTTATTAATGAGTTTGTCCTATGAATAGGCATTCGTACATGGAGGCAATTCCTAAATGAGGAAGTTGTGAAGAAAAGATAAAATACAACAAGTAAAATGGCAATAAGAAAAACTCGAATTTCCATTAAAATTGATATTGCTATAGTTCCCGTATCCTGGATCATCCTAGTGTTGTACTTCTGAATGATAATAGTTGAATTGATACATCCCTTTGTTAGGAAGGTGTACTTGTTATCCGTGAAGAGTCTTCAGACTGCAGTCTCTCGCTTTTTGTCCCTAATATTTTCCTGGATTGCCCTTTCAAGTTTTCAAACCACCGGGACACGCATTTTTGCCTAAGCCGCCCTTTTGGGTTTTCGACTTAGCGGGTTATTCTTTTTTCTTTTTTTTATCCCTAACTTTTTCGTAAGTTGCCCTTTCGGGTTTTCGACTTAGCGGGTCTTTTTATGCGTAGTATTTTTTGAATGAGTCTGAATTGACTGGAAGTGGAACGTCTTCCCCATCCATGTTTGTCAGGATTAGAGCACCTCCTCAGAAAGCTTTCTTCACAATGTACAGCCCCTCATAGTTGGGAGTCCACTTGCCTCTTGGATCAGAGTGAATTGGGAGAATCTTCCTTAAGACCAGGTCACCTGTGTGGAATAATTAACAAAAATTAACTAAGGAAATTTGTCGAACATTTGTTGTGGAATCGATTCATAACAGAATTTTATATAGTTTTGTTAATATGTAAACCCAATTAAAATAAAAAAGATTGTAATCAACTCAACAAAATAATTTGTAATATTAAACAACAAAGTTTATCTCATTGTATCGATTGCACAAACGAAGTTTTCATATATTAGTATTAAACGTGAAATAGAGAGTAAGAGAGAAAGATAGAGACACGAGATTAGTTTAGGCAGTTCCCTAATTGGCCTTGCTATGAATATTTATGCCCCCAATTCTAATCGGAATTGAGATAATGAAAATTAGCCTTTGCAAAATAATGTTTACAAGAGAACAAGATGTGTTCCAACAATCTAAACCATAAGTATGATGTTGATCCTATCTTCTTCTCTCCCCTTGATATATACATCGATCAAGTGAACTCGATACTTCGAATTTGATCCTCCGTATCATGCTACTCCTTTGTAAGTTCCCCCTTTCTTCAAAGACACCACTCAGTTACATCCAAATTGCGAATGTATCATGACCCAAGATTTACCAAATTGATCCTCCGTCTCACGTTACTCCTTCGATCGAACCACCATTTTTCGAAGCTTTCACTCGGCTGAATCCAATTTGCGTAATCTTGTCTAAACCCTTCAAATAACCAATTGATCTTGAAGGAAACCCCAACTTGGTATTGTTATTTGAAACCCCCAAAGAATATCAACCCATTTTAAAATCAACAACCTAAGTTGGACGTTATCAACTCTAAGTCTAGATGACACCCAAACAAGGAATGATTATGTGTAATTTGTTTATGTGTATGCATAGAGTATGATAGGTTGAAAATGAAGATCAATACTTTGTATGTGTTAAATTGAAAGGTATTTGTGTCAACACTTTCAAAAAGAAGCCACGAAATTTAAAAATGATCCGCATGTGTTGACTCATAGCATGTATGTGACGACACATAGACATGTTTTTCACATAAGAACATATTTTTAATGCATGAAACCTTTTCTAAACCATTCCTAAGTTTCCTAATACTAAGATGCACATTTAGACTAAGGTGATATCATCCAATATACATAAATGCTAAAATGTCCTAGTTTTCACATCATACAAAACATCTCTAATAGGAAGGTACACTCACATACTCCCCATTTTTTATGATGGAAAAACTTGTGATGATGCATTTGATGTCTTCGTGAAGGATTCTCCTGAATGTGTGCATCATAAACTCTTCTTACATATACTTATCCCCCTCTGACAACATCAAAAAGAGACAAAGCAAGCCATTATAAGTATCACATAGATACAACATAACACATATACCATATACCAAAATCACACAAAGGTGTTTGCAAAGAAAGAACGTGCAGTCGCATATACAACGTACGTGAAATGACATGAAAATTGAATTTCTTAAACATAAATAGAAAGGCACTTCAAACACCATTATCATATTGTTTCCATAAATCACCCCGATAAAAAATATCATAGCATGAAGATGATGGATACAATGCAATAAAAAACTATTGAGTCGCATCAAAAACATCATGTTTATGCAACTCTTCATATTGGTGCTTCCGGTGATACACACACATGTTCCTAGCTAGGTGAAAAATTAAAATATATCACCACTAAAACTAAAACATAAAGATTATTTCATAAAATGTGACATGACTTATTCAAGAATTCCATTTGCACTACATGCTTAAATTAATTCATGCGAGAATTGATAGATAACAAGCTTGCATATATCATGCAAGGAGTAATGATAATTAACATTCTCAAGCATACTATCAAAAGATATTTCAAATTCTAAGGTATTATATCATGGAATACAAATGATGATGAAATACAAGAGATTAAAACATGAAGTCACTATAAACATATGGATTGAAAACACTCATTGGTTCACAAGAAAATATTTTGAAGTGAACAATCATGGGATTGCATTACACATCAAATATATCACATAAACACAAAATAAAATTGTAAGTGATATAGATAAAAAAAATTGGAAATAAAAACATACTAGCAAAGAGATAAATGAAACGATATTACCTCATCGGACTAAAGACGTGGGGTGCACTTAAAGAACGAGGAACTTTCAAAATAAAGTTGCAATAGCTGTAAATAATGCCTTAAAAAATTTAGACTTCAATGTTTCTAACCCATTTATCATTTCCAAAGTTCCCATTTATGGACATTGGATTATCAAGATACCTTGCATTATCCATTTTTGATAGAGCATTGTTTGTCACATAAATATCCCTTCTTAGAGTAGTCTTACAGAGTTTGGTCACTTACGATGATGTCTCCAAGAATATTGTTGATTTGATATCATTCTCATATTTATGATCATATTACTCCTTCTCAGGTTTCACCACTTTAGGCTGACCGGATCCTTTTTTGGTGTCTTTGAGTATGTCTTCTTGAGATATACCTACATCATGAATAGAAATACCTATCTCAACTTATCTACGATAAGATTCATTACAAATTACAAGCACATACACTTCAACAATAAGTAACAATAGATATAGTAATAGAAGAAGAACTTAAATACATTATCTTTGCCAAGTATGACACCCTTGTTTTTGTCTTCATAGGTCACAAACCCCTTCTTCATTGCCACAAAGTCAATGAAAAATGGAAGTGTTACCCATTTCATGCTACCAAAATTTTCCCTCCAATTATGAAGAAAAATTTATTCAATATATCTCCTCATGCTCATGAAGGTCTCAAGCACTCAAGAATACACAAGGGTTAACTGGACAAACCCTCCTCCTAAGCAGTGACTTACAACTAGGGTTTTGCTTTTCTCAAAGGAAATTGGACTTCTAAAGCCTCAAGTGGATTTCATGGTTTCTCATGTGTCAAGGTATCCTCATGCCAAATTTCAAGCCTTGCAGCACAAGTTTGCTCGGTCAATTAGCCAAATGATTAAAAATCAATTGTATTGGACAAAAAGTCAACTTTGACCAATTTACAGTCAAACTTCAAAAAATTTGGTCAACATAAGCATTTTGAAGTCACATTCATGATTTTATCAAGGGTTGATCATGATTCATCAAGAAACCTCAAGATTCATCAAAAGTCAAAAGTTACTAAATTAGGGTTTTCTTTAGAAGAAGTCAACTGAACTTTGACCAAGCATAACTTTCACATACTTCATTAGAAATTCCTATAACAAATCCCATTTTGAAGTAAATTTAATTCTCTACAACTTTGTATTTATAAGCTCAAGGCCAAAAAATGCTTCATTTGAGAGATATGAGCCAAAACATTACATGTCATTTTAAAAGTCAACAAAAAGACACTTTTTGTCAAAGCAATTTACATCAAGTTAAATTCTTCAAATAGAAAAATAACCAGCATGATGGTTGTAGGAGACATCTTGAGGTTTCCAAAAAGTCTCAAATCACCTTCATATGATAAAAATTGAGTGAGTTATGATTGGTGCAAGTTGGACAATTTTGAGAAAATGCATGAAGTTCAAATTGAACAAATTTGAATTTTTGGGCTAATGGGCCTATCTTTTAAGGTCCAAGAGTGTTCATGACATCATAATAGACTCCTAAATCCATTCATTTATTTTTGTGGTTTTTATTTCTTTTTATTTTGATTTTATTCAATTAAAAGCAAAATAAATCAAATAAGATACCAAATAAATGATATAAGGGATGTAGATTTATTTTTTAATCAAATCCTAAGTCTAAAAAGCTGGTGACAACTTGCAAAAAATGTGTGGGATTAATTGGTACATGATTGGCCTAAAAAAGAAAGATTTCATGCAAAATTCCAATCAAAGATTTGATCATGAAATATAAAAGATTGATCTCACTTTTGTTGACCTAAATCTTCCACTATAAATAGACAACATGCTCATATATCCAAGACACGAAAATTTGCCTCAAGAACAAGTCCAAAAAATCTCAAAATTGTAAAAACTAGGGCAACTTTAAAGCCTTGTGTGCAGCCACTTTCAAAGCATTCCATCATGTTCCTGAAGTTCTCAAGAATTCATCCCATCCATCTTTGAAGCTTGAAACATGCTAAAACAACCTCACCAAGTCGCGCCGTTTGGGTAATATTCTTGAAATTCAAACTCATATTTCATGCATTATGGATTGATTTTATGCACATATACCTGTTTATAATGATGTTTAGACTTATTTAGAAGCATTATTTGCAGGCTTTAACGCAGGAACAAGGATCTGCCATGGCTAGGGCAGTTTGAGATCTTTTCTTAGAATCTCACGATATAGTCATTTTCAAGCCAAACTAATGTTACCATTGGATTCAGGAGGTCCAAATTAGGGGGACATGTCCCCTTTTAACCTTGAAAGTTTACTATTTTTGCAGGTTGAAGATTTGACTCACCGGAGAATGCGATCGAAGGTAGGGCTCCAACGCTTCTCTGATATATGTTATTTATATATTTATTTATTTCTATTATATTAACAAAAACGAAGCGCAACGCAGTTGGTTGAGACGGAGGCATGTAACATGAAGGGAGTGGGTTCGATCCATGTGTCTTGTAATTATATTTTGTTATTTTTCAAACTAACGCGCAGGTTTTATATATATTAATCAATTCCTATTTATCAAACACCAATAGGCGCTTGGCCTAGTGGCAAGCAATGCAGTTTGTAAAGCCAAGGGGCGTGGGTTCAACACCCACCCCATGCAAATTCTTTTTCTTAATTTTCTCTAATGTTATTTTCATTCTAATTTTCAATCTTTTTTTTCTTAATTATTTTTCAATTAATAATTAACTAATCTAATCTTTTTTTTAATACTAAAAAATTAGAATTAGGGTTTTAGTTAGTAATCAAATTTTTTATTAATTAACTAATTAATTAACTAAACTTTTCTTAATTTTAAAATTAATTAAAATTAAGTTTTTAATTACTATTATGCTTTAAAGTATTTGTTACAAAAAACTACACAAAAAAACAAAAACCTTTTAACATTCTTTTTCTTATTTATCTCTTTACTATTTAATTTTATTAAACAAAATGTATAGGTTGCATTCTTTAATTGTAATAGCGTAGATTTCTTTCTCGCATTTTTTTCTAATTATGTAACTGCTCACAGGATGTAATATCGTAGGTTTACTTTCTCGTGAATTTTTTTACTTATGTCTCTCTCCCAAAGCCATGTAATAGCTTAGCACTTTATATTCCACACTCTAATCATGTAACTGCTCACAGGATGAAGATGAGCATGTTACCGATGGTAAATACCTTGTCAGGAGATGGGTACTTATTTGTTATATGGATACAAGTTTGTGAGAGTTTATTTTTCTCATTTGGTGTTCAGGTGTCTATGAAACGACAAAAGGTGTTTGAAAGGATTATCAAGTATAATGAGCTCTTTGAATGATAAATAAAGAACCAACTTATTGGGTTCTATGAAGAAAAGTTGATGCCCTAAATGATGTCGTAACATCATTCTGTCATCCCTGAAATAGGTATGGTATTATGATTATGGAGGATTGAGGATCAACGTTTTTGTCAAGAAGTGGAAGTTCTGACTATGAGGATTAGAATGTGTAGATTTTAGTCCTATCTACAGAAGCTTGCTTGGAGAATACATGACTATTATGCTGAAATCTTCAATGGTATCATCAGTTACTAGTGAACGAAAGGGCATAAGGAGATTATCAAATACTGAGGTCTGATCTGAATATTTTTTTAGAGGTGTTCTTCTTCTGATTGGAGTGTTTGTCTGACTCTCATTAAAGCTTTTAAGAAAACTGAGAATTTATGGAGAAGTAGGTTCTTGAAAAACAAGGAACTTATGTGCTTTGACATTAGAGTGATGTCAAACCAAGTATGCCTACCATCCTGAGGTCATGTGTGGATATGAGAGGACATGTGTGATACGGTGGGAGAACTGACTGTTAATATTGGTTTTGTGTTTTTTGTTTGCAAATGTCGTGGTAAGTAAGAGTCGCCGTTGACTTTTCTTTTATCCAACAAAGGAAAAGGTGAAAAGAACAGAAAAAGACCTTTTTTCAAGATTTTGAGTAAGGGGGTAGATTATGGAAAGGGAATGTGTCAGCACCCTTTCCATCCGTGGTTTTCCACGAGCTCTTAGGTACTTGCTCATTTTGAAAATTTCTTTCGTGTTTGTGTGTTTTGAAAAGTTTGTTTGAAAATACCGTAGTGCAGAGATTTGCTTTATGATAACTCTTGTATCAGTCCTCAAGAGTGTAATAAAGCATTTTGAAAACTTTGTTTGAAAAGTGTTTGAAAAGTGTTTGAAAGTGTTGTGTGTAAAAAGAATTGTTTGAGCAAGTACCTAACAGTTATCTACCTACTCGAAAAAAGTTTGTTCTTTTCCTCATATCCTTTAGACAGTGCTATCCTACTATTAGTGAGTAGGTAGCCCTAGTCGTTGAATGTTTGAGGGACTATCGAAAGAGACGTACGGTCACTAAGGCAACTGGGAAAAAACTCTTAGTAACTATCTTAAAGCCCTAAGTTCACTTTGTTTAACCGAGGCAACAGTCGAGAGGGTCATCGAGGGACTAGGGATCTCTTAGATTCAAGGATAACCACTAAGAATTCTCACGTTTCGAGTATTGTGACCGTGTTCGAAGGCAACCAAAGTTTGAGATACCCTAGGGGTGAGCATGTGCAAGTGTGTTTGATTTTGTTCATTTATCTTGCGCATTTAGGGTTATCTATGTTCGATTAATTGTTATCTTTCCATACAATCCTATTAGCATACATCTAGCACTTTATCGTACGGGAAGTAAATTGCGAAAAAATAAAGTTCCTAACTATTACAGGGCCATGGGGCAGTTACATAATTAACGACTGAAAAATAAAGTGCGGAAATTATAAACCCTAATTAAACTATTACAAACTAGGCGCAGTTACATCAATAATAAAAAAGTAATCGAACAGTAAAATAAAATCGCGCGAGAATTAAAACTGGAAAAAGTTCAAAACCATAAAAAATTTAATTTGCTCATTGAAAATATTTTTGGGATTTTTTGTGAAAAAGATTTGAAATTTAACCTAATCTTCTAATTAATTTTAATTAATGAAACTAAATTAAAGTTAATTAAATTAATTAATTGGCAAAAAAATTATTTATTAAGAAAAAAAACTAAGTCCTAACTTTTTTGTGATTACTTTGTGATTTTATGGTTTTGAAAAAATGATTTAAAACAAAAGAAATAAAAACTAAATAATAAAAAAATAGAGAAATTGAGAAATGGGCCTGAGGGGGGTCTGAACCCAAATTGGGGGTTGCAAGCTGAAACTTTTGTGCAAGGCCCAGAACTGTAAGCCCATAGCCAGCGTGTGGTTCAATATGGAGTAAGCTGGGAGATCCATCATGTGGCTGCCATCCTGGAACGTCAGATCTGGTGTTGATTGATTTGATGGTGATGATGATAAGGCCTATGGTATGCACGTTGAGCAACAACACATGGGATCTGGAAACAAATGTTAGGAAAAATAATATGCAGGAGGCAGGGCTCGAACCCCCGACATCCCGCACGCGCACACCTTAAACCCTTCAGCTTTGCCATCTGAGCCAACTTAACATTCGTTATATAAAAAAACAGAATATAATATATTTAATAAAGGGTCAGAGTTTAAGACATAAAATGCGCGCAATTCAAATGGTCCAATCCTGAGACGCCACGCCATCGTCTTCCTCAGTGGGCTGTCGTTTTAGCCAAAGGACTTTTACCTACGGACGTGACTGTTGCTAAAAGACCTGTATATTTCCAAAATCTCACCCAAACAATATAAATTCAATCTAAATACATGGATCAACTGGGTTTGATCTCATGAATACAATGGTATTCTTCTTTTGGCCTAATTTTTCCTGTAATGAAAAACCCTGAAACAAACCTCAAAACCCTAACAATGGCAATTAGGCATACACGCACCAAAACAAACAATTAATCGTTCAAACATGTTCTAAATGATCATATAAACATGAATACATACTCAAAATTCATTTATAATGCGTATATTATCAAAATCGAATTCAAGAACAAGAAGCAAACTGGGATGCTGTAGATGCTTGTTCTGAATTCTTTGAGGCGTGAGAACGATCTAGTTAGCTTCCAAATATGCCCAGGAATTGATTGCCACCTTCAGAATGCTTTGAATCTCCCTGTAAATTAAAATGCGATTGCCATTTTTTGCCAAATATTTGGAGTTTCTTATGTCAATTTCGTGCGGCCAATCCTTATTTTTTTGATCAGGCAAGGTTATGTATATAATAGAATGTATTAGGTTAACAAAATTGGATGGGATCTTAGAGAATTATGGAGAAAAGATTTGATTTGCCATGGATATTTTAAGTTTCTAAAATTGGCTAAAACATTCTCTTTTCATTCCAATCAGTCCTTTCATGAAATATTTGATTTGCCAGCTAATTCTAGACTTATTATGTGGTCATAAAACAAATCTTGGATTTTATTTTATTATTTAACTATTTTATTTGATTTATTTTGATTTTAATGAATAAAAAATCAAAACAAATAATAAAAATAATGAAATAATGTATGAGTGAGCTCAGGGGTTGTGGGCCATGTTAGGAACAAGTTTCAAGCATGAAAACATGGGCCCATTTGGAAAAAATTCAAGTTTGGTCATTATTTGCTCCATGCACATTTCCAAAAATTGGTCCACTTTAGCAATGCATATCTCTTTCATTTTTAACCCTAAGAGGGTGTTCTTTGACTTTTTAGAGAGCTTAGGATGTCCTCAAAACAACCCTTTTTATTTCATCTCAATTGGATATTCCATGTTCCTGTAAGGAGCTTTGACCCAAAAGGTGTTTTTGTTGACTTTTTGTAAAGACCTATAATGTCTGAGCTTGTATATTTTGATTGAGGAATTTCATGGACTTTAGGGCTGAAGAGAAGTTGTAGGGAATTGGATTCTCTTCAAAATGAGCCTTGGAGGAAATATTTCTGATAAAGTATGAGAAAGTTATGCCTGGTCAAAGTTTGGTTGACTTTTCCTATAGAAACCCTAATTTGCTATTTTTCACTTTTGATGAGTTAGGAACATTTCTTGAGCAATCATGATCAACCCTTGATTAAATGATGTATAATACTTTAAAATATTGATGTTGACCAAAAATCTTGAAGTTTGACTGTATTTGGGCCACAATTGGCTTTTGACCTAGTACAGTTGATTTTCAGGCATTTGAGTTGTTGACTGAGCAAACTTGTTATTCAAGGCATGAAATTTGGAATGGATGATCTTGAGCACATATTAGGACAATGGAGAACATTTGGGATCCTTTGTAATCAGACATCTTTCTTAAAATTGAAACCCTAATTTGAGATTCATTGCCTTAGGAGGAGAGTTTGTCTGGTCAATTTTTGGTCATTCTTAAGCAATTGAGAACCTCTAGAGGCATGTCTTGAGTGAAAATGGGAGGGAAAATTTTGGGGTACAACAGTTGCCCCTGTTCAATCTTCTTAAACCTGAGGATGTAGATTGGTCGATTTGCCTTTCGTGATCTGAAGGTGGAAGATGATTGAACACTAGAGTGCCCAAAAATTTGCACTCATATGAAATGATACTCGATTGTATAGGTAATATCGGGAATGGGATTACGGATTCCATTTGGATAAGTTGATGGGAGATCATCGGAGATGGGCTTAAAGATTCCATCCAGGGAATATAATCGAGAGTTGTGGGAGATGGGCTTAAAGATGCCATCCAGAACAATGTTGATTTCATGATATATTCCTTTGTGGGAATTCCTACGACTGTTATTAAGGAGGAATCTGCTGAGGAATGTTGGTTTCGCTTGGGAAATAGAGTTTAGGAGCTTCAGTTGTTCGTTACTCTACTGGGGGTCGTCTCTTGATTGAAGAGATGGAAGTGAACTGCTATTTGGTTAGGATCCAGGCTTCACGGTGACATGCTGAGGATAATAAAGCGGACTGCTATGCGGTCGTATTCGCAACGACTTAATGGGGGAATGAGATTAAATTTTATCTGGTCATGCTCCTGGCTTTGCAGTTTCTTTAACTGGAATAGAAATCAGAAGAATCTAAGGGTCGATTCGAATGAACCAGAGAAATGTCTTGAGTTGCCTTCAACTGGAATAAGAATCAGGGAGATCTTAGTGGCGATCTGACTGAACCAGAGAAGGTCCTCTGAGAATGTCGTTCTAGGAAAGACGATTAAATAACCTTTCATCAGGCGTAGCTTTTGAGAAAACAACCAGGTCACATAAGTAGTCGACGATATTTATTAATTTGATCTTTTCCTTGGAAAAGGCAAAGAGTTAGTCATATGCAATGTCATGATGTATGAAAGGCATTGTGGTGATGTTCTCAAAATAAATGAGATTATGATGTATGCGATATATAGGTGCATGCCATAATGTATGAATATGGAATGCTATTGTGATGTTTCTTGGTTTGGGAAAGTAAAACCCGGACTACTGCTGAAGAGTATAAGGAGGATGAATCTTTGTTTCCGCTGGGGATGATGAATGGAGATGATTTGCCGGGGATTTTCCTTTTCCATTTGAGGATACTCTGCCGGTGATTCTTAACTCTTTTTTGAGAATAACTCTGTGGAAAGAGATAATGCTTGGTTGAAAAGATTTTACCGAGGTGGAGAAATAAACCCTGTTGGGGAATAGACTTCCACAGTTTGAGGAACAAACTCTACCCGTGGAGGAGGTTTTATAAACTGTTTAAGACTATAAAGCTCGGCTGGGGAATACAGATTTCAGCTCTCTGAAGGAACTTTGCTGGAGAAAGTAATTCCTGCTTGGGGAAGAAGAGACCAAAACTTTGGTTGTTTCTACTCTATGGGTAACTTAGACGTCACGGGGTCGTATGTTGAGGATACGGCGATGACTTAGCATCAGCATGTTTCTTCCCATGTACCTGCTGGAGAAAGTATCTGCGGAGATTTTGTGGATGGATCTATGTCGTGATTGTACTTGAACATGTATTGAATGAGTGTCAGAATGACATTCATCTTTGGATCGTATCTGAACTGTACTTGAAACATATGTTGAATGAGTGTCAGAATGAAATTCGTCTCTGGATCGTATCTGAATTGTACTTGAAACATGTGTTGAATGAGTGTTAGAATAACATCCTTCTTTGGATCGTATCTGAACTGTATTTGAAACATGTGTTAGATGAGTGACAGAATGACATCCATCTCTGGATCGTCTCTGAATTGTACTTGAAACATGTGTTGAATGAGTATCAAAATGACATCCATCTCTGGATCGTATCTGAAATGTACTTGAAACATGTTTTGAATGAGTGTCAGAATGACATCCGTCTCTGGATCGTATCTGAATTGTACTTGAAACATGTGTTGAATGAGTGTCAGAATGACATCCATCTCTGGATCGTATATGAATTGTTTCTAGAAGAGGACTTAGTTTATTTAGAATTTTCCGTTGGGAATTCCTGTTTAATTGTTTTTGAGAAGAAATCCGCTGGGGAACATTGGTTTCATGACTACCTGCTAGAAAGAGTAACTGCCGGGACTAAAATGGTTTTTTAGACTTTGCCTTGTTCCTTAAAGTCATGAGCAACTGTCTTTCTGTTTCTTATGCAAATATTTATGAATAGCAATCATGTTTAAATTCATATGTCAAGAATAAGTCATTCGACGTTTTTGCAAAACAAAACAAAAAAAGGAAAAACAAACAGTTTTGTACTTTCAAAGAAATGATTTGTATTGATTTATGAAGTTTTCCTATAACAGGAATTTTGTACAAAGAGGCTGACATTCTAGTAGGAGAACACCTCTGTGAGAGTGAAAACTATACAAAATATTGTACAAAGAGAAGAAAACAGATATGTGTAATAATCCCATTGAGTTTCAATTCTGCTATTTCCCTTATGCCTTTGAGCATCTCATCACTTTGTTGCTTGTCCGAAGCTGACTGGATTAATCGGTACCATTTTAGCTTGATAGTTGATACTGAAGTCTGATCGCAAGGTGATCCGGTGGGACATACTGACACACTTCAAATCCCTAATTTTTCCTGGACCGCCCTTTCGGGTTTTCAGTCCACCGGGATACCCTTTTTTTCCCCAAGCCTCCTTTTCAGGTTTTCGACTTGCCGGATGTACAGATATTTTTTGTATACAGCCCTAATTTTTTCCCTAACCATTTTGGTTCGCCGGGATGCCCTTATTTTTGCCTAGGCCAGTCAACCTAATGGGTATTTATTTACGCGTAGTATCTTTTCATTATGTCCGTATTAACAGGGTGAGGAAGGTCGTCACCATCCATGGTGGTCAACATCATGGCTCCACCTGAAAATATGCTTTTGATCATAAATGGCCCTTCGTACTTGGGAGTCCATTTTCCCCTGGGATCACCTTACGGCAGTATGATGCGATTGATTACTAAATCGTCGACTTGATATACTTGACATCTGACCTTTTTGTTGAAAGCCTTGATCATCCGTTTTTGATACATTTGACCATGACAAACAGCAGTAAGCCTTTTCTCATCAATCATATTTAGTTGATCAAGTCGAGTCTGGATCCAATCGTTTTCGTTCAAGGCAGCATCCTTCATGATCCTTAAAGAAGGAATCTGGATCTCAATAGGCAGGACAACCTCCATACCATATACCAGAGAGTAGGGAGTTTCCCCTGTTGACGTTCGTGAGGAGGTGCGATATCCATGAAGATCAAATGGTAACATCTCATGCCAGTCTTTGTATGTCACCGTCATCTTCTGTATGATTTTCTTAATGTTCTTGTTAGCAGCCTCAACATTACCATTCATCTTCGGCCGGTAAGGGGAAGAATTATGATGCTGGATCTTGAATTTTTTACAGAGTTCGGTGATCATCGTATTGTTGAGATTTGTACCATTGTCAGTAATGATTCTCTCTGGCACACACCATACCGACAAATCAGGTTATGCCTGATGAACCGCGCCATGACATTCTTGGTACAGTAGCAAAAGAGGAAGCCTCGACCCACTTCGTGAAGTAATCAATGGCCACTAGGATTAAGTGATGCCCATTGGAAGCGGTAGGTCTAATCTTTCCGATCATGTCAATGCCCCACATTGCAAAGGGCCAGGGAGCCGTCAGGACGTTTAAGGGAACCGGAGGTACATACACTTTATCAGCTTAGATCTGGCATTCGTGACAAGTTCGGGAATGTTGATAGCAGACTGCTTCCATAGTGTACCAATTGTATCATGCCCGTAAGATCTTTTTAGCCATGGTATGTCCACTAGAATGGGTTCCTAAGGTACCTTCGTGTAAATCTGCCATAATCCTCTCTGCTTCGCTCTTGTCTATGCACCAAAGTAAAGTAGAGTCATGGTTGCGCTTGCAGAGGATTCCATTACTGAGGAAGAACTTTGCGGCGAATCTTCTCAGAAACATCTTATGATTTTTATTCAAAAATAGATAAGTTTCTACATGCAAACAATGTTTAAACAAACAAATAAGATTACAAATGAAAATGTAGTAAAGAGGCCAATGATTGTCATTATAGAGGATACTTGACTCCATCTGGACTTCTTGATTCTGAAGACTTTCAGCAGTCTTGATGCCTAAATGGACAAGAGACTCCCATTATGATCTGGTGTGAACACACCTGTCTCGAAAATGATATAGTCTGGGACCTTGTTTCTGGATGACATACCGTCTTCAACCAAATGGCCAAATACCCAGGATGATATTCACAGAAGATTCTCTCAAAAGAAAGGATGAATGCTTTACTAAGCGAATTTTTACAAACTTCATCACCAAGTATCTTATACTACAAAGAAGCAATACAATTCATCTTCTATCATATAGAAGAAACATTCAGTTGGTGAGAAAGAGTCTGAAACAATTTTCCAAATACGAATTGTACTTTGGAAAAGACGTTAGACATGTGTTGGAATTTATACTTCAACCCCTTACAGTCTTCAATATCATAACCGGGTGCCCCACAATAGGAGATACATCTAGCATTTGCATCAAATTCAGGAGAGAGGTTTATGGAAGGAGGACCCAAAGAAGAAAAGAGCTTTACTAATTGAATTTCCAACAGACGAGGAAGTAGTTGGATGTAATGAATTAGGATTTTATCAACATGCTTATCAGGCTTTTCTGTCCCTATTGATAAAGTTTTTCCTTTGGACGCATATGGGGATCAAGCACTGGCTGATGACGAGAAAAATATGGAACACAAATTTATGGAAAAGAACTACAAAGTTCTTCATGATTTGAAAGAGGTCCCTTATGATAGGGAGAAATGACAGCTTCTACTGCACCAACAATTATAGGATCACCTTCCTTTGTTGACATTGTCTTTCGCATTTCTATAACCCGGCTCAATAGAGTCTTCGACTGGTTATCTTCCTCATCTAAGAGTTCCCGACCGTGGGTCGTGACTTGCATGTCTAACCCAAAAAGTCTCACTAAATATTCATCCCATTCAATCCCCTGAGGAGTTGTTCCATACTGACCTCTGAACACGTAACAATAAGAATTCAAATCTGAAACTCTGAAGAGAATTCCAAGTCTGAGTAATAATCCCCAACTTTGAGTACCTGTTATGAATGCATAAAGATTCATGAGTGGATGCAATGCCATGTTCGATCATTTCCAAAGAACCCCCAGGCTTTAATTCTCTTGAAAGTAAGAGATGGAAAATTGCAACACAAGGCTCACAAGCATGGTTCCTTGGAAATGTAAAGAACATGTGTCTTTAAAATGATGTTAACATGTTATGTATGCACGAATACATGATCAAGGTTTCTACCACAACATAAAATTGCTGCACTGTTTCTGAACCCTCTAAATATCGCAAGGTCAAAGGTTCGACACCAATATTATAACTCAAGGAACCAAGTACCATGAAAATCAGCAGCAACATGGGATCAAAGCTTCAGCAATACTAGATAATTACTGAACTTCCAAAATAAACGACTATCATAAGGTGAGAAGTCTGAAACAAAACTGAGAGAACATATGGTCACCAATAATATTCGGTCACCATCAAAACATAATCACCAACAGAACATAGTTACCAATATAACATAGTCACTAACAAAACATGTCACCATCAATACCTGTAAAAATATTCCCTCCCTTCTCACAGGTGTAGTCTAGGTCAAGGTAAGGTCAATGGTAACTCAGAATCCTGGGTCTGGCTGAAAGTACTATCATTGTAACACCTACGTGATAACGAAAGCATCTCATTTGAACCTCATCTGAGCATTGACGAGATGTCTGCACTAGTAGGACCTACGTCCATTATCCATAATGTTTCCTATATTCCTTGTGTTCCTATTATTTACCACTTGGCCTGGGTATTCGAAAGCGATAAGATGCAATGCATACACATACATACAAAAAACACATATACAAAGCTGGAAAATAAACAAAGATAAAACACCCAAAGATAAAGCATACAAGAGCTAGGACTGACTCTCCAGGATAGACCAGTAATTAGTTAACCAGTGTTAATCCCTAGTGAAGCCCCCAGCTAAAACAACTGGCTGAAATCATCGAAAATCAATGAAGTCCCCATTGACCATTTTTTATCTCGCGGAGGGGAAAGGTGAACATTGAGTAAACCTGGGGGGTAAATTCACGATCAAACAACCGAGCGATACAGGTAAGGGAGTCGATTACAAAAGGGGAAGATATTAGTACTCCTCGCGTCCGTGGTACTCCACGGGATCCACTCTTGTCATCTAATCTAAAGAGTGTGTCAAATATAAGTCTAAGTTGTACGGGGAATGCATAAATGCAAAGGATTATATATAAATAAAGAAAGTTTTATTAGTTGTGCCTGCCGCAGTTGCAAACCTTTGTGTCTACGTACCACCGACCGTGCAATAGGGATCAAGGCACTCGTAGTTTCCCTCAAAAGTTTTGGTGAGTTGCATTTTTTTATGGATAATGCCATGTTTGCATCCTTGCGGTTAGGATTGCAACTCGTGCTTGGTGTTGCAGCTCGTAAGATACTCATGCTCGAATACTCGCATACTTAGCATTTCTAGGTTGCTTGATCTTGAAACAACATACCCTTATCGAAAAGGTTTTAAATGAAAAATGTCCAAATAAAAAAAGAGTTTGCATTGGTTGGTGTTTTTTACCTTGAAGAAATGATTTAAGTATTGTTAGAGTATTTTATGAATTTTCCAAAGAAGAAGGTTTTAGTTTTAAACATGCAAAAAGGGAAGAAAAAGTCTAAGGGATACTATCTAACTCTATTCCTGATATTATCATACAATGATGGTCTTAGACTCGGGATTAACAAAAGGGAAACATCTACCTAATGTTAACATGCATGGATAACCATCCTAGGGTCTACTAAGTTCGATCTTAACCAAGAAAGAACTAAGAATCCTATGGAGAACATGTGATCAAACAATATAGAGAAACTCATAGCAATCAAGAACTTAACCAAGCCAGGGGAGTATCCACTCACTCAAGTAGCACACACCTAACCATGACATCGTGTCCTCAAGGTAGGATAAAGGAGAGGGAATAACACCTAGCCATGATATCAATTCACCAAGGCAAGATAGCGGAATGGGACACCTACCAAGAATATTGCATCATCAAGGTAGGATGGGTGGAAGTTCTTGATCATAGATATCTTATCATCTAGGAAAGAAGGGGTAATGAAAGTAAATCTTAACCAAGGTAGTGTATCACCGAGGCAAGAAGTAAATAAAGGGGGATTGACTCTTAACTAAGATATCGAATAATTGAGGCAAGAGATGAACAAAGAGGGAATCGCAATAAGTGAATAAACACCTGACCAAGATATCAAGGATTGAGGTAGGAGATAGAAGAAAATAATGAGATCACTAAGAAGCATTAAACTTTAACCAACACGAGCTTGAGATTAAGCGTTGGGCTTGATCACAGACCCTTCTCCACTTGACTGACTCGATACAAGTGAAGCATGGTTCAATAGCATCGACATTATGACGTGATCTACGAACAATCTAGGGACTAGAAATGGCGGGATCGATTGCGGACCCTCAGTCGCATATGCCTCCTTTTGAGGACTTATCAATGGGGAAAGGTGTAACACCCCACTTTACCACAATAGAAATTACGTTAACATATGTCAAAGTACATAAGCCGAATGTCACTTTATTACTTATTTTATTTAAATATAATGAATTCGGAAGCGGAATAATAAAATCAGTTCAATTCCATGTCATTACAGCTTCAATAACAAATAAAACTCCATAAATGTGTGGTCCAACATAAGCCAAATGGAAGATACGTAACAAATGAAATAAAGCAAAAAATAAAAAATATTATCAATTCCCGTGTTACGTATCAGAGCGACTCCTAGGACTCGATCAGATAACACTCATTCCAAGCACTACTCGGGTACCTGATTATCTGTACTCAAACAGGGCACAAACACAACAACAGAAAAGGGGTGAGAATTTCATTCAATAAATATACGGTGAATATCACATGCTAAGGATTAGTAATCATACAATTCACACAACACTTCACAACATAACACATCATTCACGTAATACAACATCAACTCAAAACAATGCAATGTAATGAGACTGACATCAACTCAATGCATGTGGTAACATCATGGCATAAGCCCTCATCACATATGCCAATTTGGCTAATAACAGGGCATAATCTTTCATCTGAACACCATTACAGGACAACAACAGGGCATGAGCCCTCATCACTATGCAACATGCGACATCATATGCAACAACATAATTATACAATCACAAGGCATAAGCCTTCAACATTCGTCAATACAGACCATCATCATCGTCATCATACAACATAAATTCCACATAAAATACCATGTTTTAAACTTCATTTATTATTATTAATAGCCTTCGTATGTCCACCTAAGCCTTACTAGTAATTATGGATCGAGAGGATACACTCCACACGCGAAAACGAGAATTTTGCACCTTTGCATGGCCATATGCTTACTGCTGCCTGCATTACGCGTATTGCCTTGTTGCCTTCCCTTCCATATGGGTAATGCGTCCTGCATTATGAGTAATGCCTTCTGTCATGCCCTTCCATACGCGTACTGCTTCTTGTGTTACGCGTTATTGCCTTGTTGCATGCTCTGCCATACACGTAATGTTGCCTGCATTACGAGTAATGCCTTCTGTAATGCCCTGCCTTACGCATAATGCTCATGCCTTACGTGTAATGTTGCCTGCATTATGCGGAATATTGCTTACCTTACGCGTAACGCCAGTCTGTGACCAAAAAACTCTATTTTCACATCAGAATGATTTCCATTCATTTTGAGCACTTTCAGCCTCCAAATTTTCGTCCAAAACAACATTCTTTCACATGTTAACTTAGGGATTTCATTCTACTTCATTATTCTACCATTCTACACCAATTTCTACATCAATTCCTCCATTTTTCATCACATCCCTAGATATATAATTTTTCAGATTTGGGATTTTTATGAACAACACAACAACAACAGGATCACAAAAGCAACACATTAATAACATCATGGGGTTCACGAATTTCACACAACAATCATATAAAATAACAAAACTCAGACCAAGAAGACATTCATCAATTCAGCCATGAAAAACCTAAAGAGGGAAAGGAACCCTCTCATCCCTCTCATGTTAATATCACTAACGTAGAGAATCCATTCACCCCCTTACCTTAATTTGAAGCTTTGATGCTTCAACAATAGAGAATTTTCCTTTTCCCTAGTTATCTCTTCTTTTCTCTTCTCTTCTATGTTTCTACGTGACAATAGTCTTTTTCCCAATTGGACTGACCCTATTTTATTGTATTTTATTATTACTAATACTTAACTAATAATAATAATAATAATAATTAATATTAATATTAATATTAATATTAATATTAGTATTAATATTAATATTAATAACAATATTAATAATCTTCATAATAACTATAATATTAATAAAATACTATTATCCCTCAATTCCATTATCATCAGTATTTCCCTCAAAACTAAGTTTCACCATAAAATTCCAAAGCAATTCAAATTCAATAAACAATGACTAAGTATTTAAATGGGGTGTTACAACTCACCCCCACTTAGAAATTTTCATCCTCGAAAATTACCTTATATGAAAAATTCTGGATAACACTCTTGCATCTTACTCTCTAATCCCACGTCATACTTTCCCCAGCTGCTCCTCCCAAAACTACTTTCACTAGAGGGATTTCCTTTCCTCTCAGCTTCTTCATTTCACGGTCTTCGATCCTTAGTAGTAAGGTCTCTATCATAAACTTATCCCTCACTTATATGTCATCTATCAGAATTACATGAGATGGACCCGCAATATACTTCTGAGGTTGCAACACATGGAACACATCATGAAAATTCAAAAGATTAGGTGGTAAGGTCATTCTATAAGTAACATTTCCCACTTTATCCGAAATTTGATACAGGCCAATAAAGGAGTAAGCTTCTTCGATTTCAACGCTCGCCCAACACCCATCACTGGGTTGATTCTCAAAAAGACATGATCTCCTTCTTGAAATTCAAGGTCCTTCCTTCGCTTATCATTGTAACATTTTTGTCTACTCTACGAAGCTTTCATCTTTTCTCAAATTAACTTCACTTTTTCCATAGTCTCTCGTACAATTTCGGGTCCAACCATCACACTTTCACCAGATTCGTACCAACACAAAGGTGTTCTGCACCTCCGACCATACAATTCCTCAAAAGGTGCCATACTAATACTGGAATTAAAACTATTGTTATAAGTGAGCTCAATCAATGGAAGGGTACTATCCCATGTACCTCCTTTCTCAAGAACATAAGGTCTTAACAAATCCTCTAACGATTGAATAATCCTCTCTGTCTGACCATCTGTTTGCGGGTGATACGCAGAACTCAATCTCAGTTTAGAATCCAATGCATCCTGCAGACTCTTCTCAAAATCAGAAGTAAACCTTAGGTCTCTTTCGGATACAACACTTGACGGAACACCGTGTAGCTTCACAATCACATGAATATAAATCTCTGCTAACCTTGGCACCGGGAAACTGATACCGATTAGAATAAAATGAGCTCACTATGCTAGCCTATCCATAATCACCCAAATCGTATCATGTCCTCTTAGAGTTCTCGGCAATCCCGTCACAAAGTCCATGGATATATTGTCCCATTTCCATTATGGAATATCTAACGGTTCCAACAACCCTGTAGGTTTATGATGTTCGACTTTCGAATTTTGGCAAGTCAAACACACATACACGAACCGCCCCACATCATGTTACAATCCTGGCCACCAAAACAACTTCTTTAAGTTTTGATATATCTTAGTCGCACCTGGATGGAAACTTAATCTACTTCTATAACTTTCTTCTAGGATCATCCTTTTCATCTCTGAGTCATCAGGAATACAAAATTTATCTCGGAACCTCAGCACACCTTAAGCGTCTACCTTGAAATCACTATCTTCAGACTGATTACATCCAACCATCAAATATACCAATTTAACATCCAAATTCTGAGCTTCTTTAATATCATTCATGAAGTCATTGTTGATCTTCAACATTCCCAACATCATAACCTGTGGTGTCACTTCACATACTAAGCTTATGTCTCTAAATTGTTCGATCAACTCTAATTCTCTAACCATCATGGAAGACATATGTAATGACATCCAACTTAAAGCATCAGCCATGACATTAGCTTTACCAGGGTGATAGTTTAAACCAAAGTCGTAATATTTCATCATTTATAACCACATGCGATGTCTCATATTCAATTCCTTTTGATCAAACAAATATTTTAAGATTTTATCATCACTAAACACTTCAAATCAAGAACCATAAAGATAATGCCTCCAAATCTTTAGTAAAAATACTACTACAGCTAATTCCAGATCGTATGTAGGATAATTCCTTTCATGAATCCTTAATTATCTTGACGTGTATTCCACTGATTTATAATTCTGAATGAGCACACCACCTAAACCTAATTTAGAAACATCACAATATACAATAAACGACTCTTCAGGATTAGGTAATATCAAAATCGGAGCCGTCTCCAATCTCTTCTTCAACTCAACAAAACTTTCTTCGCATTGGATGTCCCATATAAATGCCTTGACTTTACAAGTCAATTGAGTTAGAGGAAGTGCTAACTTAGAAAAACCTTCAATAAACCTCCTATAATAGCCAGTCAATCCCAAAAAGCTTTTGATCTCTGTAACTGACTTTGGAGTTTCCCACTTTAATATTGCGTCTACCTTGGACGGTTCTACCGTGATTCCACCACCTGAAATAACATGGCCAAGAAAACTTACTTTCTATAACCAAAACTCACACTTGGATAACTTTTCATATAACTTCTGTTCCCTTAACACTTTCAGCATAATTCGCAAAAGCTCAACATGTTCTTCTTCTGATTTGGAATATATTAAAAAATCATCGATGAATACTACCACAAACTGATCCAAATAAGTATGAAAGATACGGTAAATATACTCCATAAACACACATGGTGTGTTAGTAACACCAAACTGTGTGTTCTGAATATCTTCACCCTTTACTCGAATTTGGTGATATCCCGACCTCAAGTCAATCTTGCTAAACACGCATGCATCTACCAATTGATCCATCAAATCATCTATTCTTAGAAGTGGATACTTGTTTTTGATCGTCACTTTGTTCAATTGTCGGTAGTCCACACGGAGTCTCATACTACCATCCATCTTTTTCACCAGAAACACTGGAGCTCACCAAGGTGATACACCTGGTCTAATAAATTTCTTTACAAGAAATTCTTCCAGATGTTTCTTCTATTCTGCTAATTCAAATGGTGACATTCGACAGGGTTCCATAGAAACAGGTTTGGTACCCGAAACAAGATCAATAGAAAATTCTACTTCCCTTTCTGGCGGCACAGCTGTAATGTCATCTGGGAAAACTTCCGGAAGTTCACGCACTACTTGCAAATTATATATAGTAGCCCGATTCTCAACAGATAAGAACTCCATTAATGAAAATACCAAAGCTTCATCTTGCATTAATTCCTTCAACTGTCTAGGAGATAAGAATACCACTTCTTCTTCCTCATCAGGAGTAGAAAACCGCACATGTTTATTGTAACAGTTAATATGAACATAATTATATTCCAACCAGTTCATACCCAAAATTACATCCAGACCACTCAACGGTAAACAAACTAGATCAACTAGGAAGTCTTTGTCATAGATGGATAAAGGAAACTTCAAGCATACTAGAGAAGTATTCACCGATCCCTTAGCTGGAGTGTCGATAACCATTTCTCCATTCATAAAGGATAACTCGAGGCCCAACTTTTTAGCAGAATTAGCAGCAATAAAACAATGTGTAGCACTAGTATCAACAATATTAATTAAAGGAGTACTATTAATGAAGAAAATACCTTTAATAAAACGGTCTCCACTGGATGTCTGAGTTCCAGCTAAAGCAAAAACTTTCCCACAATTTTGAGTTTTCTTCGGTTTCTGGCACTGAGTAAGTATGTGTCCTTCCTCACCATAATTGAAACATATCACTACCTTTTGTCTAGAGTCAGCTACCTCATGCCCAACCCTACCACATCGAAAACACTTCTTCACTTCTCCAGTACATGCATTACTTTGGTTACCTGGCTTCCCACATCTGTAACACACAACGTCAGTAGGGGCACCTCCCCCATTGGTTCTTCTTCCATCAGTAACCCCACTATCCCACAATAGCAATTACGTTAACATATGTTAGAGTACATAAGCAGGATGTCACATACTTCAAATATTCATAAAGTTTAAAGTCACTTTATTACTTCTTTTATTCAAATATAATCAACTCGGCACCGGAATAATAAAATCAATTCAATTCCATGTCATTATAGCTTCAACAACAAATAAAACTCCACAAATGTGTGATCCAACATAAGTCAAATGGAAGATACGTAACAAATAAAATAAATCAAAACATAAAAGATTCCCAATTCCCGTCTTACATATCAGAGCAACTCCTAGGACTCGATCAGGTAACACTCACTCTAAGCACTACTTGGGTACCTGATTATTTGTACTCCTAGAGGAGCACAAGCACAACAACATAAAAAGGGTGAAAATGTAATTCAATAAATATACGGTGAATATCACATGCTAAGGAGTAGTAATCATATAATTCGCAGATCACATAACACATCATTCATGTAATAAAACATCAACTCAAAACAATGCAATCAATGAGACCGACATCAACTCAATGCATATGGTACCATCAGGGAATAAGCCCTCATTACATATGCCAATTTGGCCAATAACAGGGCATAAGCCCTACTATCAATGCCATTACAGGACAAAAATAGGGAATAAGCCCTAATCACTATGCAACATGCAACATCATATGCAACAACATAACTATACAACCACAAGGCATAAGCCTTCAACAATCGTGAATACAGACCATCATCATCGTCATCATACAACATAAATTCCACATAAAATCCTATGTTTCAAAGTTAATTTATTATTATTACTAGACTTCTTATGTCCACCTAAGCCTTACTAGTCATTATGGGTCGAGAGAATACACTCCAGACGCGAAAATGAGAAGAAACTGCGAAAACGTGAATTTTGCACCTTCGCCTACCCATACGCGTATTGCTGCCTATGTTATGCGTATTTCCTTGCTCCCTACCCTGTCATACAAGTAATGTTGCCTGTATATCGAGCAATGACTTTTATCATGCCCTGCCATACGTGTACTGTTGCCTGCGTTACGCGTATTACCTTGTTGCCTTCCCTGCCATACACGTAATGCTGTCTGCATTACGAGTAATGCCTTATGTCCTGCCCCCGCCTTACGCGTGATGCTCCTGCCTTACGTGTAATGTTGTCTGCATTATGTGTAATGCTGTCTGCCTTAAGCGTAACAGTACTCTGTGACTAAAAAAACATTATTTTCACATCAGAATATTTCCACTTGTTTTGAGCACTTTCAACCTCCAATTTTTTTCCAAAACAACATTCTTTTACATATTAACTTAGGGATTTCATTCTACTTCATTATTCTACCATTCTACACCAATTTCTACATCAATTCCTCCAATTTTCGTCACATCCCTAGATCTATAATTTTTCATATTTGGGATTTTTATTAGCAACACAACAACAGCAGAATCACAACAGTAACACATTAATAACATCATGGGGTTCACGAATTTCACACAATAATCATATAAAACAACAAAATTCAGACCAAGAAGACATTCGTCAATTCATTCATGAAAAACCTAAATTCATTAATCAATTTAGAGAATCCATTCACCCCTCTTACCTTAATTTGCAGCTTTGATGCTTCAACAATGGAGAATTTTCCTTTTCCCTAGTTCTCTTTTCTCTTTTCTTCACTTCTCTATTTCTATATGACAATAGTTTTTTTCCCAATTGGTCTAACCCTATTCTATTGTATTTTTTTATTACTAACACTTAACTAATAATAATAATAATAATAATAATAATAATAATATTAATATTAATAATAATATTAATAATAATATTAATAATCTTAATAATAACTATAATATTAATAAAACAATATTTTCCCTCAATTCCATTATCACCAGTATTTCCCTCAAAATTAAGTTTCACCATAAAATTCTAAAGAAATTCAAATTCAATAAACAATGACTAAATAGTTATGGGGCGTTACAAAAGAGAATGAGACGCCTTCATCGAGGTCTTTGGCAAAAGTTAAACAAACTGAACTGTAAACAAACAAGCACACGTATAAGTTTTCTTAAGCAAGGTCTTTAAATAAACCAGATTTGCCTCAAAGGAACTCCCAGAACATGCATCTCTAGTCCTACTTCTCATGGCATCACACAAGCGGTAAATGCGGAAAGAAAACAGACAAGAAATATACCAAACAGATAACAATCCGTATATGCTAAGCAATAGCAAAAGAAACCCGAGAGCTTTGAGAGAAACTAACATCAACAACGAAATCAAATCAGAAATTCGACGCGCAGAATATGGATCAAACCACCGATGTGAAAATAAATCACAATACGGAATATTTATCGAACATATCAGAATATCAATCACTACACCTGCATAAGATATCGATCCAGACAAGTAACAACAATATACAATGGTACATAATACGGAATGTGTTTCGTACACATCCAAATACCAAACAGTACACATGCACAAGATATCAATCCAGACAAGCAACAACAATGTACAATGATATGTACATACAATACAGAATGTGTATCAAACACATCCGAATATCAAACAGTATACCTGTATAAGATATCGATCCAGACAAGTGATAACAAAATATATAATATCATCCAATGAGAACAATAGCCAAGTGTATCGGGCACACGTTTAAACCACAAATAAATAACATAAATTTCCTTTCAATCGAATAATCAAGCGATAATTAACCGATTGAATGCCATCTTAAAGTACCTTTCACAAGTCAACAAACACATCAGAAATAACAAGTAAACACAACCGAAGTTATGTGTTTACATCACTACCTAAATTAAGGATGAATGACGAAGAAATGGAATCCAAACATGAATTGAAACCTTAACATCAAAAACCAGGAAGCATTTATATCATCTCATGAACCGTGTAAAATGTCGGTTTAAAAACATCAAAACCCAATGCACATGGCCAAGATATGCTAAAACAAGTGTAAGAATGCATGAACCAACAAATTAAGTGCATTTCAAGTACAACTTGGAAAACTCGGGAAGCACCTCCGTCATCTCATGAATAGAAAAATAAGTCAATCTAAAAGTGAGCAAACTCAATAACAATGGTCCACAGTGGAACAATTAAGCATAACCATGCATTAAATAAGAATTAAATCACAACATACACGTTAGAAAACCCCAGACAGCGTTTTTTTCATTTATGAAGTGCACAAAAAGTCATTTTAAAACTCAATCGGATCGGTACCAATGTTCTTCAATCATCCGATTAAAACCAAATACGCATTAAGCGCAAAATAAAACTCAATCCAAGTGCATTTTCATGAACCAAACAACACTTTATAACAACACAAAATAAGCCGGAAAATGGTGTCGGAACCACCAAAACTCATCAAAAAATATCATTAAATGATCAAATATATACAAATAATCATCAAATGAAAACAAAATTGATATGTACATGAGAAATTAATTTCCAAACAACACCGAATTAATTTTCCAAACGGCTTGAAAACTTAAACTTTAAACGGTAAAACTTAACACCGGTAACTTAAAATAATCAAAACCATGTTGTTTGCGCATGGAACAACAACTAAAGTCTCGATTACAACACATTTGAATATTTTGGGCAGCACTATTCATGAGTCGATGAATATACAAAAGTTGATTTACAAAATAAGCATCAACTCATGAATCGTGGCCTAAAAATCTCAAACAATTGTAATGAATTAAATCCGCATTGATGACATGCTTTTCCGATCACAAATGGTAAAATTCAAGTGTTGACATAATTACTTGAATCCAAAATTTTAATATCGAAAAATTGAATTACCATTCAATTCGACACAAGAATTATGTCAACTCATGAATTCGACATTATTCTACAACAAAAATCCAACATCAACATGATTCTCATCACAAACCGTCAATTTCATTCAATTCAACATTAAAAAACCATTATCAAAATGCAACTGAATTAAATCTCAAGGTTCTCATGAATTCAACGATTAACTATTCCATTCCGAATTTCGACATAATCAACAATTCAATTAAATTCTTAGATTCAAGAATTCATGAAAAAAATCAAAATTCAATTAAGCTTTATCCTATTCAACATCCCTTCATGAGTCACAACTTCAAGAATTAGATTAACATTTCAACTCACCAGCAAATTGAGTTCACTTGAACAAAAATCAAACTTAAGAATTCAATTAATTCCAAGATTCAAGAAGATGCTTATAAAAAATTTAAGAAAATCAGAGAAGGAATCCGGAATCGAAGAAAACCACAAATAGAGGGAGGAAAGTTGTGAGTTCGTCATGACTTGATTATACACTAATTTAAGTAGCCATGAGAAGGCTCTGAATGCGACGAACAACAAAATAAATGCCTTTGGTAACCTAACAAAGCTTGAGTGAAATATCTTGATCCTGTAACCATAGAACCAATGATATGCATGCATGCATATGGTAATGAAATATAATCCAAATAGGTTAAAATGAAGAGGGTAAATTTTGGGGTATAAGACACACACACACACACACACACACACACACACACACACACACACACACACACACACACACACACACACACACACACACACACACACAGATATATATATATATATATATATATATATATATATATATATATATATATATATATATATATATATATATATATATATATATATATATATATATATATATATATATATATACATTTGTGTGTGTGTGTGTGTGGAGGCAAAGAGAAAACTAGAAGTTTAGGAAAAGAATGCAATTTTTCAATAATTTTGATGCATGTGTCGACTTATACAAGTCATGTGTCGACAACTTTGAAGCATGAATCGACTCATGCATTACAAAGGCTACATGCTTTAAGAATGAACTACATATGTCAACTCAAAACTCTTATGTCTCGACTCATAAAAAAAACACATGAACCTATGAAGCTTCTTGATGAATTCAACCACTAACTTTGGGACAAACTTGGCCAAATGAAGTCGACAAAGTTCCCAAACCATAGAACTTTGATGCCATAATCATAGCCTCGAGGTTAAAGATTTTAAAATCCAATGAATAACCAGCTGAATGAGGATCAATCTTCAAAAACCCTAGCTTAGGAGGTGAGATGGATACACTTAGCTCCACACCTATAATGTACAAAGTATAAAGAGGAAACATACATCTTCTCGAGTTTTGGTTAAGGGTTAGTAAACATGAAATACACATAAGCAATATACACAATCAAGGTGCTTGGGGATTCCTCAAGGGAATACTTAAAGATAGGAGAGAGTAGAGGAGATTACCCATCCACATGTGTGATCTTGACGCATTGAGATGATATTAAATGATGGAGGATCTTAGGAAAAAATTGGTGTATAACAGCTGCCCTTATTTTAGTGTTTTCAATCCAGAGATACAAAGGTTAAAATCTTCGTTACGACACAATTGAAGATGCTTAAATATAAAACAAACCTTATTTTTGGCCCTAAGATGCCATGTAATGCTTATGGTTTTGAATGTAAAAGACGAAATCCAAAGGGGAAACAAGAAACCATTGGGAAGAGAAAAATAATGTAGACGAAACTACGACACAAGAAAAACTAAGAAAGAGAGTTCAACTAGGAAAATAAATTATTGGGAAACAACATGACTCTGGAGATAACCATGAATGGGGAAAACCAAAATCACAGTTAAAGAATCAAAATTCAAAGTGGGATTCAAATAAGGGAATTCTTAACAATACAAGCAGCAAACAAATGAGACATGTTCGATAAAGGATTACCGACTCGACCGAGGAAAGAAAACTTAACTGCATGGGAGAGAAACAACTTCACTGGGGAAAAAGGGACTCAACTCTATTGGGGTAAAGCGCAAAGAGGAGACAAGATAACATCCTCTCAATAAATGAGGGTGGCAAAGGAAAATACCAACCAATAGATGACGATAAACATTAGTACTGAGACTGATAATGATTAACATCAGTACTGAGACTGGTGAAAACCCAACTCCATTGGGATAAAGCCTAATGAGGCAGTGGGAAAACAAACCCTATTGAGGATGGAAGCCTAAATGGGCAGTATATGTCAAAGGAGGTGAATACCATCTATCAAAGATCTAATAGGATAACAATGGCAAACCCAAAATGATATAAGAGTGAATATCATCTATCAAAGATCTGATAGTCTAACAATGATAAGCACGAAAAGTGGAATAAATACCATCTATCAAAGATGTGATAGGCTAACAACGGTAGAAAACCAAAGGATATAAGAGTGAATACCAAATTAGTGATAGTCTAACAATGGTAAACACCAAAAGGGGGAATCAAATACCATCTATTAAAGATCTGATAGTCTAATAATGATAAACGACCAAAGGATATAAGAATGACTATCATCTATCAAGGATATGATAGAATAACAATGATAAACCCAAAAAAGGTTATGAATAAACCAATCTTGAAAGCAAGATAACAACTGTTAACAAGGATCAAAGCTCAATCTAGGAACAAACTAGAAAGAAACAGTCAAATAAAACTATACCCAATGAGGAACAAACTTAAATGGGGATTAATTCCAAAATTATTGCACGAGGGATAACTTAGTGAGGAAATTGAAAGGATATACACTTTCTGCTTAAGGTTGACACTCTATTGGAAAGAGATAACGCACTCTACAGGGAGAATAAGATATCATTGGTAACATCAAGAAATGCAAATAATTAATGAATTCTTATTTCAGCTATTCATGATGTATATATGGATGAATGAATGTATTTCATGTAAATGCTGATAGAACAAACACACAAAATTAGGGAAAACCAGGTAAGTCAAAACTTGGATAAAGACATCATTCGGCTAAACTGCATCCAAGATAGAAATCCCATAGGAGAGTAAGCTATCAACTGAGGAAACAACTTCCTACTTCAAAGTTTGCCTCATTTGGGGAAAGCAACATTGCTTGAGAATAAACAAAGCACAATCCTATAATAATAATCCCCAAAGCTACAGGGATATAACAAAATTCTTTAAACTTCACTCGGAGATAACATGTTAACTTCTCTAGGGAAGCTAGTACCACATCCATTGAGAAGAAACCACATGGAATTAAAACAGTGGTTGCACAAACTCCGCTGAGGAAGATCGAAGAAACTTCATGGGGATAATAATCTTAAAGGAAAAGATTGTCCTCAGTTTACATGAGAAACTAAGAAGTAACAACATAGATAGAAGCCAATCTTATGGAGATTTTACATCAAACTAAACACATGGTGAGAGAAAACTCAACAGTTTACCGCTATTTCAACACTTCTTAGAAAATATATTGCTTCTAACTGTTACCCAGAGAGCACGTGAAAGAAATAATATCATAAATGGTAAAAATACACTACTAGATCACAATTTGGCTGGGAAAGGAATCACACTCAACTTGGAGAAAAACTGAATCAAGACTTATATTGGGAATATGGGATTACACATCCAACACCACATATCAACCCGGAGGAAACCCACTATCTGGTCAACAACCATAGGGGAAACCATGTGCATGTTTATGAGAGCAACCAAATAAGACCTCCTGGAGAAAAATATTCAAACCTCAATGTTCGTCCACCCTTAGAACCACTATTTTTATTCCTTTGATTCATAAAAACATGATCTTATTTTTTAAGTCTTTTTGTTTTTTGAAAATTATAATCAATAATAAATGAAATTTTCGTAATCAGAATAAAATAAGAATTGCAAAGAAATGGATAAAAGCTCAAACTATTAGTAATACAATGGTAGTCTGCAAATGGCATGACTCTATAGAAGATTATTATTCTAGACTGGCCCAAAGGCTAGAGTGGGCCCAGTTTGACCTCCTACTTCGGCAAGTCGGCCAGAGCACGGCCCATACTCCCCTGTCCTCCGTCAGGAACCATCAATCATTTTCCCTCATATACCAGCACTGACCTACAACAATCAATGAGCGCCTCTAAGTCTGCCCAACCTCAAGTCGGCCAGACAACCAGGAGCCAACCAGACCGCTGTCTGTAACCTACCTCCTCCTCGGAACTAACAGCTAGTTACAGGCACATATGCCCGGTTTAACCAAGTCTTGGCAGTTACCTATTTATGTGGACCCGCATATTTAGGCCCAAAAATAGGGACCAATGGCCAAGCGCCAGGGGCACTATATAAGCCCTCCCTCATGTGAGGGCTAGGTATCGAATATCCATTATTCATCACTAAAACCATAATACTTTTCTTGTATCTCTTTTTTCTCCCACACTTACTTGATCGTCTAGTTCCTTGTAGGTACAACCCCATTTTTTCCTCCTTGACTTTCCAGCCTATTTGTAGATCATCATCCGGCCACCTTGCAGATTCTTATCAACTAGTAAGACCACTAAAGATGTTTGTGGGAACTATCTTCCCCGTTTTCTATTCCCAAAATCTGAAGACCAAATATCCCCTCCATTCATCAATCATGGTCGATCACAGTGATCACCACCCATCTGAAAAGACTGTGCTCCCCCGGCATGCAAGACCGACAGAAGCCAAGAACATCCTCACCTCGAAGATAACTTCGACGCTCATGAAGTACATATTGTGTCCCTTGCTTCTATCGACATTGATTGTGACAACAATCTATTCTTGGACAAACATTTTCCCAAGAACCCTGTCGAAGACCAGCCGGAGATTTTGTAATCGGTCCCAGTTCGGAAAAATGTTGATCTAGCCATAGCAGCATTAATTGCTTCCCTTAACCGAACCAACTCCCTCATCCTCCAGTAGAGAAAAAGGATAGGGGCTCTGGAGCGGAAATAATCAAGGTCTCCCCCTCGGAGACACCGACGACGTGACAATTTCAGCATATCACCTCCCCAAAAGGAGCACCCTCCAAGAAAGGAAAGGCTCAATGTTTCTTTCCGCAAGAAGCGTGATCTAGCATCTCCCAAGAAGGATAAAGACTCTCCACTTTCCAAGTAGACGAAGAGAACTTGCAAAGGAGACCGCGGTAGGTCACTAACACCCAGACCAAGGCAAGAAAGGCAGAGCCCCTCCCCTCGACAAGATTACGATGCACTACTAGGAAGGAACCGTCACTCCCCGTCATCATCGCTAGAAGAGACTGATGATGACGAGCTCTGTGGCTCGTTATCGAGAGAAATTATGGAGACAAGACTCCTGGTCAGGCTCGAGAAGCCGCCCACATTGGGATCCTACAACAGTACGACAGATCCTAACGACCATATCGAATACATCGACGCCCTACTTGGATCAGAATATCTTCCAGGATTAGAGAAACTCTTGAAAAGGCTCTCTTCCAGATATATGGTCCCTCGTAGTTGGAAGTCTGTTTGCCCCTTGGATTGGAATGGATTTGCACAATAACCTTTCTCAAGACCAGATCACCAGGATAAAACTTTCGAGGACGGATCGTCTTGTCAAATGCTCTCTTCATCCACTGTTGGTACAACTGGCCATGACAGATGACTGCCAGACACTTTTCGTCAATAAAATTGAGCAGGTCAAGTATTTTTTGAACCCACTCCACCTCATCAAGATGGGTTTCCATCAGGACCCTATACAAAGGGATATCCACTTCGACGGGAAGTACTGTGTCTGTACCATAGACAAGAGAAAATGGAGTTCCTCCCGATGAAGTACGCACATACGTTCTGTAGCCATGCAAAGAAAAAGGAAACATTTCATGCCAATCTTTACACGTTCTAACCATCTTCTAGACAATATTCTTTATGTTCTTGTTAGCAGCTTCAACAACACTATTCATCTTGGGTTGGTGCAGGGATGAATTATGATGTTCGATTTTGAACTCTTCACACAACACCTTCATCATGTTGTTGTTGAGATTAGAACCATTATCAGTGATGATTCTGTGAGGAGTTCCATAACGACATATTATTTCCTTCCTGATGAAGTTGGTAACGACCTGCTTGGTTACATTCTTGTAAGAAGCTGCATCCACCCTTTTGGTGAAATAGTCAATAGCCACGAGAATGAACCTATTACCATTTGAAGCGTTTGGTTCAATATTTCCAATCATGTCGATAATCCACATTGCGAACGACCATGGTGAAGTCATAACATTCAAAGGAGTTGGAGGAACATGAACTTTGTCTGCATACACCTGGCATTTGTGGCACAACTTTGCATATACACAACAATTACTCTCCATTGTCATCCAGAAATACCTTGCACGTCGGATTTTTTTTGCCATAGAATGCCCGATCAAATGAGTCGCTAAAGAAGCCTCATGGATTTCCTTTATGATCAATTTTGCTTCGTGTCTCTCCATGCATTTTAGCAGAACTGCAACATAATTTCTCTTATACAGGACGTCTCCTAATAAGAGGAACTTGGATGCTAACCTTCTAAGCATACACTTATTAAAAATTGTAGCATTCTCGGGATTATCTTGCTTCTCAAGGTACCTTTTGATGTCGTGATACCACGACTTTTCATTAGACACATCCTCGGTCGAGAGAGAATGAGAAGGAAAGACATGTGATGGCTCTTTGTAACAGATAATATGTATATTAGGCTCCTGATTCAAAAAGCTCGCTGTGAACATCGGTGCTAAAGTAGCTAAAGCATCATTCAACTAATTTTTGTCTCTGGGAATATGTTCAAAGGTGATCTCATCAAAAGCGGGTATCAGCTGCAGGATGTAGTCTCTGTATGGAATTAAACTGGGGTCCTTCATTTCCCAATCACCTCGTACCTGGTGTATGACCAAAGTGGAGTCTCAAAAGACTTTAAGAATTTTGATTTTAAGGTCGACGGCTGCTTCAAGACCCATCACGCAGGCTTCGTATTCTGTCATATTGTTCGTACAATCGAAACATAACCAGGCCAAAAATAGTGTATGAGTATTACATGAAGAAGTCAATATTGCCACAATACCATGACCTGTCACGTTCGATGCACTATCGAACGTAAGAGTCCATTTCTCTTTCAGATCGACCCCATTATAATCATCAAGCTTCATAACATCTTCGTTAGGAAAGTCGGATTTCATCGATTGGTACTCTTCCAATGGCTGATGAGCGAGATGATCTGCAAGAATGTTACACTTGATAGCCTTTTGTGTAACATACTGAATGTCATATTCAGATAAAAGCATTTTCCACCGGACAAGTCTTCCTGTGAGTGCTGTTTTTTCAAAGATATACTTTATTGGGTCCATCTTCAATATCAGAAACGTTGTGTATGTCAACATATACTACCTTAGACGTCGAGCTACCTAAGCAAGCGCACAACAAGTTTTTTCAAGCAAAGAATACCTAGATTCAAAATCGGTAAACTTTTTACTCAGATAATAGATGGCATGCTCTTTACGTTTTGTTTCGTCATGTTGTCCAAGCACACAACCCATAGATTCTTCCAGCACCGTCGAGTACATGATGAGTGGCCTTCCAGGCACTGGAGAAATAAGGATTGGTGGCTCCTGGAGATACTATTTAATCTTTTCAATGGCTTCCTGGAAATTGTCATCCCATTGGATATTTTGATTCTTGTGCAACAATTTAAAGATGGGTTCACAAGTAGCTATGAGCTGAGAAATGAACCTAGATATGTAGTTCATTCTCCCAAGGAACCCTATTACTTCTTTTAATTCTTTGGCACCAACATATTATGTATTTCTTTTACTTTGTCGGGATCTACTTAAATTCTTCGCTGACTTACGATGAAAACAAGTAGTTTTCCATATCGCACCCCAAAGGTACACTTGTTCGGATTAAGCCTTAGCCTGAACTTTTGCGTACGTGCAAACAACTTTTGCAAATGAACCAAATGTGCCTCCTCAGTTTGTGATTTTGCAATCATATCATTAACATATACTTCAATCTCCTTATGAATCATATCATGAAAGAGCGTCACCATATCACGTTGATATGTTGCACCAGCATTTTTAAGACCAAAAGGCATGACCTTGTAATAATAAGTACCCCAAGGAGTAGTGAGTGTCGTCTTTGTCATGTCTTCTGAAGCCATCTTTATCTGATTGTACCCTAAAAAACCATCCATAAAGGAGAAAACTGAGGATTGAGTCGTATTATCAACCAATACATCAATGTGAGGTAAAGGGAAGTCATCCTTTGGGCTTGCTTTATTCAGATCCCGATAATCCACTCACACGTTCACCTTCCTATCTTTCTTAGGAACGGGTAAGATGTTAGCAATCCTATCTGAGTATTCACATACCAACAAGAAACATGCGTTCAACTGCTTTTCAACCTCTTCTTTGATCTTGAGACACATATCTGGACGAGTTATGCGCAACTTTTTCTTTACCGGAGGATATTCTGGCTTGAGTGGCAAATGATGCACAACTATATCAGTATCCAAACAAGGCATATCTTCATACGACCATGCGAAGATGTCAGAGTACTCTCTGAGAAGCTCAATCAACCCCTTCTTTACATCATTTTGCAAAGTAGACCCTATCTTGACCTCTCTTTTCACTGTATCAGTATCGAGGTTAATGAACTCAATGGCTTCTTGATGAGGAAGGATTGCTTTCTCTTCTTGTCTCAACAGCCTTGCCAATTCCTTTGGAATTTCACAATCTTCCCCACTATCTTCATTGGCTTGGTCATTCGGATTTCCAAGGATATTGGTGCAAGGAACTGTAACATCATCATATATAATGGAATTCGATGCAGACCTGCATGATTGATGAATCACGCGTTATTTTAGAATATGAATGCGAAGTGGAAAACAGTTAAAGAGTTAAAAGGAAAAGCATTGCCATTTTTTATTTTAAAAAAGAAAAGAAAAGACAAAGGAAAAAATGTATGAAAATGCGATTTTATTCAATTTTAAACAAACATAGAAAAAGGAAGAGGCCCTTTTCATAAGCTGTCAACATGCCTTGGGAAAATCATGTGACTTATTTAAAACAAGAACATTACATGTCAAAGAAAACCACTTCGATAATATCAGTAGCGGTCCAATTTCCAAATGCTTGATCAGGCGCAATTGGTAAATATACTGAGATATATCTGCACCGTCTTCATCGTCACTATCCACTGCATGGATTTGTCCTTTAACACTTGGACCAGCACTAACAAACACCTCTAAAAGCGGGGGAATCTGTTTCCCTTTGAGCAGGGTTGGACCAGAACCAACATGATCTGAAGAAGAGGACCCGAATCCAAGACCAGACTTATCCTGTTTTGCACACACCTCGATCACTTTACCCTAGTATTCATTGGGAATTCCTGACTCCACAATGGCTTTGGCATCCTTTAAGGAAGCCATTAGAACTCTAGATTTCTTTTTAGTTTCTAGCACGACCGGGACTCTGTCAAGAAAATTGATTTTCAAGGCTTGGAAAGGAGTTTCATGTACTTCTCTGTCCATTTCAACAGAGCAGAAGGAAGTAACATTGTTGATCACGACGTCATCCTCTCCACCAATGACAATGACCTTGTCTTTAACGATGAATTTCAAATGTTGGTACAAAGTTAAGGTTACAGCCCCTGCCATATGGATCCACGGGCGTCCCGGAAGGCAAGTATAAGATGGACAGATATCCATGATATATAATGACAGGTAGAACACATGGGGACCAATCTTGATGGTTAGGTCAACTTCTCCCTCCACAGATCTTCTTGACCATCAAAAGCTTTGACTGTTAGCGTGTTAGGTTTCATCATAACCCTGTTCATGTTCAGCTTGAATAGAGTATGTTTAGGAATCACATTTAAAGGAGACCCAATGTCTACCAGGACTCGTGACAACACACTGTCCAAACATCTGATGGATATATACAACCCTTTATTATGCGCTCGACCTTTAGGAGGAAGCTCATCGTCATTGAAACCCAGACAATTCCCCGCAGAAATATTTGTATCAACCCCTTCAAATCGGGCCATAGAAATTTCAAGATTCACATGGGAACCATGCAAAATTCTCATCAAGGTTGTTCGATGTGCTTCAGAGTACATGAGGAGGGATAAAATTGATATCTTTTCAGGCGTCTGATTCAGCTGGTCAACCACCTTGAAATCACTCTTCTTGATTATCCTTATTAGCTTTTCTACTTGTTGTTCAAAAGACATCCCAGGAGAATCATTGACTACCTGCTTCCCCTTATCTTTCACATGAATATCTTTAATAACTTCTTTAGGAGGAGGTGGAGTAGCAGCAAAGACTCTTCCGCTTCGGGTTATTCTGCTAGTTCCACCAATGTTGGTTATGTCCTTATTTTAAATCGAAGGACATACAACTTTCTTTCCATGGATGTAAACATCATTGTACTCCCATGGCACTGCCCTATGATCAACCATCAAAACAGGAATTGAATTTGGAGGTGTCGGTGCTTGGATTAGCAGAGGAGTAACCAAACACTGATCTGGCACATGGAGCGTTGGAAATTGTATAACCAATGGTACTCTTGAATTATTCCTCTGAAAATTTGTCAGATAGTACGTAATCTCCATAATAGAAACGTCACTGTGAGGGATGACCTTCTTAACTCTAAGAACCCCTTCATCCATCAATTTCTGAATGGAATTTTCAATTCATCACACTCATCCGGATTGAATGAGCATTTTAAACTGAAGTCATGAAGCTCTTGTAGAACTTCTTGCTGCAAAAGATGTTCTCTTAAAACCGCCATTGATATTCTAACCTCATTAACTTGAGGCACTAAGTCATGACCATCATCGAGCCCGATTGCATTGACAGCAGTCCCATCATGGGGAGGCATGGGATTATTCTGAACATTAGGGCCTATAGGAGCAAAGTAAACTCCTTGGCATCCAAAATTTCTTTCACCTTATACTTTAAAGCTTTACAGTTTTTGATCGAATGGCCAGGAGCACCCAAATGAAACTCACAACGTGCATTAAAGTCATAACCCCTTGGAAGTTCATCCGGTGGAAGACCTAACTCTCGGAGTTGTACCAATTGGCCAGCATGCAATTGTGGAAGCAATTGGGCATACGACATTGGGACCAAATCCAAATTCCTCGCAGGATACCTTTGCGGCCTTTGTTGTCCCCTTTATCCTTGTGGCCTTTGATTTTGTTGATAGTTTTGCGGTGGTGATAAATGTTGTTGTTTGAGCAGTAATAGGAGTTTGATAATATGGAATATGTATAGCAGTTTTCCCTTATCAACAGAGGCATTGCTCACCTCTCCTTCATTCTTCTTGATAAAATGGCTAGAATACGATTTCTTTCCACTACCTGAGCCCTTAATACAACTTGTGCCAGATGTACCTGTAATAGTCCCTTCCTTAACACATATTTCAACCCACTCCCCAATGATAACCATATCCGAAAAGGAGTCAGAAGTGTTGTCGAGCATGTGTTTTAAATACGGACCCCGAAGTGTATCCATACACAAATATACCAGTTCACGATCCAGGAGAGGAGGCTGAACCCTTGCGGCCAAACTGCGCCACCTCTGGTCATACTCTTTGAAAGGCTCATTAGCCTTCTGAGACATACTCTACAACTGTGCACAGCTAGGCGCCATGACGATGTTGTAATGATAATGTTTCAGGAAAGCAACAACAAGCTCGCCCCAAGTACTAACATGAGTTTGCTCTAAATGCATATACCACTCCAATGGAGCTTCAGCCATACTGTCTTGAAAGAAATGCATGAGCAATGGCTTGTTTCTAGAATACGTGGCCATCTTTCTGCAGTAGGATCGAAGATGAGTATCTGGACATGTAACCCCCTTATACTTGTCGAATTCTGGAACTTTGAATTTCGATGGAATAACGACCCTCGAAACCAAACATATAGCGGCAAAATTAAATCCTGGCCTTTTGGAAGTCTCCGTTGCATTCAGATATTCTTCCAAGGTCTTGTACATTTTGGTAGTTTCAGACAAATCAGCTATGGAATCCTTTGGAGGGCCAACGAGATCAATGATGTCATGGTGATCATTTACAATCATCTGAGGGTTTTCTTTAGGAATTCCCCCATTTCCAGTCTTGGGCCCACCATTATCGAACATAGAGGCAATGTCAACTAGCTTAGTAATGCTTAGTCTGAGTTCTTCCTACCCCTGGATAACGACATGAAGAGTTTCCATGAGCTGATTCATTCGGTCACCCATGGTGTCCATGTCTTTGAAAAGTGCGGCTTGGTTATGCTTAATTTCTCCATAATCCTTAACTTGTGGGCTAGGGTGTGATAAGGATGTAAGGAAGTCGTCATGTAGATTCTGATAATAAGAGGCAAAACCAACAGATAAGAATTTCGGCCAGAAAACCTGCAACTCATGAAATGCATGATATGTATGATGCATGAAATGATTGTCCATTCCTGGTTTTCACAGATTAATCAACATCAGTAATAATCGAGCAACGTGATAAAAAGAACAACCATATAAGAAAATATCCAACATTGCTCATATAATAACGGAAACGGGAGAAATCCCAATGAAGTTCAATACAAGAATATTGTGAAAGTACAAGATAAGTGATTCCGCCCAACAATCCTAGTGGTAATTAAAACAACAAGATAGGAAAAAAATAATCAATCTCCTAGCTCTAAAGAATCCAAAGGACTGTGCCTCAAGTGTTCAATAATCTAGTAAATAGTCCCATTCACAAGTTGCTTTGTCTCCTCCGCATCGGGCTTCAAAACTAGACTTTGAATCACCTCATCCTTCTTGACCATCATGATCTCCAGACTACAGAATTGAGTCAATAAATTAGCATACTCTTCGTTTGTGACTGATGTTCTCACCCTCATTATTGCTTTCAACCTTCTTTTTTATATTTTCAATCTCCTTGTTGAACCGTGCCATAGACTGCAGCGGCTAACAACACATTGAATGCTCACCAAATAACATCTTTATCCATTTATTATGCTTTACCGACCAAGAAGTCCAAGGGTAGACTGCTATTCTTTCTACATCTCTATTTCACATTACTAAGGCCCAAATAAATTTCCTTAGCAACAAATTCAAAATTGGGCTTGTTTGGAACAGCAACAAATGACATGTGCTCGGCGATTTTGAGAAAATAAGAGTACTCTTCCAAAGTCAGAGTGATATGATAGTCCTGGAAGGTGAAACAACATAACTCATAGTCATAAAAATGACGCAGAGTCTGGAGAGTTCCATTATCAACCCGAACACCTATCAGAGTCAAAATGCCACCATATCTTTCACAGAAAGCCTCTACATTAGGATGGACTAAACGGTCTTTCAAACTCTTCAATAAAGGCCAAGAACTTGGGCAGAACTGATAAGTAAAATTGTCTCTTCTGGTCCTCTTGGGGACATCACGGTTACTAGACATTACTGATGGAAACTATAACTTTGTGAGATACCCCGGAATGGACATGCACAAGCAAGGTTAGTATATAGTTTCATTTTTCTGACATTTCTTTTTAAAAAGTCAACATGTTGTGATGCAAGTGCAAGTGATCATGGGATTACTACTTCCATGATATTGATTTATATTGTACAGTCTCTACATAGTGTTCTTGTACCGGGGTCACAGATTCGGAACATAACTGGAAGAAACCCATAAACATCAGATTTGGAACTCAGAAAATAAAGTTGAGGACCGCATAGTCACCGAAAGAACAAGTCTCCAACAAATCAGGTCACCAATAGAACAAGTCACCAATGGTACCTGTAAATATTATCACCTCCCCACTCAAGGGTAAAGACTAGGTCAGGGTAAGCCAAAGGTAACTCAAATTCACGAGTTCGCTTAAGAGTACTATCATCATACACCTACGTGATAATGGTAGCACCTCATTAAAACCTCATTTTCGCATGGACGACACAACTGTCTAAGGTAATCTACATCACATATTCGTCGTGTTCCACTCAATTCCAAGTTGTAACACTTGGCCTGGGTATTGGGCCTTTTACCTTGTAGTAACACGCACCCATCATGAAAACAGAGCTAACACGACAACAAAATATGGAAAGCGACAAAATACAATGCAAACATATGCTAAGATAATGAAGTACAAATGAATAATCCATAAAGCATATAAATAAACACCCAAGGAGTAGAAAACAATATCAAGGATCGACTCCGGGATGGAGCAGCAATTGGTCGATCTCTCCCCAATGAAGTCGCCAGCTGAAACAATCGTCTGAAAATCATCAAACAATAAAGCCGCCATCGAACGTCTTTTATACGACATGAAGGGAATGGTGAACATCTAGAAAACCAGAGAAGGGAGAAAACATGGTCTTGCAATGAGAGATCGGGTAAGGGAGTGAGTTATCCCATGGGAATGTATTAGCACCCCACACGCCCGTAGTACTCTACGGTATCCACTCTTGTTATCTATCTTATGGGTGTGTTTCAAATCTAATGCTTAAGAGCTAAAAAGAAAATGCAGAGGGGGAATGCATGCAAAAGAAAACAGATAAAAATGTAGGGAAAATAAGGTTGTGCTCGCTTGAGCCCTACCCTAATGCCTACGTATCCTTCTTGAGAAATCATAGTAACCGTAGTTTGGCTCACATGTTTCTGTTTATTTTGTGTTTTTTATGGGTGATGAACCCTTGTAAAAACTATTTTGAGTTACGCCCTCAAGGCAAGATGCCACGTTTGATTGGTTTATATTTTGTTACCTTGAAAAAGGGTTTAAGAATGATTAATATGTTTTATGATTTTCCAAGAAAAACAAAGTTTTAGTTTAAATGCAAATGCAAAAAGAGGAGGAAAAGAGTCTACGGGAGACTAGCCTATTTCTAATCCTAATGTTATCATACAATGGTAGTCCTAAGGTTTGGATTAACAAAAGGAAGACGTCTATCAAATTTTAGCATGCGTGGTTTGCAACCTAAGGTCTAACTTGCACACGAAAGGAACAAACACATCCTAAGGGAACATGGTATAGAAAGCCAGTGAGCAAACAAATTCGAAAGAGCACGCACATAAAATGGTAAAGAAAAGAAGCGAAAAGCTTTAGTCAAGGGGAGCGGATCACCCAAGACAAACAAGCGGGAGTGAAATATAAAAGAAGACAAATGCTTTAGCTAAGGGGAGCGGATCACAAGAAAGAAACAAGTGGGAATAAGATGTAAAACAAAAATGTGTAGTCCAGAACGGCTAAGCACCTAACCAAGATATATAAGATCAAGGTAGGAGATATAAGGCAATATGAACAATCACAGAGTGTTTTCCTTGGCCAATGAAAACTCCTGACAAAGGGTGGGGGATTGGTTGCAAAACCCTTTTCCACTTGACGACTCGATACACAAGATCTGCATAATTCTGAAGTATCATGGTATGTCACGAGTTAAGGATCACACAAATGAAATTGCGGGGGTTGATTGCTAACCCTTTCCAATCACCTCCTTTTGATGACTTCCATGGGGGATGAGAGAATAATGCGAGCATAAATGTAAACACACGTGTGGAATACCTACTTCAAAGGTAGGTTTTTAAACAAACACAAATAGAATACAAAAAGTGGTGCCTGCTACAGGACTTTAAACAACGACTTCAAGTGCACGCTCATTATTTTCTACTTTTCAGGATATCTAGAAAGCGGTAAAGAAATGCGATAAAATGCAGGAAAATGTAAAAGCAGTAGCAGCGACTACCAAAAGCAAGCGGGTCGTCAAAAGCGGACAAAAGCAATGGAGAAGCAAGGAGAACGCGTCAAGCAAGCTTCACCAAGAAACAAACAAAGTCATATACCATATCCAACTAAGATAAAAGCATACGTATGTTGTGAATGCATTGCGTAATCAGAAGTTCCTGCACAAAGTATCACAAAATATCACATGCATCTGGACAACATATAATATGATATGAATTTCTCACGACGATGAGAAATGAGGCATGTCGCATCAGAAGCGAGCATAAGCCATATGCTTCGATCATATAAAAATTATTATGTTTAAGCACCAAAATGTACCTTGCACAATAAACAAACGCGTCAAAAATAACAAGGCAAAACAGTGTAAAAATATAAATAAAAACAAAAAGAAAAAGTATTTTTTATTAGTTTTTCATGTGAGGAAAATTATATCAAAGACTAAAGAAATTCTAGAAAAATTCTATTATACTCTACCATTTTTATTGTTTTCAATTATTGAAATTATCTCCTCAAACTCACTAATTCTATTAACAAAAATAGATAAAAGAAATATAGAACAATCTAAAGATTATGATCAGGGGGTGCAAGAAGTAAACAGTGGATGTATGAATCTAGGAGAATATAAGCCCAACCAAGAAATTGATCCATAACCAGTTTTTGTTGCCAAGCTCCTAAGCTACTAGAAAAAGATCAATGGGCCTAAGGAATGTGGAACCCGGTCCACTTGTAATCTGCAATACTGCTCCAGATTTTTTATTCAACATTTTCCTTCTTCAATTTAATAAAACAAAATTATTAAGAAGAAATAGATCAATACGGTTCCGTTTTTTTTAGAGTTTAATTAGGGTTAAGAGGAGTGGCTTTTGGACTTGCATGAGAAGAAGACTTCTTCTTCCTCTCGAACGCTCTATACAGCAACACACCTTTATACTTTCTCCTCTTCTTCGACAGAAATCGTCCGCCGCCGTACCCCTACCGTCCTCGTCTCTGTCTCAACTCATCTTACATCAACCTCTAATTCCATGCTTTCCTCTTCGATGGCTCAATTCTAAACTCAATGCAAAGGCACAATCAACAGCTCTTTAACGCATCGAAATTTCAAGAAATCAAAAGAAAAGTGCTCAAATATCAACAACTCTTCTGATTCTCATCGAATCTAATATGATAGCGAACCCTAGTTTTAGCTAAAACTAAATTACATGATGATGGTGACGAATCAGAAGGAGCAACCATGGGGGTTTCGTTCTATAGCTTATACACTACATTGTGGTGATGCAAAAATGCTACAAGAATGAAGAAATGAAGTAAACTGAAGCTTACGTACCGGATAAATTCCGGTGCTTCTTCGACGGCGCCGGTAGCACAAGAACTCCAGAGGATTTCAGGTGATTCTTGTTATTCTTCTTCTTATCTCAACTCTTCTTCTTGCGTGTTTTCTTCTTCTTCTTCTTGCACGTTTTCTCCTTCTTCTACGTTCTTCTTGTGTTTCTTGTGTTTTCCGCTTTTTCTCTGTTTGTACGCATGGTGTTGTTGAGAGATGAATGAGGTGAGGGCGTGAGATAAGTCTATGAATGAAGTTGTAGAGAGAGTGATGAAGGTGATTGTTTAGGAATGGTGGTGAATGAAGCGTGGTAGCTTCAATGAAGGTGGTGGTTGAAGGTTGTTTAAAGAAGTAAGTGCAGTTATGCAGAGAAGTGAGGTTGTCGTGAAGGTTGATGAGGAAAGGTGTAGGATAAAGATGAAGGAGAGTAAGGGAGATAGAGTAGAAGGGTAGAGAAGATGAAAACTAGAAAAAGAAAATGATGAGTGAACCTTGTGAATGGAGAAGGAAAAAGTTTTTATATGTGATAAGGCTAAGAGAATCAGTTAGAGCTTGAGAAGATCTCAACCATTGATCTGAGCTATTGATTTTGATTTTCTATTATGAAATGGAGGGTGAGATTGGAGCCAGTTAGAGAGTGAAGGACTTGGATGGAAGTTAGTTATTCTGTTACTGATTTTCGATGGTTAGGATTTTGTTAGAGAGTTCAGTTGGAAAGTTCTGTTAGTATTGTTAGTGAATTGGTTAGGAACAGTTAGGGGTAGCTGGAATTCTGTTGGAAATCAGTTAGTTGGTTGTTAGAGATGACCTGGAAAATTAGTTACTGAGTTAGTTTACGAGTTTATTTCCCGATGTGGTTTTTTCCTCTGCATATATTTGCTGGTTTTCACAAGTCCTCCTTCTGATTTTCTTCTTCTCAACTGATACGGCTGAACTCAATATTTTCTTTCTATTTTCTGTTATGTTATATTGAACTGAATCAGACTTATTATGGTATATTGAACTGTATCATTCTAAATGCTGAACTCAACATTTAATCTGGTTTTTACAAAGTGCTCAATGCAGTAGATCTAGTAACATGGATCATGGTTGGCTCGCAATTTTTCTTGTAACTTTGTGTAACATGCTTATTGATGGAATTGTGTCTTTTGAATAATCGATATACTGGATCTTTTACTCTGCCTTTGAAACAGATTAAATGAACTGCATCGAGCATGTATAGAAGACTGATATATTTATCCTTATGCAGGTTCATCAAAGTCACCCACCTGAAATCTAAGGTATAAACTAGAAGCTTGTTTAGCCCCGAGATTTAGACATTCCAACCATATGCTGCAATTTTTAAGGCAATATGGTTATATTGATAGATGAAGCATGGGGAAGAGATAAGGCATGAAGATGGAGCATGAAAGTTGTGAAGAATTTTGGTTTTAGATCTTTAGGGCTTTGTTCCTTGTGATGTAAGGCCTCGTAAATTTCTTAGAAATTTCACCTGAAATGTCTTTTGCAAGAGCATGGATTTGTAATGTAATGGAGTTGATTTTTCATATGGGACTTGCTGAAATTTGTTTCAAAATTTGAAAATGGACAATGTTGAATTTGAATTATTTTGATGTATCATGAAGGAATAGGTCTCCTAGCATAAAATTATGAATATCGTATTTATGCTTAGGTGCCGATAATGAATGGTTTTTGCAATTTGAATAAATGAAGTCCTTGTTAGAACCATGATAAATTTTGCATCATGACTTTATATGAAGCCTTAAACTTTGATAACTTGGGATGGATGAAAAACGAAGCCTGCTTTTTTTTAATACCAAGAAATCCACCTAAACATTCAATCTTGCACGAACCGAATCTTGAAAACTTTGATTACATTTTGAGTTTAAGTTATCACTTGAATGAATATTTCGAATCATCTCAAAAATTAATTAAACCTTGGCACTATTCCAAAATCCACACCAACCTTAATCCAAATTAGCTCGCATGACAAGCAACAACAATTTAAAAGAATGACACCTTGATTACAATCCACATCTTGTACCATGTCGCGACTATATAAGCAATAGAATAACAACGCCTTAGATTCTTGAAGAAGATATTCAAGATGAATTTGAACTTAGACCCTAGCTCACATAGTATTTACTTAAACTTTTAGTGAAACCCTAATGATCTTGCCCTTGATGAAGATGACAACCTTGTAGCTTAATGAGATATAGAAGTTCTCAATGATCATGAACGCAAGACTCTAGCTTCAAACCAATGATTGATAAACAAGCCAGTTGAATCAACCTTTGAATGAAGACGAGAGCCTAAAAGTACAAATAACCCTTAATTCCTCAATATCCTTGGTCCCATGCCAAATCTTGTGGTTAATGCATGCATGATGTGTTAGGTGACCTAATAGATGTTAGGCATATGAAGATAATGAGATGCATAAGCTAGCTGGTCCTTATAAAGGGGTAGGACAAATTTGGGGTATTACACCGCCCTTTCAGGTTTTCACCTACTAAGACGCTCATTTTTACCTAAGCCGCCTGTTGTACCCCAAAATTTACCCTTCCTTTTTCTTCATGACATTCTCCTAGGGATCTCAAATGCTCAAGTTTACTCAAGAATTGATTAGACAAATTCTTCTCCTAAGTAATGGACTTACAACTAGGGTTTCATCTTTCTCAATGAAGTTTAGATTTCTAAGGCCTCAAGTGGTTCCCATGGTTTCTCATATGTGTCAAGTAATTCTCATGCCAAATTTCAAGTCTTGCATCACAAGTTTGCTCAGTCAATTGCTCAGATGACTGAAAATCAACTATATTGAACAAAAAGTCAACTGTGGTCAACATACAGTCAAACTTCAAGATTTTTTGTCAACATCAAGATTTTTAAGTCATATTCATCATTTGATCAAGGGTTGATCATGAATAATCAAGGAAAGTCTCAAATCATTAAAAGTCAAAAGTTGCCAAATTAGGATTTTCCTACGGAGAAGTCTACTGAACTTTGACCAAGCATAACTTTCACATACTTCATCAAATTTTCCTCAACCAAAGCTCATTTTGAAGGAAATTCATTTCGCTACATTTTTGTCACTCTAAGCTCAAGTCCAAAAAATGCTTCATTTGAAAGATATGAGCCAATAGAATATAAGTTATTTCAAAAGTCAACAAAAAGACACTTTTTTTCAAGTCAACTTACATCAAGATAAATTCTTCAAATACAAAAATGATCAAAATAGAGATTGTAGAGGACATCTTGAGCTTTACAAAAAAGTCCAAGATCACCTTCAAATGATAAAAATTGAGAGAGTTATGACTAATACAAGTTGAGAAATTTTGAGCAAATACATCAAGTTCAAATTGATCAAACACTCATTTTTGGGCTAATGGGCTTGTGTTTCATGGTCCAAACGTGTATTAGGCCTCATAGTGAACCTTTGAACCTATTCATACACCCCTTTTATTTTCATTCCATTTATTTTTTATTTTATTTATTTAAATTTAAAATTAAATAAGATAGAGTCAAGGCTTTTCTTACAAGGTCCAAGCCCACAATGGTTTAACCTAATTCTTCTCTATATATTGCTCTTCATTCAGACATAACATCACATGAAAACCCTTGCTGAGAAAACTATTCCAAAAATTTAAGAAACTAGGGAAACAAAAAACCCTTGTTTCCAGCCCTTCTCAATTGAAACCAAGTATTGCATTAGCATCTTGAAGTGCCCAGGAATCCATACCAATCCTCAAGCAGTCAAGATCGTGCCCAAAAGATCACGTACATCCTCACCAGTTTTGGTAGTTTTATTTTAACATTTAAACCATAGATTTATTCATTGTTAACTAATTTGATACGTTTACATGTGTTCATATGCATCATTAGAGTAGGTTTGATGCATAATATGTCAGCTCTGGCGCAATGGTAAACCATGCAGCGTGGAAGGCTAAGGTCGTGGGTTCAACACCAACCCCTGACATTTTGTGTGATTTTGCTTCTCACTTATTCTTAATGCAGCGTGGAAGGCTAAGTGTGTGGGTTCAACAACCACCCCTGATATCTTATGTAATTTTGCTTCTAACTTGTTCTTAATGCAGTGTGGAAGGGTAAGCGCAAGGGTTTAACACCCACCTCTCACATATTGTGTGATTTTTCTTCTAACTTGTTCTTTTTCCCTATTTTTTTCCTTAAACCCTGAATTCACCTAACCATAAAACCACTAACTTTTTTTTTTACAAATCTAAAATAATTTTTTTTTGTAAACCTTAAAAATAATTAGGTTTTAGGTTTTTTATCATTAACCTTTTTTTAAAAATTTAATTACTCAATTATTTTGTTAATTAAAATTAATTAATTTTTAGGTTTGTTATCATTAATCTTTTTTATTAATTTAATTAATCAATTATTTTGTTAATTAAAATTAATTAGTTTTTAGGTTAATTCATCATTAACCTTTTTTATTAATTTAAATAGATAAAGTGTGTGGGGTTTGCAATATGTAAATAACCTTATCTTCCGCTTTTCCATTATTATCTAACTGCCCCAAGGCCATGTAATAGCGTATGAACTTTTATTTTCCGCACTTTACCGCTTTCTTTATTATTTTGTTTACTTCTTAGTAAATAGGCCTTGTATGGAAATATAAAAATGAAACGGTAGCAAACACTAATGCAAGATAAATAATACTCGAATCACAACACACTTTGCACACCCGCACCTCTATGGTAACCCCCTTGTTTCCTTTTAGAAAACAGGAATGTCCCTCGAACATCGTAACACTTTAGCAAAGACCCTAGATTAAAAATATCATAGTCCCTCGATGACCCTTTCAACGTTGCCTTCGGTAAATGATCTAGTCCCTTAAACGATAATTTCTAAAGTATCTTTACAAGTTACCTTTAATGACTATACGATGACCCACGTCTGTCCCTTCACATCCAACAATAGGGCTTCCTACTAACTAATGGTAGGGTAGCACTATCTAAAGCAGGAGGAAATTACAAGAAAGACCTTGAGTATGGGTATATCTTAATCGCTTGCTCACAAAGCTCTTCAAAATAAAACATTTCACATAATAACACTTTTCAATAAATATTTTCAAACAAACACTTTGTACGAATTCTCAAAGACAGATACGAGAATCATTACAAAGTTCTGCCTCACTATGGTAACTTTCAAAATATTTTCTCAAACACACATTCACAAAGAAATTTTCAAAACAAAGTGAGCTAGCGATTAACAACCCGTAGATAAATACAAATGAAAAGGGTGCTAACACATTCCCTTTTCATAACCTACCCCCCGAACTCAAAAATCTCGAAGGTCTTACCTTTTCTTTTCACCCTTTCCTTATTGGATAAAATAAAATTCGGTGGCTACTCTTTCTATCTACAAAATTTGCAATAAAATGCAAAACAAACTCAATTCTCTCACCGTATTATAGAGCTGGCGACTCTGCTGGGGAGAACTAAAAAGATGGGTTACCTTAGAGTTAGACATTTTATCTACTTTATTTGAGTTGCTTGTTTATATTTAATGGGTTACTCTGGTTTATTTCTTGCAAAGATCCTATACCCAAATCTGGGGAAAACTTAGGTAAGTAGCTATAGATCATGGAAATTGTATGACATAGACCGATATGGTTGAACTGATGGCTACGTTAGTGCGACACTTTGGTTTGTACTGGTGTCCCTCGAGTCAGTTGGGGAGAATACTAGGCTACCGCGTGGTGTCATAAGCACTAATTTACCTTTAGTACCTTAATTTACCAACTTAGCGATTAAAAGGTAGAGAGATAGTCGGCTTTGGTGCAGTTCGATGTTGGTTGATACTCGATACTATGCTTATTGAGATTCAACTCTTGGGTTTTGTTTCGTGGCAAGTCAGTTGCCGTGTTAAACAAAACCTATGAGAAAAATAGTGATATTGATATCCCTAGAGCCCGGTTACTATTTTAGGACAGGTTGAGCCAACTGAACTTCAAGAGGGTGCTTAGCTCTGAACCCCATGTAAGCCTTAAACCTAAGGATCTTGTGTGCTTTGTTTATGTTTGTTATTTATTCAAATATGACATCATAACTTAATGACATCATACCATATCATTTTCACTGACCATTTCAAGGATCTCAAGGGCCTGTGACGTAGGTTTACTGTGAATCAGATGTCTATCAAGGGGCAAGAGGATTTATTTTCCTCTAACCGAGTACCGTCAAAGAACGAAGTGTGTTCTTTTGAGTCAAAGGCAATGACCCACTCGACATGGTGAGCTTGATTCTCATAGAAGGACATTCAAAGACGCAAAGTTATTTAATCAAAGCTGCATCCAGACTCAACTTCTAACACACTATTTTTTGTTTATCCCACGAGATCCTTGAAAATATTGCATCCACGTATCATGCATGTAATCACACAACAGGTATTTTTCCAAGACAAGTTTACTCATCTTCTTGCTGTTTATTTCAGTAAAAGATGACTCTCGAACAAACAGTGAAAGATCTGTAGGCTCAGGATGCTCCGTTCCAGGAAATGTTCCTGAACCTATCCAAGGGGTAAGAGGAATTGAAAGCACTCCTCACTAAGAACATGACCAAAGAGAATCCTGAAGACAACAAGGATGACCAGTTGGAAAAACTGCAAACTGGGATGGCAAATATGAGAATTCAGATGATTAGTCATACGGCTCTTATCCAAAATTTAGCTAGGGGAAAGAAGTCTTGAGAATCTGCATCGGCAAGCTTCATCAGGACATATACGACTGTATGGGACAAACTGCTAGAATTGGGGGTCTAATCACTAATCAACCTCTTTCGGGTGACAGGGAATCAGTTGAAATGTTCATGAGGGAACATGTTGAAAATGGAATCAGAAGTCGTAAAATTCAGGTGGCTACATCTTCAAATAATCAAAAGAAGTCATACAATGGGAAGAAAGAGTCCAATGATGTGTACGGCCAGAAGGGTCGTAATAAGAGTGATCTCAACCAATCTGTGGAGGCAGTGCTGATCTCTAATCCTGCACCAGTGCAACAACGATAACAGGGAAATCAATGTTAGTCAGATTCACCAAGAAGACATTTTATCAAGACCAGCATGCCATTATCTCAAGAATTGTAACATATTTTGAAGGCGGAGTTAATAACATTAAGGGATCCTCCTCCGAACCCCAATAATTCCTTTCCCCGTCACAATCCTAATGTAAGGTGCGCATACCACTCCAACAGTCCTGGACATGACACTAACAACTGTTGGGCTTTGAAACATAAGATTCAGGAGTTGATTGACGAAGTAGTTTTTGAGTTCATACAAGATGGTCAAATTGAGTCTTTCTATCATCCCTCAAATATCGAAACTGCAAGGCACACCATATGAAGGGATAAGTTTAGGCGGAGGAGCTTTTTGATCATTTGAATTTTTTTTAATTTCTTTTGGTTGATTCAAACAATTATTATCATGTCAAACTTTGGTTCTTCCCATTAATGCATTGCATACGTTTGTCTTGAATCAATCCATTCATTTTCACAACATTAAAACTATGCATTTTACTTCCTTTTTGTCACATTCAACTCTCGTTAAAAGCTATAAGCCTTTAGAGGGAGGATGACAAAATCAATGACATAATCTCATACAGTATACTTTTGAACAAACCTTGCTGATGATGTACATGCATTGCTTCAATTCCTAAACAATGGAAATATAAGGAAATTAATCCATAGTCAACCCCTTTGTGCCTAAGAAGTAGGAGTTTTCTTTTTCGTGCAAATTAACACCCTTGAACATAACCTGGGGTAAGGTAGTTTCTCAGTCAACATAATTATGCATTCAAAAGCTTTACCTTCGTACACGATGACTAGTGTCGGAGATACTCTTCTAAACCGAAAACTAATGATGGTTCCCTGTAAACATTGAGTTAGGTAGTTATTATCTTTCAAAAGAAAAGACCGCTAAGTCAAAACCTATGAAGGAGACTTAAGAAAAAACTGGGGCATCCGGCTAACTGTAATCTTAAACGAAACAGTTCAGGCAAAAGTAAGGGATAATAAAGTAAAAAAATAGGTCGCTACAAATTATCAACAAAAGAAAGATGTTCCAAGAAAAAAGACTGCCTTATAAACTTCCGGTTTCGGAACCATCACCAAAGTTTCAGCTCTATAATTTCAAACTTTATTGGAACCTAAATGCATAATTAACTGAGTATTGGGCTGAAGAACATCACAGAGAATGGATTAAGGACAAATAAACTTTGAGCCTTTATTTTTTGTTTCTTAAACCGTGAACCAGGCCACGTTATAACCCTTAAAAGTCCTAACTGAAGCGTGTGTTAGTTTGAAATCATACTCTTATAAAAAGGTATCCTGACTCCTGTAAGGCTTGCTATAAATCCTGAGTTGATATCACATTCTTACAAATTTTTCTTTACTAAAAATGAATTTTTTAAACTTCAAGATAGACATAAGCTTTGGATTTTAATACCACTGTTTGCATATGACTAAGTGTTTGACAGCAGAGAAATTCGCATGACGAATATTCAATGAATGAAAATCCTCCCAATAGACAGAATTACTTCAGAGGATGGGTCAAAGAGAAAGACACTTTCAGTAACAGGACGTTCGTGGACACAATTGGTTATAAATCAAGGGGCATGACATGTTATTGTCCAACTCATCTGTGGCAGTCAATTTAAGATTCAAAGAATCTCTTAAAAGTGTTGAATAGCCAGGGGCATTTCTCCATCTGAATCACTTGAGGCATGTTACATTGATCATGAGTTTCAACAAAATCCACTATGAAAATTGAATCTTTGGTATCACCAATTTGCTTGTCTATGTCAGTAGTATCAGATGGTGCCATTCTGCCGTGGCAATTCTTATAAAAATACTGAGGAAGGTCAAGACACTCAGAAACCTTGTAACCAATGGTTGATCAATAACTTCAAACATCGGGTGCACCATACTAATCCCAAGGGAAAATGGACTCCCACATACGAAAGGCCAAGTATGATCAAGAAAATATTTTCTGGCAGTGCTACAACACTCACTACCATGGACAATGAAAATTCCCCGCGCCCTATGAACATAAACATAGTCAAAAATACTACGCATGAAAAAGAGACCCGCTAGGTTGATAGGCCTAGACAAAAATAAGGGCATCTCGATGAACCAAAAGGATTTGGGCAAAAATTAAGGACATATAAATAAAATTGTACACCCGACAAGCCGAAAACCTGAGAAGGCGGCTTGGGCAAAAAAGGTTATCCCGGTGGACTGAAAATCTGAAAAGACAATCCCAGAAAAATTTAGGGATTAAACCGTACGATTATGTCCCATTATCTCAACACTTGTTTATCACTCTGATTAGCATTTACTAAATATTGTAGGAGTTGGGATAACATTCAAGTCATTCGCAAATCCCCACAGAGAAAATTTTCACAGAGCAATCCCCACAGAGTTACCTTCATAAGCTCATCCCAGAAGGAGATACATTCTCCTGTGTAGCGGTAGAAATGTTGAGACTAAGCCATTGGATTGACTTAACTCACACATATCAAATAAAAATCACAACCATGCTTTATCGTTTCTAGAGGAATGGGAAAAGATCGAATAAACCAAAAAATAGGGGGAGAAAATCTAGTTAAGGGGGTTGGTTATGCAAAGGGGAGGTATTAGCACCCTAAACATCTACGGTACTCTGCAAAAACCTCTTTGAAATTTTTTGTATTTTGGCTATAAGTGTTGTATAAAAAATAAATGGTGGAAATGAGAAAAGATTTTTTTTTTACAATTTTGCACCCGCCGCGGGTGCGAAACTTTAGTGCCTATGTACCATCTTCTGTGCAATAGGGCATCAGGGTACTCGTAGTTTACCTTTAAAAATTTTAAAACACAAGTGTGTTAGTTTATTTTAAGCGATGTGACATCATTGTCGTATTTGAGTGGAAGAACATACTTACTACCCACGATTATGAGAAAAGAGAATTTCCGTCACCTCAAAGTGAAGGATATAGCTTGGATTTTAAAATCAACAAAGCCTCGCTCAACACCCAAGTGGAAAATATCTCACCTCACTATATATCATAGAAGTATAGTAGCTCGCATCACTACAAGGATTGACAAAATGGAAAAATGGTTTGAATGAGATTGATTGACTTTTAGTCTCCTCACAAAAAATGTCAAAGTATGATTAAGTTGATTAAAGTTTGATTAAGAAAAATGTTTTTGAAAATGCATGGACCTAAGTCCAAGTTTATTGTGAAAGTCGTTCAAGTTTAGAAAACAAGAATAGTTTTGAAAAGGAGGGAGAATATTTTTGAAATTCAAGAAGATGGGAGGAGATGAAGAGACTATCCTAAGGCATGAGGTAAAAGCTAGGGAAAAGAATCGTCTAACCAACAAGAAGCCAACACTTGACACAATGAGTCAATGTAGAATTTCCATCCTTTGGTTTGAAACCAAACAAGCAAAGATAATTAAACCTCTTAAGAATACCAAACTTCAAATGCATTATGTTTTCACAAAAATAGGGCAGAGTAACGGCTGTATACAGAGGAATTCCCAATCACGGACAAAGCATATAATCAGAATGACCTATACACAAAGGAAAAAAACCCAATATCTTGGGGTAAACCCCAAGATCTCCAGAAAAAATAACAACAGAAGTCACAAGGTCTAAAGGGTAGTCAAGGTCTCTACTCCTAAGTACAAGAAGTCCATAACTCCATCATGCCAAGGATAGTAACCAAGTAGTCCAAGTAACCTTAATGTTTTTTATTGTTCAAGTTTATTATTAGGTATCTGCAAAAAGAAAATGAAAGCTCAAGTGAGCAAAATAAAAATGACATAAAGATAAATGCTCAAGTGAGCAAAGATGAAAATAACATGAAATATAAATGCTAAAATAAATGGTGCGTAAAAGTAAATGCGTAAAGTAAAAGCATAAAAGTAAATTGTTAATGAGTTAGAAATTAGAGGTTAGTTGAATGACCATCTTGAATCTTGCATCTGAAAACTCATTAGAAGATTGATAAAATCAAAGCCTCTCATCAACAAGTTTCATTTGCTTTTTGTCAAGTATATCATTCATTTCAAATTCTCGAGACAAAAACAAATGATCAACGATGTTTAAATGATTCAATTAGGCCAAATTTTATGAAGGTTCATTAGAGGATTGATAAGATCAAAGCCTCCTAACAATGAACCTCAAAGTTATTGGAGCAAAGGTTTCAAATTAAACATACTTGGGCTTGCAAACATAGATTTGGCCCACAAATGATCATTTATCGAAACAGGACAAAATTTAGCGCTATGTTAAGTAATCTATTTTGAGGCCGGTCAATAGCAATCTATGTACCATATATTTAGAGAAATGATATGTAGATCATTCTCTAACAATATGGGGAACAAGTAAGAAAGGGATAAGATGAAGAGGGAAGGGATGTATTATATGAAATTAGGGTTTCAAATATCATCAACATCATTCATCCATTTTGGTGGATTTGGTTTCTCAACCTATCAACACCCAATATCCAATGAGGTTGAAGAATTTGTCATAAAATGAAATCCAAGTCAGGACCAAATAAAAAAATAAAAAAATAAAATTTAATAAAACAATATGTAAATGGTTATTAAAAAAGGAAAATAATTGGTAAAATACACAAAGTACATTAAAATACCAAATAAAAATCCTAAAAAATAGCCAGAGGTTAAACATGATTCAATAATAGTTGACAAAAAATTTCATATTTTTTTAAAGTCATAAAATGTTTTTAAAATTTGAATAAAATAATCAAAATAAATTAAAATTTGTAAAATAGTAAAATCAGAAATAAAAATAAAATGAGATCACCAATATTTGTCAAGAGATCATTTGATCCTTCCATTATTTTTTCCTCATATAAAAAGACCAGAAAGTATTTTTAAAAACAGTTAAAATAAGACAAACAAAACAACAATTATGAAAAATATTAAACGTCAAAATAAAAATATGAAAAAATATTCATAAAGTCAGAAATAAATCAAAGTTTTTTGTGTGTATTTTTTCATAATTTTTGGATGAGAAATAAGAGAATTATGAATTTTTAAAGATAAAGGAATTTTAAAAATAATTTTCTAAAATAAAATACATCATAAAAATCCACACGCGTTGGATCTAGATCACTTATACACGCTGGCAGATCTAATGGATCTCAGGTGAGGGAGTATCATGAACCCAAGTCAAATGCGCGCGTATGTAACACAAAAAAGTCCAACCAATCAAAATAAAACAATTGGCTAAGTATCATTGGTTGAAGAAAGACACGTAGGTCGTCTTCAACCTCCTACTTCATGTAAATAGGGAAAAACTCAAATCCTTCAATCTGTAAATCTACGCGTTCATAGTGGTTCCATTACATGGGTCTACTTGAGACGATCACAACCATATGCTCGTGAAAAATTTATATAAATCACAAAGTAGTCGATTTGAAAAAAACCAGAGAGTTTTGAAAATGTTGAAATACAAAATCAGAAGTATCAAATGCATTGATTCACCAAAATTGAGTTGATAGAAAGCATCAGTGAACATCATAGACCATTCCAGTAATTTGAGTTAGAAGATTTAGTGCCTTAAACTACCTGAACGAATTCAAATGAATTTTCTCTACAATTGGACCTGGCCAACACGATTTAGGGAACCTCATGGGTTGGTTCTTCTTCTGTTAGCTTCAGTGAAGTTCAAGGATGAAGAATCAATGAAGAAATTGGATTGAAAAATGGAGAAAATATGAATTCAAAAACTCAGAAAAGTGATTTATGGAGGGAGTTTGAAAGGGTGATTTTGGTTGTTCAAGCTTGCGAAAATGAGTGGAATATAGTCTATATCTATAAGAGAAGCGAATGGAATCAAGAGGAGGGGTGAATGATGCAATTTCAATTGAATTCGTGCGCACCTGTGTTCACGAGAAAAGTGTGCTCACATGTGCATAAAAACTCTTCTAAATGATGCGTTTTGTCACTCTAAAAAATACAAATACCTTTGTTGACCAGGTTTAAGTGAAAACCACATGGTAATTTAGTGATTAGAAGTTACATTATGGAAATTTCAATCTGACCGCAAGTGAAATTTCTGTCCTAAGGTACCATGTTTGAATCCATGGTGTTCACAGCTCAAGAGGTCTCAGGGCATAATTCTTGAAGCATTTGAAAGACAAGGTCAAAATATTTACAATGTGAAAAGAGAGAGATCATTTGGATAGTTTAGCTAGAAGTTGTGTTTGGTCAAAATCATAAAAAAATGCGGTGACTTTTTGTACTTAGAAAAATTCTATGTTTTTCTCAAAAAATGTCCTATAATGTTTTGACTCCAAACAAGATCTTCCTTCAAAATTTAGATTTGACCCTTGATACTAGCTTTAAGTGTTCTCTTTAAAGAGCATTATGAAAAAAAAATTACTCAAAAATTACAAATATTGAACAAGTTATGATCCTTTGAATTTGGTGAAAATGCATGAAGTGACTTATAATATTTTGAGTTTTTAAGGCATCTTCTAACCACTTTCAAGCATTGAACATAAAAGAAAAGTTGAATTTAATATTCTTAAGATATTTTTAAAAAAAGAATGGGCTCAAGGAGATAAAAATTGATCAAGTTATGATCCCTTGAAGTCAGATAAGGGAATTTGATGGCTTATCTAGAGGACTTGTAATTTTTCTCCATCATTAGGAATCTTCCACACAAAATTGGCTTGAAACTATTGAAGTGATTGGTTGATAACCCTTTAAGGAGAAGCATATCTTTGGAATCACTCAAAAATCTCAAAAGATGAACAAGATATAGCCCTTAGAAGTTCAAAACCCTAGCTCCTAGAGCACCAAAATAACTTGGAAACCCCTTTCAATTTTGATAACCTTTGTTGCACAATAACTTTTGACATGTGAATAGAAGTTGTTATGGGTGATATTAAGTACCTATAGAAACAATAACCACTTCCAAATATTAAGAATTGAGAGAGTTATGCACTTGTGATCAAGGAATCAAGAACCTGTCCAATTAGGTCAAACCTCTTCAATCAATTCTCGCATCTTTTGACTTCCTTTGACAAATTGAGGCATGATGAATCATAGTAGACCTTCTAATGATATTAATTTAAAGAACTATCAATATTGAAGCTTGAATCTCAATGAAACTTTGTTGAAGAAGGCATGGAAATACACTTATGAACCTATGAATCAACCTGATGAAATGTGTTGTGCCATCACCTATAGTATCATCATTTAGAGAAAACACTAATTGTATTTGTTTGTTAAAAGTTAATCAACACAAGACAAATATCACTAGAATATACAAATCAAAGTGCTTTGTGATCTCTCATGAGCAAACCTAAAGATAGGGAGAAGAACCAAACCCTAGTGTGATCATGATATGATTGAGTTGATATGAGATGATAGAGGAATATTAGGGGGAAATATTTGGGTACAACAACTGCCCTTATTTAAATGTCTTCTATCCAGAGATACGAAGGTTAAAATCTTCGTGTCGACGCGATTGAAGATACTTAAATATAAAACAAGCCCTATTTTTTGCCCTATTATGCCATGCAATGGTTATGATTGTGCATGCAAATAAACAAATCCAAAGGTTACACAGGACACCACTAGGGGAGAAGAAAATAAAGGATCAAAAGAAAGTCTGACCAGGAAAATAAATCACTGGTGAATAGAAGACTCGACTCTATTGGGGTAAAGCCCAAGGAGGAGATAAAGCATCATCAACTCAAATATTGAGGAGAGAAGTAAATGATGATAACAATCGACAAATAATTGCAAACTATCCACTCATTGAGAAGATAGCAAAAAAGTAACGTTGATCCACCAGGAAAAGAAATGGTAAGATAATACCGGTAAATACCAATATTAGGTTAGGTCACAAATGATTAGCATCAGTACTTATGACTGGAAACATATGAATTCTTTAGAGCAAAGAGAATCTCAACAATGAACTATCTTCCTTAATGATGACACTACCATTTATATGAGTAACAAATATCTAAAACGAATTATCTCTCATAATGACGAGACTACCATTCATCGGAGTAACAAATCTCAACAACGAACTATCTCCCATAATGACGAGACTACCATCCATCGGAGTAACAAATATCAACAATGAACTATCTCCCATGATGACGAGACTACCATTCATCGGAGTAAGAAATATCAACAACGAATTATATCCAATAATGACGAGACTACCATCCATCGGCGTAACAAATCTCAATAATGAACTGTCTCCCATAATGACGAGACTACCATTCATCGGAGTAAACAATCTCAACAACAAAGTATCTCCTATAATGACGAGACTACCATCCATCGGAGTAACAAATATCAACAACAAACTATCTCCCATAATGATGAGACTATCATCCATCGGAGTAACAAATATCAACAACGAACTATCTCCCAAAAGTACGAGACTACCATCCATTGGAATAACAAATCTCAACAATGAACTATCTCCCATAATGATGAGACTACCATTCATTGGAGTAAAAAATTTCAACAACGAATTATCTCCCATAATGACGAGACTACCATCTATCGGAGTAACAAATCTCAACAATAAACTATCTCCCATAATGACGAGACTACCATCCATCGGAGTAATAAAATGAATCTTCCCTGGGAACTATCAGACTTACTGGGGAAGAACATGTTGCTCAAATAAAGAGACTGCCACTTGCCGTTACAAGAAACATGTTGGTCAAAGAAATATGACTTCTCTGGGGAAATGCCAACACAATCCTACTGAGGAAATAAAGTCTTCTCGTGCAAAATAAATGCAAATTCTCAAACCAGAGCTCAAAGCCTGCAGAAAACATAATGATAATGTTGTCGTGAACCACAAATCCAAACCAGAAATAAACCAGAGTGAAATAGTCAACTAAGATAGTACCTGATGAGAAACAAACTCAAAAGGGGACCACATATCTAACCAGAAAATGAGCAGAATAAGAAGGCTAAAGTATAATTCTTCCACGAGGGATAACTCAGTGGGGAAATTGAAAGGATATACACTTTATTCTTAAGATTGACAATCTATTGGAGAGAGGGTAACATAACTCTGCAAAATACGGTAATATGGCAACAAAAACATCAATGAATGCAAATGAGCAATGGATATTAATTCAGCTATGCATGATGTATATATGAATGCTATCATGTATATGCTGACAAGACAGACATACAACACTGGGAATAACCAGACAAAACCAGCTTGGGTAAAGTCAACACTCGGCTAAATCACATCCAGGATTAAAAATTCATAAGAAATTAAGCACCAACTGAGGAAACAAATTCCTATTTCACGGCTTAACTCCTTTGGGAATGTTGTACCCCAAAATTTGCCCTCCCATATTTCTCAAAATATTTCAAGAAAAATTCACAAGTCCAACCCGGCGCGTCATATTCAGGTGTTCTTTCACCAAGATATCTCTGATAACGTATTCTCAAATTCAGGTTCGGCTCAAGAGTCAATTCTTTAAAGAAGGTATCCGAATGTGCGAGTTTTCTTGAAGAAATATGGTGAAAAAGTGTGCTGAAAGTGCAGTTTTTACGCGCTAAAAAATTCATAACTTGAAGATCGTGACTCGTTTTGAACCCGTTCCGGTGGCCAAAATTCCGTCTTGACATTATCTACGTTTTCATCTCTCACGGCTGGAAGCCAATTTCGATCAGAAGGTCTTCAAAAATGTGGATTTATCAAGTATTTTCATACAGAAAATTTGTGACAGAAGTTTATTTGCGTCATGTTCAGAAAATCATAACTTGGTCGATTTTCAGCGTATCGAGCTGGTTTTGGCGCCAATATTTCACAAATTGAGTTGGCTACATTTTCACAGAAGGTATTGAGTTCAAACGGTATTCAAAAGACCTTCGTTTTTTGCTCAGAGTGCGTGACACGCTGAAATTCCTGAATGCTGAATATTATTTCATCTGGGCCGAAACTTCGAAAATTCATAACTCGGTCAATTTTTATCGAATTGGGCTCATATTTTTACACAAGGTCTCTGACTCATAGATCTACAACTTTGCTTCAAAAGTCGAGACCGGATTATGCTCTGATCAATACCAGTTTTTTATTGAAGAACGTGTCAGAGTCGACACTGGAGCCCAAAATAAGTTTGTCTGAGCTAAAACTTCAAAAATTCATAACTAATTCACCGTTTATCCGATTGGGCCGATTTTCGGACAGGAGTTAGTTCTCGATGTAGGCTACATTTTGTTTTCACATTTCAACTTCAAAAATTTCACTTAAGTCCCTACGATTTAGCCTGGAAAGTGACGAACTCAAGTGAACATTGGAGGCCCAATTGCACATTCAAAGCCCATTTTCTTTACCCTAATTTCCATTATATAATCACCTTCTTTTCACACAAACCAAGGAGAAAAAAAAGAGAGAAAAAACCTTGCCACAACACTGTTAGAATATCAAATTCTTTCAAGAACCCTAAAACCTTGAAATCCTTATTACAAATCCCTCTCTCACTACAAATAAGCCATCACAGTTACAAACCAACACCTCACTACTTCTTCAGTAAGGGTAAGGCTGGTTTGATCTCCATGATCAAAAGGGTATAATCATTCATACATGCCATATTGTGCCTAAACATTAAATTTCTTCATATATTGGCTTTATTTGCATTTTATGATTTTATTTAATGTGTTCATGAGATTCAACACTGCAGATTTAGACAGGATTCCATGCAGGTTCATTAAGGAACGTTGAGGCCAAAAGCCAAATGGCCAAAAGCCAAAAGCCAAATGGCCAAAAGCCAAAATCCAAATGGCCAAAAGAACAACTTATGCATGACACCAATACATGGAGAGACAGACATCCTGAGAAGATTAAGGAACATTGAGGCCAGAACACAAATGGCCAACAGCCAGAACACAAATGGCCATGAAACCCAATCCAATGGCCAAAGAATGCAGACCACGGTACTCAGGAGTCAATGAACACGCACGTGATGCCAGGAAGTCAAACAAGGCTTTTTTCTAATGGGCCAGAATACTTCAAAAAAACCTCCCCTTGGGCCTGAAACCCCCCTTGGTTTGCATCCTTTTTAATTTTATTTTCTTTTCTTTTCTAATTCTTTTTTTAATTGTTTTAATTGTTTTTTTTTCACCATAAAATAATTTTCTATAATAAAAACAGAAAAATCAAAAATACAAATATATTTAATTATTATTAATTTCATCACTAACCTATTTTTTGTAAATAAACTCTAACAATTAACTTAGTTTAATTTAGGTTTTTAAACTTTAATCTTTTTCTTAATAAGTAAAAAGTATCTAGAATTAGGTTTTTTTGACATTTTCATCTTTTTTCTTAAATAAATTATTAATCATCATTATTTATCATTATTATTAATTATCATTAATTTTGTAAATAAACATGTACATTAAATATTATGTAAATTAGGTTTTAAACTTTAACTTTTTTTTAATAATTAAAAATATTTAGAACTAGGGTTTCCTTCTAATTTTAAATTCTTTTTTTTATTTTCATAAATACAAAAAACCTAAAAAACATTTCTTTTCTTTAATAAAATAAATAATTAACTTTCTTATTTCAATTTAATTTCAAAAGGGTCCAACGCCCTCGAACGTTCAACTTTAATTTTTTCGCGCATTTATTCTTATTTTCCTTTGTGAATATTATGTAATTGCTCAAGCCTTGTAATAGTAATTAGGAATTTATTTACTTTCCGCATTTTTTATTCCAAACGGGTCTTTGTTAATTTGGCGATATATAGACCAGCGCCTTGTAATAGCGTAGGATTTTAATTTCCGCATTTAAATTTCCGCACTTTTAAAATTGCTAAACTTTGCATGAAAGAATGTATGGCCTAAATTAAAAATAAGCGTAGATCACCATGATACATGTACAAGATAAAACATAACATGAAAACAATACACCAATTCACACACCACTCTTAGGGTACGCCTCACTGTTGCCTTGCCTTCGAAACGTGGTCGTCGAGTATAGGACGTTTTAGTAAGTCCTTATGTCCATGACATGATCCAGTTGCCTCGAAACGGTTGCCTCGAATTAAAAAGGATCAATGGCATAAGGGTAGCTTCTAAGGTGTCCTACTGTTGCTCTAGTGACCACATTGTCCCTACAAACGAATTGACCCGAATACCTCCAACGGTGGTGCTACCTACCTCTCAATGGTGGGATGACACTATCTTAAGGACATTTACACAACCTAATTCCTTAGGGTAGGTAGATGACTCGTAGATATTTGCTCTATTTCAAAAACAAATCAAACTCTTTTCACACTGACACTTTCAAAAAGTTTTCAAAACAAATTTTCAAACACTCTTGAGGACTGATACAAGAGTCGATCTGAAATCTTTAAACGAAACTTTTTCAAACCCACAAACACAAGAAAAGCAAACACTTTTGAAAACACAATGAGCAAGTATCTAAGAGCCCATGGATAACCATGGATAGAAAGGGTGCTAACACCTTCCCTTTCTATAAATCTACCTCCCGAACCGAGAAACTATCTCATAAGAAATTTTGCTGTGCTTTTGTCCTGTCCATGTTGGAGAAAATAAAAGACGGTGGTGACTCTTGCTTCCGCGACATTTCGCGAACCAGCTTTAAACAGTCAGTTATATTTCCACCGATCACAGAACTGGCGACTCTACTGGGGACTCTTATAAAGTGAGGTGTACCTTAGGACTAAGATCACTTGTGTTTTCAATTGTCTGAATTGTTTGCTTTATTATTGTGAGCCTGTCTTGGGAGTTCTAATAGATCCTAACCCGGATCTGGGGATACCTTCTTAGAAAGTAGCAACAAGGCTGTGAGGGAACTGTGTGGGGTATACCGACATGGTTGAAGCAGTCTGCTACGTTGATGTGGCACTTTGGTGTGTACCGGTAACCCTTGAGTACAGTCAAGGAGAGTACGGGGCCTCCGCGAGGTGTCGTGAAGCATCAACTGACCTTAGGAACCTTAATTGAACCATCTTGGCCTCTTTAGGGTAGTGAGATAACTGACTTTGGTGCAGTCCGAGGTTGGTTGATACTCGATACTACACTTAATTGAGGGTTGTTTTCCTGGAATATTTCGGTCGCCAATTCAGTGGCTAAATCGAAACAATGAACAATGAAAACAGTCCAGTGATATTGGGACCCTTAGAACCCGGTTACTTCTGATAGGACAGGTTGAGCCCACCAACTTCAAGAGGGTAATACCCAGACCCCATGCTGGCCTAAACTCTAAGGGTTGTGGTGTGACTTGTGTGCTTTCATACTTGACTACTTGCATGCTTGTTATCTGACACTTGAGTTTCTTGCAGGTTTTGTTTATAGTCCTTAATCTGGACTCATAACAGGGTTTACCTACATTACCCCATGCATGGCATAACATCATACCATTGCATGCATCTTGCATAAAGACTAACCCGTTTCAAGGATCTCAAGGGCTTGTGATACAGGTCATGATGAACCAACTGTCCAGCAAGGGGCAAAGGGGATTTATTTTCCTCTAGCCAAGGTTGTCAGGGGCTATGACCCACTCGATATGGTGAGCCTTGACCCTTGAAAAAGGACTCTCCACAAACATGAAGTTCCTTCAATCAAGCTACAAAATTCAAACTCTAACGGTTTCTTGTTTACCCCGTGAGATCCTTGGAAACATTGCATGCATACATCCATATCATTGCATTACAGGTACCCCTTTTACAGGTTGCTTACCTTCTTCGCTGTTTATTTCAGCTCGGCATCATGAATCCTGAATCACCTACTGAGCAATCCATCAAGGCTCTCCAGGATCAGAACGCCCAGTTCCAAGAGTTGATCATGAGTTTGGCCCGGGGGCAACAAGATCTGAAGACCCTGCTTTTGAAAAAGAAGAAGAAGAGGACGGTACTGTTCAACCCTAGATGCAAATCTGGGAATGGATCACAAAACGAGGTTGAGCTGACTACCCCATCTGTTGAAAAAGACAGTCCCCAAGAGAGAGAGAGGTTCCTAGTCCAGTGGTCTCCAACAACGAGACCGATTACAATGATGAGCAGTACCCTCCAGCTGAGGACAGGTATAAACAGTTGGAAGACCGGCTAAGTGCCATGGAGATACAAAAAGTGCCCGGCCTGGACTTCGAGGATCTAGGTCTGTCTTCTGGGGTAGTGATCCCGCACAAGTTCAAGGCACCTGCTTTTGCAAAATATGACGGGGCCTCCTGCCCTAAGCTGCATCTCAGGTCTTACACAAGGAGGATCCAACCCTACACGGCTGACAAGAATTTGTGGATTCACTTCTTTCAGGATAGTCTGGCCGGAACTCAACTCGACTGGTTCTATCAACTGAATGGAGCTAACATCCGCAGCTGGGAGGATTTGGCCACTGCATTCTACAAGCAGTACCAATACAATGCCGACCTCGCTCCCACGCGCACTCAGCTTCAGGGAATGTCTATGGGTGCAGGTGAAGGTTTCAAAGAATATGCTCAAAAATGGAGGGACCTTGCTGGAAGGGTACAACCACCTCTGACTGACCGCGAGCTCGTCGACATGTTCTTAGGGACCCTGTCTGGTCCATTCTTCAACCACCTGATTGGGAATTCTGCTGCTGAGTTTACAGATCTGATCCTGACCGGGGAAAGAATAGAAGCTAGCATCAAGTCGGGGAAAATACAGAATGGTGACTCCTCGAACACTGAGAAGAAACCATCCAAGAGAGAATCGAGTGCTGTCTATGGCTCAAGAGGGCAGAATAGGTCCGAACACCGCCAAGATGTCAACGCGGTGGTTATTGCAAAACCGGCCGGCGCTCCTCAGCATCACAATCAGCAAAGGGAAGAGAGACCCAAAAGGCAATTTACCCCCGTCGGCATGACTTTGTCACAGATATTGCCACAGCTGCTGGAAACCAAGTTGGTAACTCTCATGGACCCTCCAAAGAATCCCAACAGGACGCCTTCAAGGTATAACCCCAACGTTCGCTGCTCTTATCATTCTGACAGCCCGGGGCATGCTACAGATGATTGTTGGACTTTGAGAAACAAGGTTCAGGATCTGATTGACGCAAAGGAGGTCCAGCTCGACTCTCCAGAGGCTCCCAATGTGACCACTGCTCCCCTAAAACATGGCTAGGATTGGAAACTTTTGTTCATTTGAATGTTCAGATTGTAATTTTCTTTGATTGTTCAAACATTTTACTCCATGTCAAACTTGGTTATTTCATTAATGCATTACACATGTCTGTTTTAAAGTAATTATTTCGTTCACTATATGCAAACTGTTTTCATATTTTTGTGATGATCAACTCTTGATTGAAAATTCTAAGCCTCTTGAGGGAGGATGACGAAAACGATACCATGATCTACAGTATGCTTTTGAACCGACCCCGCTGATGAGGTACAGGCATTGTTTCAATTCCTAAACACTAGAGTTATAGGGCAGATAATCCCTCGTTAACCCCTTTGAGCCAAAGAAGTAGGAGTTTTTCTTTTCGAAAAAATTAAACCCTTAATCATAACCCGGGGCAGGGTAGTTCTCTCAGTTGATCCAGGTGCACAATGAACAACATCAAAGGAATCCTTCCAAAACAAAAGACAGTGATGGTTCTGAATAATTAAAGGCAAGCAATCATTACTTCTCAAAATAAAAGCCCATTAAGTCAAAACCTATGACGGAGACTTACAAAACTGGGGCATCCCGCTGACTGTAAATACAAAAAGAAACAGTTCAGGCAAAAGACAGGGATAACAAAATCAAAAAAGAAAGAGGTCATACAAACCCTCGACGAAAAAAGAAATGACTGCCTATTCAAAATAAATTGTCAATGTCCGAACCATCACCGGAATATCAAAGCAAAGACTCAAACAAAGTCTGACGCACGATCAGCTGAGTTTAGGTTTGGAGAACATCACGAAGAGCGGGTGGGTACAAATAAAATTTGAGCCTCTATCCTTTGTTTCTTAAACCGTGAACCATGCCACGTTATAACCCCTAAAAGTCCTAGCTGAAGCACGGGTTAGTTCGAAAGCATACTGTTACGAAAGGTATCCTGACTCCTTAAGGCTTGCGGTAAAATAATGAGTTGACATCACAGTTTACAAAAAAAATCACTTGTTTTTATGAAAAAATGCATTTTCAAAAAAAAAAAAAACTTCGAAACAAACATAAGCTTTGCATTTTTAATATAACATTGTTTGCATATGACTATTTGTTTGAACAACAGGGAAATTCTCACGATGAATACCTAGTGAACAAAAGCACTTCCAATCAAGGGGAAGACGTGATTATTGTCCATCATCTGGGGCAATTAAGTCAAGATTCGGAGAATCTCTCAAAAGGCCAAACAGCTTGGGGCAAATCTCCGCCTGAGTCACTTGGGGCATTGGGCATGAATTCCAACAACGAATCTTGCATGGTCAGACTCTTCTTGTAGCATGGAAAACACAACAACGGGGGCACCTCCCTACATTCTGAGAGTGTGAACATAGTCGAAAAAAATACTACGCACAATCAAAGACCCGCTAGGTTGACACACCTAGGCAAAAATAAGGGCATCCCGGCGAACCAAAAGGGTTCAGGCAAAAATAAGGGATGAAATGAAAAAAATCTGTACACCCGGCAAGTCGAAAACCTGAAAAGGCGGCTTGGGCAAAAATGGGTATCCCGGTGGACTGAAAACCCGAAAGGGCGGTCCAGGCAAAAATTAGGGATCAAAGCGTACGACTACGTCCCGGTATCTCGCCACTTGCCTACCAGAAGAAGATTTGTCAAACGGCAGTCATCAAACACCTTCACAGGTACCTTCTTCTCCAACAGAAACTGGGGCAATAATGAGTTGTCTAAAGGATCCGGTTGCCCTGTCCACCGAAGTGCCAAGGTAAGTTCAGCTGAAGAATGCGACCAAGATACCTTCACTCCCTGCAGAGCGAACGCGTCTCCCCGGTTTTATTCAAAGGTTATTTCTCCACCAGAGCTTATAACTGGGTTATCCTCAGCTAAAAGCCACAGAAAGATCGTCCTCGGCAAAGTTCTTCTTATTCCCCAGCGGAGTTCATCATAACTTCCAACAGAGCTCAACAATGGTATCCCCAGCGGAGTTATCATCAGCACCTCAGCAAAGTACCTCTCTTTCCCCACAGAGTTACCTCCCCGCAAAGTAATCTATTCGCCAAGTTTATTCCCCAACGGAGTCATCTTCTCCTACCGGTATTCTTGCAATCATCATCCCCAACGGAAACGAAGAATCTCACTCTTCAACATCAGCCCAGGATTTGACTTTCCGGCATCCGTCAAGGATCTATTTTCCCAGACGAAGATACATTCATAAACATCACATTATTATACATCATGATACATGCATATTCGCATCATATCAGACAATCTCATGTGTTGAGAACATCATTGCTTGATTCATATCATGCATTGCATATGACTGACCTTTACCTTTCAGGAAGGATACAGTTAAATGATCAGCTATGTAGACGAATACAGTCAAAAGAGACCAACCCAGTCAAAGAATACAAATCCAGTTAAATCAATGCCTAAAGATTTCTCTGATACAACCCGTCGTTATAGACACTCGTCGTCATAGACACTCGTCGTTATAGACACTCGTCGTTATAGACACTCGTCGTTATAGACACTCGTCGTCATAGACACTCGTCGTTATAGACACTCGTCGTCATAGACACTCGTCGTTATAGACACTCGTCGTTATAGACACTCGTCGTTATAGACACTCGTCGTTATAGACACTCGTCGTTATAGACACTCGTCGTCATAGACACTCGTCGTTATAGACACTCGTTGTTATAGACACTCGTCGTTATAGACACTCGTCGTTATAGACACTCGTCGTTATAGACACTCGTCGTTATAGAAACTCGTCGTCATAGACACTCGTCGTTATAGACACTCGTCGTTATAGACACTCGTCGTCATAGACACTCGTCGTCATAGACACTCGTCGTTATAGACACTCGTCGTTATAGACACTCGTCGTTATAGACACTCGTCGTTATAGACACCCGTCGATAAAGACCACCCGTCCATGGAAATAACCTGTCAGTAGAGACAACTCACCAACTTTTCTGAATTCCAGACTCGATTCCTGTATCCGGCCAGGGCACGTATGAAGAGTTCGAAGATCCGATTCCTGTATCTCGCCAGGGTGTATCTGTTGACGACTAACATTACCAGACTCGATTCCTGTATCTTGCCAGGGCACGTCTGAAGAGTTCGAAGATTCGATTCCTGTATCTTCCCAGGGTGATTCTGTTGACGACTAATATTCTCCGGACTCGATTCCTGTATCCTGCCAGGGCACGTCTGAAGAGTTTAAAGATTCGATTCCTGTATCCAGCCAGGGCACATCTACGTAAAGAGTTTGAAGATCAACTCCTGTAACAGGCCAGGTAATTATTTTTCTTTCTCAGGTATGCAAGTTCTCGCTAAGGAATCTCTTATGCGATCGACACCTAGGTGGCGTCTATAAGCCCATTCCCGACAAGGTACTATCATACTTCCAGATGGCATCTATAAGCCCATCTCCACATACCTACAGTCTCCAAATGGCATCTGTAAGCCCATTCCCTGCATCACACTGCTGACATTCTACTATGTGAGTGCAAATTTCTGGGCACTCTAGTGTTCAATCATCTTCCACCTTCAGATTACAAAAGGCACGCCAGCCAATCTACATCCTCAGGTCTAAGAAGATTGAACAGGGGCAACTGTTGTACCCCAAAATTTGCCCTCCCATATTTCTCAAAATATTTCAAGAAAAATTCACAAGTCCAACCCGGCGCGTTATATTCAGGTGTTCTTTCACCAAGATATCTCTGATAACGTATTCTCAAATTCAGGTTCGGCTCAAGAGTCAATTCTTTAAAGAAGGTATCCGAATGTGCGAGTTTTCTTGAAGAAATATGGTGAAAAAGTGTGCTGAAAGTGCAGTTTTTACGCGCTAAAAAATTCATAACTTGAAGATCGTGACTCGTTTTGAACTCGTTCTGGTGGCCAAAATTCCGTCTTGACATTATCTACGTTTTCATCTCTCACGGCTGGAAGCCAATTTCGATCAGAAGGTCTTCAAAAATGTGGATTTATCAAGTATTTTCATACAGAAAATTTGTGACAGAAGTTTATTTGCGTCATGTTCAGAAAATCATAACTTGGTCGATTTTCAGCGTATCGAGCTGGTTTTGGCGCCAATATTTCACAAATTGAGTTGGCTACATTTTCACAGAAGGTATTGAGTTCAAACGGTATTCAAAAGGCCTTCGTTTTTTGCTCAGAGTGCGTGACACGCTGAAAATCCTGAAGGCTGAATATTATTTCATCTGGGCCGAAACTTCGAAAATTCATAACTCGGTCAATTTTTATCGAATTGGGCTCATATTTTTACACAAGGTCCCTGACTCATAGATCTACAACTTTGCTTCAAAAGTCGAGACCGGATTATGCTCCGATCAATACCAGTTTTTTATTGAAGAACGTGTCAGAGTCGACACTGGAGCCCAAAATAAGTTTGTCTGAGCTAAAACTTCAAAAATTCATAACTAATTCACCGTTTATCCGATTGGGCCGATTTTCGGACAGGAGTTAGTTCTCGATGTAGGCTACATTTTGTTTTCACATTTCAACTTCAAAAATTGCACTTAAGTCCCTACGATTTAGCCTGGAAAGTGACGAACTCAAGTGAACATTGGAGGCCCAATTGCACATTCAAAGCCCATTTTCTTTACCCTAATTTCCATTATATAATCACCTTCTTTTCACACAAACCAAGGAGAAAAAAAAGAGAGAAAAAACCTTGCCACAACACTGTTAGAATATCAAATTCTTTCAAGAACCCTAAAACCTTGAAATCCTTATTACAAATCCCTCTCTCACTACAAATAAGCCATCACAGTTACAAACCAACACCTCACTACTTCTTCAGTAAGGGTAAGGCTGGTTTGATCTCCATGATCAAAAGGGTATAATCATTCATACATGCCATATTGTGCCTAAACATTAAATTTCTTCATATATTGGCTTTATTTGCATTTTATGATTTTATTTTATGTGTTCATGAGATTCAACACTGCAGATTTAGACAGGATCCCATGCAGGTTCATTAAGGAACGTTGAGGCCAAAAGCCAAATGGCCAAAAGCCAAAAGCCAAATGGCCAAAAGCCAAAATCCAAATGGCCAAAAGAACAACTTATGCATGACACCAATACATGGAGAGACAGACATCCTGAGAAGATTAAGGAACATTGAGGCCAGAACACAAATGGCCAACAGCCAGAACACAAATGGCCATGAAACCCAATCCAATGACCAAAGAATGCAGACCACGGTACTCAGGAGTCAATGAACACGCACGTGATGCCAAGAAGTCAAACAAGGCTTTTTTCTAATGGGCCAGAATACTTCAAAAAAACCTCCCCTTGGGCCTGAAACCCCCCTTGGTTTGCATCCTTTTTAATTTAATTTTCTTTTCTTTTCTAATTCTTTTTTTAATTGTTTTAATTGTTTTTTTTTCACCATAAAATAATTTTCTATAATAAAAACAGAAAAATCAAAAATACAAATATATTTAATTATTATTAATTTCATCACTAACCTATTTTTTGTAAATAAACTCTAACAATTAACTTAGTTTAATTTAGGTTTTTAAACTTTAATCTTTTTCTTAATAAGTAAAAAGTATCTAGAATTAGGTTTTTTTTGACATTTTCATCTTTTTTCTTAAATAAATTATTAATCATCATTATTTATCATTATTATTAATTATCATTAATTTTGTAAATAAACATGTACATTAAATATTATGTAAATTAGGTTTTAAACTTTAACTTTTTTTTAATAATTAAAAATATTTAGAACTAGGGTTTCCTTCTAATTTTAAATTCTTTTCTTTATTTTCATAAATACAAAAAACCTAAAAAACATTTCTTTTCTTTAATAAAATAAATAATTAACTTTCTTATTTAAATTTAATTTCAAAAGGGTCCAACGCCCTCGAACGTTCAACTTTAATTTTTTCGCGCATTTATTCTTATTTTCCTTTGTGAATATTATGTAATTGCTCAAGCCTTGTAATAGTAATTAGGAATTTATTTACTTTCCACATTTTTTATTCCAAACGGGTCTTTGTTAATTTGGCGATATATAGACCAACGCCTTGTAATAGCGTAGGATTTTAATTTCCGCATTTAAATTTCCGCACTTTTAAAATTGCTAAACTTTGCATGAAAGAATGTATGGCCTAAATTAAAAATAAGCGTAGATCACCATGATACATGTACAAGATAAAACATAACATGAAAACAATACACCAATTCACACACCACTCTTAGGGTACGCCTCACTGTTGCCTTGCCTTCGAAACGTGGTCGTCGAGTATAGGACGTTTTAGTAAGTCCTTATGTCCATGACATGATCCAGTTGCCTCGAAACGGTTGCCTCGAATTAAAAAGGATCAATGGCATAAGGGTAGCTTCTAAGGTGTCCTACTGTTGCTCTAGTGACCACACTGTCCCTACAAACGAATTGACCCGAATACCTCCAACGGTGGTGCTACCTACCTCTCAATGGTGGGATGACACTATCTTAAGGACATTTACACAGCCTAATTCCTTAGGGTAGGTAGATGACTCGTAGATACTTGCTCTATTTCAAAAACAAATCAAACTCTTTTCACACCGACACTTTCAAAAAGTTTTCAAAACAATTTTTCAAACACTCTTGAGGACTGATACAAGAGTCGATCTGAAATCTTTAAACGAAACTTTTTCAAACCCACAAACACAAGAAAAGCAAACACTTTTGAAAACACAATGAGCAAGTATCTAAGAGCCCATGGATAACCATGGATAGAAAGGGTGCTAACACCTTCCCTTTCTATAAATCTACCTCCCGAACCGAGAAACTATCTCATAAGGAATTTTGCTGTGCTTTTTTCCTGTCCATGTTGGAGAAAATAAAAGACGATGGCGACTCTTGCTTCCGCGACATTTCGCGAACCAGCTTTAAACAGTCAGTTATATTTCCACCGATCACAGGGAAGAAACATAATACGAAAATAATCAAGTTAAAACAGTAAATCAAAATAGATACAGGGATATAACATCCCCCTCCAGGCTTCACCGAGGAATATCACACAGACTTCGATGGGGAAAACAATGTTTCAACGTCTAGATTTCCACTGGAGATTATAATACTGACTTCTCTAGGGAAGATGAAAACCACATCATCGAGATATCAACTGGGGATCTCGTGCTGACTTCATTGGGGAGGAAAATACCACATCGTCGAGGGGAGCCCAAAATACATTATTCAATACCAAGAGTGATGATTACACAAACTTCCATGGAGAGAAATTATGAAACCATATGAGGATAACAACTTACAGAGAAAAGCATTATCTCGACTTTACTCGGGGATTTAAGAAGTCAAACAATACAAAAATAAATCAAAATTATGGGCATTTTAAATCAAACCCAGCACTTGGCGGGAGAAAACCCAAAAAGCTGACAATTGTTTCAACACTTCTTAGAAAAGATATTGCCGTTGTCTAGTGTCCTGGGAAACAAACAACAACAATAATGCCATCACTTCAAAGGGCGATGTTTTGCAAATGATTCTACCTTAGAACACAAAGGGAGAAGGGACTTTCGTCATATGAGCAAAGACCTTACCGGGGGATCTGGGATAGAAGCTTCATACCATACAAACCCGAAATCAAAATAATCAACCTGGAGAAAAAAACTGAACTAAGACTTGACTGGGGAAAATGGGATTACAAATCCAACACCGTACCATACATCAATTGGTATCATATCCAACTATTTGAGAAACACAAAGAGATCATGCGCATATTAACAAAAGTGGCATGGGTGAACTTTCTTAGGGAATATACATTTCTAAAATTTCAGAGTTCGTCCATCTTCAGAATCACGATTTTTGTTTTTCTTGAATCACAAAATCTAATGTAAAAAAGTAATTTGTAAATTCTTTTAAAAAACAATTTTATTGTTAAATCTCTTTGTTTTAAAAATTACCATCAATAATAAATTGAATCTTTGCAAACAGAATAAAATAAGAATTACAAAGAATTGGATAAAAGCTCAAACTTTATTAATATAATGGTAGTCTGCGAATGGCGAGACTCCATAGATGATTACAAATTTTGGAAAATGGTAATATATTGGAAAAGATATATTGAAATACAATGAACACTATTCTCCCTAACAACTTTGAATTCCTTAGCAGCTACTTCTATTGAAGTGTGGTGAGGATCCTAGAAGATTGTTGCTTTAATGATCAAGTCTTGTGTGACGCAATTACTTAACAAGAAATCCCTAACTTCCGCCTAGGTTTCCCTTGCGGGTTTTTAACCTAGCGGGAATATTTATTCTGTTTGTGTCACTTATTTTTTCCTAGACAACCCTTTCGAGTTTTCAGCCTACCGAGATGCTCTTTTTTGCCTAAGCCGCCCTTTCGGATTTTCGACTTAGCGAGTTGTTATTTTATTTCTTAAGGAAAAGTATTTATTGACTACGTCAGCATTCGTAGGACGTGGGAACTCCTCGCCATCCATAGTTTCAAGAATCAGTGCACCACCAGAGAAGGATTTCTTGACAACAAATGGGCCTTCAAAATTGGGAGTCCACTTTCCCCTAGAATCAGTGTTAAAAGACATGATCTTTTTGAGTACGAGGTCTCCTTTTCTAAATTCAGGAGGCTTGGCCTTCTTATCAAAAGCTTTATTCATTCTATTCTGATATAACTGACCATGGCACAAGGCCGTCATTCTCTTTTCTTCAATCAAATTCAATTGGTAAAACCTTTTTTGGACCCATTCAGCCTCTGACAATTTGGCTTCCATTATCACACGCAAAGAGGGAATCTCAACCTCGACAGGGAGCATTTCTTCCATACCATACACGAGAGAGAACATGGTTGCACCTGTTGAAGTGCGGACGGGTGTACGGTACCCATGCAAAGAAAAAGGGTGCATCTCATGCCAATCTTTATAGGTACCAACCATCTTATGGATGATCTTCTTAATGTTTTTGTTAGCAGCTTCAACAATCCCATTTATCTTTGGCCTGTAAGGAGATGAATTTGATGGATGATCTTAAAATCTTCACAAAGTTCTGTCATCATCTTGTTATTTAGATTCAAGTCATTGTCGGTGATAATCCTGCTTTGCACACCATACCGACATATAAGATTGTTCTTGATAAAGTGTACTACCTCCCACTTAGTGACATTAGCATACGAAGATGCGTCAACCCATTTGGTGAAGTAGTATATTTCCACCAAGATGAAACGATGCCCATTCGACACCTTGGGTTCAATCATTCCAATCATGTTAATGCCCCATATAGAAAAAGGCCATTGGGAAGAAATAACATTGAGAAGCGTCGGAGGCACATGAATTCTGTCAGTATAAATCTGACACTTATGACACTTCTTTGAAAATTTGTAACAAACAGATTCCATTGTTAGCCAATAGTAACCTTCCCTAAGCATCTTCTATACCATCGAATGTCCATTGGCATGAGTACCAAAGGAACCTTCATATATTTCATGCATCAAAATGTCTGCTTCGTGTCTATCCACACATCTGAGCAAGACCATGTCATAATTTATTTTGTATATCACATCTTCATTGAGGAAAAATATACATGCCAACCTTCTCAATGTATTTCTATCTTTGTTTGACGCACCAGCCGGGTATTTCTGAGTCTGGAGAAAATGCTTGATATCATAATACCAAGGTTTTTCGTCTGACGTTCCCTCTGATGTAAACACATGAGCCGGCCTATCCAGATGTTGAACTGTAATACGAGGCACATTGTTCGAAGTATTTACTTAATACATAGAATCCAGAGTGGATAAAGCATCTGCCATTTGATTCTCATCTCTGGGAATATGATGGAATTCAATTTTATTAAAGAAGGGTAATAATCTTCTAGCATAGTCTTTGTAGGGAATCAAGCCAACATGACGAGTATCCCATTATCCTTTAATCTGGTTTATTACCAAAGTTGAATCACCCTATACATCTAGAATTTTTATTCTGAGATCTATAGCCTCTTCGATACCCATGATACAAGCTTCATACTCTGTCATGTTATTGGCACAATCAAATGCCAATCTTGCAGTAAAAGGGATATGAGACCCATGAGGAGTGATAATCATAACACAAGTTCCTTTCCCATAAGCATTTACTTCTCCATCAAACACCATACCCCACCTGGATTCAGGATCAGGACCTTCCTCAGGAAAAGGTTAATCACAATCTTTTATTTTCAAAAAAAACACATCCTCATCAGGGAAATCATATTCAGACAACATCATCTGATAATGGGCAATTCTTCTAGTAAGAGCAGGCTTTTCAAAAATATACTTAATCAGATCCATTTTGGAAATCAACAAGTAGTATGATTCAACATATATTGTCGCACTGTTTTTCCGTCCAGGCCAAAGCACAACATGTTTTTTCCAGCATAGAATACTATGACTCACAGTAAGTAAACTTCTTGCAGAGATAATAAATGGCATATTCTTTTCTCCCAATTTCATCTTGTTGTCCTAAAATACAGACCATAGAATTATATAACATCGTTAGATACATAATAAATGGTCTTCCTTCAACAGGAGGGAGCAAGATAGGAGGTTCAAGAAGATACTCTTTAATTCTTTCAAATGCCCTTTAGCAATCATCTGTCCACACACAACCTTGATCTTTCTTTAACAACTTGAAGACCAGTTTACACGTTGTAGTTATATGGGAAATAAATCTGGAAAAGTAATTCAAACGCCCATGGAAGCCACTAACTTGCTTTTTAGTTCTTGGTGAAGGCATTTCTGGAATTTCTTTAACTTTTTCGAGATCAACTTCAATTCCTTTTTAGATGACAATGAAACCTAACAATTTTCCTGATCGGACACTAAAGGTGCATTTATTTGGATTCAAACAGAGACAATACTTCCTCAAATGCTGAAACAATTTCAACAAATCTTCTATATGCCCTTCTTCAGTCTGGGATTTGACAATGATATCATCAACATATACGTCAATTTCCTTATGCATCAGATCATGGAATAGGGTTGTCATAGCCCTCTGGTACGTTGCACCAACGTTCTTCAACCCGAAGGGCATCACTCTGTAAGAGAATATTCCCCAGGGTGTGATAAACATTGTTTTTTCCAAGTCCTCAGGAGCCATTCTAATTTTATAGTATCCAGAAAATCCATCCATGAACGAGAATACTTTGAATTTTGCAGTATTGTCAACCAACATATCAATATGTGGCAACGGAAAGTCATCTTTTGGACTAGCTTTGTTTAGATCTCTATAATCTACGAACATGCGAACTTTTTCGTCTTTCTTTGGTACTGGGACAATATTGGAAATCCACTGAGGGTACACTGATGTCACAAGAAAACCAACATTAATCTACTTTAGAACTTCTTCTTTAATTTTCATTTCCATATCAGGGTGAGTTCTTCGCACCTTCTACTTGATTGGTGGGCATTCTGGCTTTAGCGCCAAATGATGTTCCACAATATCAGTATCCAACCCCGGCAGGTCTTGGTAAGACCAAGCAAAGATATGCACATACTCTTTCAATGATTCAATCAACCTGTGCTTCACATTGAGGTGAAGCAATGGTCCAATCTTAACTTCTTTTGGATATTCCTCTGAACCCAAATTAATCGTCTACAATGGCTCTTTATACGAATGAATGGTACTTTCCTCGCGCTCAAGAAACCGTGAAACCTCTTGTGGGATTTCGTCATATTCTTCTTCTTCGGCCATATAAACATGATATTCGATGTTGGGATCAGGTGCAGGGTCATTGTACTCAACGGGTTTTTTAGTTAATCTGCACATATGATTTATGATTGATTTTAGAAACTGACACATATAGCAAGTGACTATGCATATTTCTTTACAATTATTATTTATTTTGAAAGCATTTTTTTGATTACCATTTTTAAGAAAAAGAATAGAAAAAGGCACAATTTGGGAATCAAAAACAACTTTTATTAATGATTTTAAAGATCAAAACAACAGATATGCCCATACAATATCAATACTTGCACCTTGGGCAGAGTGAAAGATTTTTGAAAAGATTAACAAAAAAAACAAATTACTTTGAAATGTGAATGCAAGAAGGAACATCAATAGTGATCCAATTTTGGACTATGACTCCATGTGTCACGTAGTTCATCATCTCTTTCTCTGATTCACCTTCCAAAATAACATTGATCTTAGGAGTAGTTGGATGGAGATAACCTCCGCTGTGAAAGATGTCTTAGTATTTACCCATAGCAGACTTTGTCTTCACATTATCACCTTTATTATCCTTCATAGAGAAACCTAAACCAGCTCTATTCTTATTCACAGGTGGATCACCAATCTGCCCCCACACCTTGTTAGGGCCATTATGCACTACCTATTGAGCATCCTTAAATGAGGCTACAAAATCCTCATTTTTCCTTACATTATCAACGAATAAAGCTTGGAACTGAGTTCCTACATCAACTCCATCATCTTCCACAATACTGAAAGAGGACAATTGAGATATTAATAAAGCCTGCTCTCCATTCACAATGACCACCTTTCCTTCACGAACGAATTTCAATTTCTGGTGCAAAGTTGAAGTAACAGCTCCTGCCTCGTGGATCCATGGTCATCCCAATAAATAGATGTAGGCGGGAACAATATCCATAACCTGGAAAGTAATATGAAATTAATGCGGGCCTATGTGAATAGGAAAATATACTTCTTCGATGACAAACTTCCTCGAACCATCAAAAGCTTTCACAATTATGCCACTCAGGCGCATGGGAGTTCCCTGGTAATTAAGCTTCATCTGTGTACTTCTCGGTATGACATTTAAAGCAGACCCATTGTCAATCAACACATTGGACAAAGAGTCATTCTTACAATTCATGGAGATATAGAGAGCCAAGTTATGGTTCCTTCCTTCATCGGGAAATTCATCATCATAGAAACTCAGGATATTACAAGATGTAATATTCCCCACAACACTGCTGATTTGGTCCAGAAACATATCACTTTCCATAAAAGCTTGCAACAATTGATATCTTAGATGGAGTTTGCAACAATTGATCTACAATCTTGTAGTCACTCATCTTGATAATCTTCAAAAGTCGTCCACATCTTTTTCCAAAGCAGTGTTGTTAGAGTCTCCAATTGTTTTCTTAGATTCAAAACTTTCAGCCACCCTTTTATCAAAATTAATAATTCCTCAAATAACAGTGCAAAAACACGGAAACTGCGGGTTACTCGACTGGCTTCAGCAATATTCTTGACATTAAACAAAGGTTGGATAGGAATTTTCACACCATCTTCCAGGACTGTCGTATTGTATTTATATGGCACAATGATGTCTAATTTATATGGGAAAGGACCCGGAAGGAAAATAACCACTGGAGCAACAACTGGCTTGTTATGGTACTGAATCTCTATAGGGGCAGGAACATCAAAACACGACACAATTACATTCACCCATTCTTCAGAATACTTAGACATCACGAAACCATTGTTGGAGTACATATCTTCATCAAAAGAAAAGAAATCATATGCAGAAACATACTCAACGTCTGACATGGTCTCGACTGAGCAACTCTAATCACGTTAATTTCATTGTAATCATCTCTATTGCCTAAGACTTTGATAGTGCCATTATCTAACAACAACTGAACGTCCCTTTTCACAATAGAACAACCACGAGAATATATGCAACAGATTTGGCAAGACCCATAATGGTGTTCTTCTTGGCCATCCATGTGATAGAATGTAGCGAGCAGCTGCACCAAATCATCATTCATATAATTCACATCAAAAATTCAGAATTCACCGGGACATCCATAAACCATATTCACATTTTCCTCGTACTCTTCCTTTGGCCTGATTATATAATGAGACCTTCGTCCATCATTTCTTGAAGATCAACTTTTATCTTATCACATCCCTGGATATTTGTACTGTAAATACTACAACCAGCATTGTCGTGGGAATAATAGCTAAATTCATAGAGATCAATATGCATCTTCACTCAATCCCCTCTAACCAGATTGTTATCAAATTCTGAAGTCCTCAGAACAACCAGCAACCATATTTACATCATTTGCACTTCCATGTTTAGGCAAAGGATTATCTTTCATGTTAGGGCCAACATCTTTAAAGGATAGTGTGATCGGTGGATCTGGAACTGACTGTTTAAAGCTGGTTTCGCGAAATGTCGCGGTAAGCAAGAGTCGCCACCGTCTTTTATTTTCTCCAATATGGAAAGGACAAAAGCACAGAAAAATTCCTTATTGAGATTAGTTCTCGGTTCGGGAGGTAGATTTATAGAAAGGGAAGGTGTTAGCACCCTTTCTATCCATGGTTATCCATGGGCTCTTAGGTACTTGCTCATTTGTGTTTTCAAAAGGTTTGTTTGCTTTTCAAGGTGAGTGGGTTTGAAAAAGTTTCGTTTAAAATTTCAGTTCGACTCTTGTATCGGTCCTCAAGAGTGTTTGAAAAGTTGTTTTTGAAAGCTTTTCGAAAGTGTCGGTGTGAAAAGAAGTTTTTGATTTGTTTTGAATTAGAGAAAGTATCTACGAGTCATCTACCTACCCTAAGGAATTAGTCTGTGTAAATGTCCTTAAGGTAGTGCCATCCCACCATTGAGAGGTAGGCAGCACCACCGTTGGAGGTGTTCGAGTCAATTCGAGTTTTAGGGACAGTGTGGTCACCAGAGCAATAGGAGGACACCTTAGAAGCTACCCCCATGCCATGTTCATGGACATGAGGATATACTAAAACATCCTCTACTCGACGACCACGTTTCGAGGGGCAAGGCAACAGTGAGGCGTACCCTAAGAGTGGTGTGTGAATTCGTGTGTCATTTTCAGTTATTATTGGTTTTGATCATGCATTGGGTGTTCTACGCTTTGTTTTTATTTGGGCATACATTCTTTCATGTGATTATTAGCAGTTAAGGGTGCGGGAATTTAAAGAGCGGAAAGTAAAAGTCCTACGCTATTACAAGGCGCGGGTCTACATCGCCAAATTAAACCAAGACCCGATTTGAATGAAAGAAAAATGCGGAAAATAAATGTCCTAATTAACTATTACAAGGCTTTGGGGCAAATACATTACATTCATAAAAGAAATAAAAATAGATGCGCGAAGAGAAAATATAAATCGAGAGTGCGAGGGCGTTGGACCCTTTAAGGAAATTAAATTGAAATTATAAATTAATTAAATTATTAAATGAGAAAAAGAACTTATTTTTGTTGTGTTTTTGGATTTATGAAATTAAAGAGAATTAATTGGAATTAAAAATTAAATAAAACCCTAGTTCTAAATTGTTTTTAATTTATTAAAGAAAAATGTTTAAGTTTGACTTAATTTAACCTAATTAATTAATTGCATATTTATTTACAAGATAATTAGTAATTAATAATAAGAAGAAGAAAAATTTAATTATTGAGAAAAAGAGTAAAAATGCTAGAAACCCTAATTTTTATATTTTTTAGTTATTAAGAAAATATTAAAATTTAAACCCTAAATTAAAACTAAATTGATTAACAAAATTTATTTACAAAATAGTTAGTGAATTAAATATTAAATAAAGGCATATTTTTATTTTATGATTTTCTGATTTTTTTCGTTTTTTGTATGAAAATTAATTATCTGAAGTGAATTAAATAAAATAAAAAAATGATCAAAAGAATTAAATTAAAAAAAAGGAAAAGAAAAGAAAAGAGATTAAAAGATATACAAACTTTGGGGGGTGTCTGCCCAATTTGGAGGCTTTTGATGAGTAGTTTGGCCCAACAGATTCAAGGCCTGTTGACTTTTCCATGGTCACGTGTAGAATGCTTGACTAGCGTCTAGGGTAGTCCTCCTATGCTGGCCCTTGGATTGATGTTGCTGGACATGTGGCAAGCATGAGCGTTGGGGTGTATGATGGACCACAGGATAAAAGCTGCATAGAAACATATTACAAGAAAAAATATGAAATATATATGGGGGACCTGGGAATCGAACCCAGGTCCCAATGCTTGAAGGACACATCACTCACCAACCAGCCAAACGCGTTTGTTTGTCAAACTAGTGGAACCTGATCAATACATATGCAAATAAATGCTATTGATGTAAAACAAAAAAATTAGCGCGAAGATTTAAATGCTCCAGTCACGTCCAGACACGCAGGCATCATCTTCTTCTTTTCTGCAAAAATATCAAACAAGTAGCGGGGGTTTTAAACCCCCACTAACCACAATATACAAAAATAGCGATTAGCTCCTGGGCAATGATAAATTGGGCGCGAGGTGATGTTTGTGTTCGTATGAAGGTCACGAGTCCAATGGTATTGGTCTTATGGTCCAATTTTTCCCCAGGAAAGAAACCCCAATTTCAAACCTCTGAAACCCTAGGCAGCTTCCATGGTGGATTCGTGTATAGGGCTTAAAAACTCAATCAAATAATGCCAACAGCTTTAGAACAACCATGTTAGTATAAATCAATGCTTAAAACGTATGGAAAAGGTATGCAAATTCAAAAACGAATATGAAAATATTTGGGAACAGGGCAACGTGGTTCTACCAGTTCTTTGTGTATGGAGAGTGGAAAAGTATTGGGTTCTGTTCAGGAAAGTCCCAGCAAGCTTTTGAGATACTTTTTACGCCTTGAAACGCCTTCTAGATGCCAAAACAGTTTTGAGGTTTTTAAGAAAAAGTGCAAGTTTTGTTTTCAGGTTCTAGCGCAGCATGTCTGTTCTCAGCATTAGGGTTGTGTTTGCATATGTATATGGAATGATTTAGGTCAACAATCCAAGCCCAACAACCATGTATTCAATGCTTTTGAATTTTTGATTTTGCATAATCTTTTTCAATCTTTTTGTTATGAAACCTTGCCAATTTGCATAGAATCTTTCTTCTTTGGGTGTACACGAAATCTTGAGATTATGATGAGCATATTAGCTGCATAAAAAGATTTAAAGTACATGCTTTAGTATTTTTTCATATTTAATTTTAATTAAATGAATTAATAGAATTAAAAACTCAATTAATTAATTAAAAATAAGAAAATAACTCCCCTTTGGGTCAATGGGTCGTGCATAGCTTTTGGGTGATGATTCTTGGAAGAAATTGTGGCCCATTAGCAATTTTGAGGCATTTGAAGCAAAGTTGACTTTTCAAAATTCTCAAAGATTTCCCAACTTCCACAAGGCATATCTTGCTCAATTTTTAAGCTTTGATCATGTTCTTGGACATTTTGGAAAGGTCTTGAAGTCCTCTAACCAATGCCTTTGGTCCCATGTCAGTTTTATTTACCAATCTCAAGTTATGGTCTTTGACTTAAAGTGCCTTTTTGTTGACTTTTGAAAATGACCTATAATGTTGAGATTGATAACTTTTTGTGAGAGCATTTCTTGGACTTGAAGTGTGAAGATGAATTGTAGGAAATGTCATTCTCTTCAAAATGAGCTTTGGATGGAATTTTTCTGATAAGCCATGTGGAAGTTATGCCTTGGTCAATTTGCAGTTGACTTTATCAACTGTCCAAAAATAGAAACTTTTGCATCTTGAGACTTTTTGAGCCATGCTTTGAGAATCATGATCAAGAATTGATCAAATGATGTTTGTGGCTTCAAAATAAGATGTTGACCAAAAATTTGGATTTTTGACTATCAAATGACCATTTTGCCCCTGCAGTTGACTGTAGGGCAATTAGGGTTTTTGACAGTGCAACTTGGTGCTGTGAGCTATGACACTTGACATATGGATGCTTGACAATGTTTATAGGCATGTGGGACTTGATTGGACCCTTGGAAACTTCAACTTCTTTTCCAGAACCAAAACCCTAATTTTTTACTGTTAGGAGGTAGTTGGACTGTGCAACCCTTGGGGAGACTTTGAACCTAGATCTGGGCAAATCTTGAAGAAAATGGGAGGGAAAATTTTGGGGTACAACAGATAGGATGCCAGATCTCACCATCTTTTGTACTTCAGATTTCAAAGGATAATAGTTCCAGATGTTAGGCCCCGGGGCTCCTTGATGAAAATCACATGTCTGATCTTCCTTATAATACCATGGAAAATGTAAAGGTATAGTAGGGGGGCCTGGTTTGGACCAACTTATTTTGAATTAATGCCGAGAATAACTCTGAATAGCTCATTGTAATAGAGTCAAAGGCCTCTCTCTTCTGACTTTGCCTTTGATTTCCCTGAGGAGGTGGTCTCCGATAGGAAATAGTAGTTGGAACTACATTAACAACAGGAGTCACAGAAGAAACCTGTTGTTGGTACCATGATGTTTTCTAGGTTGTATAATCTTCCTTTCCCCAATAACAACATTTGTTTCACTTTATTTCTTTCGAGAGAACTCGTAATATGACTTCTTTGTCCCTTCGTCTTTCATCAAGCGTCCTTCCCTTACAGCTTCTTCTAGAAGAACACTCATGCTCACCATCTCAGTGAAATCACTTAGAGCACTGGCGACCATCCTTTCATGATAAAATGATCTAAGGGTTTTCAGGAAGACCTTGGTCACGAGGGGGTACCACCTGGGCAGCTATCTCGTGTCAACGATGCACGTATTCTTTGAATGAATCCTTGTCTCTTTGAGCCATCACCCTCAATTGGTCACGGTCAGGCGCCATGAACATATTATACTTATACTGCTTGATGAAGGCTTCACCTAGATCATTGAAGGTGCGGATATTTCTACTGCCTAAACTCATATACCACTTCAAAGCAGCACCGGTTAAACTATCATGGAAGAAATGAATAAGAAAATGTTAATCATCAGTATGGTTGCACATTTTTCTAATATACATCACCAGGTGGTCACAGGGACAAGAGTTGCCCTTGTACCTCTCAAATTCCCGCACTTTAAACTTTACTTGAACCTTTACGTTAGGAACTAAGCAGAGTTCACTAACGTTCTGTCCAAATAATTCTTTTCCTCGAAGGGCCTTCATTTCCTTCTGCATCTCATTGAATTGATCCTGAAAATCATCCAATCCTCCATAGAAACCCATAATTTCACTCGGTGAAAGAACAAGACAATAAATGTCATCATCAACAAGCGAAATAGCATTCACTGTAGGAGGTGCAGTATAATGAATCTCATTTCTAGCCACAGGAGTAACATGAACCACATGAGGTGCAGAAGTAGCAACAACTTGAGCAACTATAGCAACTTGTGAATCAAGATTATAACCTTCTGGCACAAAATTTTCAAGAATTCCCCACGGGTAACCCTAAGGTATACGGTTATGTGCAGTAGTAATTGGAGTAGCAGAAACGGGAACTGATGGACCTTCGGAAGCAATCATTGTTTGTTGTGTCTGAGCAGAAGGAGGAACAAGTGGTGGATGATTCTCAACATCCACCAATGATTATATCAAAGCAGTCATATTAGCCATACCGGCCTTCAAAACAGTAACCTCTTCGCGCAGCTCGCGATTTTGATGTTCAATATTCTCCAATTTCTTCCTGGAATTAGCCCGAGTATTATACCTGTGAGTTAGCTTGCTTTTGAACGAGGTAGAGAAACATATTAAGACACCTGGGTATAAACATAAATGCAAGAAATATGTGCAAGATGATGCATGATATGCAATGCCCATGATTTATTTATCATTAATATTTTAGGGAACTTAAAGGGTTATAGACAATTTGCAAATATTAAAGTACTAACACATTTTGAAATACTGAAAATATCATTATAATAATTTCAAAATGGATTACAACTTTTAGTCCAAGTTTCAACAATCCTAAGTACAAGAGAAGATAAAATCTAAAATCCTAAGGAGGCAAAGCTGATGAAGATCTCTCCACACACTGACGCTTTCCCGAGAGTCTTGCAATCTAAGCCTTCAACTGCTTGTTCTCTTCTACATACCTGTCAGCAACCCCTTTCCAATCACCAGAGTTAGGAAGTGAGTAACTAACTCTTGATTGAGCTCTAGAGAAAAATAAATCCTCTTGCCTCAACATCATCTCCACAACACGACTCTCAAGACTCTCAAGAATCAGGTCATCCTTCTATTTTAATTCTACTGGGTAGGACATCTATAAAGTCTGACACTTGTTCTTCCAGGCCTCCTTCTCCTGTTGCATCCTAACTAGGGCAAGATGAAGCTCTTCCACATGATCTAAATGAGGAGCAGTGGTCTTCACAAACATATCAGGTATAGGTTCTTCATGGGAATATGGCATCTTCAATTGAATTGCCCTTGTTTGTACCCACCGGAGATGAGGCTCCAAAGAAACAACTCCTCTTGGTCCCAAGTCTTTTCTACTCTTCCTGTGAATATGGCGCCAAGCCTTCGCAATATCCCCCTTAGCTTTCTTATGGTCCTCTCCTTCTTTAAGAAATAAACCAATCAAGTGAATACTATTTGGCTTGTCTCTCATCGGATATCCGAGTTGATGCCGTGCAAGAATGGGATTGTAGTTAATTTCTCCCTTTGTACCGACAAGAGGTACATTGGGGAAACTACCACAACTATCGACAATCTCCACATCATAGTAAGCCTGATGATACCAAACAATGTTGGAATAAGTGAGAGCCATAATCTTTGGAGCCCAACGAGGTTCCTTCTTGATATCCCAGAAAGCATCAGACCGAGGTAAGTGAGAAATAAACCACTGATATAACAGAGGCATGCAACAAATGATCATCCCTCCATAATAAAATACCGAAGATGAATGAAATAATAAGCATCTCCTAATAACATAGGAACCGGATTACCAATCAAAAAGATCTTGATGGCGTTAACATCCACAAATTTATGGATGTTAGGAAATAAGAACAACCCATAGGCAAGTAGAGAAAAGATGGCCTCAAAAGCAACCGTACTCTTCATCCTAGCAAAGTAGCAAGCTTTCTCTAATAAAATCTAAGCGGGTAAGCCTTTGATTCCTCCTTTGGTAATCGTGTTAGCCTCAATCTCAGACTTCCCCAAATGAATCATGGTAGCAATCTCATGAGACTTGGGCTCTCCCTCCAAACTGGTGAAAGGAACACGATCATTAACATGTAAACCCAGTAGGTAAGAATACTCCTCCAATGTAGGCATCAACTGATAACCAGGGAATATAAAACATTGATGCATCGGATCATAGAATTGGACCAAAGTAGAAAGAGTACCCTCCTTCATCCCGAGCTTCATAAGAGACACGATGGATCCATATTTCTTTCGAAAATCAGTAGAACTCTCGACCTCGCGAATCAGAATCATCAAATCATCTATCTTAGGATCCTTGAAACGGTACTTCTCAGTCTTTATTTTTCCAGAATCCATGGTAAAAAAGTACCTGAGATATTCGTAAAAAGTTAACTTTAAGTCCCTTAAAGCAAATGTTTTAAAGGATGCTCATGAGTGCATGAATGCATGATGCAACAATCACAGACAAGATCACAAACATGGGGAGTTCATAAGTTCGATGTCACGAGCATGAGGTCAAAGGTACTACCCACAAGGTATGGAATAATAGTTTATCACCTGCTGAATAAGGTTCTAAGAGGTTCCCAGAGTCTACATCCTTCCTTCGGATATTACCAACGTCCCGATTGACTTGGTAATTAGTAATATTCTCAGGAAAACCTCGTCTGAGTGTAGTATCGTGTGAGAACCATTTCTGGATTACTCCGTCATAATTTCCGCACCATACCTAAAAGGCCAAGATTGGTTAAGGTTTCTACGGTCCTCAACTTTAGCAGGCTCCCAGGTCGAAAGCAGCACGTCTTCCCGATTACTCGGTAAACGATACTACAGTTAAAGGGGCCTCCACTGAGTGGGGGATCTCATGTATCCTTTTTTGGGATTACTCCCTCAAAGTTAACACGACTATACGGCCCGTCCTATCTTAAGTTTTCCCATGTCTGGGTAGAAGACTTATGAGAAATCACCAAGCACCCTGGAAACCAGGAAAATCCAGACAAACATATATACAACATATAATATACAACACATATTATACAAACAATAACAGTGCATACATAAATAAACAAATATAGGCTCAACCCACTTTGAGATGGACCAACATTTGGTCGATCATTCCCCAGTGAAGTCGCCATTTTTCTGTAGTGGTAGAAATGTTAAGACTAAGCCATTGAATTGACTTAACTCACACAGATCAAATGAAAATCACCACCGCACTTTATTGTTTCCAGAGAAATAGGAAAAAAGTGAATAACCCAAAAAAAGATGGGGAGAGAATATATGTAAAGGGGTTGGTTAAGAAAAGGGAAGGTATTAGCAGCCTAAACATCTACGGTACTTCGCAGGAACCTCTTTGAAAATTTGTGAATTTTGGCTATAAGTGTTGTATAAAAAATAGATGGTGCAGATGAGAAAAGAAATATTTTTTACAATTTTGCACCCGCCGCGGTTGTGAACCTTTAGTGCCTATGTACCATCTTCCGTGCAATAGGGGATCAGGGTACTCGTAGTTCACCTTTAAAAATTTTAAAACAAAAGTGTGTTGGTTAGTTTTAAGAGATGAGACATCATTGTCGTATCCAACTAGAAGAACATACTTACTACCCACGATTATGAGAAAGGAGAATTTGCGTCATCTCAAAGTGGAGGATATAGCTGTGATTTTAAAATCAACAAAGCCTCGCTCAACACCCAAGTGGAAAATATCTCACTTCACTATATATCGTAGAAGTATAGTAGCTCGCATCTCTACAAGGATTGAAAAGAGTCTAATCTTTTGAGAAAATTTTAAGTAAAAAGCCAAAATGGAAAAATGGTTTGAATGATATTGATTGACTTTTAGTCTTCTCACAAAAAATGTCAAAGTATGATTAAGTTTATTAAAATTTGATTAAGAAAAATGTTTTTGAAAATGCATGGACCTAAGTCCAAGTTTATTGTGAAAGCAGTTCAAGTTTAGAAAACAAGAATATTTTTGAAAAGGATGGAGAAGATTTTTGAAAATAAAGAATATGTGAGGAGATGAAGAGACTATCCTAATGCATATGGTAAAATCTAGGGAAAAGAATCGTCTAACCAACAAGAAGCCAACACTTGACACAGTGAGTCAATGTAGAATTCTCATCCTTTGGATTAAAAACCAAACCAGCAAAGATGATTACATCTCTTAAGAATACCAATCTTTAAATGCATTAAGTCTTCAAAAAAATCGGGCAGAGTAACGGCTGTATACAGAGGAATTCCCAATCACGAAGAAAGTATATAATCAGAATAACCTGCACATAAAGGAAAAAAACAACCCAATGTCCTGGGGTAAACCCCAAGAACTCCAGACAAAATAACAACATAACTCACAAGGTCTCAAGGGTAGTCAAGGTCTCTACTCCTAAGTCCAAGAAGTCCATAACTCTATCATGCCAAGGATAGTAACCAAGTCGTCCAAGTAACCTTAAACTTATTTATTGTTCAAGTTGATTATTAGGTATCTTCAAAAAAAAGGAAAGCTCAAGTGAGCAAAATAAAAATGACATAAAGATAAATGCTCAAGTGAGCAAAGATGAAAATATCATGAAATGTAAATGCTAAAATAAATGGTGCGTAAAAGTAAAGGCATAAAGTAAAAGCATAAAAGTAAATTGTTAATAAGTTAGAAATTATAGCTTAGTCAAATGACCATCTTGAATCTTGCATCTGAAAACTCATTAGAAGATTGATAAAATCAAAGCCTCTCATCAACAAGTTTCATTTGTTTTTTCTCAAGTATATCATTCGTTTCAAACTCTCGAGGCAACAACAAATGATTCACTTAGGCCAAATTTTATGAAGGTTCATTAGAGGATTGTTACGACCAAAGCCTTCTAAAAATGAATCTTAAGGTTATTGGATCAAAGGTTTCAAATTAAATATACCTGGGCTTGCAAACACAGGTTTGTGCCACAAATGATCATTTCTCGAATCAGGATAAAATTTAGCGTTATGTTAATCAATCTATTTTGAGGCTGGTCAATAGCAATCTATGTACCATATGTTTAGAGAAATTATATGTAGATCATTCTCTAACAACATGGGGCACAAGTAAGAAAGGGATAAGATTAAGAGGGAAGGGATGTATTAAATGAAATTAGGGTTTCAAATATCATCAACATCATTCATCCATTTTGGTGGATTTGGTTTCTCAACCTATCAACACCAATGATCCAATGAGGTTGAAGAATTTGTCATCAAATGAAATCCAAGTCAGGACCAAATAAAAATAAAATAAAATAATATTTAATAAAACAATATTTAAATGGTTAATAAAAAAGGAAAATAATTGGTAAAATACACAAAGTACATTAAAATAACAAATAAAAATCCTAAAAAATAGTCAGAGGTCAAACAAGATTCAATAATAGTTGACACAAAATTTTAGATTTTTTTTAAAGTCATAAACTAGCTTTAATATTTGAAGAATATAAGCAAAATAAACCAAAATTTTTAAAATATAGTAAAATCAGAAATAAAAATAAAAAGACGTCACCAATATTTGTCAAGAGATCATTGGATCCTTCCATAATTTTTTCAGAATTTAAAAAGACCAGAAAGTATTTTTAAAAACAATTAAAATAAGGAAAACAAAACAAAAATTATGAAAAACATCAAACTTCAAAATAAAAATATGAAGAAATATTCATAAAGTCAGAAATAAATAAAAGTATTTTTGTGTATTTTTTCATAATTTTTGGATGAAAAATAAGAGACTTATGAATTTTTAAAGATAACGGAATTTTAAAAATAATTTTGTAAAATAAAATACACCAGAAAAATCCACACGCGTTGGATCTAGCTCACTTATACACACTGGCAGATCTAATGGATCTCATGTGATGAAGTATCATGAACCTAAGTCAATGCGCGCGTATGTAACACAAAAAGTCCAACCAATCAAAATAAAACAATTGGCTAAGTATTATTGGTTGAAGAACGACACGTAGGTCGTCTTCAACCTCCAGCCTCCTGCAAATAGGGAAAAACTCAAATCTTTCAATATATAAATCTACGCGTTCATAGTGGTACCATTAGATGCGTCTACTTGAGACGATCACAACCATATGCTCACGAAAAATTTATATAAATCACAACATAGTCGATTAAAAAAAACCAGAGAGTTTTGAAAATGTTGAAATAAAAAATCAGAAGCATCAAATGCGTTGATTCACCAAAATTGAGTTCATAGCAAGCATCAGTGAACATCATAGACCATTCTAGTAATTTGAGTTAGAAGATTTGGTGCCTTAAACTACCTGAAAAAAGTCAAATGAATTTTCTCTGCAATTGGACTTGGCTAGCATGATTTAGGGCACCTCAAGGCTTGGTTCTTCTTCTGTTAGCTTCAGTGAAGTTCAAGGATGAAGAATCAACAAAGAAATTGGATTGAAAAGTGGAGAAAATATGAATTCAAAAACTCAAAAAAGTGATTTATGGAGGGAGTTTGACAAGGTGATTTTGGCTGTTCAAGCTTGCGAAAATGAGTGGAATAGAGTCTGTATTTATAGGAGAAGTTAATGGAATCAAGAGGAGGGGTGAATGATGCAATTTTAATTGAATTCGTGCACACTTGTGTTTACGAGCAAAGTGTGCTCACGTGTGCATAAAAACTCATCTAAATGATGCATTATGTCATTCTAAATAATCCAAATATCTTTTTTGATGATGTTTAAGTGAAAACCGCATGGTAATTTGGTGATTAGAAGTCACATTATGGAAGTTGCAATTTGACTGCAAGTGAAATTTCAGTTCCAAGGTACCAACTTTGAATCCATGGTGTTAACAACTCAAGAGGTCTTGGGGAAAAATTCTTGAAGCATTTGAAAGAGAAGGTCACAATCTTTACAATGTGCAAAGAGAGAGATCATTTGTATACTTGAGCTAGAAGTTGTGTTTGGTCAAAGTTATAAAAAATGCGCTGACTTTTTGTACTTAGAAAAATTCTAAGTTTTTCTCAAAAAATGTCCTATAATGTTTTGAATCCAAACAAGGTCTTCCTTTAAAATTGAGCATTGATAATTGATGTTATCTTGAAGTGGACTCCTTAAAGAGCATTGTGAAATTTGTTTTACTAAAAAATTCCAAATATTGAACAAGTTATGATCCTTTGAATTCGATGATAATCCATGAGGTGACCTATAAACTTTTGAGCTTTTGAGGCATCTTCTTACCACTTTCAAGCTTTGCACATAAAATAAAAGTTGAAGTTCACATTATTAAGATCATTATGGAAAAAGAATGGGCTCAAGGAGATAAAAATTGATCAAGTTATGATCCCTTGAAGTCACATAAGGGAATTTGATGGCCTATATAGAGGACTTGTAATCTTTCTCCATCATTAGGAATATTCCACCCAAAACTTTATTGCACGATAACTTTTGACATGTGAATAGAAGTTGTTATTGGTGATAATAAGAACCCATAGCAGCAATAAACACTTCCAAATATTAAGAATTGACAGAGTTATTCACTTGTAATCAAGGAATCAAGAACTTGTCCAATTAGGTCAAACCTCTTCAATCAATTCTTGCATATTTTGACTTCCTTTGACAAATTGAGGCATGATGAATCATAGTAGACCCTGTCATGATATTAATTTAAAGCACTCTCAGTGATTAAGATTGAATCTCAGTGAAGCTTTGTTGAAGAAGGCATGGAAATAAACTCATGAACCTATGAATCAACCTGATGAAATGTGTTGTGCCCTCACCTATAGTATCATCATTTAGAGCAAACATTCATTGTATTTTTTAGTTAAAAGTTAGTCAACACAAGACAATATGACCATTATATACAAATCAAATGCTTGGTGTTCTCTCAAGATCAAACCTAAAGACAGGTAGAAGAACCAAACTCTAGTGTGATCTTGATATGATTGAGTTGATATGAGATGATAGAGGAATCTTAGGGGAACTAATTGGGGTACAACACCCTGCAAGTCTAATATGCCTTCAGACAGGAATTGGGGCATCTTCCAGCTATTAACATAATTATACTCCCTAGCAAATCCCCCTAGCAGACAAAGGAAATCTGATCATTTCTCCAATATATAGTGGAAACTTCCTCAGCCAGTTCACATGAATTTAGTTCCCCAACTGAGTTTATTTCTCCATCAATGCAAAATCCCCTGCAGAATTCTCTTCTCCAGCATGGTTTATCCCCCCAACATGGTTTATTTCCCCATCAGGGTTTATTTCTCCCGCAGGGTTTATTTTCCCAACAAAATTTAATTTCCCAAGCAGAATCCCCGATAAGATTCTCTTCTCCAGCAAATTGTAGTCCAAGTTGCTATCCCCAACGAGTTACTATGGAATCTGAAACCGAGCCAAACATCATTTAACTTTGTCCTCCCCTGGGAGAGTTGATGTCCATATCCGAAACTCAGTCATACAACATCTCTGAAGGTTATTCATCTCTTTTATCCCCAGTCAGGGTATATAATAACTAAAATCCTCAGTAGAGCGATGAACAACCAATGTTCCTAAACTCTTATTTCCCCAAGGAAAGGTCAAACATTCCCAGCGGAGTATCCTCAAAACAGAAAGCAAGAATCCCTAGTGGAGATATTCTAAACAAGATTGAAGATTCACATTCTTCATCCCCAGCGGCAATCACAGATTTATTTTCCCCATCGAAGATATTACACGGAGATACCAATACGCCTCAACGACATCTTGCATCCATAAATCATTTACATGTATCATATCATATGCATATGAAACTTATATAGAACACTCTCGTTTACTTTGAGAACATCATTACGTAATGAATTACATACATCATGACATTGCATAAAGATTCACTTTGTTTTTTAGGTAAAAGTCTACAAACAGACGAATATCATGAACAATTCTCAAATAGGTCATAGATTAATTCCCGAAATAGGACGGGGAAACTACCTAGATGAATAGGTCCAAGATTAATTCCTGAAACAAGACGGGGCAACTATCTGTACGACCAGGCAGTATGAATTCCCAAAACAAGACGGGTTCGCCAATAGAAAGAAGGTCAAAGATTAATTACCGAAACATGACGGGGTAACTATCTGTATGACCATGCTAAGATTAATATCCGAAACAGGACAAGGCAACTATCTGTATGACCAGGTCCAAGATTAATTCCCGAAATAAGATGAGACATCTATCAGTTTAACCAGGCAGTATGAATTCCTGAAACAGGACGGGTTCACCAGTAGAAAGCAGGTCAAAGATTAATTCCCGAAACAGGACGGGGGAACTTTCTTTATAACCAGACAAAGAATTACTCCCTAAATAGGACAGGGAAACTATCAACATGACCAGGTGGTATGAATTCCCAGAACATGACGAGTTTACCAACAGAAACAGATTGTGGATTAATTCTCAAAACAGGACGGGGCAAATATCTACATGACAAGAGTTTCCTTCAATGACTGTAGAATGACCCACGCCTGTCCCTTCACATACATCGATAGGGCTTCCTACTAACTAATGGTAGGGTAGCACTATCTAAAGGAGGAGGAAATTACAAGAAAGGCCTTGAGTAAGGGTAGATCTTAATCACTTTCTCACAAAGCTCTTCAAAATAAAACATTTCACACAATAACACTTTTAATAAATATTTTCAAACAAACACTTTGTATGCATTCCCGAGGACAAATATGAGAATCATTACAACGTTCTGCCTTACTATGGAAAGTTTCAAAATATTTTCTCAAACACACATTCACAAAGAAATTTTCAAAACAAAGTGAGCTAGAGATTAAGAGCCCGTAGATAACTACGGATGAAAAGGGTGCAAACACCTTCCCTTTTCATAACCTACCCCCTGAACTCAAAAATCTCAAAGGTCTTTCCTATTTTTCTCACCCTTTCCTTATTAGATAAAAGAAAATTCGGTGGCGATTTTTGCTATCTGCAAAATTTGCGATAAAACGCAAAACCAAGTCAGTTCTCCAATCGTATTACACCGCCCTTTCGATTTTTCTACTTAGCAAGTTGTTTTTTTATTTCTTTAGGCAAATTATTTCTTGACTGCATCAGCATTCATACAACGTGGGAACTCCTTACCATCCATAGTTTCAAGAATTAATGCACCACCACAGAAGGCTTTCTTGACAACATATGAGCCTTCATAATTAGGAGTCTACTTGTCCCTAGAATTAACATTAAAATACATGATATTTTTAAGCACGGGGTCGCCTTCTCCGAATTCATGATTTCATGCATTTTTCGACATTATTCCATGTAATGCAATTCCGACATCACATGTATCAATCATACCTATCCATTAATAGGAGCATGACATAGCTTTTCAAGCATATTGAATTCCACATATAATCATGTATAATCATAATCCAATCGTAGTCGTACATATTCATGTCATAAAAGAATAATGATTACACAAGGGTTATATTCATTACACATTACGTTTCTAAACTATCACTGAGACTAAGGAGGCATCCAGTACACGCTACAATACAGAACTGCACTCAAAGGGTTCAATTAACACAATTCTGTCCAGGAGGGCGCGCTGAGCGGAGCCTACCGTGCTAAGTGCGCTCTGTAAAATAATTAAATTTCAACTCTCAGGAGGGTGCGCTAAGCGGGATCACCACACTAAGTGCGATATGCTTATTTCCTAAATTCAACTCTTAGAAGGGAGTGTTAAGCGCAGCTTACGATTTTCAAAAAAAGAAGAACGATATTAGTTCTGTTTTAGGGTCCAAAACACCCATTCATATCGTCCAATTAAAATACCCATAGCATACAACACAATTTCAGGTTAGGAACATGTTATTCATCATTAAAATCAACATGCATTCAAAAATTCTCAACCTAACCCTTAACCCCAATTTCATGTTATAATCCCAAATTCTACCCCAAGTTCTATCTAATAGAACTCACCTTAGGTAAATGAAGATTAGGAAGATGAATATGATTTCTTTGAACTCCTATCTTGCCATAACTCCTCCTCCAAGTCAATCAATCCTGTAACTCCTCTTTAACCTATTTTCATCTTGGATCATCGAACTTGAAACACATTTTTCTCCTTTAATATAGAACTTCTTGACACGAAATTTTA